>JAVIAB010000046.1:54709782-55327373 GCA_032433765.1 Megaustenia siamemsis | reverse complement strand
GGCCGGCCTTGGGTCTGGTATTCTCGCAATGTTTATTGAAGGCTCATTGCGTTGTGTTTTGATCTTTCTGCCTTATCATGTGGCCAAACCATTTTATCTGTTGTTTCTTTATTTATTCTATGGCGAGGATTATTCCTACCTTTTTTCTCAGGTCTTCATTTCTAATATTATCTCGCAGGCTGTTTCCCGTCATGTGTCTGACATTTAGTTTTGGTAGGGGTTATTTTTCTTATTATTTTTGCATCTAGGGTCCAGGTCTGGCATTGGTAGCACAACGTTGGAATGAAGATTGTGTTTTGTTGCATTTGAGACAATTTCTGCTTTTTGTGAATTGTCGTTTGTCACTAGACTTTGTAGGTATTTAAATTCTTCTCTTTGTTTTATTTGTCTGTAGTTTATAGTTACGTTTATGTTCAGTTTCTCTTTTGCACTTTGTTTTATTTGTCTGTAGTTTATAGTTACGTTTATGTTCAGTTTCTCTTTTGCACTTTGTTTTATTTGTCTGTAGTTTATAGTTACGTTTATGTTCAGTTTCTCTTTTGCACTTTGTTTTATTTGTCTGTAGTTTATAGTTACGTTTATGTTCAGTTTCTCTTTTGCAAGTTTATAGTTACGTTTATGTTCAGTTTCTCTTTTGCACTTTGTTTTATTTGTCTGTAGTTTATAGTTACGTTTATGTTCAGTTTCTCTTTTGCAAGTTTATAGTTACGTTTATGTTCAGTTTCTCTTTTGCACTTTGTTTTATTTGTCTGTAGTTTATAGTTACATTTATGTTCAGTTTCTCTTTTGCGATATTCATAACTTCTGTTTTGTTGATTTTCATGTTGTATTTTGTACCTGTGCTGTTGAGTCTATTTAAGTGTTCTTGTAGATCTTTTATTTTTCCATGTATTTGAGCCCAAGCAGCTGCAAATATAAGCTCGTTGATCTCCTCTGTCTCTGATAGTTTGGCTAACTTGCATATAAAGTGCATGTATGTAATAAACAATATGGGGGATAAGCACCCCTGTCTTACACCCGATCTAACTGCGAAGTGGTCTGTGTAACCTGCTGCTGTTCTGACAGTACAGCTGCTGTAAATAAAAAAAAGTAGAGAGCTCCGTCACGCAAAGTGGCGCACAGGGAATATGGTGTTAGTGACCATAATTTTCTTAGACCTTCGACACATGATTTTTAAGGTAATGTGGTCAGTATTATGTCCATGCCGCTTTACTTTCCTAGAAAAAATCCGGTACCCATTTAAGGCTGGGTGAACCCGTAAGCCGTCAATCAGGATCGACTCTAGTCCTTTGTAGTCCAGTT
Organism: Megaustenia siamemsis; assembly: GCA_032433765.1. Lineage (NCBI taxonomy): Eukaryota > Metazoa > Mollusca > Gastropoda > Stylommatophora > Ariophantidae > Megaustenia > Megaustenia siamemsis. The sequence goes on along the minus strand of JAVIAB010000046.1, from coordinate 55,326,071 downwards.
CACTAACGACTGAGCTATCACGGCTCCCTGCTGTTGATGTAGAGACCTTTAATTAGGTTGGTTAGATGTTGGCTTACTCCGTATGCTGTTTGTATCTCCCACAAAAATAATATGTGCTGCCTACAAAATACCACAAATTCCATCAACATTTTTTCTCAGGAACTGACTTCTCAATAAAATGATTGAGCAATGAAGTGTTTTTCTGTTTAGTAGAACAATTTCACATAGCAAGAATTGGTTCATGCAACAGATGTCTAAAAGAATTCACTGTTTTTTGCTCACAAAATACATGGATTAAATGTTCTATAGACTACAGTTTCATTTTTCCTGGTGACCCATGAGACAAAACACCTAGTCTACATGTGATTGATGATGAAATGTTCTATAAGCTACAGTTTCATTTTTCTTGGTGACCCATGTGACTGATGATGAAATGTTCTATAGGCTACAGTTTCATTTTTCTTGGTGACCCATGAGACAAAACACCTAGTCTACATGTGACTGATGATGAAATGTTCTATAGGCTACAGTTTCATTTTTCTTGGTGACCCATGTGACTGATGATGAAATGTTCTATAGGCTACAGTTTCATTTTTCTTGGTGACCCATGTGACTGATGATGAAATGTTCTATAAGCTACAGTTTCATTTTTCATGGTGACCCATGTGACTGATGATGAAATGTTCTATAGGCTACAGTTTCATTTTTCATGGTGACCCATGTGACTGATGATGAAATGTTCTATAGGCTACAGTTTCATTTTTCCTGGTGACCCATGTGACTGATGATGAAATGTTCTATAGGCTACAGTTTCATTTTTCTTGGTGACCCATGTGACTGATGATGAAATGTTCTATAGGCTACAGTTTCATTTTTCTTGGTGACCCATGTGACTGATGATGAAATGTTCTATAAGCTACAGTTTCATTTTTCATGGTGACCCATGTGACTGATGATGAAATGTTCTATAGGCTACAGTTTCATTTTTCATGGTGACCCATGTGACTGATGATGAAATGTTCTATAGGCTACAGTTTCATTTTTCCTGGTGACCTATGAGACAAAACACCTAGTCTACATGTGACTGATGATGAAATGTTCTATAGGCTACAGTTTCATTTTTCCTGGTGATCCATGAGACCAAAAACCTAGTCTATGTGTGACTGATGATGAAATGTTCTATAGGCTACAGTTTCATTTTTCCTGGTGATCCATGAGACCAAAAACCTAGTCTATGTGTGACTGATGATGAAATGCAGTTTGTACACTCAAGTTGAGGCTGGTTTTGTCCTCACTACATACTCAGTGAGGCTTAGTTTGTCATCAATTCACTCAGTGAGGCTGGGTTTGTCTTCAATTCGTGCTCAGTGAGGCTGGGTTTCTCTTCAATTCATACTCAGGGAGGCTGGGTTTGTCTTCAATTCATACTCAGTGAGGCTGGGTTTCTCTTCAATTCATACTCAGTAGGGCTGGGTTTGTCTTCAATTCATACTCAGTGAGACTGGGCTTGTTTTCAATTCGTACTCACTCAGTGAGGCTGTTTTGTCCTCACTACGTACTCAGTGAGGCTGGTTTTGTCCTCACTACATACTCAATGAGGGTTTGTCTTCACTGTTTACTCACTCAGTGAGGCTGGGTTTGTCTTCACTGCTGACTCACTCAGCGAGGCTGGGTTTGTCTTCAATTCATACTCAGTGAGGCTGGGTTTATCTTCAGTGTTTACTCAGTGAGGCTGGGCTTGTCTTCAATTCGTACTCACCCAGTGAGGCTGGTTTTGTCCTCACTACATACTCAGTGAGGCTGGGTTTGTCTTCACTGCTTACTCACTCAGTGAGGCTAGGTTTGTCATCAATTCATACTCAGTGAGGCTGGGTTTGTCTTCAATACAGTTACAAATCTTTGAGAAATTTGCTATTGCCCATAGTGACATTAAAGATAAAGTGGCATCAGCAGCCTGAAACTAATTATCATCATCATGTGCCATACCAGCTGGCATAGACAATCATGTCCTGTCACAATCTATCTACAGTGCATTGTATGTATCAGTGCTGTTGTTGACTGTTTACCATGCCACGTCACTAAGCTATCCAATATTTTCTCTCTTTGTCGTCCGTGATCTCTCTTTCCTTTTATTTTGCCAGTTGCAACCAAGTATTCCAACTTTCCTCTTCTCATGATGTGCCCGAAAAATGCTGATTGTTTCTTTCTGATTTTTTTTAGGAGCTCCATTTTGTGTTGGTCTCTTTGAGAACTTCCTCATTGGTCTTTTTAGCTGTCCAGGGAACTTTCAACATTCTTCTGAGAAATCCCATCCCTGTGGCCTCTAACCGTCTTTTAATTTGTTTGTCTACTGTCCATGATTCGCTTCCATGAAACTAATTATGGCTATTGTTAAACATTTTAGGATTTTATGAAAATAAAACCAAGTGATCACCCCGTTTTGAGGGGATTTTTGAATGTACTGTCCAGGATTTTATGAAAGTAAAACCAAGTGATCACCCCATTTTGAGGGCACAATGAAATGGGGTGATGGGGGAAGCTGTAGAAAATGGAGATAAACTCAATATGAGCCGAGCTGGATGACTGATAGGACAAATACGAGATTGATGTATCTAATCAGCAAACTTTAGGAGCAGATATAGACCCACCTGCTGTTTTATCAATCTAACATTTAAATAAAATTAGAACTAGCCACAAAATATCAGAAGACACACAAGTACCTGAAAGTGATGATGGACTTTATGAATGTGCTTATAGATTCTCTTATCATGTAAAGCCCCATGCATGAAGTAATGCCATGTATCCTCAATAACAGCACACCCAAACACCCGAAGTGCTATGTTATACCTGTGAATGACAACAATTTATGAATAATCTCTTTCATTGCTCTCCCTCAGACAACAATATCAATGGTTTGGTTGCACTGTACGGTGGATGTCATTAGCTCAATAATTATGAAACAAATGCTATCTCTGGCTTGTCTTCAATTCGTATTCACTCAGTGAGGCTGGTTTTGTCCTTACTACGTACTCAGTAGGCTGGTTTTGTCCTCACTACATACTCAATCATATCAATAATTACATAATGTAACTTATGTTCACATATGGCTGCCATATCAATCATTACATAATGTAAGTTATGTTTACATATGGCTGGTATATCAGTCATTACATAATTTAACTTATGTTCACATATGGCTGGTACATCAGTCATTACATAATGTAAGTTATGTTCACATATGGCTGCCCTATCAATCATTACATAATATTGTAGTAGGGAGAGAGAAAGAAAGAAAGGAAACAGATGAGAGAAAAGGAAGACAAAGAGAATAGAGGGCAGGAGTGGGGGAAAATAACGTGAGAGGGGCAGAGAACAAATCAGGTAGAGAAAGTGAATGGGGGATTAGAGAATGACATGAAAATCAGGGGACAGTAAACATGAAATCACAAAACAAAAAAAAAAAAAAAAAAAAAAAAAAAAAAAAAAAAAAGGGATTTAGTGGATCTCTCATGAGTTTTGGGAATTGTGGGTGAGTCAGGGAGAATGAGGGGCTGATGGAAGAGAGTGGGGGAGATCGTTGGTGATAGATCACAGTTGATCAGGCGGTGGACTGGGAAGGTCTCGCCGAAAGGCAAGCCTCTTAGGGCTAGCAGCCTAGTTAATGTACATAGTTGTTGTGCAAGCCAGTTGGCTTCAAGTTCGTGACCAGGAAGGTTGTAACTTCCAGTTAGGGAGCCAGTTGGTTACCCCTTGTACAGTTAGTCTAGTATACAATGTTAGTGTCTAGGGTTTGGACAGTTGCCCACAAACTGGTGAACAGTGACAGTGTTAGTGGTTAGACAGCGTATGAGCAGTGGTCTCACAGTGCATTAATTCATGGCAACAGTCACCAATGTTCCGGGAAAGCCATTTAACTTGGCGAAGAACGAGGGAATAGAGCACGAACACGCTGATTTTTTTGACGAGTGAGTAAGAGGCTCACGAACCAAGGGCAGTTAGTTGTATGTGAATTGCAACTGTAGGACAAGAAGATTTCCTTAACAAATTTCATGATATTGATGTGGAAAATATGCAGACATGACGCTGCTGATAATGTAACATTGTGTGTGTGCACTTAACAAGGCTTGTCCATGTGTGGAGCATGAGAGGCAGAGTAGTGTCGTAAAAAGTCAGGCAGACAAAGGATGCTGGCGTTGGGAGATGTGTACGCTGTAATGTAGTTGAGTTTTCGTGATGTGGGTGTGAAATGGACTGTATAAAACTCAGTCTATGTGAGATAATTATTGTGGACCACTTGAGCTACCGAGTGGAGGTAGTATGAGTCAATCAAGTTATATTGGTTTTATTAAGAGTGAGTTGTGTTATAATCTGAAGGAAGGTACTCGTCAGTGAGTTGCAACGAACGAACCAATGGGTTGTACGCGGCATTCAAGGCAGAGTCGATGGGTAACCATAGGTTAACTGCACAAAGTACGGCTAGAACAACAGGCAGGCAGTAATGCCAGCAGTGGTGTGTCACGGTGACTGAACAAGTAGTTGGTCAGCCTGCCACTCACAACAGGCACCATTCAACAGAGGAGGGTTGCAACTGGGGTCACTGAGGAATCGGTGCAGTGGTCAAAATTCACGTGTGTTCATGCACATACTGACCCCAGGTGCTACGGTGTTTAGATTAACAAAGTAAAGAGAATTTAGGGCGCGTACAATATAAGATTATGTTCACATATGGCTGCCCTATCAATCATTGCATAATATAAGATTATGTTCACATATGGCTGCCCTATCAATCATTGCATAATATAAGATTATGTTCACATATGGCTGCCCTATCAATCATTGCATAATATAAGATTATGTTCACATATGGCTTCCCTATCAATCATTACATAATATAAGATTATGGTCACATATGGCTGCCATATCAATCATAACATAATATAAGATTATGGTCACATATGGCTGCCATATCAATCATAACATAATATAAGATTATGGTCACATATGGCTGCCATATCAATCATAACATAATATAAGATTATGGTCACATATGGCTGCCATATCAATCATAACATAATATAAGATTATGTTCACATATGGCTGCCCTATCAATCATTACATAATATAAGATTATGTTCACATATGGCTGCCCTATCAATCATTACATAATATAAGATTATGGTCACATATGGCTGCCATATCAATCATAACATAATATAAGATTATGATTACAATTTTCAAAATATAAATCAAATGATAAAGTAAGAAGGGGTCTGGGTGGTCTAGAAGTAAAATTTCAGCCTCTGGATAGGAAGGTCCTGCGTTCAAATCCCACCATAGTTATTCATGTTAACACATGTTCAAGATGGAGATTTTCCTTGTCATGAGAAAAAAAAAAGAACATATTTCTTAAAAATTCTGCCTTTTACATTACCATAGTAATTTTTACCACACGACTGTAAAAAACAAATCCAACATCAAAGCAAAAAAAAAATCCAACATCAACCAAAAAAATGCAAACACTCAGTGGGGCTACTGTCAAACTTAAAAAACGTACTTTGTGAATTTTTAGATGGTATCGTAATCTAGGGTTAAGAAATTGCTTTATTCACTTACCAAGTTGGCATCTGATCCCAGCTATAAGGTATTTCAAAGAATTCTGTGAACAGGTAAGTTCCAGCAATCAGTGGTAACTGTAAACAGTAAATGAAAGTTATCCTAGACATACATATATAAAGTTGCAACAGTTTATTAGAATGCCCTTTAAGTGAAGCGTAGTCTAGAGGTAAGACGTCTACATCTAGACAAGAAGGTCTCAATACATATAAAATCAAATCCAAGACTTTAGCCTTTCCTGGTCTCTTTGTAGTGAGGTCAGATGTCTAGCCCTCTCAGAAAACAGCAAAAAACAGGAGATCTGGCATTATATGACTTTTTTGTTCTTCTATTAGATGAGATGACAGCACTCCAGCAAATGTTTTCTTAGATATATCAAGTACCATGTCTGATGGCATAGATGTTCAACAACTTTCTGTTTTTACATTTGTATTTCAACTGTTGCTGACTATCTACCAAACCATTCATAAATTATCTTTTTTATCTTTCCTTTTATTTCTTCTTCCCTAAATTTTTCCAGTTGTATCTTTTTTTTAAATTATTTCATCATGAGTGTGCAATTTGATTATAAGGATAAGTCGTAGAATATGAAATTATCTTTATTTAAAAAATGTATACTGTGTCCACATAAAATGTGAATTCCACTATTATATTCAATATTCTGAGTGTGATATTCATCTATTACAGACATAACTGGGTGTAAAAAAAAAAAAAGTCAAGTGCCCCATCACGCCAAGTGGCGTATAGGGAATATGATGTTAGTGACCATACATTTTTTACAGACCTTCGGCATATTATTTTTGGGGTAATGTGGTCGGTATTACGCCCGTGCTGCTTTACTCTCCCAGAAAAAAATCTGGTATTCATTTAAGGCTGGGTGAACCCGGAAGCTCTTGTCCTTTGTAGCCCAGTTCACTAACCACTAAGCTATTGCTGCTCATAACTGGGTGTAGTTAACAAAAAATAACACACGGAATAAAATATACACCTGATTTTATTGAAAGTCTGTCTGGATTCATAATTTTGTGAGTAACATTTTCAACTTCCATTTCTCTCTTTCTTAACTATTTAAATACTAACCCCAAAAATGTTATGACATACAAATATTAATTACATATGGAATATTCCTGCTGTAATTTGATATATATATATGATATGCTTTATTTTACAAGAAAATGTGTATAGATTTTTACATAGTTCAAGTATAGAGCTTTACATAGTTTGCATAGATTTTGGATAGTTGACAAGATGATAATTCAGTCTAAACCAACAAAATAACGAGGAAAGACAAGAGTTAAGAAGCTGAACTAAAAGTACTAAGAGAAACATTTTCTAGTGTTATTTTACTTTTTTTTTTCAATTATACAACTCTCAACATACATATTTCAAAATAAACATATGTAAGAGCATATACTATACTAGTGTCAATAAGAACATGTAAAATAAAGCTGTTATTAGCAAATAAGTAAGTGTAGCCATAAGTCTTTGCTTGTACACACAACTGTCTTGTGTTCAATGCAACTCAGCTTGTCCAAGATTAAATAAGTTGGATCTATGTGAGTTGGAGTGCGCCTAAACTTATCTGCACACAATTTATACATTGTTAACAATATCAGAAAGAGAAATAAAACTATCAATATTACAACTATGGGAATATGCAGAACTAGGCGAGCCTCAGTGGTTGAGAGGTTATTGTGCTTCTTTCCTGATCAGAAGGGTGTGGGTTCAATTCCCGTAAGTGGCAGATTTGTTTAGGACCAACAAGACCCCAGGATTCATCCAGTTTCTAACAATGAAAGCCTGAGATTTTTCGGGGAATTAGAGGAAGGATACTGACCACATCACCAATAAATCTAGCACTGGTTATGGGAAAAAGATGGTCATTAACGCCACATGCCCCATACGCATAGCCAGGCATGATGGAAACTTTTTAATGGGACTAGGTATAAGTCATGTGATATTGAATAAACTTAGAACTAATTTCATTTTCACTCCTCACTTAGTTTTAAGGAGGAAACTAAAGGATAAAAGGCCACATTGCTTGTATTTGTTTCTGTTTTTGTTTGATCTATAATTTTTGCTTATAACATTTGTTTCTGTTTTAGTTTGATCTATAATTTTTGCTTATAACATTTGTTTCAAAGTTTTAGTTTGATCTATAATTTTTGCTTATAACATTTGTTTCAAAGTTTTAGTTTGATCTATAATTTTTGCTTATAACATTTGTTTCAAAGTTTTTGTTTGATCTATAATTTTTGCTTATAACATTTGTTTCAAAGTTTTTGTTTGATCTATAATTTTTGTTTGTTGTGTCTTGTCTCTACAGGAGACATTTCAGCCATAATTAAATTGTCCCAGATTGTGATGTTTTATTAACATACAAATGGCAATCAACCTCCTCTCTATTTTTGAACAATTTCTTTAAATTACTGTATCTTACTATTAAAAGACATTTTTGATCCTTCCCACGCCGTCAGACATCACATAGGGCTTGTAGTGTTTTTCGTCACCCATCTCTGTTCTGAGCGAGAGGTTCGATCTTATCTAATGAGTCAATGCCTGCCAACTTTGCTTCTCTTATAAGTGTTTTTTTAGTGCCTCTTTAGGTCTTCCTCTTTTTCTGTATCCTGATGCTTCCCATCGAAGAGCCTGTTTTGGAATTCTCTTGTTGTCTCTTCTCAGAACATGTCCGACGTATGCCTATCTTCTTTCCTTAACTGTAATGAGATCTTTGGTTGCATGGCCATTTCTCTTATTTCAATATTAGTCTTGAATTCATTCCTATGTACACATAAAATGTATTAAACACATAGTCCAATCAATTCAGGAAGCAAACAAGCTTTGTCATTCACAACTTCTATCTTTTTGAACTTTATTCATGTACACTTTTCATGTTTTCAACTCGATCTACATGCAAGAACAATACCCACCTGTATACAAAAGTGATTAAACAGGATGAGCTTCAAACATTTCCACTGTCCCTCAAATGTCTCTGGTCGATTCTAAAGAGAAAATTTAAGTAATACTGAGTATTATACACATTTTATACATTGTACACGGTCACCTTTAGTCTGAACCTCAAGGGTCCTCAACAAAACATTCTTACACAAGTCTTCACAACTTACAACTACTCTAACACATCTCCACAAATTTGGATGGCACATTATTAATTGCAAAAAACAGAAGAAAGAACACCACAAGCCTTGAGTACAGGACAATATCAATATTTCTGTCATGAAATGATAAATGGAAGATATTGAACTGACAGTAATGTAAACATCATTTATGTAGCACTCCACCCATGCATTACTCACCTGCTGTATCTTGAACTGTCTCATGAATGGCAAGAACTGGAAAATTATGCCTGGTGCACATGCAGCAAAGTAAACCAGCTAAATGGGAAAAAATGTAGAAATGTTTAGAAATATGTTTGACACATTAAAATGTCACTTATACAGTTCCCTAGGCTTTGTTGCTGTCATATCTTTTGTTGCCCTTCCCTCATGACCCGACCACAAGCAAGCACTGCAGATAAGTTTCTTTTCATTCATTATTAATATAATTTTCTTTTTTTTTAGTTATCTAATTATTATTCTGCAATGTGGTGTTAAGTTTATGTTGTGTGTTGTCCACTATTCCCACTGAAGACAAATTGTGCTGAAACATTGTTCAGCTGTGTTATTCTTCACCTATGTAAAGCTGTAACCATACCATTTTACCTTTTTTTTTCTCCTTTCACCTTTATCATAAGTTTTATAGCAACTACACATTTCCAGGCATTTTTATGCCTGTACCCCTTCTCAAGAAACAACATAATAATAGCTATTGCCTGTCCTGTCCGTCTGTCTCAAGATCTTTGCTATCAAAAGTCAAACCTTGTACAGGACCCACATTGAATCTCACCATATGTCCTTGTGCTGGGCGAGCCTTTCTGCCTGCTGTTGTTGCTTATCACTTCAGTTTTTAAAAAATTGTTTTTCTACATCTTTCATTAATATTAATCATAATTGGGTGTAACCTTGATGACCTATTTTTTTTGTCAACATGTACACTGTCGAAATGCAATCAGCACAGTCCTTTTACTGGTAGTGTGCTGCCAGGGCCTGAAAGGGGAGTAAAGAATTGTAGCACTGTTCCCTACCAAGTATGTTCGTAACATGTGACTAAGGAAGGCTGGGCACGGGATTGGCTATTCTGCACCGTGAAAAAAAATATAAGCAGCAAAAACTTCACAAACATGGACAAGTCAAAGTTATTCATTAATGGATGCTTGTGCAGAATAAAAAAATGGAAATTGCAGGACAAAATCACTAACATAGAATTATGGATAAGTATCAGTCAAATACCAGTGGACAAAGAGGTACAACAAAGACGATGGTGATGGATAGGCCAACTGAGAATATTACATGACAGGCCCTTTTTTTTAAATCCCCAAGGGAAGAGGCAAAGAGGAACACCAAAATATTCTTGGAGAAAACAAGTGGAAACAGAGATGAAGACGATGAGGAAGACATGGAATAATCTTAAAAAAGAATGGCAAGAAACAGAACAGCTTTGAAAGTGTTTGTTGAAGACCTATCACTCCACAAGGAGCTGAAAGGTAGAAGAAGACAGTCCTTATACACTATGTTCCTGTTACATTGTATTAAAACATTAAGAGTTCATCATAACTTTTAAAATAATTGACAAGGACAATAAACATATAGATATTGAATGAGGCATCAGGTATCATTGTTTTGTTCTCATCAAAGGCTATCTAGTTACTATTATATTTATATTTAAAATTTGTTAAATACCAATGTATCTACTAATGAACTATCAAATTACTATCATTTAAATATCATATTTATATTTGATAATGTATATTTATTTTATTTAGGGTAGGGGTATCTCCTTTCCTCCACTGGTCTACGGGATACCTTTGGGCAAGGCAGAGTACTTGTGTAACCTCACCCTTTCGGAGATATTTGAAACCATAGGTATAGGATTTAGATATAAGTGGTGGATGGTATGAGAACCGCTGACAAGTAGTGTCGGTTATGGTCTCCACTCCATGATGCCAGGCAGAAGATCTCAATTGCAAAGTTACAGCTGCGATCTCTGACTAGTACAGTCACTATCAAGATGGAAAGGAAGGGAAAATAATCTTCTTCAATACAAAAGATAGTCTCAATAATATAACAATTGAATAGATTGAGGGCTGGAAGTACAGGTTATAGAAAAAATACTCAATGATATTTATAAATAAGAGTGGGGCACACCCGAACATTTTTGTAGCCATCCTAAAGAAGTCAGGTGCCATTTATTGCAAAGATCATTGCATTATTAGTCTCATGAGCCTTATTACAATAATATTACTAATAACATCATGAGATGTGTAAGGAATGAAAGCAGTTACTGCTATTTAACTTGGCACCGTGATACGGAAAGCAGTCAACAACAGAATTCATTGATGCACTGTGGATAGAAAATTGTGGAAGGACATGATTGCTTATGCCAACCAGAGGGGCACTTGACAATTTAAAATAAAATAAACTAGTAAAAGTAAAAAGCAACTGGCTCCTTGCTACCAGCTTTACCGCAGCATTGCATTTATTTGCCTGTCCCCTAGTAAAAGTAAAAGCTTCTTTTTTTCAAAATTGTATCAAATTTTTTATTTTTATCAAAGTATCTATCTACTGCAACTCTACAAATAGTACAATTTACAATAAACTACACAATCAACAGAACTTTGTGCAATAATAATAATAATAATCATCATCATCAAGTGCCTTCTCCGCAACGAAGGTTGGCTTCCATGGATCGCAATTCTACTCTGTTTCTTGCTATGATGGTTCAGGCTGTCTAGACTGACTTGTCCATCTTTTGATGTTACTCGTCCATGTTAGTCTTGGTCTGCCTCTGCCACTTTTACCTTGTATTTTCCCTTCCAATATTAATTTAAGTAGGCTGTTGTGTCTTTTAACATGCCCCAAAAATTTTATTTGTCTTGTCTTAATTGTATTTAGTAGTTCTCTTTTTATTTTCAGTTGCTTTACAACTTCATCGTTTGTTTTCTTTTCTTTCCATCCAATTCTACCTATTCCTCTATAAATCCACATTTCAAAGGCTTCAATTTTCTGTTCTGTTTTTTTGTCTAATGTCCATGTTTCTGCACCATAATATTGAGAAGATGTAACATTTTGCCATTCTTAGTTTCAGCCGTGCTGATATTTGTTTTGTTGTTAGTATATTTTTCATGGCATTAAAATTACTTTTTGCCATACCTATTCTTTTGTTTATTTCAATTTGACATTTTCCATCATTGGTTATAGTATGTCCCAGGCAGTTGTAGCTCTGGACTGTCTCCAGATGTATTCCCTCAACTGTGATATTTAATTGTAGGTCTTGAGAATTTTCTTTGTTTATGATCATAGTTTTAGTCTTTTTGATATTCATATCTAGACAATTTTTGCTTGTTATGTTTATCACATTAAGCAATTGTTATAGGTCTTTAGGATTTTCTGCTAGTAGAACAGTATCATCAGCATATCTTAGGTTATTGATTATCTTTCCATTAATGTTAAGGCCTGGCATCTCAGTGATGTTTTTAAAGATTTGCTCAGTGTATAGATTGAACAAGCTTGGTGATCGGATGCATCCTTGTCTTACTCCTCTTTTTATATATATTATTCAATATACTACTATTATTACATATAGACTGTCACTAGAATGATATAGATTTTAATTATTTTATATTACAATTTTAGGTGAATTAGAAATAATAACCAAAACCACTTACAGTGTTACAGTAGATGAGTTATACTACTCAATTACAGTAGTTATACTAACAACTTACATGTACACCTTACACTTACAGTAGTAACTTAGTCACGCTTTTTCATTTTTTTTTTTTAAAGAATTTTTAGAATATTTAATACATTAAATCAATTCAGCTTATTATGTCAAAGCGATTAGGTTAGGTTTTTATTTTTAAAAAAAAAGCAGTTAAAGTTAAAAGTAATAATAAAATTACAAGGGAGTCACAAAACTGATGAGAAGAAAGTAAGCAGTAATAAACTCATCAACTGTGAGTAGTGACACACTATTGTTATTATTGATACAGCACTATCTATGATCATGTAGTGTGAGTCAAACTACACTACACTGATTTTCATCATCATCATCAAGTACCGGGCCTACTGGCGTAGGTGATCATGTCTCTCCACAACTTTCAATCTCAACAGTTCTTTATCATTTCTGTTGTTGACGTTCTGCCAAGCCATTCTCTTAAGCTTTCTGGTATTTTGTCTCTTTGCTTCCCTCTATCTCTTCGTCCCTCAATTTTTCCAGTTGTTACAATATATTCCAGTTGTTCTCTTCTCATTACATGGCCAAAAAATGATGATTGTTTCTTCTTAATATTGGAAATTAGCTCTCTTTTTGCTTTGACCTCTTTCAGAACATTTTCATTACTCTTTTTAACTGTCCATGGTATTCTCAACATTCTTCTGTAAAACCACATTTCTACAGACTCCAGTGATTTTCTTGTCTGTTGTCCTATTGTCCATGATTCACATCCATATGTTAAGACTGGCTCTACATAACATTTAAGAACTCTTTTTCTTGTTTCTATTGTTAAAAATGGATTGCATAGTATCTTCCTCATTTTCTGGAAAGCTGCTTTTGCCTGAGCCATTCTGCATCTCACCCCTTTTGTACATCTTCCGTCTGAGGTTAACAAAGTTCCCAAATATTTAAATTCATTTACCTGTTTTAATATTGTTCCACTTGTCTTTATTTTACTCTGAGGTGATGTCTTTTTCTTTGTTGTTACCATTACTTCTGTCTTTTTGCAATTAAGGCTGAGTCCTTTATTTTTGCTTTCTTTCACTATAATGTCCAACATTTCTTGTAACTCATTTTCACTCTTAGCGATTAATACTGTATCATCAGCATACCTTAGATTATTTATATTATGTCCTCTAATTGTTATTCCAGGCATGCCCTTATGGACCTTAAAATAATCACACTAAAAATATTAAACAAATCTGGTGACAGCACACAACCTTGTCTAAAACCTGACACTTTCTGTAAGGTCAGGTAATTTTACCTGCTACTGTATGCAGTAAACAGTACAACCTGTGACTGCCCTGCTGCCTTGCAGGTAAGCTCAGGAGAGTAAAAAGCTAAGGGAGGGTACCCTAAAGTAAAACAACCCTACTGCCTTGTGGGTGAGACTTTTTAGTCAAAGGCTAGTGGAGCCGACTGTAAACAAACCAAACCGACAGAAGGCAACAGAAAACCACAGTCGTAATTTCTTTGTACAATCATGAATCGCCACAATGACTTTACTGAACTGTAAAACTGATCTACTTATCCTCGACATTCAACCCATAAATATTTTTATCATTATCATCATCGTGTGTCTTCTCCGCAACGAAGGTTGGCTACCATGGATCGCCATTCTACTCTGTTTCTTGCTTTGATGGTGCAGGCTGTCATAGATTGACTTGTCCATCTTTTGATGATACTCGTCCATGTTAGTCTTAGTCTGCCTCTTTTCATCATCATCATCATCATTGAGTGCCGTCTCCGCAACGAAGGTTGGCTACCATGGAGCGCCATTTTGCTCTATCTCTTGCTTTGATGGTGCAGGCTGTCATCGGTTGATTTGTCCATCTTTTGATGTTACTCGTCCATGTTAATCTTGGTCTGCCTCTTTTACCTTGTATTTTCCCTTCCAATATTACTTTTAGTAGGCTGTTATGTCTTTTACTTTTAACATGCCCCAAAAATTCCATTTGTCTTGTCTTAATTGTATTTAGTAGTTCTCTTTTTATTTTCAGTTGTTTTAAATTAAAAACTTCATCGTTTGTTTTCTTTTCTTCCCATCCAATTCTACCTATTCTTCTATAAATCGACATTTCAAAGGCTTCAATTCTCTGTTCTGTTTTCTTGTCTAATGTCCATGTTTCTGCATCTTACAGGAATATTGAGAAGATGTAACATTTTTTGAGTGCCCATTCTTAGTTAGTTGTTAGTTTCAGCCCTAACCTACCTACACTGATATTTAAAAAAATTATATCTTCTAACTTAAACTAAATCAACTAAATCTTTTTAAAAAAATCTTTATAATATATATATATAATAATATAATATTTTTTATAATCATTATTATTATATATATATTATATATAATGTATAATGTAAATATAATAATGAAATCGAAATTATTGAGACAAGAAAAGAAATTGTTGCCATTTAAATTCAATAAAAGAATAAAGATAATGTAACTTATAAAGAGCTGGAGTTGAAAAGATATTATTATTTTTTTTTAATGAGACCGAGACTTAATAAAAATGTAATTATTTAGAGAGAAAACCTACCTCGTGAACAATAAGAGATCCCCATGTTGCAATCTGAAATTTGGTGTAGTTTGTTGTCATAGAAATCCATGCTTTAGCAAATTGTTCTTTAACTGGATTTTCTGGTAAATACTGTAGAATTTGTTGTGAGAACACGAGAGGCTCTGTAAAATTCTCCATCTCTACCGCAGCTGGCGAGAGACAACTTTCCTGCTCTTTCTGGCAGACAATGCCGGTGCTATGCCCAGATTCTCTATGAATGGTGGACTTTCAAATTATTCTTAAAACTCATTTAACTATAAATTGTGTATAAACTATAGACGCTTACGGATTTTGTTGCTTAATAATTAGTTTAAATATAATTTTGTATATTATACTTTAAAAATTGTGTTAAATTACTTTTTTTCCATAAATAATTAAAAATATATTTATTTAATTTGTCGGTGCATACTGGCAATAAATGTGCTTGCCTGACAATTCATCATAGGGTGATCCCTGTGACAAATATAACCTATATTTTAAAGAAACTGATTGGTTACTTATTCGTGGTCTGATTTTCCTTGCCCTAAATAGTTTAATCAGAGTAAATGACCAGTAACAAAATGGTTCAGACTTGATTCTCCTTTCATGCCTTTTATGACAGCATTGAAACATTACAAGTGAAATAACCACATTATCAATATTGAAGAAAGCTTTTACTAACAGCAAGTGTAAATTCAGAACCAACACTGGCTACCCAGAAGCTTTTACTAAGAAAGTCTGGGTATAATAACTGGCATCCCTGCTATTAATCACGTACACTGTACGGTACACGGACCACATTTAAAGTAACAGAGAAAGATAACCTCAAATGCATCAAATTCGTAGATGATCAAACGGTAATAATAGCAATAATAGGAAGCGAACTAAAACAATTGAGTTATCGTCATTGCATTCCGAACATATCCATAGGTGCTCAGATCCCATCCTCAGCAATTCCCGCAGTGTCCAGCGACTGACAACTCCAGTTCTATGTTGGTTGATAAGTCTTCTTACACGGCCACTACGTTTCTCATTTCTGGCCGTGCCCATCTTAGCTCCCATTTCCATCATCCGAAGAAGTGACGTGGATCTGTGTTTGTCGAAGTCCTGTGTTTTTCCCACATCTCGGAGGGCATTGATGATGTCCGCCCGATCCATTGGTTGCCCGTCCTCAACGACAGCGCAGCTAGCCAACCTGTCCGCTCTTTCATTTCCCTGTACTCCCGCATGTCCAGGGACATACACAAAGGTGACCTTACGTATTTTGGAATTCTGTAACGACTCTACCCATTGCATGCGTATAGAGCCCGCCTCCACTTTTTTTATCATGCTCATCGAATCACTCAGTATACATGCGTGGGTGTAGTCTTGTGACTCTAACCATTTGAATGCCTTGGTCACTGCCATCGCCTCCATTGTCATGCTACTCGTGGTCATGACGTATGCACCACTGTCTTCTATGAATATTCTGCCTGCCGAGCGTGCTGTAAATGCCCATGCACTTCTTTGGTGTCGTCTTACAGATCCGTATGTATAGATGACTGCATCTTTCTCATCGGTGTTATCGCAGATGAGACCGTTGACCTCAGCAACTTCCACATCTGAGTATCACTTTCCTCTGAAACAGTGCCGCGGCGATCCAACTAATGAGGAAGGGGTGAATCGCCAGATTGAGGAGCATATGCATGAGATATTCAAATGGTACCCTGTTGTATGCATCCTCCAGATCTATAGCAGCAGCACATGTCTTCTCTCGTCTGTGGAAGCCTTCGAAGACGTCATAGGCAAAGACTGCCGCATTGAGCCATGTTTCTTTGTTGTATCTATAACCTCCGAGTGTGAGAATGCACGTTTCTGTTCAAGGTGACTGGTGGGGACACGGGCAACTATTTTCTCCAGCAGCTTGCCCGCAGTGTTCTGCATTGTGGTGATTCTGTAGACACTGATCTGAGAATGGTCCTTGTTTGGCTTCGATAGAGGTAGTAAATAGCTGTGTAGCCACACCTCCTTAATCTGGCCACCCCGAAGGCTGGCATTAAACTCATTGGTCAATTTTGTCAAGTCGTCGTCAGCTAAATCGCCTACGTCATCGTACCGAACACCATCTGGACCAGGAGCAGTGTTGTGTGACCTTTTAAGTGTAGTGCGAATGGTATCGGTTGTGATTGTGAGATCTTCTTCCAGCACTACATCCTTACAAAATTTTGACAGCGATCCCCGTATCCTCATTCTTACAGCCTCATTTCTTTGGTCCGTCTGCTCAATGTAGCGGGCAAGCAGGGCCTTCCCTTTGCTCTCATCAGATTTGTGCCATATCCGGCCTGTGCTCTGAAAGTTGGGTATGCCTCTGTGTCGTGTTGTGCCATTCATGCTCTGATGAAGGCGCCAGAATGTGGCTAGCGATTTTTCTAGCACACTTCTTTACAGAAGTCATCCCATTTGGCATCCTTAGCCTGCTTAGCACATAGTTTAAAGTGCATCATTTTTTGGTCGACCTCTACTTTCAGACGCTTCAAGAGCTCAGGTTGTGTTCTTCCATTCTTTCTGGCTTTCTGCCATGTCTTGGCCGTTTGTCTCTTGCTCCGCCAAGCTTCCTCGACTACTACGTTCCACCAGGGTGGCTGCGTCCATCTCCACAGCCTCCTACGAGGGGCGCTCTGTTTCCTATGTCTGATTTTGCTAATGACGTCCTGGTCTGTTTTCTCGTAGTGGAATGTGTGAATGTGTGGAGCTTTCTTTTCTGGCTTCTATTTCTACTTTTCTCAATTAGGAGGACACATGGATAGTGATCACTTCCGTGGAACCCCAGTGCACTCCACCTGCAAACCGGTGAGAATGTGGAAGACACCAGTGCAAGGTCTATGACACTATCAGAGTCCCCTGTTCGAGTGGCCATTATTGTTGCCCTTCCATCATTCAAGCACACTAAATCAACTGACACTAGTGCGTTCTCTAGGTCTTCTACCTGCTTGTTAGTTATGACGTTACCCCACTGGTTTCCTCTAGCATTAAAGTCTCCGCAGAAAATAACGTTCTCTTGATCGAACTCGAAGCGATTCTGCCATTGTTGTGTGTTCACCTTCCCATTACAGGCATACACATTTACAATCACGAAATGAACTGGTATCTGCACTCTAACAGCATGTACCTGCAATTCTGCATTGTCCCATGCAGACATATCAACCTTAGCTGCCACCATATTGTTGCGCACAAGGATGGCCTGCCCAAGGTGTCGTCTATTGTAAAAACAATGAAAGCCAGGAGTACTTACTGTCTTGTCACCAAGAAGAGTTTCTTGTAAAACCATTATATCGACGCCGCACAGTAGCTTATCAGGAATGGGCTGTCGTTGATTTATGGACCCACAATTCCAATATATAACGCGCACATACTTTAGGCCTAGCCTCTCACACTTCGACAGTTTAATGCCACCTCGCTTGTCTTGTCGTGTTTTCCTTCTTCGATGTTGTCGTTTGGGCTGCATCTGAATACTTATCGTCGTCATAGTATCATAGATGATTTAGTCGCTGAACGTCGATGCTGTGGATGGTCTAGACTCACGTGCACATTACTCAGTCGCACGGCCCAGAACCCGTTTCCACGTTATAAACTGGCCAACTCCAGTAAATAGCTCTGCAGCACGTGGATACACTGTGAGCCTTTTACAAATTAAATGAATTACGCGTCCTTGACGACAGACCGGCGAAAACAAACCGCCATTTTTTGACGCGTTCAATAGCGCAATCAACAACTAGGATGAGTATAAGTGATGAAATAAGGAAATTGTAACAAAATGCAATGAATCAAAAGTAGCAACGTGATTTACATCAAATAGAAAGCGCGTACAATCACATGATCCATTCAAATATCAATAAAAACAAACACATAAACAGAAAAGTTCACTGGAAATCATCACTTATTTACTAAAACAATACGTTAATGATCTGAACAGAAACGTACAAAGATTACAATAACCAGATTAGCACGAACAAAACATAAGTCAAGTTCGTAACAGGTAGAAAAAAGGATTAACTTGTCATAACTGAGGAAACAAAAATAAAGCATGTAACATACTTCAAATATTTATGAAGTGTTACGCTGTCTTAATGGAAAATCCAAGCACAGTTTGACAACAAATGTCCCAAAACAAACTAGATGACTGGACATTTGGTCACAAGATTACACAACAGTTATGTAAATCAAATGTAGATATAGCTCTTTATAATACGGTAATCAGCATGACACTGCTACAAATACCAATCTTGGACATTATTAAAAGATGAAATTTGTCACTCACAAAGTGGGATGCCTGAAAAGGAAAGTGAATGCGACAAGAAGAGACAATCATAAATATTGATAGATGAAAGAGCTGAGGTTACATAGTGCTCGATCACATAAAGAAAAGACATAATTGATGAAACTGTTAGAAATTGTAAGACGATCACATGAAGAAAAGACATAATGGATGAAACTAGAAATTGTAAGACGATCACATGAAGAAAAGACATAATGGATGAAACTGTTAGAAGTTGTAAGATCGTCACCACCAGATAGTTGAGATATCACCCTGCAGAGAGCATTAAGATGTAGAAACAATGAAAAGGCGGAAAGACAGATCTAGAATACGATGGATTAATGATATGGTAGACATTACGATGAGAACTATGCAATTAGAGACTACATATCATTCATTTAAACCCCATTTCCCATTTACTACGGAGGCAACATTTGCGGAAAAGAGGAGGGGGGGGGGGGATTCAAGTAAAGTAAGTACATGAACAGTGCACATTTAGCAGCCCAATCCATTTCTTGATCACAATGAAAGATCTCAACATAGCCCATGAATTCCAGTAACAAACAAATAGATAGTTTCAAACTGTTGGTCAATACAATATCAATAATGAGCGAAATTGTTACTTTTCTTTCCAGTTAGGTGTTCAACTACTTCTTTTAATTATCAATTGTATCGAGCTTTCGTCCTTCTCCGATAAGTCTAACCACTTGAGCTTACTTCTATTGAGGCCAGAGAACGTCGCACACACAAAGTCTGAGTTGTTTCCGTTGAGAAATAAAGCCTCAACTTTCTGAGAGACCTGCGAAAGATTTCAACGCAATCAGTCAACTATCAGGCACCAAGATGGACGCTTCCTGCGTCCAAGCCATGTAAAAAATGTTGACTTTCCTTGTCTCCAACGGTTTATTTCTATTAGAGAATTTCATGTTATCTGTTACCACAGTGAGTTGGCGGATTTTTTGAAATGTAATCACGGGTTTGATAATAAATGTGTGTACACAGTTCGTTAACCATCGCTGTAGATCAAGTCTTTATTCGCTGGCTTCGTTAGCGACCTTTGAAGATAATGACCTTACTTGTGCAGACAGTTGGTTGGGGCAAATTTTACGTTACAATGTCACTGCTATAATGACTTAGTTTGTGACAAAACTACAGTGACATGCCCAAACAATGACAGTTGTCAGCACGAATATTTCGGACCCCAGTGTCAGTACTTGGATTTTATTTACAAATATGCCCAAAAATCTGAACCTACTTTCCTGTTTGATAACAACGACACCTCATGTAATCCTGACACAGATTCTACATCAGTTGAGGCAACTCTCAATCAATCTTTGCCGTGCTCCTGGTTTAGGATTTATGTGAATTACTTAACAGATACGGACAGTTTCACGGTAAAACTGAATGATTCTGCCTCATGTAACAATGTATCAAGGTTTGTAGTTAGTCCGCACGAGATTGATGTCTTCTGCTCTGGGGCTGGTCTGATCAACAAGTTACGGATTGAAGGGGCGATAGTTGCAAATATCTGCTCCATCTACATTGGCGGGGGTCGGAAAGTGGCTCTCAAACAGATCACAAACCAGACCGACACATTTGATGCTTGTTATCCAGGAAACGGATGTGGACCAGAGGCCGCAGTTAATAGCAAAACAAAGGCCAATCTCTATGACAATGACTGCACACACACACAATGGAGAAGTGGAACCAATTCTGTTTACTGGTATCTGAACTTTGAAACGCCCCAGAAGACTCACACCATTCGAATCTATCATCGAGCTAGCACTATGATTCGGGTAAAGAATGCCACTCTAAAGGCTTTCTCTGACAGTGGCGGAGTAGTGTTCCAGTATAATGATATATCATAGGTTGCGCAAAATGCAATGGATACAATGGACGTCATGGGACGCACCAAAATGGCAGCTTATTTATATTCGAGCCATGGACTAAGCAATGTTTACTTTGAACACCACGATATCTGTTATTGCAGCGAGTTGGCAGATTTTTGAAAATGTATTCAAGGGTTTGAACATAAATGTTTGTTCACAGTTCGTTAACCTTCGCTGTAGATAAAGTCTTTATTTGATGGCTTCGTTTGTGACCGTGGTAGCTAAGGACCTAACTCGTGCAAACGGATGGCATTGGCAAGGATTATTTTGAATCTATGAAGTGGGCTCATTTTGTGTTTAACTCAAAAGCATATGTGCTTTTTAACCAAAGACCTTTTTTTGTTGGGGACTCAAGGAAGATATCCCCGATGGAAGAATAAATTGTACTATTAGCCCCATAAATGATTCGCTTCCAGAGGTTTATGATGTAAACAAAGCAGTTTTGTCATTGCAAGTGAATAATGTCCACACCTATAATTGGTCAGGATTGTGTAGCAGCAGCAGCTTTATAGCGAACACAGAAAACATCATAGGATTGTGCTATTCTGAAACAGCTATGCCATGCTACCCTAGAATTGCCTTTAATGGGATTACTGTGACCACAAACCACTCTCTATGTGTGTGCCACATATTTACACCCCAGAAAGAAATACTGAATATAACAACATCATATGTTATTAATGACCACAGACCAGGAGCCTCCTGTATAATTGATACAACTGTTGCACCAAGCACTTCATCAACAGAGCCAGATCTATGGAATGTTAATCTGACATTGTTCTTGAATGAGACATCAGAATCATGTGGCAGCAGCTACAAGACGGGAGCAGAGAACATCATCAAGTTCTGCTGCTATAAAGGAGACTTGCCTTGCTATCCCAGAATTGCCTTAAATGGGATCACTGTAGTTGAAAACTTCTCCTCTTGTGTAAACTACACATTCACATCTAAGAGCGAATCAGTGAAGGTCACAAAATCATATTCTCTCTGTGGTGTTACTAACTACAGGTCAGGTGGCTTCTGTTGGATTGGAAATGATAACTTACCACCACTGTGTGTCTATATGTTTGGAATTGGAGTCAACAACGATGGCCTAACATCATCAAGTGCTACGACGATCATAATTTTCGGGAGGACGCGAACTTCTATGGTATATGGTAGATAGGCGGCAGGAACCATTGAAGGCTATGTCTGAAAAGTGTTTCTTCTTGCAGTTTCCTCATATACCAAGTCCGGCGTGTTGCAGGAGCCCCTGAGTTGAGTGCTCTGTGCACACCGTGAGCTGTGGGTCTCATTCGTTTTGATCCTGTTTCGATATCCCGCTTGTTTACGATGAATGATGATATCGTATGACAGGGAACAGTTGGCTGTGTTCACTTTCTGCGCGGTTTCGCCTTATGTCTTTTGGCGTGTGCTGAGACTGCTACGATGGGGACTACAGTTACCTTTCTTTGTTTGGGAGATAGTTAGTAATTCGGATGATTCCACTGGCACGGGCGGTTGAGCAATTATGGATTTTAATTCGTTTGCAGTGATACCGAGGCCTTCCATAACCAATAACCAATCATACCCTAATTTATCTGTGAACACTATTGTAGTCAAAACACAAACGCCAATGGCACACATTAAGATTGAGTTCTCACCGAACATTTCGCAGGCCGACAGTGCACTGACGGTATGTGAGGTGCAAACATTTACAGACACCTATTGTCTGGACGAGCATTCTTGGTCGTTTTGTGCAATGTGTAGTGGGTTTAGTAAAGGCTGCAATGTCATCATCGGTACTTGTCACGGCAACTGTTCACATGGGATCTATGGATACGACTGTTCCGGGTCTTGTCTCAGTGTCTGTCCTTTATTTGAGGAAAAATCCGGAAAATGCCTACAATGTAAACATCTTGGCTATACCTGTAATGACACTTGTCCCGACGGTAATCTTGGGCTACAGTGCGAATAGATGTTTTCTGCTGGCTGTGACATCATATGTACTCTCAAATGTCCAGACAACTGTTTCAACGACACCTGTGAACAGTCAATCGGGAATCTATACATGCAAGAGAACGTTCTATGGGTCATACTGCACGCTTAAATCTCCGGACAACTGTTTGAACGAAACCTGTGATTCCCACGTTCAGAAGAGTCTGCCGACTACAACAAGCCCAAGCATATGGACACTTTAATGTGTTTCTGTGCTAGACATGGTTCATTTCTTGGTGTTTTTTCGTGAAGCCATGGCTCATATCTTGTTGTGTTTCTGTCCTAGCCATGGCTCATATCTTAGCTTGTGTGTGCTGGCCATGGCTCATATCTTAGCTTGTGTGTGCTGGCCATGGCTCATATCTTGGTGTGTGTCATGTTAGTCATATCTCATATCTTGATGTGTCCGTGTTAATCATGTATCATATCTTTATGTGTTATTGAGTTATTGAGTTATTTGCGGGTCATCATCATTGCACTCCGAACATGTCCATAGGTGCTCAGATCCCCTCCTCAGCAATTCCCTCAGTGTCCAGCGACTGACGACCACACGTTGGTTGATAAGTCTTCTTACACGGCCACTACGTTTCTCATTTCTGGCTGTGCCCATCTTAACTCCCATTTCCATCATCCGAAGAAGCGACGTTGATCTGTGTTTGTCGAAGTCCTGTGCTCTTTATGTGTGTCTGTGTTTAGTCATATCTCATATCTTAGTGTGTACCAGTGTTAGTCATATGTCATATCTTTGTGTGTGCATGTCTGGGTTAGTGATATCTCATATCTTTGTGTGTGCATGTCTGTGTTTGTCACATCTCATATCCTTGTGTGTGTATGTCTATGTTAATCCCATCTCATATCTTTGTGTGTGCATATCTATGTTAGTCATATCTCTTATCTTTGTGTGCATGTCTATATTAGGCATGTGTCATATCTTTGTGTGTGCATGACTGAGTCAGTTATATCTTATATCTTTATGTGCATGTTTATGTTAGTCATGTGTCATATATCTTGATGTGTGTCAGTGTTAGTCATGCCTCGTATCGCTGTGTGCATGTCTGTGTTAGTCACATCTCACATCTTTGTGTGTGCATGTCAGTGTTAGTCACATCTCATATCTTTGTGTGTGTATGTCTGTGTTAGTCACAACTCACATCTTTGTGTGTGCATGTCTGTGTTGGTTACATCTCATATCTTTGTGTGTGCATGTCTGTGTTAGTTACCTCTAGTGACTCGGGCAGATGGTGCTCGTAAACCTGGGAGGGCCGACCATCTAAGGGCAGAATCCCCCTACAGAAAAGACAATCTGCTGCCTTGCAGGAAGATTGGGGACAATCAAAGGCTAGGAAAAGCAAACCCGAATAAAATGCTGGCTGAAATCGGATGACTGGGCCACTGGCGCAGAACACAGTGCAACGTTTTAACGGGTGTTCAATCAGAGTGGATCTGGCGAACTCTACTTGTGATGTTCTGTCTGTGGGGGCGATCAACACACTTAGCCTGACAGCTGACTTCATGTGGGAGTCTGGAATCCTACTCTGATTGAGTCCTGATCGCAGAGAGAGAGAGAGAGAGAGAGAGAGAGAGAGAGAGAGAGAGAGTCAACTATGAGCCGTTGACAACTTTCAATCCAGGCGATGTTGCACACCTTGTCTCCATAAGTGATATTGAAAGTTGTAGGAAACTCGGAGTGAGCGGGGAGGAGGGGGGGGGGGGGAGAAAGTTAAGCAAGAAAAGTGCATCTTATCTACATAACCACATCAGACTAGTCAGTGTTACACGTACTTCTTCTAGACGCTAAGAGAAAGAAGATTAGAACATGTGAGATCGTGGTGAAATAAATTGTATATGTTTGTATTAGGACCATCATCACTAGACCTATACTCTGCTTATGTCGTGTAGCATTCCGATCTGTGACAATCAGATCTCAATGCACGAACTCTACAAACACCGACGAGGGCAGTCATAGTCAACTTTATCACATATTCTGTTCAAATGTCAGTAATAAAAAAAAGATGAATCAACAGCTAACACCACTATTGTCCAACAAGGGGAAAAAAAAACTCTAGAGGCAAAACGGGTGCTCTACAATACAATCTTCATTCTAACGTTGTGCTAACAGTGCCAGACCTGGACTCTAGATGCAAGAACAATAAGAAAAATGACCACTACTGAGATAAAATGTGTTAGACGAATGACAGGAAACAACTTGAAGGATAAGAAATAAGTAACTGAGAAAAAAAGCTAGAAATAACCTCCGCCATATAATATATATAGAAATAATAGATAAAAATGGTTTGACCATGTGACAAGGCAGAAAGATCAAAACACAGCACAACGAGTCTCCAATAAGCGTTGCGAGATTGCTAGACCCAAAGACCGACCACGGAAAAGATGGATTGACGGAATATTGGAAACACTAGGAAACATAACAGCAGCAGAAGCGAACAGAAGAGAAAAAGACCCTAAATTATATCTCCCCTCGAATATGAAAGCAAACGAGGAAGGAAAGAAGAAGAAGAATCAACTAGAAATTTAATTTTGTGAAATGTTAAGAATTGGAACAATTTTAATTTTTTAAAAAATCATTTTATGAATGAGCAAAGTGCATTAAAGTAAGGTCAGCTTCCATAAATGATGCAAGATTTGTAGGATTGACACTAAACTGTACTGTGGGAGGAAAGCAAGCTGCGAACTGTGTAAATATAGCCAGTATCAAACATTTAGAAGAGCTCAGTAGTACCTGTAGCTCACCCATCGCTTGAGAGTGCTGTCTGACCAACTACAACAGTCGACGCCTGACTCCAAGGCTTCAGGAAGACAATATGACATGAATTACGTGAATGACTGCATCTCTTCACAAAACGTCACTGTGTTATGTGGGAAAACACCGATGAGAAAGATGCAGTCATCTATACAGACGGATCTGTAATACGACACCAAAGGAGTGTATGGGCATTTTCAGCATGCTCGGCAGGCAGAACAGTCAAAGAAGACAGTGGTGCATAAGTTATGACCACAAGTAACACGACAATGGAGGTGATGGCAGTGACCAGGGCATTCATCTGGTTAGAATCACAAGACTACACCTACACCTACATACTGAATAATTCGATGAGCATGACAAATAAACGCGGAGGCGGACTTGTACGCAGGCAATGGTAGAGTTGTTGCAGAAGTAAAAAATACGTAGGGTCGGGTCACTTTTATCTACGTCCCCGGCCATGCGGGAGTACGGGGAAATGAAAGGGCAGACAGATTGGTTATCTGCGCTGTCGTTGAAGACAGTTAACCAATGGATCGGGCGGACATTATCAATGTCCTCCGAGATATGGGTGGGACACACGACTTCGACAACCATGAGTCCACCTCACTCCTTCAGATGAAGATACAGGAGTTAAGATGGGCACAGCCAGAAACGAGAAACTTGGTGAGCGTATAAGAAGACATACACCAACACAGAACTGGAGTCGTCAGTCGCTGGACACTGTGGGACTTGCTGCAGAGAGGATCTGAGCACCCATTGACATGTTCGGGGCGCAATGATGATGGCCTGCAAATAACTTAATAACTGAGGAGGGGATCTGAGCACCCATTGACATGTTCGGGGCGCAATGATGATGACCTGCAAATAACTCAATAACTGAGGAGGGGATCTGAGCACCCATTGACATGTTCGGGGCGCAATGATGATGACCCGTAAATGACTCAATAACACATAACAGTGTATTGACAATAACAACTTTTACTCTTATGAAATGGGCAGTGAAGGTGTTTTATCGCAAATAAATGTTTCCCCTTTCCTCTTGCTGCACATTTAAACCACAATTGAACCGAACTTTAACGCGATAAAGAAAGCTGTGCTAATGCAAGTGTAGTATTGTACCAACATTTTAAATGAATCTAGAAGCCAAACCATCAATCGGGATCGAACCCGACCCATTGCCACCGTAGATTAGTTCACTAACCACTACTCTATAAAAACTACCGTTAACTAGCACGAGACAAGAAGATGCAAGTACGTCTATATCAAATTATTGACTTATTATTGAGTTATTTGCGGGTCATCATCATTGCACTCCGAACATGTCCATAGGTGCTCAGATCCCCTCCTCAGCAATTCCCTCAGTGTCCAGCGACTGACGACTCCAGTTCTATGTTGGTTGATAAGTCTTCTTACACGGCCACCAAGTTTCTCATTTCTGGCCGTGCCCATCTTAACTCCCATTTCCATCATCCGAAGAAGTGACGTTGATCTGTGTTTGTCGAAGTCCTGTGCTCTTCCCACATCTCGAAGGGCATTGATGATGTCCGCCCGATCCATCGGTTGCCCGTCCTCAACGACAGCGCAGCTAGCCAACCTGTCCGCTCTCTCATTTCCCCGTACTCCCGCATGTCCAGGGACATAGACAAAGGTGACCTTACGTATTTTGGATTTCTGCAACGACTCTATCAAATTATGTTTCGCAATACTGACAGAGAAAGGAGTAGTTCGTCCGGCCTCATATCAATATACGACAGGACATAATCTTGATCCATGCAACTCGATAGCAACCTTTAATATCTTGACATCTGAAACAGCTTAGTACATGGAGCCACTGTTCGTAGACCTATGTAGGTTGTTAATCGACAACTGGTTCTTGGTACAATGCCAACTGATATAAGACATTTATAAAGTCGATTTATTTTTAGGTTCTGAGGTGTGATAAATTCACGTAAACTAGTGGTCTTCAAACTGTTTGTTATAAACACCTGACAAATTCACGTAGACTAGTGGTCTTCAAGCTGTTTTTTTATAAACACCCTGAAAATTTCACGTAGATTAGTGGTCTTCAAACTGTTTTTATAAACACTCTGAAAAATTCACGTAGACTAGTGGTCTTCAAACTGTTCTTTTTTATAAACACCCTGAAAAATTCACGCAGACTAGCGGTCCTCAAACATTTTGTCAGATGCTTTTGTGAAGTCTATAAAGCACATATATACATCTATCTTTACCTCCATAGCTCTTTCTATCAGTTCTCAGGATGTATATTGCATTATTGGTGTCCTTTCCTTCCAAAATGCCACATTGTTCCGCACTTATTTCTGGTTTTATTTTGTTCCGTACACGTCTCACGATTATTAAGTGATATCTTCGTCATATGACTAATCGTCATGAGACTAATGCTCTTCGCAGATACTGTAGTGATAGCAGAAAATCCCAAAGATTGACAATTACTTCATGAAATAAACATGACAAGCAACAAATATGGATTAGATGTGAATATCAGAAAATCCCAAAGATTTACAATTACTTCATGAAATAAACATGGCAAGCAACAAATATGGATTAGATGTGAATATCAGAAAATCCCAAAGATTGACAATTACTTCATGAAATAAACATGACAAGCAACAAATATGGATTAGATGTGAATATCAGAAAATCCCAAAGATTGACAATTACTTCATGAAATAAACATGGCAAGCAACACATATGGATTAGATGTGAATATCAGAAAATCCCCAAGATTTACAATTACTTCATGAAATAAACATGGCAAGCAACACATATGGATTAGATGTGAATATCAGAAAATCCCAAAGATTTACAATTACTTCATGAAATAAACATGGCAAGCAACAAATATGGATTAGATGTGAATATCAGAAAATCCCAAAGATTTACAATTACTTCATGAAATAAACATGACAAGCAAAAAATATAGATTAGATGTGAATATCAGAAAGACTAAAATTATTATCATAAACAAGATAATACTCAAAACCTACAAGCGGATATCAATGTTGAATAAATAAACCTGGAGACAGTTCAGAGCTACAACTACATTGGACATACTATAACCAGTGATGGAAAATGTAAAACTGAAACAAACAAAAGAATAGGTATGGCAAAACGTAATTTTAATGCCATGAAAAATATACTAACAACAAAACAAATAGCAGCACGGCTGAAACTAAAAATGGCAAAATGTTACATCTTATCAATATTCCTGTATGGTGCAGAAAGATGGACATTAGACAAGAAAACAGAACAGAAAATTGAAGCCTTTGAAATGTGGATTTATAGAAGAATAGCTAGAATTGGATGGAAACAAAAGATAACAAACGATGAAGTTTTAAAACAACTGAAAATAAAAAGAGAACTACTAAATACAATTAAGACAAGACAAATGAAATTTTTGGGGCATGTTAAGACACAAGAGCCTACTAAAATTAATATTGGAAGGGAAAATACAAGGTAAAAGAGGCAGAGGCAGACCAAGACTAACATGGACGAGAAACATTAAAAGACGGACAAGTCAGCCTTTGTCAATCAGCATTATCAAAGTAACAGACACAGCGGAATAGCGTTCCATGGTAGCCAACCTTTGATGCGGAGACGGCACTCAATGATGATGATGAAATTGCAGAATAATGGCTGTTATTTTTCTATATGTTCTTCTAGTACATGTATTATCCTTTGAGTGAATATTTGGTAAAGATAGCCTGCCCTCTTTCTGAATCCTGCTTGTTCTTCACCCATAACAATATTTACATAATCTGTTATTATGTTCAACAAGATTCTACAGAAAACCTTGGAGACATCTGATTGGAGGTTGCCTTTTTAAGGTAATTTGATAATGATCCCTTTCTTCCAGTTTGTAGGAACTTTTAATAGTTAAAGAAACAAAAATCGCAAGTAAAATCAATTTCTACAAAGTTCATCCAAGTGGCAAACGTGATGGCGACATCAATTCGATATACAGAGCATCAATGAAATGTGATGACTGGTAACAGGCAGAAGGTCTGTGGATAACAACAAAACAATAGTATATTCAGGGAAAATGGAAAACGCCACAAAGGGGTAAGAATAATAATGAGCACAGCTGCAAGAAGCCTTATAGAATGTATTATCCAAAATATGCATGCGTAAGAGCTGGAAAGCAATTACAGTCATTTCGAATAAATGAGATTATTTTAAAACAAATGTCAAGGAATGAATCCAAGACTAGTGTTGAAATAATAGAAATGTCAAAGCATTCAAAAATATAATCTATAATCAAGAGAAGAGGGACACATGTTGGTCATGTGATGACAAGAGACAAAAAGAGATTCTCA
Organism: Megaustenia siamemsis; assembly: GCA_032433765.1. NCBI lineage: Eukaryota > Metazoa > Mollusca > Gastropoda > Stylommatophora > Ariophantidae > Megaustenia > Megaustenia siamemsis. The sequence continues at coordinate 55,295,829 of JAVIAB010000046.1, read as the reverse complement.
AAGCAGGCCCTCAAACGGGAACCAGAGGGTAAAAGAAAAAGAGGCGGACCTAGAAAAATGCTTAAAAAAAAACACTTAGACATGAGGCTGAGGTTGAGAGGCTCGCCCTGAACAGGGGTGTGAGGTGAGATGCATAGTTGGTCCTGTGTACAATCTGACACTAAACAGCATAAATTGATACCTTGGAGAATCTAGAATGTTTGCCCAAATGTGCTATTTTTTGACTCAAAAGGAAAGATTACTATATGACATCATGTTTTGTTATTTCCCAAAGATTAAGATTTTCTACATAATATCCACCTGAAGCTTGACTTGTTCCGCTGACGCCTCTATCCCGAATCAGCTCTCTTACCTGCTCTCCAACGGGTTCTCTGCATCTCACACCAGGCTGCCTTCACCCCCTCTGACAGGGTAGTATTTGCTCTCACCCATCACCCTCACAGCTACATGGTGATCAGAAGCATTCACTGCTACCCTCCCCCCATCTCCGTTCTGACTCCACCACCCGTCTACTCTTTCCTGACCCGCCATTAGTTGCCTTAAAGCATGATCTCAAACCTCCATATGCTTGCCAAGAGTCACTTTCCTGCCTCCCTCCCTAGCCACCGGGGCACTATCCGTTGCAATCGAAATCAATGTCAAACACGCAGCCACGTCCTCCGGACAGATACGGTTCTCTTCCCTATCGGTCCTTTTGAGATCAGAGAAGGATTCACTTGTACATAAAAAGTAAGTAAAGAACCCCCGTCACGCCAAGTGGCGTATAGGGCCTATGGTGTTAGTGACCATACATTTTAGACATTCGGCACATGCTTTTTGGGGTAATGTGGTCGGTATAACGCCCGTGCCGCTTTACTTTCCCAGAAAAAATCCGGTACCCATTTAAGGCTGGGTGAACCCGGAAACCGTCGGTCAGGACGAATCCGGCCTCTTGTCCTTTGTAGTCCAATTCACTAACCACTGAGCTATCGCGGCTCCCTCACTTGTACATGGTGCAACATTATCTATGTCATCACATGTTAGCGATGTAAGATGGCCTACATAGACGAATCAGGACGCTATCGAGTCAGATGCCGGGAACATCTGTATGACATCACTCGATACGCAGCCCCCCCCCCCTTTTCCCCCCAATAGCATCCAACGTCAACTCTAAGGGCCATTAGGGTAAGGCAGATGTCAAAGTTACTGGCCTGTTGTCATGATCAGCAGTACCTGATTCACTTTAGAGAATCGTATGATCGCCCATATGGGTTGCCTCACCCCATGGAGCATCAATGTATCCCTTTCTCACGGGTAATCCATTATCCCTCCCCCTTTCACTCCCATCTCCATTCTGTTCTCCCCTCCCATTCCTCGTTTCTTCCCTCATCTGCTCCTGTTTTGGAGCAAATTCAAAACAGACTGGTCATTCCATGATGTTTTGATTTCTCTGTCTACCTTACCAGTCACACAGTTCCCTGTTTTTGTCAGACCCATTGTGTTACATTGAATTGTTATGGACTTCATAATGAAGAAATGCTGCACTGGTAATAAAGGCATTGCATGGATACAAGAAGACCATTTGGAGGACCTCGACTTTGCTGATGACATAGTCCTCATCAGCAGCCAGATAAAAACGATGCAAGAAAACACAAATGAACTATCATCAATAGCCAGCAAAATTGGGCTTGAGATCAATCATGAAAAGACTAAAGTCATGAAAAGTTTAATTCCAATAGACGACAAAATATACATGGAAAACAAACCAGTAGAAGAGATCGATCACTTTATCTATCTTGGAAGTCACATTGATCGAGAAGGGGATACAAGCAAAGAAATCAGAATAGCTAAAGCAGCAATGTCTTTCAGAAGCCTTGAAAAGTTGTGGAAATCAAAACTCATCAGCACAAACACAAAACTCAGACTATTCAAATCAAATGTACTATCAACGCTTACGTATGCGTGTGAAAGCTGGAAAACAACAAGAGATATAGAAACAAAGTTGAACGCATTCGAAAATAAATGTCTAAGAAAAATACTTGGTATAGAATGGAACGAATTCAAAACAAACAAGGAAATTAGAGAAATCGCCAATCAACCACTAATATCTTCAGTAATAAAGAAAAGACGATGGTCATATGTTTGACATGTGATGAGAAGAGATAATAACCGAATAGCAAAGCAGACCCTCATATGGGAAACAACAGGTAAGAGAAAAAGAGGAAGACCCAGGGAGACACTGAGAAGAACATTGATGAGAGAGGCAAGAGCAGCAGGATTCGGCTCCCTCAATGAGACAGAGCTGCTTGCACAGAACAGAGACAAATGGCGAGGTTTGATAAAATATCTTTAAAAGAATTGAAAACTGCTACAACAAAAATTCAGATAAGAGAGGGAGTATCTTGGTCTACACCCTATGGGCTGGCTATGGCTCGAATGGTCAATAGATTGATAGATAGCTTGTGTTACATGGTCCCACCACCACACCTTCCATTTCTTCCTGGTGTTTACAGAGGGTTGTACTGATTCATTTCTGTGGTAAACCTTCTTGTTGGTGATGTGGACTAAGTTGAAGATGCCCACCTCACATGCTTGAATTCATTTTCATTCTGCTGTTATGTTGTTTACATTTGTCCATCATTAGGTGATTGTAGTTGAGTTGCATTCTACAAGTTCAACTACATCTTCACCTTTTGGTCCAACACTTGAACCTTCAGCATAGCATTTTTGTATACCATTCTGCTAGTTCTCTACATTCCCTACTCACCTGTCAAGTCTAGTCAGTCTATTTCCATAGATATCAGGAAATGCTAGAGTAGGATCTTCTTTAGTTCTGGCTCACAGATCCAGACACAAACAGTCAGATATGGGTTGCTGAATACTTTCAACTTTTGATTAGTTCTGGCTCACAGATCCTGACACAAACAGTCAGATATGGGTTGCTGAATACTTTCAACTTTTAATTAGTTCTGGCTCACAGATCCTGACACAAACAGTCAGATATGGGTTGCTGAATACTTTCAACTTTTGATTAGTTCTGGCTCACAGATCCTGACACAAACAGTCAGATATGGGTTGCTGAATACTTTCAATTTTTGATTAGTTCTGGCTCACAGATCCAGACACAAACAGTCAGATATGGGTTGCTGAACACTTTCAACTTTTGATTAGTTCTGGCTCACAGATCCAGACACAAACAGTCAGATATGGGTTGCTGAATACTTTCAACTTTTAATTAGTTCTGGCTCACAGATCCAGACAGTCAGATATGGGTTGCTGAATTCTTTTAACCTTTCATTAGTTCTACTTCACAGATCCTGACACAAACAATCAGATATGGGTCGCTAAATTCTTTCAACCTTTCATTAGCTCTGGCCCACAGGTCCTGACAGTCATATATGTGTTGCCAACTACTTTTAACCCAGGTGTTGTATTGTAGCAAAATGTCTGTTGTTGGTGCCCTAACAAGTTATGATATAGGTGATGTCAAGTCTGTTCCACTCCATTTCAGTTCTTGTGATGAATATTAAAAGTACATGAACACAAGTGAGTGAAATACAAACATTAATAGTACATGACCACAAGTGAGTGAAATACAAACATTAATAGTACATGACCACAAGTGAGTGAAATACAAACACTAATAGTACATGAACACAAGTGAGTGAAATACAAACACTAATAGTACATGAACACAAGTGAGTGAAATACAAACATTAATAGTACATGAACACAAGTGAGTGAAATACAAACACTAATAGTACATGAACACAAGTGAGTGAAATACAAACACTAATAGTACATGAACACAAGTGAGTGAAATACAAACACTAATAGTACATGAACACAATTGAGTGAAATACTCAATTACGTAAATTGTACGTGATCACAATTGAGGGAAGCTGACAACCACATAATATTTTCTTCTGATCTGTCAATTTATTGCTATTCAACCGTTTTAAGTTAGCAAATTATCACTTTTGTTAAAACAGTGAGTATGAACACTGGCCACCTCAGGTTCAAATGCAAAAATGCATAAGACTATCTACTTCATAATCCAACAATATTAAATGTTGTTGAACTGTTCTAATGTGCCAACACATCTATTAAAATACTTACTTTTAGAGAAGTTCATTGCTAGATACTCAGTGTTCAGAGGACACTCAAATGTATTGAGTGAGTCTATTCAGTAGTCACTGAGATTTATATGAAGTACCTACCTATTCAGTAGTCACTGAGATTTATATGAAGTACCTATTCAGTAGACATCCAACAATATGTCAGCCATCTATTCAGTAGACATCCAACAATATGTCAGCCATCTATTCAGTAGACATCCAACAATATGTCAACCATCTATTCAGTAGACATCCAACAATATGTCAGCCATCTATTCAGTTGACATTACAAAATATGTCAGTCATCTATTCAGTTGACATCTATCTATTCAGTAGACATGGGCATTTATAGCACGCTCGGCAGGCAGAACAGTCAAAGAAGACAGTGGTGCATACATATGACCACGAGTAGCATGATGAATGAGGTGATGACAGTGACTAGGGCATTCATCTGGTTAGAGTCACAAGACTACACCCATGCCTGCATACTAAGTGAATTGATGAGCATGATAAGAAAAGTGGAAGTGAGCTCTGTATAAAAAGGGTAAAGTATTGCAGAAGTAAAAAATACGTTGGGTCACAGTTGTCTATGTCCATGAACATGTGGACTACGGAGAAATGAAAGAGAGGACAGGTTGGCTAGCTGCGCTGTCGTTGAAGGTGGCCAACCAATGGATTGGGCGGACATCATTAATGCCCTCTGAGATGTGGAAAGGGCACAGGGCTTCGACAACCATGAGTCCACCTCACTCCTTTGGATGAAAGAGATGGGAGTTAAGATGGCACAGCCACAAAAGAGAAACTTAGTGGACGTATAAGATGACATATCAACCAACATAGAACTGGAGTCGTCAGTTGCTGGACATTGCAAGACTTGCTGAGCAGGGGATCTGAGCACATATGGACATGTTCGGAGTGCAATGATGATGACCCACAAATAACTCAGTGGACATCCAAAAATTTGTCAGACATCTATTTAGTGATCATAAAAAATATGTGAAACATCTATTCAGTGGACATCCAAAAATATCTGAAACATCTATTCAGTGGACATCCACTGTTGATCCTGTTATCAATATATGCCTCAGAACAGGACACAATTGACTCCACAGTAACATGTATACAAAATTCAAGATCGGCTCCTCAACTACATGTACATGTGGACAGGTGCCCCAGACTGCTGAACACATACTTCAAGACTGCACTGAATATAGTAGACTGAGGATAATCGATTGGCCCATAGATACAACACTACAGACAAAACTATATAGGCCACTGCAAGAATCACAAAAGACAGTAAAATTTATACAGGAAATGACATTGCAGATATAGACAATACTTCAGGCGAACGAAAGATAGATAGATAGGTATATAATGGACATCCAAAAATATGTCAAACATCTATTCAGAAAATTGTTAAAATAAACAATATTTAATGACCAGCTGATCTGGACAGATTCAAGTCACAAGTGAATATTTCTGAGTTTTAATTACAAAAATATTTTGATCTGACCCCCATGAATATAATCAAGACACCCTCAACACTTTGTATTTTAGCACCTTGCTGATCCTTTATTTAATCAATGCACACTTGACACTTTGTATTTTAGCACCTTGCTGATCCTTTATTTAATCAAGACACTCTCAACACTTTGTATTTTAGCACCTTGCTGATCTTTTATTTAATCAATGCACACTTGACACTTTGTATTTTAGCACCTTGCTGATCTTTTATTTAATCAATGCACACTTGACACTTTGTATTTTAGCACCTTGCTGATCTTTTATTTAATCAATGCACACTTGACACTTTGTATTTTAGCACCTTACTGATCTTTTATTTAATCAATGCACACTTGACACTTTGTATTTTAGCACCTTACTGATCTTTTATTTAATCAATGCACACTCGACACTTTGTATTTTAGCACCTTACTGATCTTTTATTTAATCAATGCACACTTGACACTTTGTATTTTAGCACCTTGCTGATCTTTTATTTAATCAATGCACACTTGACACTTTGTATTTTAGCACTTTGCTGATCTTTTATTTAATCGATGCACAGAATACTCAGATTTAATCAACAGTGGTGAGAATGTTTATTTGAATATCTCTCAAACACAAAATAAGTTCACAGCATTTATAATATATAAAGTGAAATACACCAGCTACAGAAATGACAACAAAAAGGGTTATATTCATGGCACCAGTTATTAGATATTATTTGTTTATGGTACATTGAATACAAAGACTGAGTATAGTTCTCTTTATATGACTATGATGGATAAATTTAGCCCTTCAACTCGTGACCAATGTTTTTGATGATTCAAATGTAGATTAGCAGATATTAACTATGCCACTTTTAACAGTATTTTCATACAGACCAGCTGATTGCGAAACATGCAGTAAACAACCAGGTGCACCAGTTACATACCATCAGAAGAAACAGATAATGAAATCAATCAGAAAACCCCAAGCTCCAAATCAAGACGCCTACCATAATATGACTAGATGAGAACAAGTTATCATTATAGGTCTCAGAACAGGACACCATTGTCTCCATAGTCACATGTAAACTTCAGAACACATACTTCAAGACTGCTCTGAATAAAGTACACTGAGGATAACCCATTGTCTCATAGAAACAACACAACTGGCAAAACTACATTGGCCCCTGCAAGAACTATAAGAAAAAAAACAGTAACATTTATACAAGAAATGACATAGCAGATATAGACACTTGAATGAAAGAGATAATATTTTTATGTAGTGCAACATTCACATTCTTTATGTGATACTTTCATTAAACATTTTAATTTAGGAACAACAATTAATACAGTTGTCTGAACTTGATAAAGTTAAGAAGGGGAAGACAGAGCCAGCACATGGCATAATGGGAACATGGTACCAATATTACGTTGATCATTAGTGCATTTTTTATTAATGTGGTCAACATTATGTCAGTGCTGTCTTTCTTTCCCATAAACATTTTGGTGCTTATTAAAGGCTGGGTGAACCTAGAAGCCATCAACTAGGACTGAAACCACCCTCTTGTCCTTTGTCTAAAAACTACTACTTCCAGATGACATGAAATATTCAACAATTTTAAGGCAGACTAATTCTGTTCAAACAAGCAAAATAATTCTGGAATTAACTTACTGGACTTTTTATCAAGAATTAAAGGGTTCATTGTTGACTTTTATCCTGATAATACACCCTGCTAGCTGCTCAATATTCTTCATAACTCTCTGCTCCAAAGTGTTGTCTACCTGTGCTATTGCTGGCTTTTATTCATTCTACAAATGTTACATTGCCAGGTATGTTACCTCTAAAAAGATGTCTGCTTTTCTTACCAACAATATTGTCATGTGACACCATGTATTTTAAACTTACTCCAGGCATAATCTTTCCTGCACAAGAAGATGCTCAACTCTTCCATGTGTAGAAGAATGATATCTTGATTGTTCTGCCATTGACTATATCTTGTGCTATAACATTAATTAACAAGGACTTGTGCTAATTTTCATGTGATTATTTCATATTCATTTTTTTTATTTTGTACAGATTGTGATGGCTGAGAGTATTGCTGCTGACTTTTCCAAATGGTCCAGTACAGCTGTTTTGGGAACACATTATGTGTGTCTGTTCCCAAGTGATCACTCCAAAAATAAAACTCATGTTGATCATCAACCTCAAGTGATGACTCCATAAACAAAAGTAGTGATTATTAATTTGCATCACTGTCCCAACAGCAGCAGACAGTTCTGAGCTTCAAGTGATCTACCCAAAGAAAGAATAATGACAATGACACTTTTGGACAACCAACATACAGGAATGATCCATAACTGTCAAAGCAGCAGTGACAATTTTATTGCAAAACCTGGTATCATATCAACAAGAAAAACAAATGAATTATGTGATTTTAAACATGGCATGCACTAAATATCGTCCATCTCTGTTTGAAAACAAAGTCAAGTTGCTTGGTGCCATCATATATCATTGGTTGTTTATCGTACTGTTTACTTGACGTAGAATTCCAAGGACAAGTTCACGCAGAGTCTGAAAAAATATAAAAATGAAAATATTTGTAATATAAAAATGAAAAGATGAGCAATATAAAAATGAAAATATTTGTAATATAAAAATGAAAAGATTTGCAATATAAAAATGAAAAGATTTGTAATATAAAAGTTGACAGAATCTTCTAGATCAGATCCAACATTTTTGAACACAGACTGAGAACCTTGCCTAGACAAAGAAATGATTTAATTAATGAACAAGTTGAAAATAACTTTACTGAATAATCAAGTGACTAATTTGAATAGCTTGCAATAGAGTAGTAGTTGCAGCAGAGAGATAGCAAGAACCCATGTCCTGCACTGTGGCATAAAGGAGATATTTGTTAATGCCCGCTGACACTGTCATGTGTATATTATGGCCAGTATTATGCCAGTGCTGTCTTTCTTTATCAGTAAAAAAATATGGTACCAATTTAAGGCTGGATGAAGCTAGAAGTCAGTGATTAGGGTCAAACCTGAATCTTGTCCCGGTAGTCCAGCTCACTAACCACTGGTCTACAACAGACTCTGTTACTTACCTGAGGCTTACAGTATTCTTCCAACCAGCTGAAGACACAGGCTGATAGCTCAGCAAAGTTGGCCACAGAAATTGAAGCATTGAACGATTGAAACAAAGAGTCCATCATATTGCGGAACTGGAAATAAATAAAAACAGGCGTCACAACTTGTATTTTAAAAAAAGTGATGACAAAAATTGTAATTTTTTTAGAATTAAAAAAATACAAATATGAATTAAGAACCATGAATATGATATTCATGTAGGATTTCTCTGTTACAATATTCATTCAGATAGTTAAGCAAAAACTCAACAAACTATGGCAGAAGGAAAACAAGCACAATCTTTCAGCTAGGACAAGCATGTAATCTTTCAACTAAAAATTGAGTACAAATTTAGCACAAAACAGGGCAAAATCTTTAAACTAAGAGCAAAGAACAATGTATGAACTAAGAACAGAGCAGAATTTTTGTAAAACTAAGAACGTAATAAAGTAAAATAATAAAGAAAAGACGATGGTCATACGTTGGACATGTGATGAGAAGAGATAATAATCAAATAGCAAAGCAAGCCCTCATATGGGAAACAACAGGTAAAAGAAAAAGAGGAAGACCCAGGGAGACACTGAGAAGAACATTGATGAGAGAGGCAAGAGCAGCAGGAATCGGCTCCCTCAATGAGATAGAACTGCTTGCACAGAACAGAGATAGATGGCGAGATTTGATAAAATATCTTTAAAAGAAAACTCTCTTCTCTTCTACCTTTTAGCTCCCAGTGGAGCATAGGTCTTCAACAAACACTTTCCAAGTCGTTCTGTTTTTTGCAATTCTTTTAAGATCATTCCATGTCTTCCCCATCATCTTCATCTCTGCTTCAATCTGTCTTCTCCAAGAATTCCTTGGTCTTCCTCTTTGTCTTTTCCCCTGGGGATTCCAAAAAAGGGCCTGTTGTGTAATACTCTCAGTTGGTTTCCGTAGTGTGTGTCCTATCCATCGCCATCGTCTTCGCTGTATTTCTTTATCCACTGGTATTTGACCGGTACATTTCCATAATTCCACGTTTGTGACTTTGTCCTGCCATTTCCATCCCTTTATTCTGCGCAAGCATCCATTAATGAAAGTCTGTACCTTCGTGATTGTCAATTTTGTTATTCTCCATGTTTCACAGCCATATAATAGAACCGACTTAACATTGGAGTTGAAAATTTGTATTTTTGTATTTAGCCTAATTTCTTTGGATTTCCATATGTTTCCCAGTGCAATGAAAGCTCCTCTTGCTTTTGATATCCTTATTTTGGTATCGTTTTCTGTTCCTCCCTCTTTATCTATATTACTGCCCAGATATATATAAGATTGTACGTCTAGTAGAGGTATTTCTCCTAGTTTTATTTGGTTATTGCCAACTGCATTAATTCTCATAATGTTGGTCTTATCTCTATTAATCTTTAGTCCTAGCTGTTGTGATCTCTCATCTAATATACTCATTTTATCTTGCATCTGTTGGTGGCTGTGTGATAGGAGAGCTATGTCATCAGCAAAGTCTAAATCATCAAGTTGTTTGGTCAGTGACCACTGGATCCCATTTCTGTTGTTTTGAGTTATTTTCATAATCCAATCTATGGCCAGTAGAAAGAGAAATGGAGACAGAAGGCATCCTTGCCTTACTCCTGTTCTTATTTCAAATGCTTCTGTAAGCTGTCCTTCATGCACCACACTACATTTTGTTCCTTCATACATTGTTTTTATCAGGTTAATAAACTTTATGGGGATTCCATAATGACTCAGCAACTTCCAAAGCATTCTTCTGTCTAAACTATCAAATGCCTTTTCGTAATCTATGAATCCAATATAAAGTGGGGATTTTAGTTCTAAACTTTGTTCAACTATTATACGTAGAGTAGTTATTTGATCAGCACATGATCTGTTCTTCCTAAAACCTGCTTGTTCATCTCTCAAGTGTTTCTCTATAGCCTCTTTTAGTCTCTCCAGAATGATTCTGCCTAATATTTTTCCTGGCACTGATAGTAGCATAATTCCCCTATAATTTGTGCACTCCTGTAAACTTCCTTTCTTTGGTAGTTTGATCATATAACCTTCTCTCCAGTCTTTAGGTATTTCTTCCCTCTCCCAAATTTTATCCAATAGATTATGTAACATCTTGGTAGAGGTGATAATATCTGCTTTGATGGCTTCCGAAGGAATTTCATCTGGTCCTGTGGCTTTACCATCTTTTAACAGTTTGATGGCTTTCATTATTTCTTCTTTGCTTGGTTTTCCGCAGTTAACGTGTAATTCTTCTTCTGCTGGTAGTATATCTGGAGGATTATTTGAGCCAGGTCTGTTCAAAAGTTCTTCAAAGTGCTCCTTCCATCTCTCCATTTGTTCCTTTATATTACTAAGCAGATTTCCTTTCTTATCTTTGATAAAGGCGTTGATCTGTTTGTATTTTCCACCTAATTTCTTTGTGCTGTTGTACAGTTCTTTCATATTCCCTTTATTTGCTGCTTCTTCTGCCTCTTTAGCTAATTCATCTATATATTTCCTCTTATCCCTTTTAATGCATCTTCTCACTTCTTTGTTCACCTCTGTGTTAGCTTCCTGTGTCTTGGCTTTATTACTTCTTGTTTTGCTTTTATTTATGTCTGCTTTCTTGTTCTTTCTTTCTTTAATTTTATCCAGGGTCTCTGCTGTCATCCATGCCTTATTCTGGCGTTCTCTTTTCCCCAGTGTTTCTTCGCATGTCTCTTTCCATATATTTGTTACCTGTTTCCAATGATCTTCTATATTTATTGTATTTTCTAGTTGTTGGAGGACTTGGTATTTGTTTGATATTGTGACTGCGAATTTATCTTTAATTCCTTGTTCTTTAAGAAACCCTACATTGAAATACGTTCTGCCCTTATTCGTTGTAGTATACCTTTTTAATTTAATTTTAAGTTTGGCTAACAGAAGATGATGATCAGAAGCTATATCTGCCCCTCTATATACTTTTACATCCTGTAAGGATGACTTAAACTTATTATTAATACATATGTGATCAATTTGATTTTCCGTTCTATGATCTGGTGACACCCATGTAGCTTTGTGTATTCTTTTATGTTGGAATATTGTTCCTCCTAGGCTCATTTGATTAAGGGCGCAGAAATTCACAAATATCTCTCCATTCTCGTTTATATCTCCAAGTCCATGTTTTCCCATAATCTCTTCAAAGCCTCTGTTGTCTGATCCTACCTTAGCATTTAGGTCTCCCATCAAGATTATAATATCCTTGGCTCGTCTTGCATCCATCTGGCATTGTAGCTGTTTATAAAAATCATCTTTAACTAAGTCATCTTTATCGTTGGTTGGTGCATAGCATTGTATAATGTGTAATTTTATTTTGTTTTTGGTTGTTCTAAATGTTGCTCTCACCAGTCTTGGTCCCACTGCCTCTCATTCTAAAGAAAACTGCTAGAACAAAAAATTCATATAGGAGAAGGTGTATCTTGGTCTACGCCCTATGGGCCGGTTACGGCTCGAAAGGTCAATAGATAGATAGAAGAACGTAATGTATCAACTAGAAGTAAAAATTGAAGGCACTAACCTACACAAGTTTGCAGCAACATATTCATAAGATGGTAACCACCATTAGAGATGATGCTTTAACCTATATCATCAGGAAATGGAAAGCAACTTTTGGTAGATTTACTGTCTACTTCTTTCACCCTAAAGGTGAATATGGCTTTTCCAGCAAGTGCTTGGAATCATACTTTTGTTGATCTCAGAAGTCACAGCAGAGCATATTCCCACATACAACTGATTCTACCAATATTTGAATGTCAACTTAAGTGGCAGAACCAATATGACACATTCATGCAGCAAAGCCGTACTTCTTCTAACTTTGAGATTGACTCTTTATGGGCTACAATTTACCAGAAAGTGTATGCACACATTAACCCGCACTTTTATCAAATTATTAGATTTAAACAAATGACATGTCATTTTAACACTTATGTCTCTTACAAGGGAGGGACAGCTCTTACATGGTCAGTGGAGAAAAGAATACAGCCACCATCACCTGCCATGCAAGAGAAAGCAACTAGATAGGATGAGAGATCCCCTGGGATTTCTAAAGGGCTTGTCATTTAATACTATCAGTTGGCTTCCACATTGTGTATCCAATCCAGTGCCATCACCTTTGTTGTGTCTCCGGTGATATTTGTCTGATAATTACCCATAATTCTATGCATTTTTTTTAAAAAACTTTACTGAAACTCCCATAAAATGAGAGAATCATAATATACCCAGTCCCTGAGGTTCTGATGAAGTTATATTTGTATTATCATTATCAACAACCACAACATAAGGATGTAAACTTGCAACAATGCTAGTTTTCAATTACTTGTAAAATTTATGATTTGTATGCTGGAACTGTTCAAGTTCTAAAAGTGAACTAAAATGCATTCTGACTCACTTTGGATGAATAAAAAGTCCTTGTTCTATCTTTGTAATTTAAATGACCTGTCACCAGAAAAAAATTCAACAAATGACAAAAACACAAACCAAATAATCCATTACTTGAAGAGGGAGGGACAATGAAAACACAAGAGTATGAAATTATGCAGTCAAGGCAAATATGTCAAATGGATGCTGTAAACAAAACTCTAAAGGACATTGGTCTTAACTGGAAAGAAACAGAGAAAGTACAATTTCAGGAATAAAGAAGGATGGAAAGATCTTGTTCATGACCTCTATGCTGAAGAACTTTGTTCGATGTGACAACAACAGATTCATTATTACAACAATATAGAAGCATTATTACAATTTCTTATCTCTGAGGCAATTTGAATCTTTATATATGGTTGGATACAGGTCGATCTTGATCTTCAGCAGTAACTGCCAGGCACTGTTTAGCTGAGCAGCTTCTCTCATAGCTGATTTGCCAATATTAGCCAGGTCTGGCTGTAGAATGTACACATAGTAAACACAAAATAAAAGAAACAAATAAACAACGTACCACTTGAAACTTGACTTCATCTGAGACTTGATTCTGTCCATGGGATGGTGAGCTCTGGTGTGTCTTGACAATATGTTCATAGTTGCTGAAGAAGTCAATAAAATATGCTCACAGTTACTGAAGATGTCAATTAAATTTTTTTTACAGTTGCTGAAAACGTCAATAAAATATGTTCACAGTTGCTGAAGACGTCAATAAAATATGTTCACAGTTACTGAAGATGTCAATAAAATATGTTAACTCTTTCAGGACCAGAACAGGAATTTTCAGATTTGGGCCAGAAAACTTGATTTTTTTTCCTGTTTCCAGAAATTTTACCATATACCTTTTTCATTTGACTACTTCACACAGTAATTAAGATAAATGTGGCATGTGTTATATATCACTGGAAAGGGAAATGGATACAGAAAATGAAAATAGCAATATATTTCTGATATGTCATTATTTAAAGGAATAGTTATATTTAAAAAAAAAGAAATATTCAAGGTAGATAATTTTAAATTTAAAATATTGTATTTCACTTACCCATTTCCATCCAGATATGTGTTGCTATCCATTTGTCTTGAAATATTACACAACATAATCCAAATTCCTCGAAAATACAGTTTATTTGATGAATTTATGTCCACAAATAACAAAATTATGCACATTTTTATAAATGATCCCAGAATAAAAAATTTTCAAATTTTTTTCACATCACAACAATATTATTTACAAGTCAAGTTTGTTATTTTTATTGACACATATGTACTTATTGTGTGTGATATTCCCTAAAGCATGTTTTAGCGCACAGATGTGGCTTATCCGGACAACCTGTACAATAATAGCTGCTTCGTTTTCTTACTTTCCGCTGCTCCGAACAATGAACACACTGCAGGTCTTTCCCATCAAAATCAATGAGATGGATGGCACCCTGATATCTCTGCGGCTTCGTGTTCCATTTTTTCCTTGGATAAATCAACTTGAAGAAGGTTGTTAGGAATAGGTATCTCTGCTCCTACTATGCTACACAAATCATAAATAAGCAGCTCCTTGAAATCTGCAAAAGGCATAGGCTTTTCAGTGTTAGGGCGGCTCAAGTTATATAAAATATGAACATTAAGTTGTGTGATCTCAATTATCCACATAAATATTTTCTTCCACCACTTGACTGTCTTCCTTGTGTGGTTCCCATAATATGAGATCATCTGGTCTACTCTGTCACATCCATTCATTGAGTGGTTGTAGCTATGGAGGGGTGATGGCTTCCTGACTTGACTCCTACCTTCATTTCTGATCTCAAATGTGACACTTCCATGTGTTGTCACCAATTGGCAGGGCTTTTTGGATTTTTTATCCCTCCAGCTGACACACATAACTTGCTCCTCATAATTGATGAACCATTTTGCCTCATTCACTGATATTTTTTTATTTTTGACTTCTGCTGGAAATCCGCGTCTGTTTGAATTTAGCGTTCCAGTGTAGTTGTGATTTTTTCTGCCGCAGAAATTGAACAAGTGGCAGGGAAGTATAATACCGGTCAGCAAACAAATGATGATGATCTGTGATGCCTTCCAGTAACTTGTCGAAAACTTTGACAGCATGTGAAGAATGTGGGTCTGTTTCAGGCCTGTAAGCTGTGTCCGTACCAAAATATACCAGGAGGTTGAAAACGTATCCGGTGATTGAGTCGCAAAGTCCGTATGATTTGATATGATATTTTTTTGGCTTACTGGCATTATACTGCTTGTACTTAAATCTTCCCTTGTAGCCTATAACCATCTCATCAATGCAGATATTTTCAAACGGATAAAACGCTTCTTGAAATTTTTCGATCAATGAATTGATGAACGGCTCAATTTTACATTTTCCAGCCGCATCAGGACCAGCCGCATGAAGCATAGATTGATAAATGAGTAAAAATCTTGTCCGACTAAACATGCACCTAAACCAAGGACTACTTTTAAATGATTGAATGGACCAGTAATCCTTTATAGAATTTTTTGCATTCATTCCCATGGCAATCATGACTGCCAGAAACTGAAAAAAAGTATTACGGTCCAGCGGTGTCCATTTAGCAAAACTGGAATACCTGCGTGCAGGAGTACTCAATTCCATTTTTTGCTGAGCATAACTGTTGATATTTTGAATAAGACTGTCAACAATTGTGTCAGTCAACAGGCTCAGAAAATACTTGGAAGGTGAAGCATTTTCTGGAAGATCTAACTTACATCCAGAATTTATATTTTGGAAGCTAGATCTTCCTATGGTATCGCCATCTCTTGCTTCATGCCACCCAGCAGCAGGCTTCCTAGCCACATCTGTGCTGTCAGCTTTGGTAGACAGAATAGTATCAGTTTCATCGTCAGAATCACTGCCACTAAATTCCTCTGATTCACTGATAGTGCTGGACTGGAGGCATCGACCAGCTAAACCTAAACAAGAGTTAGCGAGTCTTGGTTTCTTGCCACTCGACTTACCACTCGACTTACCACTCGACTTACCACTCGACTTACCACTCGACTTACCACTCGACTTACCACTACGATTATCATGACTATCACCACAAAAACTAAAACTGTCGTCTGAATCTGAATAGTCCATTTCTGATTCACTAAATAACAATGTTTCGAACATAGATCTCGCTTGTTCTGCACTTTATCGTTTTGGGCGAGATGTACTGCAAGAACTACCAGCAGTGGGCGTGGCCATTTTGTGATAGAAATTTCAGAAAAATAAACAATGAATATAAATGAATAATTTTTAAAGAATCAATCGTCCAAACACGCTGGTCCGTACCGGAAGTTCAAGGAAAATAACTCTCACGACCGGAAATCAAGTATTTTATTAGAGTAAAGTTCATGTTAAAAGTTTAAAAAAAAAAAAAAATTCCTCAAAATTGCAGGTGGCACTGAATTTCCATAAAACTAGGTAAACAATTGATGCACAGCACTGAGAGAATAGACAACAAACACAATGTTTTCTCTGAGTGTTTCAAGGATAGACGTGTCTGCACATAATGTGTCAGATTAGATATCAAACTACAGTTGGGCCACATTGAACATAAGCTTAAAAACAAAGACATGATGAAACTCAAGTTTCAAACTCTACAGTGAATATGCACTAAGAGCTCTCAGCAGTGAAAATATGCTCTGAAATGATAACACATGATGCAGCTGCATACGATATTTCAACATAACCAGGAAAACATTTCCAATATAAAGAACATTTAAAGATCTGACAAACATAACAAACATAGATGCTGCTAATTGTTCAATGTTTCTGTATGAATCTGAATGTCTGTGAGACTGTTATGATTTCACACAACCTGCCCAATGAACTTTGTCAGAATATTTTGGCCAAACAAAACAAACAACCAGGAAGGGGTTCAGCCAACGCGAAATGCACAAAATGACACAGACACAAGTGGCCTGGATGGGTCAAAGCATTGAAGAGATACTGAAACAACAAAAAGAACTGTCATCTGCAGACCCTAGGAGCAAGGTGTGAAGATGCAGAGAAAATACAACTAAACACAGAAGAGAACTAAAGACAGAAAAGCCAAGACAAAAAGGATTAGTATGAGCCAGATTTGGAGCACCATGCAATGATCATGCAATTTTACTGATGCCACAATGTGTGTCTGCCACTGAAAATAAGAAAAAAAGAAAAGAATACCATCTATATCCATTGATCATTCATTTATACTACCAACATAAGGGCCATAACATGTCAAATGATGAAAGACAAGCTGAATTTTCATAGCATACAGACTGAAGGGCGCAGGAGTATTGGTAGAACAGTGTATGATTCACTTACAACATGAAGGGAGCAGGAGTATTGGTAGAACAGTGTATGATTCACTTACAACATGAAGGGAGTAGGAGGTATTGGTAGAACAGTGTATGATTCACTTACAACATGAAGAGAGTAGAGGTATTGGTAGAACAGTGTATGATTCACTTACAACATGAAGAGAGTAGAGGTATTGGTAGAACAGTGTATGATTCACTTACAACATGAAGAGAGTAGAGGTATTGGTAGAACAGTGTATGATTCACTTACAACATGAAGAGAGTAGAGGTATTGGTAGAACAGTGTTTGATTCACTTACAACATGAAGAGAGTAGAGGTATGGGTAGAACAGTGTTTAGTGAACTTACAACATGAGGAGAGGAGAGGTATGGGTAGAGCAGTGTTTGGTGAACTTACAACATGAGGGGAGTAGAGGTATGGGTAGAGCAGTGTTTGGTGAACTTACAACAAGAGGAGAGGAGAGGTATTGACAGAGCAGTGTTTGGTGAACTTACAACATGAGGGGAGTAGAGGTATGGGTAGAGCAGTGTTTAGTGAACTTATAACATAAAGAGAGCAGAGGTATGGGTAGAGCAGTGTTTAGTGAACTTACAACATGAGGGGAGCAGAGGTATGGGTAGAACAGTGTTTGATGAACTTAAAACATGAGGGGAGTAGAGGTATGGGTAGAGCAGTGTTTGATGAACTTACAACATGAGGGGAGTAGAGGTATGGGTAGAGCAGTGTTTGATGAACTTACAACATGAGGGGAGTAGAGGTATGGGTAGAGTAGTGTTTGGTGAGCTTACAACATGAGGGAAGTAGAGGTATGGGTAGAGCAGTGTTTGATGAGCTTACAACATGAGGGGAGTAGAGGTATGGGTAGAGCAGTGTTTGATGAACTTACAACATGAGGAGAGTAGAGGTATGGGTAGAGCAGTGTTTAGTGAACTTACAACATGAGGGGAGTAGAGGTATGGGTAGAGCAGTGTTTAGTGAACTTACAACATGAAGGGAGTAGAGGTATGGGTAGAGAAATGTTTAGTGAACTGGACTTCCAAAGACAAGGTTGGGTCCAATCCCAATCAATGATTTCTAAGTTCACCCTAAAAGCTGTAAATGGGAACCGGAGGTTATTTTTCTTGGACAGATTGACAAACGGCAGTTATGCTGACCATATCACTCTCTTCTCCATCCCTTTTATGGGCACTAACACCACATTTTCTATACTCCACACATAAGATGCAACAAGGTTTTTTTATTCTGACATGAAATTGTGAATAAATATTGATAGCTGATATTATACTTTAATACGTACGCCTTCATGATCTTCAACGCCATGACCTCCTTACGAAGTGACTCTAGTTCCTCTTCTTGTTTCTTTTTCTGTGTGCTCAGAAACTGCATGTAGTCAATTGCTAAAAATATAACATTTTATATTAATTACTTGACAACTATACATTATATCATCACAATATTTGGCTAATTATTGATTTGTAAATTATTTAACTGTATTTAAAAAAATAATTAATTTGAGAACAATTTTTCAGAAACATACTTCATGTAATTACTTAGAACACAACAAAATGATGGTATGACCAGTATCATAAAGTGTTGCTACTAGTAGAAGCCACGCATTATTACTAATCATAGTTAAATATGGTGTTCATAATTGCTGGGACTCATGTCCTTGCATTGTTTTGTTCTGTTGAATTTCAAGTTTTTCTGCCAACTTCTGGCAATATAAAAACTATGATGTCACTAGTACAAGATACAAACTCTAATCTGATGTTTATCAGTATAGATGAAAGCAGTTGTTGGTTATCTTCACATGTCTACAGTTTGAGGAGATTTTGTGGCCAAGCTTTAAGAATAGATAGCATCCATCATCTCAGTAACACAGCTAGCCAAAGCTAAGACACAAAACTGACAGGTTGGCCATAGCTATGATTAAAAGAAAAAGTGGTTGGCCATAGCTATGATAAAGAAAAACAGGCTGGCCTTAGCCATGGCAAAACAGACTGCACAAGTATCATGTCAAGGTGGGAGCAGAGATGCCAGATATGAGTGCTAGAGCACGAATCTAAAGAAGACTTATCAACTGATACAACACAGGGGTCATTAGTTGCTACACATTAAAGGATATACCTTTGAAGATATCTGAGCACTTATGGGCTTGTCTGATGTGCAATGAGGATGACCTGTCTCCTAAAATAAACCAAACTAAACCATGATAAAAATATGTACTATCTGAATAATTTATATGCTGGTAGACTGACATTAATGTTCTTATTGAAGGTTTTGATGGTGGGTCAGACAACATCGAGAGTAGTGATACTAATTGAATGCTTTTGCCAAATCCTTGAATTTAATTGCACATTTCTAATAGTATAAAAAAAAATGTTAGTTTGTTCAAATTTGACAGTGGGATTTGAACAGATGAACTTTTCACTACACTGATATGTGTTTATTTTTCTTGTAAAGTGTCAAGATTTAGTGTAATGAGCATAGTTTATTTATAACACACAAACAAATGTTTAAAATGAGCAGTTTGTTAATAGGGCAGAAATTGTCCCTTTGTCCTTGAAATACAGGAGCAGAACCAAGGAAGTGACTTAGTTTGTGAAAGGGTCAAGGCAAGATGGACTGAACTTTGAACCTACAACGTTGAAGCACAGTGGCCTTGCTGATCTTCTGGGAGCCCAGTGTGTCTTGCTGTTGACAGGTGGGGACTATACTCTGTAGCTCATCATATCCTTTCTGAGAAGTGAAAAAATGAAAATGGACTTGCATGAATCAAAGGTGTAAATGAACATGTGACAACAAAAATCACCTTAACAACCAACAAGAAAAAAAAAAATGAACAACCGGAAACTCATTACATTAAAAATAAAATAATGAAAATGAACATCTGAAAATCCATTAAAAAAAGAATATTTTCTATCTACATAATGTGCTTTATTCTTATATTCATCTCATTCACTGTCTGTATAATAAGGCCTACATGTCTACACAAGCAGTGAAGATCTCAATATTTGGGAGATCTTAGGGCATGCTTTGAACTGTGTAATTGACTATATATGTGGTAATTCTGCAATGACAATCTGTGTGACTGTCACATACAGACATGGGTGATGGAATATTTATTCTGACACAATCAATTAATTACCTTGATTGCGTCTCGTCTTTTCTGTTCAGCCACGGTGTGAGCCTCACGCCGTCTGTCCTTGTAGGATGGTACCCTGCTAGATTCACTGTCCTCATCATCTGTGAATGAAAGAAGACTACTCAGATCAGTCAATGAGCTTTTCCTTTATTACATTTATATAAAGGTATAACTAGTTCTCTTCATCGTCCACCCTTACAAGGATGTTAAGTGGGTGTAGATGCGCTGTGGTTTGCAACAGAGATGTGATAGTTGAGCCTTTCAGCCCAACTTGACTTCAACATGTTTTTGATTTACAGGTTGTCTTACCTCTCAATCCCCACTTGCTTAGCCAGACTGTTTAGTCCAAGGGGCACTGCAAAGAGTAGGATCTGGATAGTTCTGGTGCACTGATCTTCTTGTAAGCAGTCAGCTAATAGCCACTGGTTGTCAGCTAATAGTCACTGGCTGTCAACTAATAGCCACTGGTTGTCAGCTAGTAGCCACTGGCAGTCAGCTAACAGCCACTGGCAGTCAGCTAACAGCCACTGGCTGTCAGCTAATAGCCACTGGTTGTCAGCTAATAGCCACTGGTTGTCAGCTAATAGCCACCGGTTGTCAGCTAATAGCCACCAGTTGTCAACTAATAGCCACTGGCAGTCAGCTAATAGCCACTGGCTGTCAGCTAATAGCCACTGGCTGTCAGCTAATAGCCACTGGCTGTCAGCTAATAGCCACTGGCAGTCAGCTAATAGTCACTGGCAGTCAGCTAATAGCCACTGGTTGTCAGCTAATAGCCACTGGTTGTCAGCTAATAGTCACTGGCAGTCAGCTAAGAGCCACTGGTTGTCAGCTAATAGCCACTGGCAGTCTTCAACCTTTGTGCTGACATCAGTTCAAGATATTAAATGATGTACACTTGTTGAGATAATGTTTGAAATATCATCTGACATATTCTGACAATCTTTTAGTGTTTTCACTTTAGCCTTAGTCTAAAATAACTGACACTATCTTCATTTTCATACAATGACCTTTATTGAAAGTTAATGTCACAATTTGAATATTAAAGTAATGCTTGCAGTTTTTTTCTGAGCTTGCACTCATTCACCAACCCCATCTCTTATTTAATATTTTTTTTCCATAGGATGATCATCTTTTACAAACTATTTTGAGGAGAGGTAGTTAAACTAGTAAATGTTGAGTCAATTTAAAATAAATGAGAAAGTGGAAGGCAGACTTAAATCAGCAAAATAAAATATGATAAAGACAACATATTATTTGAAAGAAAAAAATCTCCTTTGGTCCACATACAAAAAGGAAAAAAAAACTAACATGAGAAATAGTACACATATTGGACAATTGAACACAAACACACAATAATGGTGTTACTAAAACATTTATAACATAAAATAAAGCCCTGGAACACTAGGCATGCTTGGAGAATTAGTTCTCTCACCAAAAAAAATAAAAATATTAACATAATCTTTAGAAATTAGCCACCTCTATCATCACATCATACAGTAAACTCAACAAGCCATAATCGTACACATTTTTTTTTTTTGGGGTGTCTGTTTGAGCGTTAGCACTTTTATTTCTGGGTCTAAGAACTTTCTTTGGAACTTAAAAAAAATAGAATTAAAGAAAACAATAAAATTGTAAGTAAACATTCAAATACAGTGCACATATTGAATAGATTGCACATAATGTCTGTATCAGATAGGATAATAATTATGATGGTTTATGTTAAGACAATGAATAATGAGGTGCTTTATGTGACAAGGCCAGTGCTGTAAGGTCAATACAGCTTGTACAAAGTCCAGATATAAAAATGTTGTTATCTCTAAATCATTGATTTCACAAGGAAGTGAGGCCAAGTAACCAAGCCAGATCACAAGACCAGCACTACGCTAGAGTGGGATGGCTCATGCATTGCTCACATCGGGTCCATGAGACTGGCATGCAGCAGACAGCATTACAGAATGTGGTTCCAGGAAAGATGAGGAAGCTGATCAATGAGGAGCCTGTAAAAAGTTGGACTGTTCCAAAAAGTGATGCAATATTTACTAACAATTTATCAAACCTGAAAAAATTGAAAACAAAAAACTAGCAAATCTCTCTTTTCTTGAAACATGGTGGTGATTGCATCATCATCTTGTGCTGTCTCCACATCAACAAAGGACTAACATGGAGTGCCCAGTCTGTCTCCAGCTTTTTTTGGTGCATGTTGTAGTAGGCTCTCCTGTCCATCTCTTGATGTTAATCCACTTTAGTTTCTGCATGCCTCTGCATTGTTTACCTTGTATTTTCCTCTCCAAGATGACTTTCAGTAAAATATTGTGATTTTACATGTCCTAAAAAAAGGCATTTTTCTTGTTCAAATTGTAGCCCTGCCAGACTCTGCTATGTATACCATTAGTGTCAAGTTCACTCTCTTATAGAAACTGCGATAGCTCAGTGGTTAGTGAACTGGACTACAAAGGACAAGAGGTAAGGTTCGATCCCAACCGATGGCTTCCAGGATCACTCAGCCTTAAATGGGTACTGGATTTTTTTCTGGGAAAGTAAAGCAGCACGGGTGTAATACCGACCACATTACCCCAAAAATCATGTGCTGAAGGTCTGTAAAATTTATGGTCACTAACACCATATTCCCTATACGCCACTTGGCGTGACGGGGGCTCTTTACTTTTTTTTTTTCACTCTCTTATATCTTATCACTGCTGTTTACTGCCAGTGTATGTTATATTTCAGTCTTGTTTCTGTATAATTAAGATGCACATTGTTCAGGCATTCTATCAGTTTTTTATGTTGTTCTCTGGCAAAAAAAACTTTGGTGCAACTTAAGAAGCAATAAAAAATTGGTTTGTTTAATTCTGTATATTTTTCTGTTAAATCGTCTTTGTTTTCACATTACTTATCCTGAATTCTTCCCAGTATAACTTTGAGCAAGATATTTTTATGTTGCTTATCAAAATTCTTACAGTTTCACAGCACCAGTCTTCTTATGCAAGGCAATGATATATTTAGGTCATATGGTACACATTCTGTTCTGTATTTATCAATGAATATATCTGTGATCATTTCAATGTAAAAATATTTGAGTGCTTTTATAATTACTATGTCTATATTGTTATGATCTGTAGCTTTTACTCTTTTCATTGTTTTTATATCTTTCTATACCTCAGATTATAAGATTATATAACCTTGCACACATTTTCTATAGTGATTACACTGATTTGAGGATATACTCGGTGCTCAAAATTGGAGACCTGGTGAGAGCTTCATTGCTGCAACTTGGAAAAAAATAGAAGACCAAAAATACCTTGAACATGGGAGAGAGAGGGAGAGAAAAAGAGAGAGAGAATATGTATTAAGAATGTTAATTTTCTTCGTTCATTCGTAAACAATGAGTTTTGGTATGCTGTATAAAAAGGTTAAATTAAACATCAAGGTAGACCTTCTTCAGCACTGAAGTCTTGTGATCATGTGGACTTGACTCTTTGTCCTGTTTCATGAAGGAGGGTAAGAACAATATCATGATACACAATGAGAGGCAAATACTGAAACAACTGGCCTTTCTCTTACACCACAAACCAGTGAGTTCCAGCACAAAAAGGCACCTCAGACAAAGCATTGTCATTCACACCATATTCTACCAGTACCACACAAGGTCACTCACAAGTCAGAGGTAAAAGCTGATCATTACAAACAATGAGATTTTAAACTCTGGATTACGTTCATTTGTACAAATTAAGATTACAAAATTAAAATTCCTTAAAATCTCCACTTTGCAGCACACAGTTGTCTTTCCCTACTGTGTAACTTCCTAAATGTTGGTAGCATTTATTCAGGAAGTGTCTTTGAGACCACACATGTTTATGTTGTCTAAATACTGTCGGCTTGTTGTAAAAAATATGATTGTTTTGTGAGATTGGGCTTTTCAGTTTTGGTAAGTAAAATATTGAGACATTCTACAAATTAAACCCAAAGCTGACAGTTCAACCTCAGGTTAGTCTCTCAAGAACAGTTTGTTACCTGTGGCCCTCACGAGCCAGAAAAAATGATTTTTATGATGTTTATGGTAAGGCTATTTGTCATGGATAAAATGCCTACCTTTGTAGTGATTGTGCACCTTCATTGTTTAGGCTATTTTTAAGTTGCATTTATTACTAAATGTAATTTTTTAACATTGTAACCAAATGTAAACAAAAGTATTTTCTTTCAGTTACATAAGTTTTTATGTGAGTTGTAGGTTTTACAATATTTCCATAAAACAAGTACAGATAAGTATCATATTTTAGGGTTAAGGAAAGCCAAAGGAGACAAAACCAGACCTTAAGAATCAGGATAGAACCAGTATTAAATTACAAACAACAAATACAATAACATCACCCTCTAAAAGAATGCCTTGTGATTCTATACCATACAAGATAAATACAAAAAGAAGAGAAAGACATATAACTCAAGGCAAACCCCGAGTGACAACATCTAGGAATCACTAGAGCAACATCCCATGACAATGGCTGAGTGGGTGCTAGAGTTCTGTATTTCCCTCAACATTCAAAGAGGTATACAAGGAAACAAAGAAGTATAATAGTTGAAGGCAGGGTTGCAAAACCTACACCATTTGGTACATCAGATTTTCACAATATAATGAGGATAGCACTATCACAAAAACTCACTTTGGTCTCAATCTACAACATTCTGAACTAATCATTGCAATTTTGTTTCAGAATAAACAAAATATTTTCCTTTAAGAGGACATTTTTGTATTTGTCACATTTTACAGCAATGCTTCTGATAACAGCACATTTTGTCCCAGCATATCATATATCTGCAGTATCAACATAATCTAAATGGCTGGCAATTGTTTTGAACACTAAGTGAAGTGCTTGAACATTTGCTTACCTTAACCCACATTTGAAAACACAGAATCTTATATTTCAAATTAACAATTTGTTGAAGACTTGGAGGATAGGTTGATAGTGTGTTCACTAGTTTGTTGGAGGATAAGATGATAGTGTGTTCACTACTGGCCAGATGGTTCTGGACTCAAATCCCAGATGTGGTAATTTTCTTTTCCAGACCAACATGAATTTGTTGTTGACCAAACCTCTGTAAATGGGTACCAGAGATTATTGTCTGTGAAAGTACGAGAACTGGGCTGATACATTTTTCATCCAAATCTTTCCCAATTAGCCAACATCAACCCTAATAACCTCCACAATCACCTCTCACTTTTGTTACATGCTCTCAAGAAGACAATTATTATTTTATATTGTATTTTCATGGTTTATCCAACACATCATAGCTTTTTTTTGGAACTTCTCTCCTTGATTTCTACTCAGTTAAGAGGCTGAAAAACCTACAGTCAAGAGTTTTAGGGTCTTGGTTAACTCTGGTTCATATAGCTAGATGTCAACAGTGAATTATATGAGTCACTAGTTGTTATCAGTTCATTTGTTATTTAAAGTCACCTCATACAATGTTGTATGAATGCTTGGCTACCTATTACAATTTCTTGCCTCTTGTTGGACCCACAATAACATGTATGTGAGATTATAAATACATTTGAGTAAATGTTGCATTTTTATGTTCATTTTTTTGGGTATAACTTTCATTAAAAAAAATATTTGTATTCCGAATCTATAATTATAAATAAAAAAAAGCAACCAGATATTGATGGTAACAGAACAAAAAGAAACAAAAGAAAACAATAAAACTTATACACACCCATCACTATCTGTCATCAAAACCAACAATTTCGTACCATCCTGCACCACTCATTCACAAGATATAGCAGACACGCTGCCGTAGAGTGATCAAACATTGCTTTTTTTCCCCGACCACAGATCTGCTGATTAAACCCAACCCCCGCAAATACAAGCAAGCACATGATGCTAATCAATGTCTTTTATGACAGAATTAGCAACAGATCAATAGCCTGCAACTTGCAACCTCACGTCCACTAAGTCTGTGCCATGTTTTCACGTTCATGAACAGTGATGCCAAGAATGAGCCAATCAAATTAAACTATGCTCCCCCTCCTGCAACTTAATCTGCTCAACTGACCTACTTCCAAGATTAGACCCACTTTCTCCCTGCCCTACATATAGCAGTACACTAGTGTCAAGGTTTACAATGTCCATAACAGAGTTCTGAGCTTGGGGTAACTATGGTCAACAACCCATTATTTTACTATATATGTTCAATGCATCTATCTTGTGTTGAAGTTTCTATTCCTCCCTAGTAAACTCCCATCATCATCATGTGTCATCAGCTGGCAAAAATGATCAAGGATTAAAAACAAAAAACTGAACAACTGTTACCTAAAGGTTATGATCTTGATTTCCTACAATGCCATGAGTCTGACCAGTCTTATTCCTCACTGTTCTAAACCCCCTAAACCCCCCCTTACTATAGTTACTTTACATTCTAAACAATCTGTTTATTAAAGCATTTAATGTAAAAATTATTTTTAAAAAAAAACATTTGTTTATTTGCTTCATACAATGTGAGTTCAGAATATATAACAGAATTATTTCATGATGAAAGGGACAAAAAGCCAGACATAAAATGTACATACAACTATAAAATCCTGAAATCTGAAGTAGAAAAAGCTATAAAAACAATGAAAAAGGGAAAGGCAGCAGAACCTGACAATATACAGATAGAGATGATACAGGCTCTAAAAGAGTTTGGCATCGAAGTGATCACAGACATATGCAATGACATATACCATACAGGATACATACCAAACGATCTAAAAATATCAACTTTCATTGCATTGCCTAAAAAGAATGGTGCCGTTGAATGCAGTGATTTCAGAACAATAAGCCTAATGAGCCAGGTACCAAAATTTTACTAAAAGTTATACAGGGAAGAATTCAGAATAAAATCAATACTGAATTAGATGAGCAACAATTTGGATTCAGGAAAAACAGTGGGACAAAAGAAGCCATATTCAGCATGAGAACATTGATTGAAAAGTACACAGAAGTAAACAAACCAATATGTGCCTGCTTTATAGACTACACCAAAGCTTTAGATAGAATACACCATAACCAACTCATAGACTGCCTAAAGGATATAAATCTAGACGACACAGACATACGACTAATATGTAATTTGTACTGGGAGCAAACAGCAATAATAAGATATAACAAGGAGAACTCTACACACATGGACATAAATAGAGGAGTAAGATGAGGATGCATCCTATCACTAAGCTTGTTCAATCACTGAGCAAATCTTTAAAAACATCTCAGAGATACCAGGCCTAAACATTAATGGAAAGATAACCAATAACCTAAGATATGCTGATGATACTGTTCTACTAGAAGAAAATCCTAAAGACTTACAACAATTTCTTAATGTGATAAACATAACAAGCAAAAAATATGGACTAGAAATGAATATCAAAAAGACTAAATCTATAACTATGATCAAAAACAAGAAAATTCTCAAGACCTACAATTAAATATCACAGCTGAGGGAATACATCTGGAGATAGTCCAGAGCTACAACTACCTGGGATATTCTATAACCAACTTGGAAAATACAAAATTGAAATAAACAAAAGAATAGGTATGGCAAAAAGTAATTTTAATGCCATGAAAAATATACTAACAACAAAACAAATATCAGCAGGGCTGAAATTAAGAATGGCAAAATGTTACATCTTCTCAATATTCCTGTATGGTGCAGAAACATGGACATTAGAACAGAAAACAGAACAGAAAATTGAAGCCTTTGAAATGTGGATTTATAGAAGAATAGGTAGAATTGGATGGAAGCAAAAGATAACAAACGATGAAGTTTTAAAACAACTGAAAATAAAAAGAGAACTAACTACTAAATACAATTAAGACAAGACAAATGAAATTTTTGGGCATGTTAAAAGACACAACAGCCTACTAAAAGTAATATTGGAAGGGAAAATACAAGGTAAAAGAGGCAGAGGCAGACCAAGACTAACATGGACGAGTAACATCAAAAGATGCACAAGTCAATCTATGACAGACTGCACCATCAAAGCAAGAAACAGAGTAGAATGGCGATCCATGGTAGCCAACCTTCGTTGCAGAGAAGGCACTCGATGATGATGAATGAGAGTTCCAATTATCACATAGATGGTTTTAAAGAATCTTTACATTTGATGAGAATGAAAGCATAAATGTTCAGTTACAACAAAATGGCTTACTCGTCTGGAAAGTATGCCACATAATTGTATATAGCATATTTATATGAGGAGAAGAAGGAAGTAGAGCTCACTCACAGTAAGATGGCATGACATCAAGAAACTGCATCAAATAATAGCTTATGGTTGCCAGAAGAGTGGGAATACCTCTGAATGTTTTAAAAATATTAAAACTCTCCATTGGATTTCCAATGCAGTATTTTAAATCTTCTGTTAATGTGTATTCAAGATAAGGAAACAGCACTTGGACTGTTCATTGTTATGCCAAACTTTGTTCAGCCACATTTTTTCTCAAGTTAACTTTGTTCAGCCAAACTTCGATCAACTAAACCAAGATATTGAAAGAAGTTATGTAAATCCTGATATACATTATATTGCTTGCCAATTTATCATTCAATGGCTCAAAGACTTTTGTCACTATGGTCCAATACAAAAAGTTGCATTAATTCTTCTACGAGAGAGAGTGGATTTCCTGTCTATCAAGGTTTCTTCCTTATTACAAAGACAGCTGGGTAAACACTTAATTGAAAATGATGACAAGACCAGAGACCTTAAGCTCACTTATCAAATCCTTGGAGACAATAGTAACCTTGGATGGAAGAGCTATTTCCCAACAGTAAATGCAGAATTGCTCAGGAAAAGGTAGCTTATCATAATAAATTTTAAACCATTTTGTGCAACCTATCTTTGTCAATAGAAATAAGAAAAGGAGTTCTCCAATGTCACATTGAGACAATCCTTATATAATACCTAATATTACAATCCCTATATATGGAATGAATCAAAGTAGACAAACTTAAAAGTTTTTGAAAGCAACAGAAATGGATTTGACAGAAGAATGTTGAGAACATCATGGACAGCTAAAAGAGCAATGAAGAAGTCCTGCTAGAGGCCAGATGAGAAACTTTTAAGTTCTCTCAGAAAAAGACAGTCCACTTTCTTTGTGCATGTGATGCGAAGAAGAAAACTGGAAAATGTGATCAAAGAAAAATATGAGAGAAAAAGCGATAGAAGAAGCAAATGAAAGAAGATACAGTTTAACAACATGGCATGGAGGGAAATCAACAGTGGGACTGATAAGAAGCACCAAATGAAGAGAGATCTTCACCACCTCAGGCAAGGCACCTGATGATGACAAAATCAGGGGTTGCTGTGAGAAAGCTCCAGTCAATCCATGCAGTTTGAAGTATATGGTGAGTGACATGTGAATACCATAACCCTCACAGACATGTCAAATCATTATCACCTCCTCTCATTATTGTTAACATTTCTTTTTGAATGAAGGATTAAGTGGGCAACTACCTGAGTTCTGGGCTGAAGATGCAGAAGATGTGCACCCCACAGCTGGGATTGAGCCAGTGCTACTTGTGCGAGAAAAGGAGAAGTTCTGGCTTCCTGTTGGGCTAGACAATGAATCTGCTTTCATTCCATTCATTTCACCTGCTGGGAAGAGTAGATTTAGGGAGATGATTACTAAGCATTCAATATTTACTTAGTAGAGTAGATTTAGGGAGATGATTACTAAGCATTCAACATTTACTTAGTAGAGTAGATTTAGGGAGATGATTACTAAGCATTCAACATTTACTTAGTAGAGTAGATTTAGGGAGATGATTACTAAGCATTCAACATTTACTTAGTAGAGTAGATTTAGGGAGATGATTACTAAGCATTCAACATTTACTTAGTCATTTATTTTTGATGACAGTCATAATCAAACTTAGACAAGCAAAACATACAGGTTATTAAAAATAATGTGTGTACAAAGAATGTTTGACTCAATAGAAACGTGTTTGATCAATAACTTGGGATAACATTCTGTTCCAGGAAAATGTAGTCTGCTAATCTTGATTGCTAGGTTACAGAGAGAAGACATACATGTAGGTAGGTCCAACTGTAACCTGGTACTTTAGAAATAAAGGCAAGTTCTGAACACAGGAAGATTGTAAGGAATGATTGGTGAAGAAATATGGAGTTCAGAAATGAATAGGAGAAAGAGAGGAAAGATTGGTCACAAACTGAGCAAGAGAGTTTCTTTCAAGACAAAGTGAGCAAGAATATTAAAATAAGGATAAGTTGAGATGTTAAAGGAGCAGTCAATATTTCAGGATGTGGAAAAAGGATATTAACAGCTTCTTTTTCAGCAATGTCCCTTTTTGTATTTCTGTGTTCATGAGGGGTTGTTGTGGCATTCTGGTCACAGTTTTGAGTCCGGTTTATTTACTGATATCAGGGTAGTTGAACTAATATTATCAGAGGCTAATGATAACAAATAGGTCCCATATTCAAGCCAAACATGCAAAATCAATTCCTGAAGTTGAAAAAAAGGGGCTGTATCCAATGCCAGGCTAAAAATGTCCAAAACATAAAATAATTCTCATCCCTCTTATTCACTGATGTGTGTTTTCATATGGTGTCAGTGATAACAGCATATTTTATAGGTGATGTGCTTGGTATCATACCAGGCCATGGCACTCCCCACAAAAATCAATGGTACCTATTTTCAGAGGTTGGGTAAACCCCAAAGCTGTGATGGTCTAAAAAACATATAACATCTGGGAATTGAACAAAGACCCTTCAGGCTAGTGGGAGCCATGGCAAAGCACTGGTTAGAGAACAGGTCTACTGCGGACAAGAGATTGGCTTTAATTGATGGCTTCTAAGTTCACCCAGCCGAACTGTATTTTGATGAGAAAGAAGATCACTGGTGTTTACTGTCCACATGACCTCAAATGTATTGATGGTCAATACAAGCACTAACATCATACACCCTGAATGTCATGGAGTATGGATACCTATGGACAAGAAGGTCCAGAGTTCTAATCCTGCCACAGGTGGTGGAAATATTTCTTTAAATTCATGGTTTCTTTGTGGCTTTACTTTCCTCCAGTCTCAGGGTATAGTTAGATTTTACACCTAGCCCATCAGACAATGGTGAAAAACAGGTAGTCCTGCGTGCACGCTGCACAAATTCAAGGACCCTTGGCAGTTAAAATTAGAACAAAATTATCAATGTCCTGGAAAATTGTTAAGCAATGAAAAAAAAAAAAACATGACAAAGGTTTTAGTTTCAGGCCAAAAGAAGCAGATATTGAAGCTTAACTGTAAATGGTAAATACACATTGCATCCATGCCCACTTATAGGGTGAATGTAGAAAAAATAGAAGATAAAGGGTTCCTACTGTACTTTTGTTTTTTTCTGGCTAGTCGTCAGTGCCCTTCAAATGTAGCCATATTGGCTTAATTTTCTCAATTAAATATAACGTTTACTATATGTTTGTGATAGAAAAAGAATCTTGATGGCCAAAAAAATTCACAGATTCTCTATAGCAGAGAAAGTACGGCTAAGAGTATATAATAGCGGGGAATGGTGTGAAGGATACGGCTAAGAGTATATAACAGCGGGGAATGGTGCAGGGAAATATAAATTAGTATTGTATAGCAGAGGAAGTACGGCTAAGAGTATATAATAGCGGGGAATGGTGTGAAGGAAAGTACACACCAAGAGATAGAGAATAGGGAAATATAAATTAAGCACTTACTTATACAGAAGATAAAATGACGTAAAGAAAGGGGCATGACGTGGCAGGGGTTACGGTTGCAAGGAAACTAGAGAAGACTAGTCACTTGGAGCCGGACCATCGAAGAGAGAAGACGTGCTGGAGGTGAGAGCAACATCGTGGAGACTAACCGTTATAAGAAGTAGATAGGATTAGAGAGAAATGGAAGGAGGTAATGTAAACTGGCCGATAGATAGATAGGTTAGGGTGGTGCGTTCGATGGGGAACGTACCAAAGTAGGGAATGGCCGATAATGTAGATAGATGATTAGATAAAGAACGATGGACGAGGATCAAAGATAGACTAGGTTAGGGAGAATGAGAGGAATGTAAATTTTAGACAATTATAGTAAATAGTATCATTGGTTTCATAAGATTAGAGGTGAACTGAGATTATTAAGAAGTTGAGGAATTAATGAATAAAGGAAAGAAAGGCTCCAAGTAATAAAAGAGTTTTGTGTTCGGATAATTGAGGACTGAGAGTATTATTGATTATTGATTACCGATTATTGAGGACTAAGTGTTCGTGTTGAGTATCAGTGTTGATGTTGAGTACACCTTCAATAGAACGATACATCAAATGCTCCATCAAAGGGTTCATACAATACAAGATCAAAGGGTTCATACAAATGAGTATCAGTGAAATAGCAGATAAAAGGGTAATACTACATCTCCAGCAATACATCAGAGCATGCAAAAAGGAACACAAGCCCACAGGTCACTGGGATATATAACAAACAAATAGCACCTATTTAGCTTATAAAATTTGGTTGTTTTTTCAAAAGATATTGTATATTGTGCATACAAGTATAATAGCATCCTGCTTTTTTCTGCAGACACCTATGTGGATATCTATCTATTGACCTTTCGAGCCGTTGCCGGCTCATAGGGCGTAGACCAAGATACACCTTCTCATATCTGAATTTTGTTCTAGCAGTTTTCTTTTAAAGATATTGTATTAAATCTCGCCATTTGTCTCTGTTCTGTGCAAGCAGCTCTATCTCATTAGAGGGAGCCGAATCCTGCTGTTCTTGCTATGTGGATATAATAATAACAAATTCTATAAGAGAATATTACATAAGAGAAGCCGTTTAGATACTTTTATTTCATGTTTCCAAAGTAAAAGAAAACTGGAAGAAACTGGCCTTTACATCTATCAGGTTAGGCAAGAAAATAACTTTGGTAAAAGGCATGGAGTGTTATAGATCATCATCATCATTGAGTGCCTTCTCATCGAAGGTTGGCTACCATGGAGCGCCATTCCACTCTGTCTCTTGTTTTAATGGTGCAGATTGTTATAGGCTGACTTGTCCATCTTTTGATGTTACTCGTCCATGTTAGTCTTGGTCTGCCTCTTCCTCTTTTACATTGTATTTTCCCCTCTAATATTACTTTTATTAGACTGTTGTGTCTTTTAACATGACCAAAATATTTCATTTGTCTTGCTCTAATTGTGTTTAGTAGTTCTTTTTTTACCCTTAGTCGTTCTAAAACTTCCTCGTTTGTTTTCTTTTCTTTCCATCCAATTCTACATATTCTTCTGTAAATCCACATTTCAAAAGCCTCAATTTTCTGTTCTGTTTTCTGGTCTAATGTCCATGTTTCTGCACCATACAGGAATATTGAAAAAATGTAACATTTTGCTATTCTTAGTTTTAGCCCTGTTGTTATTTGTTTTGAAGTTAGTATATTTTTCATGGCATTGAAATTACTTTTTGCCATACCTATTCTTTTATTTATTTCAGCTGTGCATTTTCCATCACTGGTTATAGTATGTCCCAGGTAGTTGTAGCTCTGGACTGTCTCTAGATGTATTCCTTCAACTTTGATATTTAATTGTAGGTCTTGAGAATTTCCTTTGTTTATGATCATAGTTTTAGTCTTTTTGATATTCATATCTAGTCCATATTTCTTGCTTGTTATGTTTATCACATTAAGCAATTGTTGTAGATCTTTAGGATTTTCCGCTAGTAGTACAGTATCATCAGCATATCTTAGGTTATTGATTATCTTTCCATTAATGTTTAGACCTGGTATCTCTTAGATGTTTTTCAAGATTTGCTCAGTGTATAAATTGAACAAGCTTGGTGATAGGATGCATCCTTGTCTTACTCCTCTTTTTATATCAATGGGTGTAGAATTCTCCTTGTTATATTTTATTATTGCTGTTTGCTCCCAGTACAAATTACATATCAGTCGTATGTCTGTGTCATCCAGATTTATATCTTTTATGCAGTCTATAAGTTGATTATGGTGTATTCTATCAAATGCTTTGGTATAGTCTATGAAGCAGGCATATATTGGTTTGTTTACTTCTATGTACTTTTCGATCAATGTCCTCATGCCGAATATGGCTTCTTTTGTTCCACTGTTTTTCTTGAATCTGAATTGCTGTTCATCTAATTCATTATTAATTTTATTCTGAATCCTTCCTTGTATAACTTTTAGTAAAATTTTGGTACCTGGCTCATTAGGCTTATTGTTATAAAATCGCTACATTCAACTGCACCATTCTTTTTAGGCAATGCAATAAAATTGATGTTTTTAGTTCATTTGGTATGTATCCTGTATGGTATATGTCATTGCATATGTCTGTGATCACTTCAATTCCAAAATCTTCTAGTGCTTGTATCATCTCTATTTGTATATTATAAGGTCCTGCTGCTTTTCCCTTTTTCATTGTTTTTATAGCTTTTTCTACTTCAGATTTCAGGATTTTATAGCTGGATGTACATTTTATAAATGGTTTTTTGTCCCTTTCGTCATGAAATAATTCTGTTATGTATTCCTGCCATCTATCGATTATATCTTTGTTGTCTGTTAGCATTCTTCCCTCTTTGTTTGCTATACATCCGTTTCCTGCAGCTTTTTTGTCTTTTTTAGTCATTCTTTTTATTTCTGTGTGCATTCCTCTTAAATTGTGTTTACTTTCCATAGTTTCGACTTCTAGACATCTTTGGTTGAGCCAGTCTTCTTTTGCCTTTTTGCACATTTTTCGTATTTCATTATCAAGTGTAACAGAAATTCTGATCAAAGGGGGATGGATGTCTGATAGCTTTAGATCTTGTCAAACCCTATCTCAGGTACTCATTTTTAGAGACTGGGTGGAACCTAAAGTCTTATCACACTGAAAAAAAAATCACCACATCTGAAAATTGAACCTAGGCCATTCTGATTAATAGCAAGCACATTAACCACTCTCAGCTACCAAGGTCCCAATAATATTTATTTACTCTCAAAAACAAATGCTGCACTGCTTTTCTACATATGTCTGTGTGTTTTCTCACCTTTGTGATGGATACACCGCTGCTGCAAATATTTATTTTGTAGCTGTCGTGGACTGGTCAAAGGGTAGAAAACTGATTGCTGGAGGAGAGAACATTGAATAATCACCCTAGGGCACAAACCTTCATCATAGGAACTAAGGAAAGAGAGAGTATGTCATGTTTAGTTAAAATTGACACTGTTTCAACAAGGTAATTCCACAAGATTAAATTAGACAGTTAGTGTTAGATAGTTTTTTGAGAGTGCAGCAAGCTATGAGAGGGGAAAAAATAGTATCATTCATAACAGATCACTCTGCAAATCACACTTCAGTAGAGGTCAACAATCAACATGTCTTGTAGCAAATACTTCAGTAGAGGTCAACAATCAACATGTCTTGTAACAAACACTTCAGTAGAGGTCAACAATCAACATGTCTTGTAACAAACACTTCAGTAGAGGTCAACAGTCAACATGTCTTGTAACAAACACTTCAGTAGAGGTCAACAATCAACATGTCTTGTAACAAACACTTCAGTAGAGGTCAACAGTCAACATGTCTTGTAACAAACACTTCAGTAGATTTCAACAATCAACATGTCTTGTAGCAAACACTTCAGTAGAGGTCAACAATCAACATGTCTTGCAGCAAACACTTCAGTAGAGGTCAACAGTCAACATGTCTTGTAGCAAACACTTCAGTAGAGGTCAACAATCAACATGTCTTGTAACAAACACTTCAGTAGAGGTCAACAGTCAACATGTCTTGTAGCAAACACTTCAGTAGAGGTCAACAGTCAACATGTCTTGTAACAAACACTTCAGTAGAGGTCAACAATCAACATGTCTTGTAACAAACACTTCAGTAGAGGTCAACAGTCAACATGTCTTGTAACAAATACTTCAGTAGAGGTCAACAATCAACATGTCTTGTAACAAACACTTCAGTAGAGGTCAACAATCAACATGTCTTGTAAAAAACACTTCAGTAGAGGTCAACAGTCAACATGTCTTGTAACAAACACTTCAGTAGAGGTCAACAGTCAACATGTCTTGTAGCAAACACTTCAGTAGAGGTCAACAATCAACATGTCTTGTAGCAAACACTTCAGTAGAGGTCAACAATCAACATGTCTTGTAACAAACACTTCAGTAGAGGTCAACAATCAACATGTCTTGTAACAAACACTTCAATAGAGGTCAACAATCAACATGTCTTGTAACAAACACTTCAGTAGAGGTCAACAATCAACATGTCTTGTAACAAACACTTCAGTAGAGGTCAACAGTCAACATGTCTTGTAACAAATACTTCAGTAGAGGTCAACAATCAACATGTCTTGTAACAAACACTTCAGTAGAGGTCAACAGTCAACATGTCTTGTAACAAACACTTCAGTAGAGGTCAACAGTCAACATGTCTTGTAACAAACACTTCAGTAGAGGTCAACAGTCAACATGTCTTGTAACAAATCCTTCAGTAGAGGTCAACAATCAACATGTCTTGTAGCAAACACTTCAGTAGAGGTCAACAATCAACATGTCTTGTAACAAACACTTCAGTAGAGGTCAACAATCAACATGTCTTGTAACAAACACTTCAGTAGATTTCAACAATCAACATGTCTTGTAGCAAACACTTCAGTAGAGGTCAACAATCAACATGTCTTGTAGCAAACACTTCAGTAGAGGTCAACAATCAACATGTCTTGTAGCAAACACTTCAGTAGAGGTCAACAATCAACATGTCTTGTAACAAACACTTCAGTAGAGGTCAACAATCAACATGTCTTGTAACAAACACTTCAGTAGAGGTCAACAGTCAACATGTCTTGTAGCAAACACTTCAGTAGAGGTCAACAATCAACATGTCTTGTAGCAAACACTTCAGTAGAGGTCAACAATCAACATGTCTTGTAGCAAACACTTCAGTAGAGGTCAACAGTCAACATGTCTTGTAACAAACACTTCAGTAGAGGTCAACAATTAACATGTCTTGTAACAAACACTTCAGTAGAGGTCAACAATCAACATGTCTTGTAGCAAACACTTCAGTGTTTGTATCATCCTTTGAGGCTGATGGTCTAGAGGTAAGGCATTGACATTGTGGATAAATGAGTTCAGATTTGTAATCCTGCCACAGGTGGTTGAATTTTTCTGTTTGAAACTGTGGTTTCTTTCTGGCCCCTGGTCTCTGGCTAGTGAGAACTGCTGTCCCTCTCAGATAAAGGTGAAAAAGAGGAGGTCCAGTAAGCACCCTGCACATGTTAAAGAACCATTGGCAGTTAAAAGTTAAAATGAGTAGGCCAAAATGGTCACTGCCTGGGCAAAATTGTTTAGCAATTAAAGATCAATGCCAAAAATGGATGTATTGGGAAGCAAGAATAGTGTGCTTGTTGTAACATAGTGACACAATGCATCCACATAACAGGTAAATGAAGAAGTATCATCCTCATTAGTCGGCTCCAAGCTCAATTCCCAGATGTAGTGGACTCTCCAGGGTTCACCCCTGAGTCTCTGAAAATGGGTACCAGAGATTTTCCTTGAAAGTAAATGTGCCCTGGCATGACACTGACCACAGCACCAAAAATGCGCCACGATTAGGGACAAATATGGCCACTAACACCATATTCTCCATACACCTAGCAAAGCATAGATGTATTCTTTACTTTATATATTTGATACTTTATACCTACACACCCATACACATTTTGTAAACTATGGAATTAATTCAAACTGGAGATGCAATAAAAGAAAGAGAGATGTAATAAAAGAAATGGTCATGCAACCAAACGTATCATCTACAATTAGGAAGAAAATAACTTGTGAGCCATGTGGTAAGAAGAAATAACCAGAGAGTCAGCAAGCTTTCAGATAGGAAAAACAAGACAAAACAAGGAGGCCAACCTGGACAAACAATGAGAAAACTGACAATGCAAGGCAAAGATAGCAGGTATCAGCTCCTTTAATGAAATTGAGAAACCTCAGAAAAGGGAATTATGCCAAGGTATACCACAATTCTTGTGTGAAGTCAGCAACCATTGAAAGATTGTAAGACATAAATGTAATGAATACAAGAACTGATACTTATGTTGCTGTAATAAGATTTTTTAAATTGAGTGAAGTAGAAAATATACTAAGTTCTGTTACCATAAAAACCAAAAACCATAAGCACAAATAAACATTTCTAAAACTAATAAATAAATATATTTACCACAGGAGCAGATTCTGCATGCTCAAAAAGATCTTCAAACCATGTTGGTATGGAGAAATTAATGTGCCGCATTTTTGTGCATTTATTTTCTACTTTAGCATTTTTACCCAAAAGATCTAGACTGTCTCTGTGGCAGTTGTCACCACATTCCCAGGAATCTTCTTCTTTAACTGACATTGCTAGCAACACACATACACATATGCAGTCTTGTTTAAAGCCTTAAATTTCCATCACCATGCCACTTTGAATGTAAATAATTTGTTGCCAATGAAAGCAAGAAAAAGAATTCTTCAATTCTATATTGAGGTAATCTTAACACACTGACAATCAGTAAGTAAACAAGATGCCCAATGAGGATAAATCTAAAATAAACAACAGAATATGTGATCAAACTATGTCAATAGAAGTGATAAATTTCTTCAATTATATATTAAGCTAATCTTGATATACTGATTATGTGAGCAGAGCAGTGGTCAGTGGGTAGGCAAATTGATCACTCATGGTCTATCAGGTTGTGGGTTTTCAGTAGAATCACTTTGTGAGAAAGAGAAAATGAGAGAAAGAGAGAGAGTGACAAAGAGAAATCATGAAAATAAATAAACTTTGTATCATAAAATGCAGTAAACAATCGACAACAACAAAGTTATGTCAATCTACTCCTAACATCATCACCAGCTAGACAACTTTATTGTTTTATAAACTAGCTCCAAAAAAGTCATAAGATAAAGATTAAGTTCCTTCACAGGGCAACTTGAAAGAGAAAAAAATCTAACTTTCTTGATAAATGCCAGACTAATTTTTGAATAAACCGTTATGTCCAGAAAAAGAAACAACCAGAAGCTAAAAATAAGACAACTCTTGAAATAAAAGAGCTCCAAACAATGCCACAGTGTACACACCTTGTACACAAGAAAGTGCCATATTATTTATTAATATACTACATATTTCTTATTGTAATTACTAGTCTATTTGAACATTACCAATTCAATAACTTAATAATTATTAAGAACATTCAAATGTTTTCAAAGTATCACACAGATGAATGATGAAGTGAATTTTCTCTTCTACCACTTGAGAAACAACATTACTTTCAACACACATTTCCCTATTCTACCATTCAAGCCACAATTCAATCACTTCTAGTTTATGCTAAATGTAACTACTGCTGTCTAATATTAGCTGGTAACACTCTAAAAGACTTCCACCTTATAAAAAAAACCAAAAAAACAACAACATAAACTATGAAATATACAATCTTGTCAAAATGTTGAGGTGGAAACAAACATGAATTCAAATGATCAAGTGCTAAATGTTTAAAAGACTTATATATATATATATATACACATATACACACACTTTAACAAAAGACAAAAAAAAAACTAACATTGTTCTTTGACTTTTTAAAGTAAGTAATGGAAATAATGTAAGATAAGTCTTATGATAAGTCTCATCTGAAATTCCAAGTAGCTTCAAATAAAGTAAGTGTTAAAATAATTTTAAAACATTATGCCAAGCTATTTTATATAATATGTGAGCAAAAATCTCATTTACATATTTAAGAACAATTTTAGTTTAAATAAAAAAAAAAATTAATGTTACAAATTAAATTCAATTTTTTATTCATAGATTTTTCAATGACTTTATGCTATACAAAACAAAAACGTCTCATCTTAAAGATAAACTGTAAAAAATTAACAAAAATTAGTATTATTCTAACCACTTTAGGGAATAAACCAAGAGAAAAAAGAATTAATGTGTAGCAAGCTGTTCCCTAGATTCTAATTTAAACAAACAAATATGGAACAATCTTTGCTACAAACAGCGAAATAAAGCATCACAGACTACCACAAGTAAATGACAAGCGCTACAATTTTCTCATCACAAATATGGAGATGAAACTAGAAAAAAATATCCCTCAAAGACAGCAGGCAGCCAATCAAATTCCTTGGTCCAGTTATAAGATCGCTATTGAAGCTTGTACAAATATGTCAGTACATTATGAATCCACAGAGGGAGTGTGTATTGCTAAAGGTACAAAGGGATAATTAACAGCATCAAGAATAGCTCATCACAGATTGGGTAATGAAGTGAAATACATTTCATATCTCTGTATAGTGAAGAGTCAGATTAACTCTCTACCTCAACAATTTAATAATCATAATTCTGTTAGTTCTGGCACAATATTTTTTCTAAAAACAGGAGTACCTTATTAACATAAATTCAAATTTCTATGAATTGTTTGAAACAAAATTATATTAAATTTTATAAAAATACTGGTTAAAAAAAATACTGGAAACAAACTAAACTGAAGTAAATTAAACCTGGTGATGCCAATTAACACATCTAACATTAATAAGTCCAATTAAATCATTGCTGTGAGCTCTGCCTCTCAGACTAAGAGATTTTTCTCTGAATATCTCCCACAATTTTTACAGCTTCAAGCTAATCTATGATCTGATTGTTCTGTTGTGTTCTCTGCTCCTGTAAGCCTTTTAAGCATACATCAAAGAAATATGCAATATTCTTGACTAAATTAGAAAGGGTTCCTTTTTCCTTTGAAATTTTAAATGAATCCACAGTCAGATAGTGGGTTAATTGCAACTTATGGGCAAATGTTAACTCACATAAGCCTGTCCCTATGATTCTGTTTCTTTTGGCATAAGCCAGCTTTAGTGAAATTCCAAGGGACTGAATTTTGTGTGAACATCACTTCTTCCTATTTTGTGTGAACATCACTTCTTCCTATTTTTCACACCGACATTCTGTGTCCTGTGATATTCTCCAACTTCAGTGGTACTCTATAATTTTTTTATTGTGGAGAGTTTTTGACACACTTTTTTTGAAGTTTTTTCCTGTCCATTTTGCCCAAGCATTGGCCTACTCTTTACGATTACAAATTGCCAAGAGTTCTTTAATGTGTGCAGAAAGCACACCGGACCTATTTTTTTGCTGTTATTTGAGAGGGGTAGACATCAGATTTGACTACACAGCAACTAGAGAAAAGTAAAGCTATGAAGAAGGAGCGGATTCATTTTGTGAAAAATTCATACCACTTAGTTGGATTTGAACACGGGGCCTTTTTCTCTAGAGGCTGATGTTTTACCTCTAGACTACCCAGACCTCATATGATTCAATCACATCCCTACATGTCTGTGACCTCAAAGGTCACAATCTTTATCTTCTTTCCTTCCTCATTTGCCTTTCAGCATCAAGGGAGGACATAATTTGCAGTCTTTTACTCTTCTGTTCACCTCTGCTGCTGTTATGTTTCTCAGTATTTCTAATATTCCATCAATCCATCTTTTCTGCGGTCAGCCCTTGGGTCTGGTGTTCCTGCAATATTTATAGTAGGCTCGTTGTGTTGTGTTATGATCTTTCTGACAGGTCACATGGTCAAACTATTTTATGTGTTGTTTCTTTATATATTATATGGTGGGGTTATTCCTACCTAGCTTTTTTTCTGAGTTCTTCATTTCTGATCTTATCTCTCAGACTGTTTCCTGTCATTTGTCTGACACATTTCATCTCAGTGGAGGTTATTTTTCTTGTTGTTCTTGTATCTAGTGTCCAGGACTGGCAATCCTAGCACAACATTGGGATGAAAACTGTATTGTAGAGTGCCCATTTCGCCTCTAGAGTTATTTCTGTGTTGGACAATAGTAGTGATAGCTGTCCTATGATTTCACAAGCTTTGTTGCATCTTGAGTCTATTTCTGCTGTTTGTGAATTGTCGTTTGCCACTAGACCTCCTTAGTATTAAAATTCCTCTACTTGTTTGAGTTGTCTGCCATCTATAGTTATGTTGATGTTCTCTTTCTCTTTTGCGTATTCATGACTTCTGTTTTGTTGATGTTGATTTTCAAGTTGTATTTTGTGCCTGTGCTGTTGAGTTTATTTAAGTGTTCTAGTAGGTCTTCTATTTTTCCATGCATTAGTGCCTGATAACAAAAGAATAGTAACGGCAAAAAGTAATTTGAATGCCATGAAAAATATAATAACATCAAAACACATAAACATCAGGGCTCAAACTAAGAATAGCAAAATGTTATATCTTCTCAACATTCCTGTACGGTGCAGAAACACAGGCATTAGACAAGAAAACAGAAAAGAAAATTGAAGTCTTTGAAATGTTGATTTATAGAAGAATAGGCAGAATTGGATGGAAAGAAAAGAAAACAAATGATGAAGTCTTACAACAACTAAAAATGAAAACCACTAAACACAATTCAAACAAGAAAAATGAGATTTTTGGAGCATGTTAAAAGACACAACAGCCTACTAAAAGTAATCTTGGAAGGGTAAATACAAGGTACAATTGGCAGAGGCAGACCATGACTAACATGAATGAGTAACATCATAACATGGACAAGTCAGCCTATGACAACCTGCACCATCAAAGCCAGAGACAGAGTGGGATGGCGCTCCATGTTGATGATGAGTGGCTGATTGTCTGCTAATAGAAGCTTGTTGATCTACTCTGTCTCTAATGGGTTGGCTAACTTACATATATAGTCCATGTGTGTAATAAACAATGAGGGGGAAAAGTATGCACCCCTGTCTTACACATGATCTAACTTCAAAGTGTCCTGTGTAACCTGCTGTTGTTGATGTAGAGACTTTTAATTAGGTTGGTTAGATGTTAGCTTACTCCGTATGTTGTTAATATCTCCCACAGTTGTTCTCTATTTACTCTGTTAATGCTTTTTCCTGATCAATGAAAGCTATGTACAAATTTTGATTGCGTTCTGTCATCTTTTCTGCTAGCTGTGTTAAGGTGAATAGAACGCATGACATCCTCTTTTTTTTTCGGAACCCCATTTGAAAATCGCTTAACTGTAGTTATATTACTGGTCTCTGCCTTTTTTTCCCACAATTTTGGCTTATAACTTTCCTACATGGCTGAGAAATGATATATCTCTATATTGATTGCAGTCTCTCTTGCTACCTTTCTTTTTCCATATTGGTACATTGACTGCCTGTTGTCAGTCTTCTTGGGCTTTTTGTTGGAGCCATGCTGCATTTAATATTCTGTGCAGCCATGTAAATCCTGTTTCTCCTGCTGTTGCTATTATTTCTACTGGTGTGATATCTACCCCGAAGCTTTATTTCTTGGTGCATATATGGTTACTTCTTTGATTTCCTCTTTCATGATGTTGGGTTCAGTTTTTGTTGTTATTGGTAGTTGGTTCCATGTTTAATAGGTCTTCAAAATATTCTTTCTATCTTTGTTGCATATACTTTTGATATTGTCTGTTCATCAATGTCATTTATGAACTCAGTAGGATTGTGGTTTCCTTTTGTACTTTACTTTGTAGAAATCTCTTGTAGCTATCCTGATGTCACTGCTCCTATTCTGTCTGAAATCTGTTCATTTGTTTTACTTAGCTTCTTTGATCAAAATTTTACCATTTTTTTCTGAACTAAGGCATATTTTTCATATTCTTCTT
This sequence comes from Megaustenia siamemsis, assembly GCA_032433765.1. Classification (NCBI taxonomy): domain Eukaryota; kingdom Metazoa; phylum Mollusca; class Gastropoda; order Stylommatophora; family Ariophantidae; genus Megaustenia; species Megaustenia siamemsis. The sequence continues at coordinate 55,251,556 of JAVIAB010000046.1, read as the reverse complement.
GGTTCTTATTCTCACTCCAATTTCTAAACAGTTTTTTCTTTTCTTTAATTACTTTTGTAATTACTTTGTTCCACAACAGGGTGCTCTTTTTCCCTTCCTTTGTCGTTAGTTTTGTTACACATACTGTTTTTGAGATGATTACTGTTTTCTTAAACTGTTTCCACTCTTCTTCTACTGTGCACACCTGCTAAGGAATTTCTTGAATTCCTCTGTTAGTTCTTCTAGGGGTTTTCTTGATTCTTGATCTTTTAATTGTGTTATTTTTATTGTCTGTTCTTTCTTGGTCTTTTGTTAAGGTCAAAATGGAGGTGTGAAATTGTGCTAACTACATACAACATACAAACAATCATGACAGCTATACATCGTTACCAATATGTTTATGTTCTATCTTTAATTTAGTTAATCTAAATACAACAATATATAATACAACAATATATAATACAACAATATATAATACAACAATAAGCACTAAAGTTTACATCTGTTAGATGACTTCACAATTTCAAGTTAGACTAATCAGTCTAAAAATTGTGTAGCTAAAAGTTAAGACTCACATTTAGTCAATGCACATTAGATAACATGAGAAAATAGGAAAACTACATTGATCAAAAACAAATAAACACATAATACTGTACAAGATTAATTTGTAACAAAATGTTATGAAGGTTTCAAATACCTTATAAAGGAAAATTAAAATAGCATTAATCAGATAAAAGTACAGCTGAAAAATGTGCTTTTGTTTTTCTGTGAAGTTCTGCCACAGATAAAGAACTTCAAATCTATTATTGACTGCACTTTTGTTAACTGAATCATAACTTTTATTTTATTTTGTTTTCATTTATGGTCATTGTTAACAAATGCAATACATGTTAATTACTGCAGCTGACACATTAAAGCTCTAATTAGCCTCATCAGCCATCTCTGAAACCACTCCAACAGAAAAACAATTGGTCTTCATTGATATTAATAGACAAATAATAGAGCATATAAATGTTAACAAGTCAACAAAGAGTTTGGCTGGATGTCCATTAGTGATCTGCAGAAAAAATACATGTTATGCATCAATGCACTTGAAGTAAATGGGGCTGAGTGGTTAGTGCACTTGCTTCCTGTTCAGAAGGGAGTTGGGTTCAATTCCTAGAAGTACCTACAAAGTCTTGGTGTTCACCCAGCCTCTAAAAATAGGTACCAGAGATTTTTCTTGTAATTAAAAAAGGTTTGACCACATCACCCAAAAATGTGTTGCTGATCATGGAAAGATATGGTCGCTAACATTATATTTCACATATGCTGAGCATGGTATGGAGGAAATCTTTACTTTGCATTACAGTAGATGGGACTATTAAAACAAAAGAATGAGTGAGAGTACCTAGGAATGATAACAAATCAGATGGTGCAGAATAGCTGTGGCTAAGATTCATTCATTCCAAATAGTTCAAAAGATATTAAGCAACACATCTTTGCCACTTGAAATAAGAAATAAAATGTTCATAGTTATGCACAGCAAGTCTTCAGTGAATCCTGGGCAATCAACAACACAAAATAAAATCCTGGAGGCTAGAGAAATGTTGTTTTATTTAAGAATATTCCCAAATTATGGACACCTAAAAAAAAAAATTAAGATATTCTAAGAGTCCAAAGCAGACAGAGAGTTTATTACTGACATCAGGATGAAATCATTTGTTGACCATGTAATGGGAAGAGAACATTGGAGCACATTGTGATAACTAAAGAAGTAATAAATAGTGAGATGAAGAGAGAGAGGTAAACAGACAGAAAATACACCAGACAACTTAACTTGAGAGAGTGCCATGGCAAAAAGTCAATAGCAGAGCTGAATGAAACTGCAGAAACAAAAAGGTGTGGAAAGGCACAATCACCTACACCAGCTGGCATCAACCAACTCTAACAGCCTCTCTCATGACCAATCAGATCTGACACCACACATTTTAAAACTCAATAAATATCTTACTGTAAAGTCAGGTCTAATAAATTAAATATTAGTAGTGCATCTGATGAGCTTCCACCATGAAACAGAAGGCTATGTGTCACATATGACCTAGAGCTATGCCAGTAGTATCAATGCCGACACAGGGGTCACTCAAGTTGGAGAGGTTGAGACCAGACTAAGAAAGAAACAAAAATGTTGAAATCAGAGGGATTGGTCTACATGTTTAATGTAAGAGTGCAACATAATTCTTACTATAGCAACATCACAATTTAAAGAGAGCAATATAATGTAAATTGCTAGATGGCGAGAGCTGTGGGTCCTCTGCCATAAGAAGGTCCAACCAACATTAATTGTATGAAGAAAGAAGGCAACTCACAGTTGTTTGTCATCATTAATTTAGTTGTTTTGCTCAATTGCTTCTTTTCAGAAATATAAAATGTATATGTTTCTTCAATAAAAAATTAAAAAAAAAAAAAAAAAAAAAAAAAAAAAAAAAGCCACAGAAGGTGGATGCATTGCAGACAAAAAAGGAAAAATGCTAACAGACAATAAGGATATCATAGATAGATGGCAGGAATATATAACAGAACTATTTCATGATCAAAGGGACAAGAAACCAGTTATAAATGTACATCAGGCTATAAAATCTTAAAATCTGAGGTGGAAAAAGCTATAAAAACAATGAAAAGGGGAAAAGCAGCAGGACCTGAAAGCATACAGATAGAGATGATACAGGCACTTGAAGATTTTGGCATTGAAGTGATTACAGACATATGCAACGACATATACCACACAGGATACATACCAAATGAACTAAAAACATCAACTTTCATTGCATTGCCTAAAAAGAATGGTGCAGTTGAATGCAGTGACTTTAGAACAATAAGCCTAATGAGCCATGTTACAAAAATCTTGCTAAAAGTTATACAAGGAAGGATTCAGAATAAAATCAATACTGAATTAGATGAGCAGCAATTTGGATTTAGGAAAAATAGCGGGACAAAAGAAGCCATATTCTGCATGAGAACATTAATCGAAAAATACACAGAAGTAAACAAACCAATATATGCCTGCTTCATAGACTACACCAAAGCTTTTGATAGAGTACACCACAAACAACTTATAGAATGCCTAAAAGAGATACATCTAGATGACATGGATATACGACTAATATGCAATCTATACTGGGAGCAAACAGCAATAATAAAATATAACAAAGAGTTCTCTACACCCATTGATATAAAAAGAGGAGTAAGACAAGGATGCATCCTATCACCAAGCTTGTTCAATCTATACACTGAGCAAATCTTTAAAAACATCATAGAGATGCCAGGCCTACAAATTAATGGAAGATAATCAATAACCTAAGATATGCTGACGATACTGTACAGCTAGCAGAAAATCCTAAAGACCTACAACAATTACTTAATGAAATAAACATGACAAGCAAAAAATATGGACTAGATATGAATATCAAAAAGACTAAAACTATGATCATAAACAAAGAAAATACTCAAAACCCACAAGTGGATATCAAAATTGAAGGAATAGACCTTGAGACAGTTCAGAACTATAACTACCTTGGACATACTATAACCAGTGATGGAAAATGTACAACTGAAATAAACAAAAGAATAGGAATGGCAAAAAGTAATTTTAATGTCATGAAGGACATACTAACATCAAAACAAATAACACCAGAGCTAAAACTAAGAATAGCAAAATGTTACATCTTCTCAATATTCCTATATGGTGCTGAAACATGGACATTAGACAAGAAAACAGAACAGAGAATTGAAGCCTTTGAAATGTGGATATATAGAAGAATAGGTAGAATTGGATGGAAGGAAAAGAAAACAAATGACAAAGTCTTAAAACAACTAAAAATGAAAAGAGAACTTCTGAACACAATTAGAACAAGACAAATGCGATTCTTAGGCCATGTTAAAAGACACAACAGCCTACTGAAAGTGATCCTGGAGGGGAAAATACAAGGTAAAAGAGGCAGAGGCAGACCAAGATTAACATGGACGAGTAACATCAAAAGATGGACAAATCAACCGATGACAACCTGCACCATCAAAGCAAGAGATAGAGCAAAATGGCGCTCCATGGTAGCCAACCTTCGTTGCGGAGACGGCACTCAATGATGATGATATGTTTCTTCAAATTGATTAGAAAAAGTTGTGGTTAAAAATCGAATATATGCTTGTAACACCAGACAGTCTCAAATTTGTTCATCTATGAGATATTTGTTAGTTAAAAGCCTTATTATTCTACCACAATCTTTATACACAAATTACTTCAGCTAGAGATGTCACATTTTCTATGGGGTCACAAAATGAAATCACTTCTTGTGATACAACATTTAAAACATGAGTGGATTGTACTAAATCAGGGCATTTTTCACACATAAATATTGAACGATTTCCTAAACTATAACTAAAAAGTCATTTAGTGGATAAAGCCAATAGCTGTGATTTGTAGCCGCCGCAACCACCAGTACAGATCATCAGCCTAGAGATGATCAATGTTTTCATGTTTTAAGATTGGCATCTAAAAGTGCATGCAGAAGAGCTCTGCCAGTAGGCATGGCACTTGATGATGATGATACCATTATTAACTATAAACTGTCTGATCATCATTTTCACAACAAACTGCTACAGAAGATCAACTTTACCACTACAGCCATCACTATGATAAAAGTCTCATCAGTAACCAATCTTCAACACCTACAGATAAACACATTCAATTTACAACTGCTTCTCTTCTCAAACAAAATGAAATAATTTATTGACTCAACTGTTGAGAATTCCACTCTCAGCACAGTTGTATCACATGTCTCACTCCCCTACCATTTATTTAGGATTCGTTTTTACTTCAAAATCAATTTTTCTATAATCTGGTTTCCTGTATTTATTGATTTTTTTTTTTTTAAGTGGACTCAGGTTTTAATAATGTTAAACTAGATTTGTTAAGATGACCAACAAATTAATCAGATTCTGTGAGTTTTAAGTTCTGTCGCAAATTGATTTTGAGATAGTTCTGAATCACAATGTATTGTGGCATGTTTATATGATATTTTTTATAACACCATATCTGCCAAAGCAAATAAACATGAACTTCTAATTACTCTAATTCATCTTGTACTATTGTAATAACATCATGGTGACAACAAATAAATATCAACTCCCAGCTCTTCTAACACACTTTATACTATTGCACAATATCATATCAGTGTCACAACAACAAACGCCAACTTTTAATTACTCTGTACTATTGTGGCAGCATCATTAACAAAACATATACAAATATATTTTAATAAACTATACCATTGTTATGGCTTTTTCCTATTTCTGGATTGCACAGAGGGTTTCCTATGGACATGAGAATAAAGGCCACATGCCCAGTGCAGTCATCATGAGGTGTTCAGGTCAGAGTTTTTATTTCAAACCTCAATAGTTGTTAAAACAATATAGATAAATGTCCAACTTCTACTCTAACTTATCTTGTGCAATTCATAATTACTCAAACTCATCCTTTACAAAAAATATATAAAAGGTAACAACTGCCTCCGTGCCATAAAATGTAGAGAGAATGTGCTATGAAGTATATCCATATTCCCCAGTGATCTAATGGCACATATTAAGAGTGATGTGCTTGCTATCAAGCCAGACTGACATATTTTCACATGGAAAAAAATCTGTGGTACCCATTTTCAGAGACTGGTTGAACTTAAAAACTGTATCAGACAAAAAAATTGCCACATCTGGGAAGCAAACCCAGACTCTTTCTAGTCATTGTGATTTCACAAACCACCCAGTCACCCTGACTTTGTGACTTACCTTATTCTATTGTGAAAACACATTGCCAAATAAATAATTCATTTTAATTTATTCATATTTACAGTGCCTGTGTGCATGTAATTATACGACGGTTGTTCAAGTCAAAACAGGAAATTTTGTCTCTCTAGTGTAAGACATAATGAAGAAATGCTGCATTGGTAACAAAGGCATCGAATGGATACAAGAAAACCATTTGGAGGACCTTGACTTTGCTGATGACATAGTCCCCATCAGCAGTCAGATAAAAATGATGCAGGAAAACACAAATGAACTATCATCAATAGCCAGCAAAATTGGGCTTGAGATCAATCAAGAAAAGACTAAAGTCATGAAAAGCTTAATTCCAACAGATAACAGAATATACATGGAAAACAAACCAATGGAAGAGATCAATCACTTTATCCATCTTGGAAGTCACATTGTTCGGGAAGGGGATACAAGTAAAGAAATTAGAATCAGAATAGCTAAAGCAGCAATGTCTTTCAGAAGCCTTGAAAAGTTGTGGAAATCAAAACTCATCAGCATAAACACAAAACTTAGACTATTCAATCAAACATACTATCAACCCTTATGTGTGCATGTGAGAGCTGGAAAACAACAAGAGACACAGAAACAAAGTTGAATGCATTAGAAAATAAATGTCTAAGGAAAATACTTGTTATAGCGTGGACAGAATTCAAAACAAACGAGGAAATTAGAGAAATCGCCAATCAACCACCAATATCTTCTGTAATCAAGAAAAGACATTGGACATGTGATGACGAGAGATGATAACCGAATAACAAAGCAAGCCCTCATGTGGGAAACAACAGGTAAAAGGAAATGAGGCTGATCCAAAGAGACACTGAGAAGAACATTGATCAGAGAGGCAAGAGCAGCAGGAATTGGCTCCCTCAATGAGATCGAGTTGTTTACACAGAATAGAGACAAACGGGGAGATTTGATAAAAGGTCTTTACAAGGATTGAGACTGCTAGAATAAAAATTTAGAAAAAGAAAGTATCTGGGTCTATGCATTATGGGCCAGCCATGGCTTGAAAGGTCAATGGATAGATAGACAGATAGAGAACACAATAAATCCTTACAAACCAGAGATGACTACAGATTGTATCAAGGGCTATACAGATGGAGCTGGTGGACTGCCATTTCTAAGACAAGAAGAAATAGAATTAGCTGAAGCAAAAAAGTTAATTTTAAATGGTGACAAAAGAAAACTAAGACCAAGAAAAGATTCGTTACAAACAAATATAGATGATTGTCATTATCTCGATGTAATACCAAGATTGTAGACGATACTGAACCTACGACAATGAAGACTGTACTTTATCACCAATGATGGTAGACTAACAGACACAACGAATATTAGTTATCAGAGAGAGAAAAAGAATCATATTCTACATGTTAATCTATCTATCTATTGACCTTTTGAGCCGTAGCCGGCCCATATGGCATAGACCAAGATACTCCCTCTCTTATCTGAATTTTTTGTTCTAGTAGTTTTCAATTCTTTTAAAGATACATGTTAATACAGGTGACATATTGACATAACATACAGAAAAAAAAGGGTTGCTTAAGGACAATTATTAAAATTGTTTTAAGAAAAGATCTTCAAAATCAATATGGCTACTCCTTGCCTTTAAGGTACGTTGGTTGCTTTCAATAATTTTCAGAATTTAAGATTTCTATTATGGGGGTTAACCTGGAAGTAGACTGTTGCTAGATCATACTAGATTTTATCATCTGAAAAGATATGAAGTTATGTTACTTGAATTCTCGATGACAGAATGGCTACAATGTGTCTTTTATCTATCTATCTATCTTTTGTTGAAGCATTGTTTATATCTGAATTGTTATATCTTTTCTTAATGTTATTTTTGTGTGTGTAGTTCTTGCATTGCCTGTAGTGTTGTATCTATGGGTCAATTGGTTTTCCTCAGTGTACTGCATTCTTGATGTATGTGTTCAGCAGTCTGGGTCCCCTGTTCATGTGAATGAGGTTTCAATCTCAAATTGTGTATACATGTAACTATGTAGCTTATTGTGCCTAGTTCTGAGCCTTATAATGATAGCTTGTTCCCACAAGTTATGCTACATAAGTTACATTATGGTAAGCATCTTGATTTGGCGTTTGTGGTATTCTTATTGATTTGATTATTTGTTTCAACTGATGGTATGTAACTGGTGCATTTGGTTGTTTGCCTGCTGCACCTTCCTCTGCCAGCTGGTCTGCTTTCTCATTTCCTGATATTCCACAGCCAGATGAGATCCACTGGAGAGTGACCTTGTGATGCTTGCAGGGTTCAGTCGGTAAGGTCTGCAAATGTGATAATTATTTGGATTGTAGTGCCTGAAGTGCTTTCTTGCATCTGTCTGAAACACTACAGGCTGTGGGCCAAGATTACTGTCAAGTAGTTTTTTTATTAAAAAAGTTATCGACTTTGCATCATATTTGTGATGGTATTTCCCAGTTGCTATTCAATTTGTATCCTACTATTATTTGGATATTCTATGTACGTTCCTGCTCCCCACTCTTTACTGCAATCAGTGCTGATCCATCTGTGTGTGCATGAACACAGAGATCTTGTGGGTATTCTTCATCCAAGAAAATGTGAGTGATTGTTTTATCCTGCATGCTTTTCTGTTACTCCTTGTAAAGTATTCCTTTCACTACTGTATTGGCAGCACTGATTCCTCTGTCTAGGAGGTCTGTTGTGGCTTGGGCAGTAGGGGGCTGACAACACTTGGTACATCAAGTGTTTAGCTTGGTGGATGAAATTGCTACCGTCCCAGTGCAAGATTTTGGAATCGGTCATTCACTGGATGTCTCAATGTCTATTTTAATGTTTCTCTCCCCTCTTGAGAGAGAATAAAACCATCAGACACGACCAGGTCTCAACAACTTTCAGACTGTAAAACCTTAGACAGTTTTCATTGAGACCTCCATCAAGCAATTTATAACCACAGGATAGACTTTCTCCCACACCGAATGGCTGCAAAAGATACTGACACACACACCAGCCTAACTAATAAAGTGATGCACAATCTGGCAAGAAAAAAGGTGCTATGGGAATTAAAGCCAGATTGTGTACCCATGCAGGTAAATGAATAAACACATATCAATCACTCAGTCCTATGAAGATAAACACATATCGTTCACTCAATCCCATGAAGATAAACACATATCGTTCACTCAATCCCATGAAGATAAACACATATCAATCACTCAGTCCTATGAAGATAAACACATACTGTCCACTCAGTCCTATGAAGATAAACACATACCGTCCACTCAGTCCTATGAAGATAAACACATACCGTCCACTGAGTCCTATGAAGATAAACACATACCGTCCACTGAGTCCTATGAAGATAAACACATATCGTTCACTCAGTCCTATGAAGATAAACACATATCGTTCACTCAGTCCTATGAAGATAAACACATATCGTTCACTCAGTCCTATGAAGATAAACACATACTGTCCACTCAGTCCTATGAAGATAAACACATACCGTCCACTCAGTCCTATGAAGATAAACACATACCGTCCACTCAGTCCTATGAAGATAAACACATACCGTTCACTCAGTCCTATGAAGATAAACACATATCAATCACTGAGTCCTATGAAGATAAACACATATCGTTCACTCGCCTAAGTGAGAGTATTGAGTTGTTTTTGGTCCCTCATGAACAGTTTGTGCTTTTTTGTCCATCAAAAGCCAGAAAAGATGACAACAAACTTTTATGCTTGTAAAAATCCAATTTGTCTAGGACATAAAGTTAATGTTTGTTCTGTATGTGCCCCTTAATAAATTATTTTAAATTGTTGTCCTTCTAAAGTGTTATTGTTTCAAAGATTTGTACCAAAATGTCAATAAAAAATTTTTTCTCCAAGTTACAAAGGTTTTTATATTTGTAGTAAATTTTATGATGGTGTTCTAAAAAAGTTACTTACATTCAGGAATCATATTCTATGGTTAAACTAGCTGACCAATTTCAAGATCTATTCTGTTGTTGTAGTGTTCTCTGGTAGTATTTCTCTAATCTCTGCATTCCCTTCCAAAAAAGTAATGATAACTTGCTAATACTCAGCTAATAAGTGGCTCAAATGGAGAACCACTCTTCCTTTTTTTTTTAATTGTCAACAGAATGTATCTGGCAAAGTGAATATGAGTGAGTCAGTAACTCTCTTACTTTAGCTATGTTGACAAATTGGGACAAGGTAAACTGGGATTTGTTTACTGACCAGGAACAACAAGTTGTGTTACTTTTCAAAATAATTGCTAAAGTGTGCATCCATTTTATCTATTATTTCCCCACACATGGCTATGGATACCAAATGCATATTTCATTCCACTATTTTATGAATGAAGACTGCCAATTATGCGCGGATACTTTTTTCAATCCATTTTTCTTTAGGAATTCTACAGTCTACGAATACTCTAGAATACTTTAGTCATCGGCGAACGTAAGCAAGCAAGCATTTTGCTTCTAATTAAATAAAAATGTATTAAAACAGTATTTATATTTAATTCAGTGTCAATTTTTAGATAGGTATGGTAAATTTCTAGGTGATATTGACACCCAATTAGTTATTTTCATTGGCACCCATTGGCTATTAAAATGACCTCACTCTCTCCACCATTAAATATGGCTTGCACAATCTGTCTCGGAGTGTTAATGTGTTGAATTTTATAGCATTGTCAATAAATCTGTAAAGTTGTAGTCAATATGGATATTAAAATTTGGTGCCTATTTTTACATAGGTAAATTTCAGTTGATATTGACACCCAATTTGTTACTGTTGACAATTAAAGGACCCCACCATTTTCAATATTTGTTACTATTAAACAATTACTTAGTTTACATCATGAGACTTGACCCTAATAGAAGTGAGCATAACATGAATGTAATCCTAATATCATTAGTTAGGTATGTAGATTTATCCAACTGATTATGATGACCAAATCATAACAGAAAACACAAATTTGAAAAATATCACTTTAAAATGAACTTTTTTTAATAATCGACGTACAGACATGAATGAGGCATCTTTTTTTACATTTGAATCAAGGGCTATCTTGCTAAGTATGTTTTAAATTGTAAAAAATTATTTTTACCAAAGTACCTATTGCTATCAGGGAGCCTCGATAGCTCAGTGGTTAGTGAAAGGACAACAAAGGACAAGAGGAAGGGTTAGATCCCAACTGATGGATTTATCCAGCCTTAAATGGGTACCAGATCTTTTTCTGGGAATGTAAAGCAGCACAGGCATAATAGAGACCACATTACCCCAAAAATCATGTGCTGAAGGTCTGTAAAATTTATGGTCACTAACACCATATTTCCTATACACCACTGGCATGATGTGGGATCTTTACTTTTTTACTACCTATTGCTATCAGTCATATATACTAAATATAACTTTTTTGTAAAACAAAGTGAATTAATCTATATAACTTTTACCGTAACAACTCACTGTGACCTACACTTCACTGTCAGTAGCCAGTGTATCTATGAGATACTATCATTATACTAAGTCAGTAAGTGTAATTTAAATACTAAATTTAATTTACACCTAAATACTCTTCAGTACACTATTCTACTAAACATTACACAATACTATAGTTGAGCTGCTACTAAAATTATTATACTAGGATATCATCATCAAGTACCATGCCTGCTGGCGTAGGTGATCATGTCTCTCCACAATTTCAATCTCGACAGTTATTTATCATTTCTGCTGTTGACCTTCTGCCAAGCCATTCTCTTAAGCTGTCTGGTATCTTTTCTCTTTGCTCCCTTCTATATCTTCGTCCCTCAATTTTCCCAGTTGTTACAATATATTCCAGCTGTTCTCTTATTACATGGCCAAAAAATGAGGATTGTTTCTTCCTAATATTGAAAATTAACTCTCTTTTTCGTTTGACCTCTTTCAGAACGTTTTCATTACACTTTTTAGCTGTCCATGGTATTCTCAACATTTTTCTGTAAAACCACATTTCTACAGACTCTAGTGATTTTCTTGTCTGTTGTCCTATTGTCCATGATAAACATCCATTTGTTAAGACTGTCTCTACACAACATTTAGAACTCTTTTTATTGTTTCTATGTCATAAATGGATTGCATAGTATCTTCCTCATGTTTGGAAAGATGCTTTTGCCTGAGCCATTCTGCATCTCACCTCTGATTTTCCATCTGAGGTTAACAAAGTTCCCAAATATTTAAATTCATTTACCTGTTTTAATATTGTTCCACTTGTCTTTATTTTGCACTGAGGTGATGTCTTTTTCTTTGTTGTTACCATTACTTCTGTCTTTTTGCCATTAAGGCTGAGGCCTTTATTTTTTATTTCTTCCACTATAATGTCTAACATTTCTTGTAGCTCATTTTCACTCTTAGGGATTAAGACTGTATCATCAGCATAAAAAAAAAAAGTAAAGTACCCCCCGTCACGCCAAGTGGCGTATAGGGAAATATGGTGTTAGTGACCCTATATTTTACAGACCTTCAGCACATGATTTTTGGGGTAATGTGGTCGGTATTACGCCCGTGCTGCTTTTACTTTCCAGAAAAAATCCGGTACCCATTTAAAGCTGGGTGAACCCGGAGCCGTCGGTGGGATCGAACCCTACCCCTTGTCCGTAGTAGTCCAGTTCACTAACCACTGAGCTATCGCGGCTCCTACTAATTTTTAGGGAATTAGTAAAACCAGGTGTCCTCGCCAAGATACGAACCCCGGCTGTTGCCGTGGTAAGCCAACCGCCTATCGATTGCGCTAACCGGACACCCGTATCATCAGCATACCTTAGATTATTTATATTATGACCTCCAATTGTTATTCCAGGCACGCCCCTTATAGATCTTTAAAAAAATCTCACTATAAATATTAAACAAATCTGGTGACAGCACACAACCTTGTCTAACACCCTGTTTTATATGTTGCAACATTCCCATTGGTTTCCAATTTTATGGCCACTGTTTGTTGCCAGTTTATGTTCTTTATTATTCTTAGATCTTTGCTCTCTACATTTATGCTTTCTAAAGTTTTGATTATTTCTTGGTGCTTTACTTTATCAAATGCTTTGGTATAATCTATGAAACATAGGTATAAATCTGTTTTCACCTCTATGGCCCTTTCTACTAAAGATCTTATGATGTATATGTCATTGCTCCCTTTATCTCTAACAAAACCACATTGTTCATCACTAATTTCTGGACTGATTTTGTTTCGCACTCTTCGCATGATGATTCTTAGTAATATCTTGGTCATGTGACTCATAAGGCTTATTGTGCGATGATCATCGCACCAGATTTCTTTGGTAGGGCTATGAATATTGATTCAAGCAGGTCGTCTGGTATATATCCGGTGTTGTAGATACCATTCAATATTTTTGTTATTATTTCTATTCCAAAATCTCCCATGGCTTCAATCTCTTCTTTAGTTATATTATCTGGTCCAGGAGCTTTTCCTGCTTTCATATTACGCAAGGCGTCTTCCACTTCTTCTCTGAGTATTTCTGGTCCTTCTCCATTATCCTTAATATTTACTTCAGTTCGATCATCATTATAAAGATCTTTAATGTATTCTGTCCATCGTTCCCTTATGCTTTCTTGTTCAAACAACAGTTCTCCTTCCTTTGGTCTTAAACATCCAGTTTTTTTATTGTGTTTTTTTTCCTGTTAATTCTTCATTTTGTTTGTATATAGCTTTGACATCTCTGTTTTAGCCATGCTTCTTTTGCTTCATTGCATTTTATTACAATTTCTTTATTTAATCTCTTATACTCATCTTTATTTCTTCTTCTTGTGTCCATTAGCTGCAAAATGTCATCGAACATCTATTTCTTTCTTGAATTTGTCCTCACTGGTGGTATGAACTCTTTTGATGTTTGTTGCATTAATTCTTTTAGCATTTCCCACTGTTCATCAATGCTTTGTGTCTTCTCTATTGCATTGTACCGGTTCTGAATTGTGATTTTATATTTGTCTTGCAACTTCTTGTCTGATTCGAGTAAATCTAAATTTAACTTGATGTTAACTGAGGTTCATTTTGTTGCTTTTAATTTTACTCTAAGCTTTCCCACAACTGGTACATAATCACTACTGCAATCTGCCCCTGGTCTAGTTTTCACACACACACCAGACTGTTTCTAAATCTATTGCTTATCATTATGTAATCAATTTTATTACATGCATTGTCTTTTGGGCTGTTCCATGGCCGCCTTTGTAAGATTTATCAATTGTTTCCTCTAGACTGTCTGCTGTTGGTGCATAAACTTGTATAAGATTTATATCTATTGGCCTTCCATTCAATTTCACTAAAAGGACTCTGTCAGATATTGGGTAAAAGCCTTTCACTGTTCTTGCTCTTTCTGCATCCAAGATGATACCTACTCCTCTTTGGTGTTCAGTACCTCCAGAATAGATTATTTTATGTTCATCAGAATATATCGCCCCTGATCCAGTGTATCTCATTTCGCAAAGTCCCAGTAAATGTAAACCCATTCTTTTTATTTCCAGTTTGATGTTTTCCAGTTTACCCTTCTGCATGAGTGTTCTCACATTCCAAGTACCTATCTTAGTATCTTTAGAGTCTGTTTTATCTTTATAATTATTTTGCTTACAGTTACAGTAGCTTGATGACGATCTGGTATCACCTGTAGCACATGATGTCCCAACCTAACGAGGGTTTTCGATATAGTAAATATAGTTAACTGTTAAGTTAAGTATAATCTATGATGTGATGTAGTCATGTATGACTGTATGAGTATTATTATTCCTAGACTACAGACACTCACCACTTCTTAGACTACATAACAGTCACAGCATTTCAGTCACTTAGAATTTAGAAGCTGGTGCCTTATAACTTATAGTCTTATAGCGGTTTAGCCTTAGCCTTTTTAGGTGTAAAGTTCGTGTACTGTTAGAAGTTATCTCAGTTCTGCTACTCACACCAGCCAACTGTAGTTAAAAGTCTATGTCTGAATGTGAATGGTAGTCGTCACTACTACTCAACTACTGTAGTCTGTAACTGTATAACTGTAGTCTAGTCTATGTCTGAGACATTCATTCTGAGGACACTGCAGGACTGCAGGAGTGTTGTGTAGAGTCACTGAGTCAGTCTAGTCTGGTCATTGGTAGTAGTTAAGTCATATCAATTTAACTGACTTTTTAATGTTTTGAACAAAATTTGAGCAGCCAGATCGGAGATCCATGAGTAACGTAACGTCTGTATAATAGTGTATAAGTATATGTATAAACTATAAGCCAAGCTAACATAAGTATCCGGTCCGGCTATCACTCTCATGATCTGTCTATCTGCTCTCAAGAGCAGTTATTATCCACCAGTAACAGGAATTCTGAGTCCCTAAACAAATTAAAACTTAAAAAAAAAAACCAGACACGGAAATACGTCTGATTATTACAATAAAAACACTGTCTTACCTGTTACTGTTGTTACTTGGTCCTAGAGTTGCTTTATTTCTATTTATCAGCGAATCACTACGAAAACCGCAGCCATCTTCGTACGTGACGTCACGATTTTGATAGAATAGCAAGCTAAAATTGTATGCATCTTCAACATTTGTTTAAAAGAAAACAGATATAAAATATAATAAATATTTTTAAAATAAATAATTTTATAACCTTTTTGTTCATACATAGTTCCATTTTTTTGTTTATAAACAATTTACGACGTTTAAATGACGCCTATTCATTTATCTGTATCACCTGGCAATAATGATAAACCGCAATATCTTTTGCCCATATATACCACATTTTATTGGTACAGTTCTTCATTCATTCTTTGGGTGTCGTCTATAAGTCGTCTTTACATCGAAGGTTCGCTACCATGGAGCGCCATTTGACACTGCCTTTTGTCTTGATGATGCATGTCCATTATTGTATGTTATCAGTCAACTTTAGTCTTGATCTGCCTCGCCTACATTGTACCTCCTCTTCCAAGATGACTTTTACAGGGTATAATAGAACAAAGAAGTATGTGTTAGCACTCGGAAAAATTGACAGACAAACAACAATAGAAAAAAACGAAGAACAATATATAGTCCGAAGTGGGATCGAACCCGTACTCAGTGGCACCGCGCCTTGCCACGAGAAGCCGAACGCTTGGCACACTACCACGCAGCCAACTAAAAAATTGGCTATTGCAGTAGTGTCTTACACGATGACGTTCTCAATGACTATAGCATAGGGTAACGATCACAGACCGGAAATAAATTGTATATTTGTACTTCGGTGCCACTGAGTACGGGTTCGATCCCACTTCGGACTATATATTGTTCTTCGTTTTTTTCTATTGTTGTTTGTCTGTCAATTTTTCCGAGTGCTAACACATACTTCTTTGTTCTATTATTCCCTATTATCGCCTCGGAAGTTCCCCATATAATAATATTTATGTATTATTATTTGTACCCAGTATATAAACACTGGGAACTACTATTCGTGCTGTTTCGTCCAATAAATGTTTGTCTACAACACAAGTATTCAGCCCTACTGGGAGATACTTGCATTAATAGGAAAGTACAAATTTATTTCCGGTCTGTGATCGTTACCCTATGCTATAGTCATTGAGAACGTCATCGTGTAAGACACTACTGCAATAGCCAATTTTTTAGTTGGCTGCGTGGTAGTGTGCCAAGCGTTCGGCTTCTCGTGGCAAGGCGCGGTGCCACTGAGTACGGGTTCGATCCCACTTCGGACTATATATTGTTCTTCGTTTTTTTCTATTGTTGTTTGTCTGTCAATTTTTCCGAGTGCTAACACATACTTCTTTGTTCTATTATTCCCTATTATCGCCTCGGAAGTTCCCCATATAATAATATTTATGTATTATTATTTGTACCCAGTACTTTTACAGGGTACTATGTCTCTTTCTCATGCCTACAAAATTGCACAGTTCTTCGACATCTCATCATTCATTATTGAGTGCCGTCTCCGCATCGAAGGTTGGCTACCATGGAGCGCAATTCCACTCTGTCTCTTGCTTTGATGGTGCAGTTTGTCATAGTTGACTTGTCCATCTTTTGGTGTTACTCGTCTATGTTAGTCTTGGTCTGCCTCTGCATCTTTGTATTTTCCCTTACAATATTACATTTATTAGCCTGTTGTGTCTTTTAACATGCCCCAAAAATTTCATTTGTCTTGTTTTAATTGTGTTTAGTAGTTCTCTTTTCATTTTTAGTTGTTTTAAAACTTCATCGTTTGTTTTCTTTTATTTTCATCCAATTATATTATTCTTCTCATCATGATCGAGTGCCGTCTCCGCAACAAAGTTTGGCTGCCATGGAGCGTCATTCTGCTCTGTCTCTTGCTTTGATGGTCTGGTTTGTTTTCTTGTCTAATGTCCATGTTTCTGCAACATACAGGAATATTGAGAAGATATAACATTTTGCTATTCTTAGTTTTAGCACTGGTGTTATTTGATTTGATGCTATATAGTATATTTTTCATGGCATTAAAATTACTTTTTGCCATACCTATTCTTTTGTTTATTTCAGTTATGCATTTTCCATCACTGGTTATAGTATGTCCCAGGTAGTTGTAGTTCTGAACTGTCTCTAGATGTATTCCTTCAACTTTGATATTTATTTGTAGGTCTTGAGAATTTTCTTTATTTATGATCATAGTTTTAGTCTTTTTGATATTCATATCTAGTCCATATTATTTGCATGTCATGTTTATTACATTAAGTAATTGTTGTAGATCTGTAGGATTTTATGCTATAGTCCGTTCACAAATTCATAATCACACCTGAATTAGTTTTGCGTGATAACCGCTCGTTATTTTGGTTTCAAATTTTGCATGCAATCTTAGAATATTGATGACGCAAAGATTTTAGTATTTTTTATTCCACAAACACAACAGATTTTGCACATCAGCGAATTCCTTTGATCTTTTATGACGATATCACACAAGTTGATTCAAATTTTAGAGTTTACAGTAATCGTGTTAAATTTTCCAGTTTACTGCAATTCTTGTCAGAGGCGTATCTACATAGTGCTTAATTGTGGGTGTTGTTCGTTATGTGTATTTGCAAACATGAATTCAATTGGTTACAATTAGTCTTGTTCTTCGGTCACCATTAGACCCCAGGACGCCCTAACTGCAGCTGGAATTGAATTCATCTTAATTTTAATCATTCCGAATCTGACGATTCCAAGAAGTTGATAATCATTACTGGCTGGAAAAATAGTAATCCATCTCGTTTCCAGTACTCATCTTCCACCCGCAGCACATTTTCAACACACTCTCTTCCAGAACGGAATGTCTATTTTTGAGAGACTCGCGTGTCAGAACTTCAACATCACACATTTTAAACGTCCTGTTCTGTTCTGCAACTTGTCCTTTGACGTGAGCCCAGACAAGTTCGATTGGATTAAGGTGCGCATGATATGCAAGGAGTCGAAGAGAGGTATGGCCGTATTTCTCAATGATTTTGTCAACATGGTACACCTTTTTCTTATTAGTATTCTTCACAAGTTGTAACAATTCGGGTTTTAAATATGTGTCGTCAAATTTGACATTTTCATTCGCAAGCCATGTCCTAATTTGCTCTTTTGTATTTGATGCAGTAGGCACTTTGTCTTCCTCTGATACGACATTGTGGTATGATGCATTATCCATGACTATGCATAAAGGTCTCTCCAGGATTGGTAAAAGATCGTTCTCCAACCAGTGCCTGAAAATGTTTCCATTCATTTCAGTATGGTAGTCCCTACCGTCGGTACTTTTTGATTGAAAAATATGTCCCGCATCATGGACAAGGCCGTTTTCAGTGCTTCCAGCATGCGTTAATATAATGCGCTGGCCTTTGCTGCTCGGAATTGTTCTTTTGAGTTTGACATTTACTGACTGCCATTCTTTATCATAGGTGTGGTGTGCGTTGACCCATGATTCGTCCAAATATACAATATCATACCGTTCACTCCGCCGTTCACGGATCTATCTCAGGTATTTGCTTCGAGCAATGACCAAGTGTGGTTTTTCACAAATAATATTCCTGCCCACAACAGTTTTTCTGAAAGTGAAGCCGGCTCCTCGCACAATCTTCCATAGAGTACTTTTAGAAATGTCAATAGTGCAGTCTGCATGCAATTTTAATTTCAAATTCCTGAGAGTAACAAGTACATTATTAGCAAACATTTTCAATACCTCACGTTTTATGACATCCATGTCAAAGCTGTCGACTTTCCTTTTCCTTCCTTGATTGACATGAGTGCACTCTGAGTCTTGTTTAATCCAACGAGAAAATGATGATCTATTAAGACCAAGTGCGAGTTGCGTTCGTCTCTCTCTGGGCCATGAATATCACAATATAAATGCCCCATCTTGGATTCCCTAAGGAAGTGCTGATATAGTAAAAAAGTAACCTTTTGTATAGTTATAAATTTGCATTTCAAACTCATTGTAATTTAGATATAAATGTTGGTATTTAAAGTCAACAAATTGTCTACTGAGTCTTCACAAAATTAATAAAGATACGCCTTCCCTTCGGTAATTAATGCCAAGGCTGTGGTGCGTCATGGCGTTCAATAACAATTCAGTTTTGTGCATGGGATTTTCCTGAAGTTAGTGTTTCTGCAATAGCCAAACTATTTTACGTGAACGACCGCACCAAATTAATGTATATATCCTAAAATGGTGTCAAATTCGAACAGGGTGAATTTAATATAGCCTAAAGAAGAAAACTTTTAAACTAGATCAAATTTCTCAGAGCAAAAAATATTTCTATAACGTCATTAATATTCTAAGATTGCATGCAAAATTTGGAAGCAAAATAATAAACGGTTATCACGCAAAACTAATTCAGGTGTGATTATTATTTTTTGAACGGACTATAGTAGTACAGTATCATCAGCATATCATAGGTTATTGATTATCTTTCCATTAATGTGTGTTCGCGATTCGACAGGCAAACACATAGTTGGACATCTTCAGCATTTGTTAGTTAGCAATCTTTGTGTGTTGTTTTCCATTACTGATGCTTTTACACCAATACTCAAGAGCCGAAAATTATGGTGGTCAGGCATGAAAGAAGAATGGGTAGCAACCGCATCTACAAGCACAATTGTTAGGGGAATTTATACAAGATGAACGGCCTGTTGCTAGACAAAATCCGAGATATAAATGTGTCTACATGGCGCCCCTGACGGAGATTTACAATGCTAAGAGAGCGTGGGGTGGAGGAAGGCCTTGAATAATCTGACCCAAAAAAAAATCGTGTCAGCGAAGAATAATCAAGGGTTTTTTTTTTTTTTTGAAGGCAGAAGGCACCAGAATGCTTTAGAGTTAACTTGTAAGAGTGTGGCACTTTCAGGTACACATTTTCCTAAACTATGGTTGCCGCACACATACTTAAGATCAGGTCGTCATCATCGTTAAACATCTGAACTCTCTTTGTCTACAGCTGTTCTCAGCTTCTGTTGCTGAATCCTACAAAACTTAAACTGATTTGAAATTGTTCTCTCTGCCCCCCCCCCCTTTTTTCCCTTCCACCACCCCCAGCCCTCAATTGTTCCTGTTGTCTCTAAATATCTAGTCCATTCACAGAATTCTCATTACATGGCCAAAAATATGATGAGTTTTTTTTTTTTTTTTTTTACTTCTGATGTTAGAAAATAGCTTTCTTTTTACTTTGGCCCCTTTCAGAACGTTCTCATTACTCCTTTAGAACAAAGCAACTCCTCATCATCTAGTGCTTTCTCCACAACGAAGGTTGGCTACCATGGATCGTCATTCTACTGTTTCTTGCTTTGATGGTGCAGGATGTCATAGATTGACTTGTCCATCTTTTGATGTTTGTCGTCCATGTTAGTCTTGTCTGCCTCTGCCTCTTTTACCTTGTATTTTCCCTTCCAATATTACTTTTAGTAGGCTGTTGTGTCTTTTAACATGCCCTAAAATTTCATTTGTCTTGTCTTAATTGTATTTAGTAATTCTCTTTTTATTTTCAGTTGTTTTAAAACTTCATCGTTTGTTTTCTTTTGTTTCCATCCAATTCTACCTATTCTTCTATAAATCCACATTTCAAAGGCTTCAATTTTCTGTTCTGTTTTCTGGTCTAATGTCCATGTTTCTGCACCATATAGGAATGTTGAGAAGATATAACATATTGCTATTCTTAGTTTCAGCTTTGCTGATATTTGTTTTGTTGTTAGTATATGTTTCATGGCATTAAAATTACTTTTTGCCATACCTATTCTTTTTTTATTTCAATTTTACATTTTCCATCATTGGTTATAGTATGTCCCAGGTAGTTGTAGCTCTGGACTGTCTCCAGATGTATTCCCTCAACTGGGATATTTAATTGTAGGCTTTGAGAGTTTTCTTTGTTTATAATCATAGTTTTAGTCTTTTTGATATTCATATCTAGTACTGGGAGCAAACAGCAATAATAAAATATAACAAGGAGAACTCTACACCCATGGACATAAATAGAGGAGTAAGACAAGGATGCATCCTATCACCAAGTTTGTTCAATCTATACACTGAGCAAATCTTTAAAAAACATCACTGAGATAAACATTAATGGAAAGATAATCAATAACCTAAGATATGCTGATGATACTGTTCTACTAGCAGAAAATCCTAAAGACATACACTATCTCTAGATGTATTCCCTCAACTGCGATATTTAATTGTAGGTCTTGAGAATTTTCTTTGTTTATGATCATAGTTTTAGTTTTTTTTAATATTCATTTCTAGTCCATATGTTTTGCTTGTTGTGTTTATCACATTAAGTAATTGTTGTAGGTCTTTAGGATTTTCTGCTTGTAGAACAGTATCATCAGCATATCTTAGGTTATTGATTATCTTTCCATTAATGTTTAGGCCTGGTATCTTTGAGATGTTTTTAAAGATTTGCTCAGTGTATAGATTGAACAAGCTTGGTGATAGGATGCAACCGTGTCTTACTCCTCTTTTTATGTCCATGGGTGTAGAGTTCTCCTTGTTATATTTTATTATTGCTGTTTGCTCCCAGTACAAATTACATATTAGTCGTATGTCTGTGTCGTCTAGATTTTTATCCTTTAGGCGATCTATAAGTTGGTTATGGTGTATTCTATCGAAAGCTTTGGTGTAGTCTATGAAGCAGGTATATATTGGTTTGTTTACATCTGTGTACTTTTCAATCAATGTTCTCATGCTAAATATGGCTTCTTTTGTGCCACTGTTTTTCCTGAAATTTTTGTTCATCTAATTCAGTATTGATTTTATTCTGAATCCTTCCCTGTATAACTTTTAGTAAAATTTTTGTTACTTGGTTCATTAGGCTTATTGTTCTGAAATCACTGCATTCAACTGCACCATTCTGTTTAGGCAATTAAATGAAAGTTGATGTTTTTAGTTCGTTTGGTATGTATCATGTATGTTATATGTCATTGCATATGTCTGTGATTACTTCGATGCCAAAATCTTCTAGAGCATGTATCATCTCTATCTGTATATTGTCAGGTCCTGCTACCTTTCCCTTTTTCATTGTTTTTATAGCTTTTTCTACCCCAGATTTCAGGATTTTATAGTTGTATGTACATTTTATATCTGGCTTTTTGTCCCTTTCGTCATGAAATAATTATGTTATATATGCTTGCCATCTATTTATTATATCTTTGTTGTCTGTTAGCATTTTTCCCTCTTTGTTTGCAATACATCCGTCTCCTGCAGCTTTTTTGTCTTTATTAGTCATTCTCTTTATTTTTGTGTTCATCTCTCTTAAGTTTTGTTTACTTTCCATAGTTTCGACTTCTAGACATCTTTGGTTGAGCCAGTCTTCTTTTGCCTTTTTGCACATTCTCCGTATTTCATTGTCAATATCCTCGTATCTGACAGTGTTTTTCGCTTGTCTTCTCTCTTCCATTTTTTCTAAGATTTTGTCAGTTATCCATTTTGATTTTTGTTACTTTCCTTTTTGGGCAAGGTGTTGCAGGATTCTTGCATGCTGTTTTTTATGCAGTGCCATTTTGTTGTTACTTTTTCCTCACGATTTTCTCTTTTGTACTGCTCAATCCCCTCTTCTAGCAACTTCTGATATGTGTTCTTTACCTGTACAGTATAAGTTTCTTTTACATCTGTCTGGTTTAACGCTGTTATATCTATTGGTGTTGCTGAATTAGTTTTTTGTTTGTTTCTCTTTAATTTGATTTTCATTTTTATCATTACAGGATTGTAATCTGAATTAATATCTGCCCCTGGTAGGTTTTGGCTTTCTTGACGTTGTTCCGGAATCTGTCTTTTATCATTATGCAATCTATTTGATTCCTCTTCTTATCTCCAGGGCTTTTCCATGTGTATAACTTCCTTTTCTCTTGCTCAAAGAAGGTGTTGCATATTATCAGTCTGTTTCTTCACAAAATTGTATTAATCTTTCTCCTCTGTTATTCCTTTTTCCTAGACCATGATTTCCTATAATGGTCTTATATTTACTTTTTTTAGGAGAAAAAAGCCCTGAACTGAGCTCTACGAAATAATCCAACAATATTCACAAAGGAAATGTGAAGTCAGAGCTAGACAATAACAGTTGTAAGATAAAATTGATGAGACAATACAACACACATTTATATCGCCAATTCTACATTATATCATACCTATCATTCGAATATTGGCATGGCCAAAATGGTCAGTGACTCATAGCTGACTGCATCATATTCAGTGAAGCTAAACTAAATAATATCCTATTTCACTTTCATATTTTGAGTCTGGAAACATACGAAGCAATCTGGATAAGCGAGTAGATATCTTAAAACAAAAGAAACCAATCGTTAAAAAAATGCCTTGCTCAAGTTGGATATATAAGGCCCAAGATGAATAATATCGCAGAAGTAGAAGAAAATAAATATTGGCAGAAACAGCCACGAGAGAAGCTGCTCAGAGAAACTACACCTAGTAGTTGTTATCGACAATAGAACAGTATGCAAAGGTGAACAAAGCAGATGGGTTATATATTTAGTGCTAACCGTATTAATGTTCGCTATCTTCTTACAGCTTCCATTTGTGTATTATCATCATCAAATACTATGCCCGCTGGCATAGGTGAACATGTCTCTCCACAACCTTCGATCTCGACAGTTATTTATTATTACTATTGTTGACCTTCTGCTAAGCCATTTTCATAAGCTGTCTGGTATCTTTTCTCTTTGCTTCCTCTATCTCTTTGTCCCTCAATTTTCCCAGCTGTCACAATATATTCCAGCTGTTCCCTTCTCATTGCATCGCCAAAATGAGGATTGTTTCTTCCTAATATTGGATATTAGCTCTCCTTTTGCTTTGACCTCTTTCAGAACGTTTTCATTACTCTTCTTAGCTGTCCATGATATTTTCAACATTCTTCTGTAAAACCACAATTTTACAGCCTCAAGTGATTTTCTTGTCTGTTATCCTATTTGTCCATAATACACACCCATGTGTTAAGATTGGTTTTATATAACATTTAAGAAATCTTTTTCTTGTTTCTATTGTCAAAAATGGATTGCACAGTATCTTCCTAATTTTTTTGGGGTTTTGCCCGAGCTATTTTGCATCTCACCTCTGTTGTACATCTACCATGTGAGGTTGACATATTTGTGTTTACTATTATTAAATTGTTTTACTTTTAAATTGTCTAATTTAACTTCACAATTACACTGGTTGAAATCATCACGAACAAAGATTAACCCATTCCTCTCCAGACAATTAATTCATATGGGCCTATATCTCGTGGATAAAGTTTACTGACTCAAGTGTCTGCGTGTGCTTGCCCGACTGAACACATATCTGACTATATTCCAGCCCATGGTTGCCAGTCTTCCTTCATATGTCAAGGACACAAACCAATGCACTTAATATCTTCTCTTCTATCTCTCTCTCCCATGGTCGCTCATACCGACTTTTTACCCTTGATGCTTGCTCCCTCTACACCTCTATTCCTCACTCCGACGGCCTCTTGGCTCAACGTTTCTTTCTTGACCAGAGACAACACCCCTCTGTGGATACTGCCACCCTTCTCCGCCTTACTGAGCTTGTACTCAACACCTTTGAGTTCGATGGTAACTTCTATGACCAGGTTAGTGGAGTAGCCATGGGCACCAAGATGGGCCCCAGCTATGCTTGCCTGTTTATGGGCTACCTTGAGTACCAATTTCTCAATTCATATCAAGGTTCCCTTCCCATCATATACCTTCGGTACATTGATGACTGCTTCGGACTTACCGATCTACCTGAGGATGACCTCTCCAGGTTTATCGACCACATTGGTGGCTATCACAAAGCTATCAAGTTCACATCTTGTATATCCACTTCCTCTGTCACCTTCCTAGATCTTATCGTTTCTTTGGGTACTTCTGGCCTCCATACCTCGGTTTTCTATAAACCCACAGACGCCCATTGTTATCTTCTCTACACTTCATCCCATTCACCTTCTTGTCGTGATTCTATTTCGTTCTCCCAGTTATTGCGTCTCCGTCGCATCTGCCTGGATGACCAAGATTTCCTCCTACAGGCTCACCTCATGTTAGGTTTCTTCAGCCGCCGGCTTTATCCAGACTCGATCCTCCAGTCTGCCCTCAAGCGGGTCCTCATTATCTCCCGTCCCGAGGCACTCACCTTTTCCAACCGCCCCCCTTCTGAGAGAAATATACTCACCCTCACATATCATCCTCACAACTTAGCTGCTGTGAGGATACTCAACCGCTACCGTTCCATTCTCCTCTCTGATCCCACTACCCGTCTACTTTTTAGTGATCCCCCGATGATCGCCTTCAAGCGCGACAGGAATTTGGGTGACATTCTGGTTAGGAGCCATCTCCCTCGCTCCCACCCTCAACACTTCGGTACGGCCCCTTGTGGTCGTAACTGTATCACCTGTGCCTATGTGCTCCCTGCTGACTCGGTCTTGTTCCCTAATGGACGGTTCGAGATCAAGCATAGCTTCACATGTGTGTCCCGCAACATCATTTATGCCATCATATGCCAACGATGCCACATGACCTATATTGGTGAGTCTGGGAGAAGATTAACGGAAAGATTTTGTAAACATCTACGTGATGTCCAACAAAATACTGGTACTCCGGTGTCTTCCCACTTCAACTCCCCGGATCACAAGGGCAAAGACGACATCCGTGTCACTGGTATTGTCCTTTGTCACTCTGGCGACCGCAGCCGCTATAATTTGGAAAACCGCCTCATAGTCCAGTATGGTTCGCTGACCCCGAGAGGTATGAATGTATCACACTCACACGTATAGTTTCCTTTTGGTTGCTCCTTCCCTTTTGCATAGCCTTCTCTACTGCACATATTTGGGTTCTTTGGTCTACTTACTATGCCATGCTATTTATAGTTCTTCTCTTCTAGTCCCTTATGAGAGACTTCGGTTTTCTCCTCTATAATTTTTTTTTTCTGTTCTCCTTACCCTTCATTTGTTTTTATTGTACCCCATTCTCAGACATCTCACTCTTACCGCCTTTTGAACACCTGTTAGTCTACTATTTCATTCTTTCTCCTTTGTGTTTGCACACCGACCCATGTGTGAACTCCTCTGGTTCTGTGTGCATTTGCGCACATTTTTGCACGTTTCTCTACGTTCACGACAGCCGCACTTGGTTGCTATTTCCTTTTGGTTTTAATAGGATAGTTAATTTTGTTTTCTTTAACACATTTCGATTGTTTTTGTTTTGGTTGTTTCGTTATTAGTTTTGTGTGTATGTTTTTTTGTTTGTTTGTTCTTGATGAAGGCCTATTGGGCCGAAACGTTGTTTATTCTGTGTCGTCCACTTATCACGTAAAACTTCTTACATACCATTTTTTTAAATTTTTTAAATTTTTCCTTACTGACTCACACCATGAAGACGAATAGAATAGATGAGACTGGCTTGTGTTCCTAGCGGACTACTATAGCAGACTACTATTTTTAATTTTTCTCACCAAAATTTGGCTGCCCAATTACCTGTATATGTGGGCCTGCCTGGATCAGTCACTCTTTTGCTACTACTTCGTTTTGCTCTGGCATATACACCTTTCATGGGTTTATTTCACAACTGCACGGTAGCCGTACCATGTATTTAACGCTGTGTAGAAAGACATCTGTTGTCAGCGCCCTATGTCATAAGTAGACTTCCGTGAATTCATTAGCTAGGAGACTGCGGCAAACCATACGAGGTAGGTTTAGATTTTAGTTGCAGTACGGTCTTTAATAAAATGGTCAATGGAGAAGTAGTTATTCATTTGATGATGATGGAGGCGCGCCTCACAGCACAAGAGCTGAAAGTTGTCAGCGACCCAGAGCTGATGGCTTGCGCCAGGATCGGTGAACCAGAACCATCCACACCCTACTCCATCTCTCCGTGGTGCCTCTAGTAACAGACTAACCTGTCTAGTCTAGCCAAGCGAGTAGGGATCGAAGAGGGAACCCGGTACTCAAAAATGTCATGCTGAAGTCGGATGTGTTGGTCCGAAAGGCGCAAATATCACAGTTATACTGTCAACTACAACACAACGCATACACGCCCACTTAGCGTCCTTTTAAGACAGATTATAAAGAGGTACACTCCTTAGTCATCGGGCGAACGCAAGCAAGCAAGCATTTGGTGATGATGATAACGACGCCAATAATGATGATGATATTAAAAGTGACTATAATTATGGTTTCGATGCTGACGATAATGACGATAGAGATATGATAAGATGACGACGGTTCAGAAATACTTTTAATGTAATCGTTTGTTTTGTTTATGTGTACTCTTCTTCTTCTTTCTTCTTCTTCTTCTTCTTCTTCTTTCTTCTTCTTTCTTCTTCTTTCTTCTTCTTTCTTCTTTCTTCTTCTTTCTTCTTCTTTCTTCTTCTTCTTTCTTCTTTTTCTTCTTTCTTCTTCTTTCTTCTTCTTCTTCTTCTTTCTTCTTCTTTCTTCTTCTTTCTTCTTCTTTCTTCTTCTTTCTTCTTTCTTCTTTCTTCTTCTTTCTTCTTCTTTTCTTCTTCTTTCTTCTTCTTTCTTCTTCTTTTCTTCTTCTTTCTTCTTTCTTCTTCTTTCTTCTTCTTTCTTCTTCTTTCTTCTTCTTTCTTCTTCTTTCTTCTTTCTTCTTCTTCTTTCTTCTTCTTTCTTCTTCTTTCTTCTTCTTTTTTCTTCTTCTTTTCTTCTTCTTCTTTCTTCTTCTCTTCTTCTTCTTTCTTCTTCTTTCTTCTTCTTTTCTTTCTTCTTCTTTCTTCTTCTTTTCTTCTTCTTTCTTCTTCTTTCTTCTTCTTTCTTCTTCTTTCTTCTTCTTTCTTCTTCTTTCTTCTTTCTTCTTCTTTCTTCTTTCTTTCTTCTTCTTCTTCTTCTTCTTTCTTCTGCTTCTTTCTTCTTCATTCATCATCATCAAACGAATACCTTCTTCTACTGCATGAAAACCTAAAGCAAAAACAGAGAAATGAAGAAACACAAGTTTAGTGTCAGGACCGAAAGCTTCGGGCTCATGAGGACTCCCAGAAAAGGTCAATTTGTCCGCGTTAACTGTAGTTCAAATGCTGATTATGTTATTGAGTTATTTGCGGGTCATCATCATTGCACTCGAACATGTCCATAGGTGCTCAGATCCCCTCCTCAGCAATTCCTTCAGTGTCCAGCGACTGACTCCAGTTCTATGTTGGTTGATAAGTCTTCTTACACGGCCACTACGTGTCTCATTTCTGGCTGTGCCTAACTTAACTCCCTGCTGATTACGTTTGTTGTTTAAGTCTGATCAGTGTGAATTATTGATAGCAAAACAATAAACAGTGTACAAATCATTGGAAGTTGTGATTATTTGTTTCTTCTATATGAACATTACTTCTGTGAGCGGCTATAAATAATGTCTACAAAATTAAAACTAGTGAAAGTGACAACAAACACCTGTTTCTTCTGCGCTCCTGGACACCCCGGTGTGAGATAAAATGGATGAGCTGACAGACTGGTTGGAACAGCTGCCGTGGATAGCGGATGTGTGGTGGACCGGTGTGACATTCTAGATATTCTCAAAGACTCAGAGCGCGCTGATGACTCAATCAATGACCATGAATCTACAACCATATTCAGACAGCACGAACATCAGGTAAAAACTGGGGATGCCAGAAAGCAGTGCTGCGCGGGGAAACACAGGCGAAATACGAGTCAACACTAACGAATAACAAGTCAACACAGACGAATTATAAGTCAACACTAACGAATAACAAGTCAACACAGACGATAACAAGTCAACACAGAACTGGAGTAATCAGTCTCCACACCTGGAAGGAAAGTCTGAGCACTAATGAATGTTTCCGATACGCAATGAGAATGATCCGTCGATTAAACGAAACTGAACCTGTCCTCCCAATATACAGATTATGTTTTGCCATCGGAATGCAGACTTTTTTTTTTTATTAAACTTGAATGAACTTTTGCTCTCTCTGTCTCTCTCTCTCTCTCTCTCTTAACCCAATGGGGTTGGTTCTGCTAAATTAATCGATGGATCGACTAGTTAAACGATTGACTACAGTGAGGTTAATTCTGCTAACTAATCAATGGGTCGACTAGTTAAACGGTTGACTACAGTGAGGTCGGTTCTGCTAACTAATCAATGGGTCGACTAGTTAAACGGTTGACTACAGTGAGGTCGGTTCTGCTAACTAATCAATGGGTCGACTAGTTAAACGGTTGAACTATAGTGAGGTCGGTTCTGCTAACTAATCAATGGATCGACTAGTTAAACGATTGAACTATAGTGAGATCGGTTCTGCTAACTAATCAATGGGTCGACTAGTTAAACGATTGACTACAGTGAGGTCGGTTCTGCTAACTAATCAATGGGTCGACTAGTTAAACGGTTGAACTATAGTGAGGTCGGTCCTGCTAACTAATCAATGGATCGACCAGTTAAACGGTTGAACTATAGTGAGGTCGGTTCTGCTAACTAATCAATGGATCGACTAGTTAAACGGTTGACTACAGTGAGGTTAATTCTGCTAACTAATCAATGGGTCGACTAGTTAAACGATTGAACTATAGTGAGGTCGGTTCTGCTAACTAATCAATGGGTCGACTAGTTAAACGGTTGACTACAGTGAGGTCGGTACTGCTAACTAATCAATGGGTCGACTAGTTAAACGGTTGACTACAGTGAGGTTAATTCTGCTAACTAATCAATGGGTCGACTAGTTAAACGATTGAACTATAGTGAGGTCGGTTCTGCTAACTAATCAATGGGTCGACTAGTTAAACGGTTGACTACAGTGAGGTCGGTTCTGCTAACTAATCAATGGGTCGACTAGTTAAACGGTTGACTACAGTGAGGTCGGTTCTGCTAACTAATCAATGGGTCGACTAGTTAAACGGTTGAACTATAGTGAGGTCGGTTCTGCTAACTAATCAATGGATCGACTAGTTAAACGATTGAACTATAGTGAGGTTGGTTCTGCTAACTAATCAATGGGTCGACTAGTTAAACGATTGACTACAGTGAGGTCGGTTCTGCTAACTAATCAATGGGTTGACTAGTTAAACGGTTGAACTATAGTGAGGTCGGTCCTGCTAACTAATCAATGGATCGACCAGTTAAACGGTTGAACTATAGTGAGGTCGGTTCTGCTAACTAATCAATGGATCGACTAGTTAAACGATTGAACTATAGTGAGGTCGGTTCTGCTAACTAATCAATGGGTCGACTAGTTAAACGATTGACTACAGTGAGGTCGGTTCTGCTAACTAATCAATGGGTTGACTAGTTAAACGGTTGAACTATAGTGAGGTCGGTCCTGCTAACTAATCAATGGATCGACCAGTTAAACGGTTGAACTATAGTGAGGTCGGTTCTGCTAACTAATCAATGGGTCGACTAGTTAAACGATTGACTACAGTGAGGTCGGTTCTGCTAACTAATCAATGGGTTGACTAGTTAAACGGTTGAACTATAGTGAGGTCGGTCCTGCTAACTAATCAATGGATCGACCAGTTAAACGGTTGAACTATAGTGAGGTCGGTTCTGCTAACTAATCAATGGATCGACTAGTTAAACGATTGAACTATAGTGAGGTCGGTTCTGCTAACTAATCAATGGGTCGACTAGTTAAACGATTGACTACAGTGAGGTCGGTTCTGCTAACTAATCAATGGGTTGACTAGTTAAACGGTTGAACTATAGTGAGGTCGGTCCTGCTAACTAATCAATGGATCGACCAGTTAAACGGTTGAACTATAGTGAGGTCGGTTCTGCTAACTAATCAATGGATCGACTAGTTAAACGATTGAACTATAGTGAGGTCGGTCCTGCTAACTAATCAATGGGTCGACTAGTTGAACGGTTGAACTATAGTGAGGTCGGTCCTGCTAACTAATCAATGGATCGACTAGTTAAACGGTTGAACTATAGTGAGGTCGGTCCTGCTAACTAATCAATGGATCGACTAATTAAACGGTTGGACTATAGTGAGGTCGGTTCTGCTAACTAATCAATGGATCGACTAGTTAAACGGTTGAACTATAGTGAGGTCGGTTCTGCTAACTAATCAATGGATCGACTAGTTAAACGGTTGAACTATAGTGAGGTCGGTTCTGCTAACTAATCAATGGATCGACTAGTTAAACGGTTGAACTATAGTGAGGTCGGTTCTGCTAACAAATCAATGAATCGACTAGTTAAACGGTTAAACTATAGTGAGGTCGGTCCTGCTGACTAATCAATGGATCGACTAGTTAAACGGTTGAACTATAGTAAGGTCGGTTCTGCTAACTAATCAATGGATCGATTAGTTAAATGGTTGAACTATAGTGAGGTCGGTTCTGTTCACCAATCAATGAATCGATTAGTTAAATGGTTGAACTATAGTGAGGTCGGTTCTGTTCACCAATCAATGAATCGACTAGTTAAACGGTTGAACTATAGTGAGGTCGGTTCTGTTCACCAATCTATGAATCGACTAGTTAAACGGTTGAACTATAGTGAAGTCGGTTCTGTTCACCAATCAATGAATCGACTAGTTAAACGGTTGAACTATAGTGAGGTCGGTTCTGTTCACCAATCAATGAATCGACTAGTTAAACGGTTGAACTATAGTGAGGTCGGTTCTGTTCACCAATCAATGAATCGACTAGTTAAACGGTTGAACTATAGTGAAGTCGGTTCTACTAAACCAATCAATGAATCGACTAGTTAAACGGTTTAATTATAGTGGAATCAGTTCCTCTAAACCAATCAATGGATTGACTAGTTAAATGGTTTAATTATAGTGGAATCAGTTCCTCTAAACCAATCATTGGTTGGACTAGTTAAATGGTTTAATTATAGTGGTATCAGTTGCTCTAAAACAATCAATCGACCAACTAGTTAAAAAAATATTGTGTATTAGAAACTCCTTAAGCAGGCTCTTTTGTAGGTAAC
This sequence comes from Megaustenia siamemsis, assembly GCA_032433765.1. Lineage (NCBI taxonomy): Eukaryota > Metazoa > Mollusca > Gastropoda > Stylommatophora > Ariophantidae > Megaustenia > Megaustenia siamemsis. The sequence continues at coordinate 55,219,399 of JAVIAB010000046.1, read as the reverse complement.
ACTAATAAATGAATACGTAAATTTGGCCAGCTGTATTTTGTTATAATCGCATGACCGGTTAAATCTTTTTAAAAAGAAAATTCCCAAGCTGTATTTTCTGTCTACAATCTCAGGCTGGTCACTCATGACGATATGCACTCAACACGTTGTAAGATTTACGCAGGACAATTAGCATATGTCTTGCATTTCTTTATCACTCCATTAAGTACTGGCGTTTCCTTGCACGGAATAAACTGTGTAGTTCTAAATTCAACATGATATTATGCCTCTTTATACACACAAAATACTTCCTTTCGCTAATCTTCAAATCAATAAGCAATTATTGTTCTACACAGTCTTCATAAATCTATTATATTTGTTTAATATCTTCTATAATAACTTTTATATTTTTATTATTTTTTGCACATTTCAAAAGCAATAGCATTACCTCCCTTCCCATTCTTTAGCTCTTCAACCAAGAACCGCTGCTCACAAAATATTGCTCTTATGATTATTATGATTATGATTATGATTAGAGCTTGTTTTCAAACCGGAACTCTCTGGAACACGTAGCAATAATCTTGAATGACTACTAGTTCCGAGATACACATTTTACAGGTAGCTAAACATTATATTGCCGTGAGTAAACATCTCCCCCCCCCCCCAACAACTTCTTTCCTCAACCTCTTCCTTTCTTGCCATGTTAGAGGTGTAGACGAGGATAATACAAATGCAAGTACACCAAAGTTCAGAGACTCGGTCTATTTTGATTTTCTTGTTTCATGCGATTGGATGATAAAGTTCCGGTAAAGTTGTTCTGTAGGAGAAAAAACAGTCCCTGATTATTGTGAGATTATTTTTTATTAGAAGCTTCTACTCGCTAATGATGCAGCACTGGTTGTTCACGATGAGTGTGTCTTGCAGTCAGTGATTGACATTCTAGGTAGATCATGTGATTTATTCTCGTTGTCAATAAGTATCATGCAGACTGGCGCTTCAACAAGGTGTAGCCAGTCCCGCAGTTATATCATTAAATGACACACTCCTTGACTCAGTGAGAAAGTTCACCTATTCGTTTCTATGGTCATAACCACTGTCTCCCCTGAAGAAGAAATAAATTCCCGAATCTTAAAGGCATCATCCACGTTTTGTAAACTTAAAGGTAGCGCATGGACAAACACAAATTAACACTCAGAACTAAGATTTAAATATACCAAAGTTGCGTGTTTAGTACACTTCTATACCGATTAGAAACTTGGACTGCCTATGCAAGGCAGGAGAAAATGTTAAAAGAGCTTTCATGTGCGCTGCCTTCATAGATTATGAACATCGCAGGACAAAGTAATCAACTCTAGTGACTTACGAGCCAAGCTTCCATCCATTATGAACATCGCAGGACAAAGTAACCAACTCTAGTGACTTACGAGCCAAGCTACCATCCATTATGAACATCGCAGGACAAAGTAACCAACTCTAGTGACTTACGAGCCAAGCTACCATCCATTATGAACATCGCAGGACAAAGTAACCAACTCTAGTGACTTACGAGCCAAGCTACCATCCATTATGAACATCGCAGGACAAAGTAACCAACTCTAGTGACTTACGAGCCAAGCTACCATCCATTATGAACATCGCAGGACAAAGTAACCAACTCTAGTGACTTACGAGCCAAGCTACCATCCATTATGAACATCGCAGGACAAAGTAATCAACTCTAGTGACTTACAACGAGCCAAGCTCCCATCCATTATGGCAACACTTAGAAGTCGTAGACCAAGGTGGCTGGGTCATGTAAGAAGAATGAAAAACAACTGTATCCGCAAACAAATATTGTATGTCGAACTTAAGGACGGAAAGATACCAAAGGGCAGACCAGTGCTGAGATATAAGGATCTTTACAGGGCTTCCTTGAGGGAATTCTCTATCAGTGAAAGAAACGGGAAATCTGACTGCAGATCGTAGCGTATGGAGAATAAAAGAAAAAATGGCACAGCAACATTTGAGGCAGTGTTGTTATCAAATTCAGAAATCAAAACCGCAGGAGAAAGGAGACGAGGCCAGGCACCATGAATACATCTTGTTCGTTCAATGGCCAGATCTGTTTGTCCAATATTGGCAGATTCAACCACAAGAGAAGCTGTTCAGCAACGCAGCATCCAGCATAAGACAGCGATAACATTTTTACCAAACTTCTGACTTATCATGATTGCTTGCTATCAACCGCCTGCCAAGACGCGCATATATAAATAAATTATTACAATCATCATCATCACCATCACCATCATCATTATCATCACCATCACCTCACCATCACCATCATCACCATCATCATCATCATCATCATCATCATCATAATTTATTATTACTATTGTCACATTATTATTAGTATTTATTATTATTATGTCATACTGACTGTGGTTTAATACCATCTTTCAAATTTTAAAATATGATTCCGATGCTCACGTTCTGTAACATTCTCTCATTAAAATGGCATATACTACAAGTTTTAAACTTAGAACAATAAACTCATTTTTTATGTTAGACAATTATGCCTGAACCAGCAAAATTATTCACAAGTTAAGGAGATAATGCCGCTGTTTTTGCACCAAATTGTCTATTCTGCTCTAGTCTATCCCACACCATGCGTTCGTCTCAGTATGATCAGCAGGTCAAAGCTGATCAAGACCTCACCGCGCCTCCCAGGAAACGTTTGTTTAAATACAGACAGACGAACGAGTTCAGGAGCAGGGTTGCCAGATGGAAATTTTGATATAAGGCCAAAAAACCGTGCTAAAAAAGCCAAGAAAGAGCCAAACTGTACTTTAAAACGCCATAGCAAAAATCCAAACATTTTTGACATAATCACATCATATTTAATGCTCCAAATCCATTTTAATACAAGGAACAAGTAATTTTAAGGAACTGATTATATTCTGTTAACAATTTTACTTTTTTAAAATGTCCGTTTGCATGATATAGTCTGCTTTGAAGACTTGTAAATGTAGTTCGTGATAGAGTTCATGTTGATCAGCTTTAGTTTGTTGAAAAAGGCTGTTCATCCTTTCAAACTCCTTAACTATGTGTGTTGCAAACACAAATAACAAGTAATTTTTGTAATCTAGCACCATTTCCTTCAACAATTTTGCTTTCAACTTTGTGTCCAATGTTGAGGTATCTCTGAGATACATCGTAGCTGTTGTATACATCTTTGTCATCATCAAATCATATGAAATCCTCCAGATCCAGTTCATCACTTTGATCTTCAATGGAAGAAGTTGAAGCGACGACATAAACCTTATCAGCTGTAAATTTTTGTAACATATTAGCAGATGACATGAAGTCCTTACAACATTTGTTTGACATCAATAATTCTGCGCGAATTCCCACAATAGCATCTAGCAAAATAAGTTCCATTTTATTCCTGGCCTTTGTTTTCACTGCAGTTACAAGAGAGAATATCCTCTCAACCGTTGCATTGCTGACTGGTGTTATCAGACAAGTAAGAGCAAAATTGGCCAGTTCTTTGAATGACTGATGATGAAGCACACCAATCAAAAACTGTTCACTATCTGTTGGGAGTCCATCTTTTTTAAATGGAAATTCCTCTTTCCAATCAACAAAAATGATTTTTCGGTATTGCTCCTCAATAGCGTTGATATTGTCTCCGGCTAAGTGCAAAAATGGTAAATCTGCAAACATGCTCCTCGATGCTTGATTTAAAATGTGCACAGGACTTAATTTTGACAGATTTTGAAATATATCTTGCACAGAAGGAAGTCTACAATTGACTTGATTGAGAGCTTCATCTAGCATGCACATACATCTTTCTTTCACTCTTATCTCCAGAAAAGCCTCATTACTGTTTTTTTTTTAAAGAAAATTGTTACACTGTAATAAATATTTTACTCCAAAATCAACTTTATCAATATCTTTTTTATTATATCTTCTTTTTATTTTTAAATAAATCTTTATTGTATATTTAAATTTATTATATCTTCTTTAAAAACTTCGACATCACAAGATTCACCCACCAATCTCATGACAAACAGCAAATCTAATATTATCAGATAATCAGACAAGCCTTGAAGTTTGAAGGGTAAGGATCCCGCCCGCATAATCAGATTACAACATCGGTTGAAGCCCCTAGATATCGCACCCTTCGGACTGAAGCTTGACGCCCTCACCGACGATCTAAAGGCTAATCGCTTCCAGTGAGATATCATCAACCGATATCAAACAACAAGCCGACACCTGTCGTCGATTTCTATTACGCAATATGCCATGGCCCTGGTAAGCGGATATACTTTCATCATCAGTTTGGACTGTGGACAGACGGATACGTAGACTTGCGGTCTGAAAAGTTTGAAGTTGAACAATTTTAGAAATTTCAGATTGGGGAATTTAGTTTCCACGGATTTCCGTTTGTTTTACACAAAAAAAGCCAGAAAAAGCCATAAAAGCCTAAAAAGCCAATAAAAATAAAAAAGCCAATCACTTTGAAAAAAAGCCAGATTTCTGAAATCTGGCTTTAAAAAAGCCAAGTTGGCAAGCCTGTTCAGGAGTGCAGTACAGATTGTTCACAAACAGAATACACACCATTGGTTATTTCTTTGTTCACAAACAGAATACACCCCATTGGTTATTTCTTTGTTCACAAACAGAATACACCCCATTGGTTATTTCTTTGTTCACAAACAGAATACACCCCATTGGTTATTTCTTTGTTCACAAAAAGAATACACCCCATTGGTTATTTCTTTGTTCACAAAAAGAATACACCCCATTGGTTATTTCTTTGTTCACAAAAAGAATACACCCCATTGGTTATTTCTTTGTTCACAAACAGAATACACCCCATTGGTTATTTCTTTGTTCACAAAAAGAATACACCCCATTGGTTATTTCTTTGTTCACAAACAGAATACACCCCATTGGTTATTTCTTTGTTCACAAACAGAATACACCCCATTGGTTATTTCTTTGTTCACAAACAGAATACACCCCATTGGTTATTTCTTTGTTCACAAACAAAATACACCCCATTGGTTATTTCTTTGTTCACAAACAGAATACACCCCATTGGTTATTTCTTTGTTCACAAACAGAATACACCCCATTGGTTATTTCTTTGTTCACAAACAGAATACACCCCATTGGTTATTTCTTTGTTCACAAACAGAATACACCCCATTGGTTATTTCTTTGTTCACAAACAGAATACACCCCATTGGTTATTTCTTTGTTCACAAACAGAATACACCCCATTGGTTATTTCTTTGTTCACAAACAGAATACACCCCATTGGTTATTTCTTTGTTCACAAACAGAATACACCCCATTGGTTATTTCTTTGTTCACAAACAGAATACACCCCATTGGTTATTTCTTTGTTCACAAACAGAATACACCCCATTGGTTATTTCTTTGTTCACAAACAGAATACACCCCATTGGTTATTTCTTTGTTCACAAACAGAATACACCCCATTGGTTATTTCTTTGTTCACAAACAGAATACACCCCATTGGTTATTTCTTTGTTCACAAACAGAATACACCCCATTGGTTATTTCTTTGTTCACAAACAGAATACACCCCATTGGTTATTTTTTCCGCCAAATGACCAGTGTGTGCAGAGACTTGTAAGAAATACTGACTGTAACTGAAGCACACAAGTTTCTGTTGAAATACCAGCCGTACATAGACACAGATTGGATGGAACTGAGAGATCGCAACAATGAAGCTTCTGTTGTTGTCGTTAAAAGAGACATGTTGTGTCCGGCAAAGGAGGAATTTGACTATCGACTAGATATCTGCCATGTTACGAAGGACGTCCATCATTGAATATTCATAAGGTAGGATTAAAAGAAAACAACCTTTGAAATATTGCATTACCTTTGGTATAACAAATCCTCATATCAAGGTGGAGGTGGGGGCCACAATAATTCATTGAAAAAGGTGCATTCTCTTTCGGACACAATGTTTGTCCTGTAGTGGTTGCATCTGTTGATGTAGATGTCTTAGCATTGTAGTACCTCCAGTATGAGTATGCTTCAAATACTCCAGCAGAACTCGAGGAATCAAGAAAGCCATTGCATTCTATTACGTTACAAACTATGGTCTTATGACCAGAGTCATGTCAACTTGAAGGTATTAGTTCAACATCAACATCCAGTGACTTAATGAGCTGCTCAAGTACGATGAACAGACGCGAATAATATCTTTCAGTTCTCAACCAAATTACTGAGCAATAAACTATACAATATACATCTCTCCCTATTTACTATAGACAAATAGAGAAACAAGGCTGTGGCAGTGAAGTAGTCACTATTTACTATAGACAAATAGAGAAGCAAGGCTGTGGCATAGAAGTAGTCACTATTTATTATAGACAAATAGAGAGACAAGGCTGTGGCAGTGAAGTAGTCACTATTTATTATAGACAAATAGAGAAGCAAGGCTGTGGCAGTGAAGTAGTCACTATTTACTATAGACAAATAGAGAAGCAAGGCTGTGGCAGTGAAGTAGTCACTATTTACTATAGACAAACAGAGAAGCAAGGCTGTGGCAGTGAAGTAGTCACTATTTATTATAGACAAATAGAGAGACAAGGCTGTGGCAGTGAAGTAGTCAGTATTTACTATAGACAAATAGAGAAGCAAGGCTGTGGCAGTGAAGTAGTCACTATTTACTATAGACAAATAGAGAAGCAAGGCTGTGGCAGTGAAGTAGTCACTATTTACTATAGACAAACAGAGAAGCAAGGCTGTGGCAGTGAAGTAGTCACTATTTACTATAGACAAATAGAGAGACAAGGCTACGACAGTGAGGTGATCACTATTTACTATAGACAAATAGCGAAGCCAGGTTGCGACAGTGAAGTAGTTATTATTTACTATAGACAAATAGCGAAGCCAGGTTGCGACAGTGAAGTAGTTATTATTTACTATAGACAAATAGCGAAGCCAGGTTGCGACAGTGAAGTAGTTATTATTTACTAAAGACAAATAGCGAAGCCAGGTTGCGACAGTGAAGTAGTTATTATTTACTATAGACAAATAGCGAAGCCAGGTTGCGACAGTGAAGTAGTTATTATTTACTATAGACAAATAGAGAGACAAGGCTACGACAGTGAGGTGATCACTATTTACTATAGACAAATAGCGAAGCCAGGTTGCGACAGTGAAGTAGTTATTATTTACTATAGACAAATAGCGAAGCCAGGTTGCGATAGTGAAGTAGTTATTATTTACTATAGACAAATAGAGAAGCCAGGATGCGACAGTGAAATAGTTGTCATTTACTATAGACAAATAGAGAAGCAAGGCTGCGACAGTGAGGTGGTCACTATTTACTATAGACAAATAGAGAAGACAGGATGCGACAGTGAAGTAGTTACTATTTACTATAGACAAATAGAGAGACAAGGCTATGACAGTGAAGTAGTCACTATTTACTATTGACAAATAGAGAAGCAAGGCTGTGACAGTGAAGTAGTTGCTATTTACTATAGACAAATAGAGAAGCAAGGCTGCGACAGTGAGGTGGTCACTATTTACTATAGACAGATAGAGAGACAAAACTGCAGCAGTGGTGTGGTTAGTGCATTTATCTGTATAAAAAGTAGAGTGGCCTGTCATGATATCAAAATAAACCACAAATTTGCTGATAATCATGGACAAATATGGTCACTCACAATCCATTACTCAGGCATCACAAGGGGTGACGAAATCTAATGAGGCGTCTCTTTCTGATTATCAGAATCTGATCATAAGAAACTTTGGCACAAAAATAACATCAGCTGGAAGATGCACCACAGAAATAAAAAGCAGAATAGCTCAGGCTAAAATAGAATTTTAGAAAATGAAAAATATCTTATCCTAAAAATCTAAGTTAATAGAAGTGAGAAAGTTCATCGGTGCTATATAGAACCAATTCTGACCCGTGGAAGCGAATCATGGACAATAGACAAACAAATAAAATGACTATTAAAGGGCACAGATATGTGATTTCTCAGAAGAATGTTGAAAGTTCTCTGGACAGATAAAAAGACCAATGAGGAAGTTCTCAAAGAGGCCAACACAAAAAGGGAACTCCCAAAAAACATCATGATCATCATCGGAAAAGACTCGACCCTGTCGAGGAAGTGCTTCAGTCCTTTAGCTTCTTGACTCTCTAGGGGAGGTGGGTCATCCCAAGCGTCGACCTCCTGGGGCATGGACTCTAAAGCTTACAACATATTCGGTATATGATAACTACATTTATTGTGGGAACAACTTCTGATCAAACCTACCGTCTATACTCGGTCGTACACGACTGTCTCAACTTTAACCTGCCACACTGGCAGCAGCAGCCTAAATATCTCGTATTTTCGCGACGTCTTTTATATACACAGAAAGTTGTCAAGAATACTTGACGATATAGTGTAACCGTGAATGATAGCACATACATATTTAGATCATAATTAAGTGAGGACTAAACAGGACTAGACAAATTTAGCATAGGGATGACTAACCGCACTGACTGACATAAACTAAAGGTGCCAGATGGCTGGGGAATGACCACTGGTCGTAAACTTACTTTAGCTGTCGGTGAGGAATGTAGAACTAGAAACTAAACACTAGTCACGACCACCATGACTGACCACTGGTCGTAAACTTACTTTAGCTGTCGGTAAGGAATGTGGAATGCACGAACTAAGAGGCTAGTCACACAGAGTGACAGATGGTGAGGGAAGGTCACTTAGAATGCAGAAAGGAGTAGAGCCAGATGTCACTTTTATCTGGATAAAGAATAGTTGGCGGGAAAAAAGGTTGACGGTCAGTCAAAACGGTATAAAACTTAGAGGGCAGACTGGACAGGGAGGACTTCCACTTTTAGACTTGAGGAGACAGACTTCCATTTTGACATCTCGAATAGGAACACACAGAGATAGCCACGCACTAGCGACCGATAGGAATTCTCTCTCTCTGCGATCAGGACCCAATCAGAGTAGGATTCCAGCTCCTCACATGAACTCAGCTGTCAGGTTAGGTGTGTTACAAACAGAACATCACAATTAGAGTCTGCCAGATCCACTCTGATTGAACACCCGTTAAAAACGTTGCACTGTGTTCTGCGCCAGTGGCCCAGTGCATCCGAATTCAGCCAGCATTTTATTCAGGTTTGCTTTCCCTAGCCTTTGATTGTCCCCAATCTTCCTGCAAGGCAGCAGGTGATCTTTTCTGTAGGGAGATTCTGCCCTTAGATGGTCGGCCCTCCCAGGTTTACGAGCACCATCTGCCCGAGTCACTAGAGGTGACTAACACAGACATGCACACACAAAGATATGAGATGTGACAAACACAGACATGCTCATAGCGATACGAGGCATGACTAACACTGACATACATCAAGATATATGACACATGACTAACATAAAAATGCACATAAAGATATGAGATATGACTGACATAGACATGCACCCACAAAGAAATTACACATGTCTAACATGGACATGCACACAAAGATATGAGATATGACCAACATAGATAGGCACACACAATGATATGAGATGTGCCATACACAGACATGCACACACAAAGACATGAGATATGACTAACATAAACATGCACACAAAGATAAGAGATATGACTGACATAGACATGCACCCACAAAGAAATTACACATGTCTAACATGGACATGCACACAAAGATATGAGATATGACCAACATAGATAGACACACACAATGATATGAGATGTGACATACACAGACATGCACACACAAAGATATGAGATATGACTAACATAAACATACACACAGAGATATGAGATATCACTAGCCCAAACATGCCCACACAAAGATATGACACATGACTAACACAGATACACACTAAGATATGAGATATGACTAAACACATACACACTTAAAGATATGAGACATGATTAACACGGACACTCCGAGATATGACTAACATGACACACACCAAGATATGAGCCATGGCCAGCACACACACACACACACAAGCCAAGATATGAGCCTTGGCTAGCAATGAAACACACCAAGAAATGAACCATGTCCAGCACAGGAAGAAAATATCCAGTACACATTAAGGTATCCATATGCTTGGGTTTGTTGTAGTCGGCAGACTCTTCTTAACGTGGGAATCATCGACATACGAGACGCCGGCCCCCATGAACTGTTAACAGATATCGTCCAAACAGTTGTACGGAGATTTGAGAGTGCAGTCTGACCCGTAGAACGTTCCCTTGCATGAACAGACCCCGGTTGACTGTTCACAGGTGTCGTTGAAACAGTGGTCAGGACATTTGAGAGTGCAGTCTGACCCGTAGAACGTTCCCTTGCATGAACAGATCCCGGTTGACTGTTCACATGTGTCGTTGAAACAGTGGTCAGGACATTTGAGAGTGCAGTCTGGCCCGTAGTACGCTTCCTTGCGCGTACAGTCTGCTCTTTCTGTGTCACATATGATGTCACAGCCATCAGAACACGTCTGCTCGCACTGTAGTCCAAAATTACCATCAGGACAAGTGTCATCACAGGTATAGCCAGAGGATGTTTGCAATGTTGGCATTTTCCGGATTTTCCTCACATAAAGAACTGACACTAAGACACGATCCGGAGCAATCGTGTCCATAGATCTCATGTGAACAGTTGAAATTGAGATAGTCACAAAAGAACTTCAACTTAGATAAGAGACGTAGAACTAGAGATACACATCGAGATAGCCATTGGAGAACGTTAGATACAGAAGACCCAGACGAAAGAGAGCTAGATAGAGAGAGACAGATAGAATATACCACTATACGAATAGTTGAGGTACAACACCGACGGTAGTCGAAGTACTTCAGCGGCCAAGACTTATTAGATCAAACAAGTATCTACAGAACACAGACGCTAGGAAGGACAGCCTGATAGTATCTATATATATATGTAATATAATAAATGAGGACTGATTTTAACACGCAAAGTTTGTTGATTCTTGAATGTGCGGTGTCGTGTCATATACCAAGAACAGTCAGAACACGGTTATAAAGTAGATAAATTGGCGCCACGTGACCCGGATCTGAGCCACAAACACAACAGAGAGAAATTATAGAGAAGAATCAACGCAACACAATAGAGAGAAGATATAGAGAAGAAACGACACAGCACAATAGAGAGAAGAATCAACGCAACAAAATAGAGAAGAATCAACACAAAACGTACAGAGAGAAGATTGAGAGAAGAAACGACACAGCACATTACATCCCCAGCCCACCTCACGAGCAAGTTGACCAACATAACAGAAAGGTCACGCCAGAGTTCACCGTTACCTGAATCGCTGGCAGACCAACACACTAACAGGAAACTATACCCGTACACTGTCCGTGCGTGTCAAGCGTGTACCTGCTGACCAGCAATGTTTTGGTCAAAATTTCAAGTGCCGTCAAGATAATTATCGTCCAGCAGTAAACCATCTACCTTGTTCACCAGCGTTATGTGTTGTTCGACACACCAGCAGCAACAACACCTGTGGTCAAGTCTGGTGAGCTGAATGTGTTTTTTAAAATTTATAATAGAATTCATTTTTCATCGTGTGAAGTGCTAGAACAGTAAACAGTAGGTAGAGAACAATTTTATTTCCAGGAACGTCAAGAGTGTGTAGTTTAGTTATAAAATCAGTGATTCTGTTATCATCGCGTGTGTTAGTAGGAAGTGTGCACACTAACTTTGAGAATTGGACGAATAATTAGTTATTTAAGTTAGTTAAGCAGCAGTTAGGAGTGTTAAAAAGTTAATTATTTTGTTAATTTTAATTAGAATAGACATACCAGTCATTATACAATATTTTTGGCCTGTGCTTGTTACAATTTTTTTTTAAGTGTGATATACTATCACAATAACATTGTTATTTGTAAATTATTTCTTTGGTTGCTGAAAGTTGTAAGAATTACTATTAATCATAATTAATTTTGTCATTCCACAGGTACGGTACTAATTTTAAGTTTCATTTTCTTTCAGAAACCCTGACCAGATTAAAATTTGCTGATTTTGTTAAAAATAAAGATATATACATATATTTAAAAGTGAAATTGATGTATGTTAACTGTTCATTTATTTTAAAGCATAAATTAAAGTGTCACTGCAGTTAGATTATAGCCCTCCAGAGAACAAGTACACACATAGTTAAGCATACAGTAGTCACCAGCACACAATAAAGGATCAAGGAAGCAGGATGGAATCTACAACCATAGAAGGAGTTACAACAGAGTCCCTGAAACAAGTATGCGGGGTAGTGGGTGATTTAAAGATGGTTATAATTCAACAGGGGGTGAGTACAAATATCCCTACTTTTACAGGGGAACCAGCCAAATTTAAGAGGTGGATAGAGGAAGTCGAGAAGTACGCTCACTTAACAAAGACAGGCTCCAGAGACGTAAGACTCTTAGCCTTTCAAGCAAGTTCAGGGGGTGTTTCAAACTTTATTAGAAGAAGGATAGAGCAAAAACCTGATGAACCATGGGAGGACTGTAGACAAGAGTTAACCCAGAGATATTCTGAAAATGGAGACGCACAATGTGCCTTTGCCATGTTAAGAAAAATAAAGCAGGAAAGAGGCGAAACAGTACGCATGTATGGAGACAGACTACAGAATTTAGCAGAACAAGCGTTCATGGGGTATAGTCTGGAATCAGAAACTGTTCGGGTCCAGTTAACTGTAACATACATAGATGGGTTGAGAGATGCAGAACTAAAAATGCAACTATTAAGAAAAAACGCACAAACTCTTGGTCAGGCAATAGACATGGCTATAACAGAGGAGAATCTGAGAATGAGATGTCAGATTGGAGAAACTAGAAATGCATCTCAGTATCAAGAAGATACCAATAATCGAATTGAGAGACCAATGGAGGTAGATCACGCTAGGTACCGTTGGACCAGAGGACAGAGAAGGGAAAGACAATCCCAAAGGGTTGAGGCTGTTGCAGATCATAGGAGATGTTATAATTGTGATAGGTTGGGACATTTGGCGAGAGATTGCCGACAAGGAACCAAAGAGAGAGATTTCAGGCAACCAATGAATGTCGGACGAAGATCACTCGCTAGACCATGGTCGGAAAACTAATACCGCGCTCCTTGATCCGGACCACAAGGGGTGAACGGAAATTATATCGGTCTGAAATTGAAGAAGAAAACCGATTACGTGGGGACCCCAGCTCTTGCATAATAAAAATAGATAGATATAGGTTTAGAGCTTTAATAGATACTGGCGCCTCTGTCAGCGTCATAAGAGAAGCTGCATATCGTCCATTGAGGGAGAAATATGGTTTAAGACCTTCTACAAATAACCTGGAATCAGTAACTGGAGGGTCATTAGAAGTGAAAGGAGAAACTAAATTAAATATACAGATTGGAAATGTAAAAATGAGACAGAAATTTTCGGTTGTGAGCAAGCTAAACAGAGCAATGATAATTGGGAGAGATTTCTTAGACAGGGAAGGAGTCAGAATCTATTTTGATCTTAGAAAGATTAGAGTAAGAAATGAGTGGGTCAGGATGGAAGATGACTTGCATATAGCCAGCCTGGTTAGAGTAAATAAAGCAGTGGTAATAAAACCTAACACGGTCAATATTATACAGGCAAGAATAAAAGGGACTGGATATTTCCATCCAGGAGAGGTCGTACAAACATGTAACCTAAGGGATTCGATTATCTCAGATGAGCCGGGGTTATCCACAATTGAAGGCATTGTTGATTTAGGAAAGAATAATGAATTTCCATTGATGGTTCTCAACTACACAGGCAAAACGATAAAATTAAAGAAAGGATGTGTCATTGCAGAGATCAACAAGGAAATCAAATCACATAAAATAGACCTGCTAGAAGGAAGTCCAGCACAAGAAAATGAGCACAACATGAATTGTTATCAAGGCCTACCCTACAAACAAGTTACCAGGAGAGAGCCATACTGTGAACAATACAAGAGTAGCTACCGGAGAAAGAGCAACTATAAGAAACCCATTGTTCCCCATCTAGTTCACATTAACCAGAGGGAATTAAATGAACAGAGAAGAAAGGATTTATTAGCACAACTAGTTACTGATAATGACCAGAAAGAAGTGGTAGAAAAATTAGTTGTCAACAACCATGATGTGTTTGCACTGAATGATTTTGAACTAGGTCGGACAAAGACCACCCAAATGGATATTGATACTGGTGATGCACCACCAATGTATTCCAGGCCCTATAGAACACCACTGAAGGATAGAGAAATAGTGGAAAAGGCAATAGAGGAAATGCTTGAGGCAGGAGTCATTGAAAGAACCAGGTCCGCTTGGTCTTCACCTATAGTGTTAGTGTCTAAGAAGGATGGAACTCATAGATTTTGCTGTGACTACCGGGCTCTCAATAAAATAACCAAAAATGTATCGTACCCCATGCCACTGATAGATGACATATTAGGGATGCTAAACGGAGCCAAATATTTTTCGAAATTAGATGCCAGATCTGGCTTCTGGAGTATAAGCATCACTGCAGGAGCAAAGGAACGCACAGCATTCAGTACACATATAGGTAGTTTTGCTTGGAACGTGATGCCATTTGGACTTAAAAACTCTCCAGCCACATACATGAGCTTAATGAATGAAGTGCTGGAAGGGATGCAAAAGTTTGCATTAGCATACATGGATGACATCCTAGTGTATACCTCCGGCAGTATGGCAAATCATCTCAGACACATAGAGTTAGTTTTTGAAAGGTTGAGACAACACTCTGTCAAGCTCAAACTAAGCAAATGTGAATTCCTGAAAACAGAAACAAAATACTTAGGATTTGTGATCTGCCGCGACGGTATCAAACCAGATATGGACAAAGTTAAAGCAATTAGGAATATGGCAAACCCTACAAAGGTTAGAGAAGTGCGAAGCTTCATAGGCATGTGTGGTTACTATAGGAGGTTTGTACCAAACTTCTCCGTCATAGTAGAACCTTTAGTGTCTCTAACCAGAAAGTTTGCACGATTCAGGTGGACAGAGGAATGTCAAAAAGCATTTGATAATTTGAAGAAAGCAATGACAACCGTACCACTCCTAGCACACCCAGATGTAGACCAAGAATTGATATTGTATACAGATGCGTCAGATCAAGCCATCGGTGCATGTTTAGTTCAACCGAGTGAGAGAGGGGACGAAATTATACCTGGAATTAGGAATGAAAAGCCAATATATTTTTTATCACACAAGCTCAGTAAGTCACAGAGAAACTGGTCTACAGTAGAAAAAGAGGCATACGCCATCCATTACGCATTACAAAAACTAGATTTCTATTTACACAATGCCAAGTTTACTATTAGGACCGACCACAAACCACTGAAGTCCATGTTGGAGTCACCAGTACAAAATAGAAAGATCCAGACATGGGCACTAAATCTACAAGGATATAATACACATATAGAATATATCCCTGGGACAGAAAATACCTGTGCAGATCTACTGTCCAGAATTCCATATGAGGATAAAGAAGAAAAAGAAGACGATGAAGGAGAGCCGGAGATAGATGACAGAAATTTCCAAATTAATATTATAAACACGAACATCCTAGAAGATTATTCCCCTGGTGCACAAAAAGAAGAAGCTCACACAGGACAATAAGCGATAGTGATATAGATTTGGAAGAAGCAGTATCCAGAATGGATCAAGAAAAGGACCCAGAAATAAACAAAATTATACAAGATATCAGAGCACATAGAAATCTTAGGAAGTGGAGACACTTTAGAATAGATGAGGAAGATGGTACTCTCTGTTTCATTTCACATGAAGATACAAAACCACGTAGTAAGGTCTACGTGCCCAGGGATTATAAGAAAGAAGTGTTAGAAACGTACCATGAGAAGAATGGACACGTAGGAAGAGATAAGGTGTTGGATGCAATTATGGTAAAGTATTACTGGCCTGGGTTGTTCCATGATGTTTATGATCACGTCAAAAGATGTAGAACCTGCAAGCTTAGAAACATGCAGACAGTGAAGTGTCCACACCAAGCGATGGATAAACAGTATTTCCCAATGCAGAAAGTAAGCATCGACATAACAGGGCCATATCCCAGAACGGCATCAGGCAATAAATACATAGTCCATTTCACAGATTGCTACAGCAGATGGCCTGAGAGTTTTCCAGTGGCTGACAAAACTAGTACGACGGTGATTGATATTCTATTAAATGAATTTATACCCAGATATAGTTGTCCACAAGTGATTTTAACAGACAACGGGGGTGAATTTACTAGCAAGCAGTTTGAACAGACACTGAAAAGGCTAAATATTAAACACATCACCACATCAATCTATCACCCGCAGGCTAATGGCATCAATGAAAGACAGCACAGAACCCTAAATGATATTATAGCAAAATCCACCAATGGAACACAAGGAGACTGGGATGTGATTCTTAACCATGCATTAGCAGCAATTCGTGTCAATAAAAATGATAGCACCAAATTCTCTCCGTACTTCTTGCTGTTTGGAAGAGAAGCGATGTTTCCCCTAGACAATCTGTTGAAACCAGAAGAAGGTACCATGGTGACGAGCCACATGAAATAATTATGCAGGAGATGCACCGAGCACACAGAGAAGTTTGGGCCAACCTTAAGAAGGTAGAAGAAAATCGTAACAAACGCTGTGGAATTGAAGAGACGCCAACTCTTAAGGTGGGTGAGAAAGTGTTCTATAGAAAGCCACAGGTCACATCAAAACTAGAACCTAGGTGGAAAAGTGGATACATAGTGTTTAAGAAGAAAGGACCAGTTACCTATGAGATTAAACATCAACTTAGTAACCAAAATATAAGAACACATGTACGTTATTAAGATTAGACGATACCTTGTGGAGTGAACCTGAGGAAGGAATTGTTGAAGACAGACCTAGACGCCAAGCCACATATGTCGTGCCTAGGGAATATAGACCCTCATTGATACAAGAGGATCTCGTGCCCAGAGCAAGAAGAGACTCTACAGTTACTCTGACAAATGTTAGAGAGGACATACAGGAAAATTTGATCCCAGAAGACTCAAGTGCACCAGAGTCAATACACAGTGAAATATCAGAAACTGATGGCCCATATAAAAACACCCGTCAAGCTTGTAAGAGAAAGCTAGATAGAATTGCTGATATGGAGAAAAGAAGGCTGAGAAGAATAAGGGAACAATCCTCCAACGAAAGTGATATGCCATTGCCAGAAAGGAGGCAACGCTTAGAGGATAGGGAAAACAGATTAGCACAAGAAGATAAGGACAATTTAAGTTATAATGAAATGAAAGCAATGAACTCTGTTGCATCAGATAGTTACGAGACAGTGGAGGAATCATTGATAGAAGAAGGTCAAATAAAGAAAAGACCATATGAATTTTCATCGGGAGAAGCTCCAAGTTGTAAGAGGAGAGGCATAGAATAAGAGTAGACAAGAAATCTGAGGGAAAGGAATGATAGCCTCAGAGGAAATACAGACTTGAGTAGTTGATCAGAAGTAGTAAACTACTAAATTGGATGGTAATCCAAGTTTACGAGAGATCAATTGAATGTAGTAAGTGAGAAAGAAGAAGAAGAGAGAGACAAAGGCGATAGATAACCTGTGTTTTGAGTTGACCTAACAGGAAGTTAGGTTGGGAATAGAGTAATTATGTAACGAGAGTGTTAACTCGTGGAAGTTATGTGACAATACTCTGAAGATGTTGTATGAGAGTAATCATAAGAAGTTATATGAGAGTACATAGAAGAAGTTGTATGAGATAATGAGAAGAAAATCATATATCTGTAGTCTAATGGCTATAGTTGGGCAAGAAATGTCAGATGACCTTGTACACAGATGTATGAGAAGAAACAAGATAATTCATGAGAGAATTTATTGAGACTAATGTGTCGGTAGTCGAATGACTATAAATAATGTACGACGTTACGTGGACGGTACACAGACATAATGTTATGAGATTAGATAGAAGATACTAAGACATAGTATTATGAGAAACTGAAATAGGCTCCTGAGACTAGAGAATAGTGCTCAGAGAAGTATTTTGAAGTGGAATTGAGATGGTGTCAGTCAGATGTCAGTTATGTGCTCGAGCTAATTGTTTGTTTGTGGTTGTTATCTCCGGAGATGTGTGAGTTGTCCAATTATTGTTATATGTTCTTATGTGAATTGAGAGGATATTATACTCTGACATGCACGAAGACTTGTGTAAATTTGTTTACCTCTATTTCAGACATGTTCTAGACAACTGTCAAAAAATGCATTTTGCTATTATATCAGAGATGTTGTTGAATATATTGTTAAATATTTTTGTTAATACTTTCAAAGTTCATGTGGTAATAGTACCATATATAATGATGTTGTTGGTTACAAACATTTTTAAGTTACAGACACTTAAGAGCTATGAGATGAGCTGAGTGAAAAGTGTTTAGATCAGAATTCAGGTCCTCCAGAACAGACAAGTTGCTGAGTATGGACTGAATGATTTTTGAGCCTATTTTTTTCAGCGGATTTGAGAGTTATTTTGTTATTGTTATGTATTGAGTTTTTACTTTGAAATTATTCTTGGAATGGGGCATTGATTTATTTTATATGTGAGTGAATTGATAAATGTCATGCATGATTTATTTTATTGGCCTTATAGGATAGTGTCTTTGATATATTGCATAAATGTCATGCGTTAAGTATGTACTTTGGCATACTCTGTGTATGTTTGATGATGTTGATGCTACAGTTGATGTACAGCTGTCCTTCATTGACGTAGAGTGACTATATTGTCAGATGACATTGACTGGTAGGGATGGAGGACTTCACGGTTATATTTTTTATTTTTTGAGTGAGAAAATCTTGACATATTTTCTCACTAGAGAATAGGGGAAGGTATGTAACCGTGAATGATAGCACATACATATTTAGATCATAATTAAGTGAGGACTAAACAGGACTAGACAAATTTAGCATAGGGATGACTAACCGCACTGACTGACATAAACTAAAGGTGCCAGATGGCTGGGGAATGACCACTGGTCGTAAACTTACTTTAGCTGTCGGTGAGGAATGTAGAACTAGAAACTAAACACTAGTCACGACCACCATGACTGACCACTGGTCGTAAACTTACTTTAGCTGTCGGTAAGGAATGTGGAATGCACGAACTAAGAGGCTAGTCACACAGAGTGACAGATGGTGAGGGAAGGTCACTTAGAATGCAGAAAGGAGTAGAGCCAGATGTCACTTTTATCTGGATAAAGAATAGTTGGCGGGAAAAAAGGTTGACGGTCAGTCAAAACGGTATAAAACTTAGAGGGCAGACTGGACAGGGAGGACTTCCACTTTTAGACTTGAGGAGACAGACTTCCATTTTGACATCTCGAATAGGAACACACAGAGATAGCCACGCACTAGCGACCGATAGGAATTGAGATAGTCACAAAAGAACTTCAACTTAGATAAGAGACGTAGAACTAGAGATACACATCGAGATAGCCATTGGAGAACGTTAGATACAGAAGACCCAGACGAAAGAGAGCTAGATAGAGAGAGACAGATAGAATATACCACTATACGAATAGTTGAGGTACAACACCGACGGTAGTCGAAGTACTTCAGCGGCCAAGACTTATTAGATCAAACAAGTATCTACAGAACACAGACGCTAGGAAGGACAGCCTGATAGTATCTATATATATATGTAATATAATAAATGAGGACTGATTTTAACACGCAAAGTTTGTTGATTCTTGAATGTGCGGTGTCGTGTCATATACCAAGAACAGTCAGAACACGGTTATAATAGCGTATAGGCATGGAAGTTAATCAGAATAAAGGAATCAATAAAGAAATGAAGGAATTCTTGATTTCTGCTTCACATTTAACATCTGCTATCGATGTACTATTTATAACTGACTCTCCTTTTACGCCTATAAAAAAAACAACAACTACCTTTTCATTTGGCTTCAAAATGATACAAGTTTGTATTCTCTGAGAACTCATATCCAAACTACATCCGTTATATATTTGCTGACATGTTCTGCCAACCCATACCGTTTTTGCTTATATTCAGCTAATTTTACAACATTTCATATGTTGTTAATTATACAATATACCAGGCAGTGTTGATTATTTTCGTTACTTTTTTTTTTTAACTTGTGTTAATATTGACTCCAGAAACGGGATAATTACCATAAGGATGTTTAGTTGATAGTGTGTATTTAATTAGTAAAAAATAACTATCTTCGGCTATTAGCTTCGTAATTTATGATGACTGTTAACATATTAAAATCCAAAAATAAGTTAACAGAAACAAAATATAAAATAAAAGAAAGAAAAAGATTAAAAGAAAGAACGAACGAACGTCTAGAGTTTAACGTTATGATGTTGGTGCGCATATTGTGTTTGTATGTATCGACATGATGTTGGTGCGCATACTGTGTTTGTATGCATCGACATGATGTTGGTGCGCATACTGTGTTTGTATGCATCGACATGATGTTGGGTATTATGGTCAATACTATGTCGGTCCGTTCTCCCATTAATAAATATATTGTGCTCAGTTTGGATGAAGCGAAAAACCGGTTAGTCACGGAACAGTCTGAACTTATGAGCCATTGTTCGGTTTAAGAGACACCGACAATTGTATGTGAATTTCGATTATAGATGCAATATATAATCTCTAAATATTAATATGCAATTCATATATTCTTCAAGCCACGATAGCTCAGTGGTTATTGAACTGGACTACAAAGGACAAGAGGTAGGGTTCGATTCCAAAAGACGGCTACCGTTTAAACCCAATCTTTAATGGGTACCGGATTTTTTCTGGGAAAGTAAAGGGCGTAATACCAACCACATTACCCCAAAAATCAAGTGCCGAAGGTCTGTAAAATTTATGGTCACTAACACCATATTCCCTATACGTCACTTGACGTGACGGGGGTACTTTACTACTTTTATATATTCTCCAAAAATTAATATGTAATATATACTCTCCAAACATTAATATGCAACATATAATCTCCAAACATTAATATGTAATATATAATATCCAAACATTAATATGCAATATATAATCTCCAAACATTAATATGTAATATATAATATCCAAACATTAATATGCAATATATAATCTCCAAACATTAATATGCAATATATAATCTCCAAACATTGATATGCAATATATAATCTCCAAACATTGATATGCAATATATAATGTCCAAACATTGATATGCAATATATAATCTCCAAACATTGATATGTAATATATAATCTCCAAACATTGATATGTAATATATAATATCCAAACATTAATATGCAATATATAATCTCAAAAAATTAATATGCAATATATAATCTCCAAACATTAATATGCAATATATATTCTCCAAAAACTAATATGCAAGATATAATCTCCAAACATTAATATTTAATATATACTCTCCAAACATTAATATGCAATATATAATCTCCAAACATTAATATGCAATATATAATCTCCAAAAATTAATATACAATATAT
This sequence comes from Megaustenia siamemsis, assembly GCA_032433765.1. Taxonomy (NCBI): domain Eukaryota; kingdom Metazoa; phylum Mollusca; class Gastropoda; order Stylommatophora; family Ariophantidae; genus Megaustenia; species Megaustenia siamemsis. The sequence goes on along the minus strand of JAVIAB010000046.1, from coordinate 55,197,899 downwards.
AATCTCCAAACATTAATATGCAATATATAATCTCCAACCATTAATATGCAATATATAATCTCCAAACATTAATATGCAATATATAATCTCCAACCATTAATATGCAATATAAAATCTCCAAACATTAATATGCAATATATAATCTCCAAACATTAATATGCAATAAATGTCTTGTTTTTTTTTTTTTTAAATAGCTGTAACCAAGGTTTCGGAAACAAAATAATTTCTATAACGGAATGGAGACCAGCTGTTCCACAGTAAAATAAGTTAGCATAAGCCATCTCTATGTATGTGAGTTATATCAGGTCAAACCTTACATTGACAATCACTACACTTCAGCCACACAATAACCAAGCTAAAATGGCAGTAAAACTGCCACATAAAAAATACAACACCGATTAGAACGGCGTCATTTTCTACTTTGACATTGTAAGTGCCCTTCTCTTTACTTGAAATAAGAATCTACATTTTAAATGTGCTAGATAACTGGTTGAGCATAAAATAGGGATACACTTTCACGAAGTTGAAATATATCTTCTCTTGTAGTTTTGTACATTTCCTGCAGATAGCGCTCTCGTTTTATAATATTGCTAACCTTTCACTTTCTATTGTATTCTTGACATATATATATATATATATATATATATATATATATATATATATATATATATATATATATATGTATAAATATAATACTAATATTAAGGGGTTAAGGCAAAGAAATGCATGTGAATGCATAAAAATGCGAAGCTGCAGTAAAGCTGAATATGAGGAAAAATTAAAAAATACAATAAAATGGTATGTTAGAAGCTTTACGTGATAAGTGGACGACACAGACTAAACGACGTTTCGGCCCAATAGGCCTTCAGCAGGAACAAACAAGAAACACACACACACACACACACACACACACACACACACACACACACACACACACACACACACAACTAATAACGAAACATTCAAAACAAAAATATTCGAAATATGTTAAAGAAAATAAAATGTCTATTCTGTGTGTATGAAAAGGAAATAGTAACAAAAGTGTGGCTGTCGTGAATGTGCAGAAATGTGCAGAAATTTGCGCAAATGCACACCGAACCAGAGGAGTTCACACAGGGGTCAGTGTGCAAACACAAAGGAGAAAGAATAGAACAGTAGACTAACAGGTGCTCAAAAGGAGGTAAGAGTGAGATGTCTGAGAGTGGGGTACAATAAAAAACAAATGAGGGGTAAGGAGCACAGAAAAAAGGTATAGAGGAGAACACCGAAGTGTCTCATAAGGGACTAGAGGAGAAGAACTATAAATAGCATGGCATAGTAGATAGACCAAAGATCCCAAATATGTGCATTAGACAAGGCTATGCAAAAGGGAAGGAGCAACCAAAAGGAAACTATGTGTATGAGTGTGATACATTCATGCCTCGTGTATCACATCTAAGTTGTATGACATCACTGTGCACACTTTCTTGGTAACCACAGCTAAGTTGTAAGGCATCCACTGTGCACACTTTCTTGGTAACCACAGCTAAGTTATAAGGCATCCACTGTGCACACTTTCATGGTAACCACAGCTAAGTTGTAAGGCATCCACTGTGCACACTTTCATGGTAACCACAGCTAAGTTGTAAGGCATCCACTGTGTACACTTTCTTGGTAACCACAGCTAAGTTATAAGGCATCCACTGTGCACACTTTCTTGGTAACCACAGCTAAGTTATAAGGCATCCACTGTGCACACTTTCTTGGTAACCACAGCTAAGTTATAAGGCATCCACTGTGCACACTTTCTTGGTAACCACAGCTAAGTTATAAGGCATCCACTGTGCACACTTTCTTCTTGTAGCCTTGATCAGCAATAGTCTGTTCAACAACGTGGTAACAAATACCAACACGACTCAACTAATCCTGTGCAAATTTCTCGTGTCATTAACCTTCTGTTTTGCTACGTCTGTTGCCGGGTGACCACTTTATTCCAGTAAAGTTTCTCATCTCTTCAAGTATCCTACCCATCTCCATATTACTCTTTCTCTGGCTTTGATGGTACACTCCTTGATTTGTTCCCTAGTCTATTTCTTGATGCTACCGGTCCACTTCAGTCGTTAGTTTCTACTGCTTTCTTTACCCTGTATTTTTCCTTCTATGGTGACTTTCATTACGGTATTATATATCTTTATAAGTTCAAGATATTTCATTTATTTTGCTCGAATTGTATTTATAGTTATTTCTTCATTTAATGAGTATTCAAGACGTTCACTGGCATGTTTTATTTTCCAAGCACAAAATTCATACTTTTTCCCTGATGAATTCTCATTTCCAGGCTTCAGTTATCTTTTCTTTTGTTTTCTTTAAGGTCCATGCTCCTAACCCACACAGAAACATTGACATTGAATTAAATTGTGATAGCACATGTTTCAATGTAAGAACTTTTTTCATTCTTGTAAAATGTAGATTAATATGTCTCTGGTAATTCTGTTGTTTTATATATATTGCTTTTAAATTCTGCTTCTCATTCTCCTTCAATCGTTAATTGTTTTCTTGAGATTTTTAAAGATATTCTCAATTTATTTTGAAGTTGCATTGCACATTCTGTAATAATGATCTGTTTATTATAATAGCTTTAGTCTTATGTGTGTTCTTAAGGTCTTTCTCTGGTTTTATTGTTAATTCCTGGCATTAATTGTTGTATATAATTCATAACTCAGGTAGTAATATACTATTACCATCTAGATACATTTACTTTGCAGATCGGTGACGTCATTATCTTCAGTAAACCACAATTGGTTAGTTACATGTTCAATAAAGCATGTTAATTCCCTAGCAGTGTGTTGATTGTAAGGAAAATGTCCGGCAAAAATAAATGGCAAAAATCATCCAGACAAATGCAATTTCTTGAAATCGAAATGCAAATTGAGAAACCAATTCTTGACCTTTACTGTTCCTTCATCACATTCTTCTTGCGTTAGTCAGCAGACTGCTTCTCTTCATCGATCGTCTTTGAAGGTACATCCAATGGGCTTTGTGTTGTGATATTAAGCAACCTGTAACACTGACGCCTTTAGACCAAGTACATCCGACTTCAGCACGACATCTTTGAGTACCTGGTGCTTTTGTTGTCCAATCCCTACTCTTTGGTCTGATTGATCGGTCTTTTTTTCTGAAATACCGAATGGCGAGTTTTATTAGAGTCCTTATCAGTTCTGGTTCCCTTAACGTTATACAAGGAGTCAGCTATGGTTCACTGACCACTTTCAGCCCAGGTGCTGTTTGGACGCCTTGCCCCTGGTATGCAGACACAGTTGATTAGACATATTCCTTGGAGAGAACAAAGAACTAGTGACAATGTCATATTAACATAATAATAAGGAACAACAAACTACAATTCTGGAATGTTCAAGGAACAAATAATTCTGGTTGAAATATCAGAAATATAATCGCCCACATCACAAGATATATCTTATGACGGTGATGATATATCTTAATGACAACAGAATCAGCCATGCATTTGGAATCTTCAAAAGCAATAACAGATGAAGCGTGTTCAATTTTACATTTCTCTTTATATCTCGAATCAGACACGTGGTCCAACTATTTATCGTTCTCAATGACTTCAGTTAGTTCTTGTATAGGTTTATTGATCAAGAGAGATAACCCCCAGCTGGGTAGCAGACAGGGCCGTAAAAAGAGCTAGATTATGAAAACACTAAACAACACTTCCTGTTATTTATATCGCACATTGTATATTTTATAAGCTTTTGATAATGTATGACAATAACAGTTTTTTTTGAGACAATATCTGTTCTCTCTCTCTCTCTCGCTCTCTCTCTCTCGCTCTCTCTCTCGCGCTCTCTCTCTCTCTCTCTCTCTCTCTCTCTCTCTCTCTCTCATAGATGTATATATACATACACATATATTTTCAATTTCTATTTAGATTTGTTTACAAGTTCAGTTCTATTTTAAATATCTTATGCTGAATTTATGAAAATTATTTATTTTATATGATAATTTATGTTTTAATTTATGATAGTGTATATTAAATTTCTGATATTTTATTTCTAATTCATACAAATTCATTTTTAATTTTTGTCAATTTGTGTTAATATTTTATAAATATGCATGCATTCAACTTTTATTGCATTTATACAATTTTTTTTTCCCGTGCAAGTGATGAACAAGTGAATGTTCATTTCCTCTGTATTTCTTGTCTGATATTTCAGTTGCGTCTATGACTTGGTCACGTCTTGAAGTCAGCTTCATATTATGGTCATAATGGTAAACATATCTTTCAGTCCCTCTTAATTCGTCTATGTGTGATCACTTCACATTCAGAAGACACATCGATTAAACCACATTTGGAACAACCCCCAGTCTACATTTGATTGCCTCACATTCAGAAGACACATCGATTAAACCACATTTGGAACAAACTACAGTCTACATTTGATTGCCTCACATTTAGAAGACACATCAATTAAACCACATTTGGAACAACCCCAGTCTACATTTGATTGCCTCACATTCAGAAGACACGTCAATTAAACTACATTTCGAACAACCCCCAGTCTACATTTGATTGCCTCACATTTAGAAGACACATCGATTAAACCACATTTGGAACAAACTACAGTCTATATTTTATTGCCTCACATTTAGAAGACAGATCAATTAAACCACATTTGGAACAAACTACAGTCTACACTTGACTGCCTCACATTTAGAAGACACATCGATTAAACCACATTTGGAATAACCCCCAGTCTACATTTAATTGCCTCACATTTAGAAGACACATCGATTAAACCACATTTGGAATAACCCCAGTCTACATTTAATTGCCTCACATTTAGAAGACACGTCAATTAAACCACATTTCGAACAACCCCCAGTCTACATTTAATTGCCTCACATTTAGAAGACACATCGATTAAACCACATTTGGAATAACCCCCAGTCTACATTTGATTGCCTCACATTTAGAAGACACATCGATTAAACCACATTTGGAACAACCCCCAGTCTACATTTAATTGCTTCACATTTAGAAGACACATCGATTAAACTACATTTGGAACAACCCCCAGTCTACATTTAATTGCCTCACATTTAGAAGACACATCGATTAAACCACATTTGGAACAACCCCCAGTCTACATTTAATTGCCTCACATTTAGAAGACACATCGATTAAACCACATTTGGAACAACCCCCAGTCTACATTTAATTGCCTCACATTTAGAAGACACATCGATTAAACCACATTTGGAACAACCCCCAGTCTACATTTAATTGCCTCACATTTAGAAGACACATCGATTAAACCACATTTGGAACAACCCCCAGTCTACATTTAATTGCCTCACATTTAGAAGACACATCGATTAAACCACATTTGTAATAACCCCCAGTCTACATTTAATTGCCTCACATTTAGAAGACACATCGATTAAACCACATTTGGAATAACCCCCGTTGAAGGTTGGAAACATAAAGAAAAATAAGGCTACATGGCTGTGTTCGGGGGAAAAAAAAACTAATTTAAAATGAGAAGAAATTAAAAAACTTCAACATCTTTACAATGATTAACCTGATTTGTGAAACTACTCTAGAAGACCCTTGCTTTGGAGTTGTGAGATTTTATCGTGTTATCAAGAATGAGACTGAATTGTTAACGGACACTGTCAGAGTGTAGAGATGATAAAAGAGTTATCAAGAATGAGACCGAAATGTTAACGGACACTGTCCGAGTGTAGAGATGATAAAAGAGTTATCAAGAATGAGACCGAAATGTTAACGGACACTGTCCGAGTGTAGAGATGATAAAAGAGTTATCAAGAATGAGACCGAAATGTTAACGGACACTGTCCGAGTGTAGAGATGATAAAAGAGTTATCGAGAATGAGACCGAAATGTTAACGGACACTGTCCGAGTGTAGAGATGATAAAAGAGTTATCAAGAATGAGACCGAAATGTTAACGGACACTGTCCGAGTGTAGAGATGATAAAAGAGTTATCAAGAATGAGACCGAAATGTTAACGGACACTGTCCGAGTGTAGAGATGATAAAAGAGCTATCAAGAATGAGGCCGAAATGTTAACGGACACTGTCCGAGTGTAGTGATGATAAGAGAGTTATCAAGAATGAGGCCGAAATGTTAACGGACACTGTCCGAGTGTAGTGATGATAAAAGAGTTATCGAGAATGAGACCGAAATGTTAACGGACACTGTCCGAGTGTAGAGATGATAAAAGAGTTATCAAGAATGAGGCCGAAATGTTAACGGACACTGTCCGAGTGTAGTGATGATAAAAGAGTTATCAAGAATGAGACCGAAATGTTAACGGACACTGTCCGAGTGTAGTGATGATAAAAGAGTTATCAAGAATGAGACCGAAATGTTAACGGACACTGTCCGAGTGTAGAGATGATAAAAGAGTTATCAAGAATGAGGCCGAAATGTTAACGGACACTGTCCGAGTGTAGAGATGATAAAAGAGTTATCAAGAATGAGACCGAAATGTTAACGGACACTGTCCGAGTGTAGAGATGATAAAAGAGTTATCAAGAATGAGACCGAAATGTTAACGGACACTGTCCGAGTGTAGAGATGATAAAAAATTGCGTAACACGGAGGACAACAAAAATGACAACCATGAAGATAAATAACTTCATTAATGGATTCATGCGCAGAATAAAAGGATGGAAATGGCAGGACAAAATCACTAACATAGAATTATGGAAAAAGTACTAGTCAAATACCAGTGGATAAAGAGATACAACGAAGACGAAGACTCTGGATAGCACACAGACTGCAGAAGTCAACTGAGAGTACTACACAAGAGGCCATTTTTTTAATCCCGAAGGAAAAAAACAAAGAGGAAGACTAAAATATTCTTGGAGAAGACGGAGGCAGAGATGAAGATGATGGGAAAGACATGAAATGATCTTAAAATAATGGCAATAAACAACACGGGTTGGAAAGTGTTTGTTGAAGACCTATGCTCCACAGGAAACTGAAAGTGTTTGTTGAAGACCTATGCTCCACAGGAAACTGAAAGTGTTTGTTGAAGACCTATGCTCCACAGGGAACTGAAAGTGTTTGTTGAAGACCTATGCTCCACAGGAAACTGAAAGTGTTTGTTGAAGACCTATGCTCCACAGGAAACTGAAAGTGTTTGTTGAAGACCTATGCTCCACAGGGAGCTGAAAGTGTTTGTTGAAGACCTATGCTCCACATAGAGCTGAAAGTGTTTGTTGAAGACCTATGCTCCACAGGAAACTGAAAGTGTTTGTTGAAGACCTATGCTCCACAGGGAGCTGAAAGTGTTTGTTGAAGACCTATGCTCCACATGGAGCTGAAAGTGTTTGTTGAAGACCTATGCTCCACAGGGAGCTGAAAGTGTTTGTTGAAGACCTATGCTCCACAGGAAACTGAAAGTGTTTGTTGAAGACCTATGCTCCACAGGGAACTGAAAGTGTTTGTTGAAGACCTATGCTCCACAGGAAACTGAAAGTGTTTGTTGAAGACCTATGCTCCACAGGAAACTGAAAGTGTTTGTTGAAGACCTATGCTCCACAGGGAACTGAAAGTGTTTGTTGAAGACCTATGCTCCACAGGAAACTGAAAGTGTTTGTTGAAGACCTATGCTCCACAGGAAACTGAAAGTGTTTGTTGAAGACCTATGCTCCACAGGGAACTGAAAGTGTTTGTTGAAGACCTATGCTCCACAGGGAACTGAAAGTGTTTGTTGAAGACCTATGCTCCACAGGAAACTGAAAGTGTTTGTTGAAGACCTATGCTCCACAGGGAGCTGAAAGTGTTTGTTGAAGACCTATGCTCCACAGGGAGCTGAAAGGTAGAAGAAGAAGAAGCAGAGATGATACAAAGTTATCATGAAAGAGACCGAGATAATTAACAGACATTGTCCGAGTATAGTTATGATAACAAGGAACAGTGGAGAAAAAAAACGTTACATTAGTCAGACTTTCCAAAGTGTCAAACTGTCAAAAATATAGAATCATAGACAGAATAAAATAAAAACAAATATTTGCTGAAGATGGGTACTTCTTTGGAAAGACATCGTAGAAGCTGTGAAACTTGCAGCTGAAATTCTTCTTAACAGAAAAGCAACGATGGGAAAATTGTATTCTCCAAGAAGACGCTTTGTCTGTAGATACAAAGCTGAGGAATAGTGAAGTTCTGAATGCCAACAAAATAGAAAGGCTGTTATTTATTAGATTCCATCTCACTACAATATTCCTGAAAATACCGAGGTAAACGAGTTGAGTTTAGTCATTGTTGTACAAGAAGAGAATCGCTCAACACAACGGTTTTCGGGCCTCCGAAATGTCATGAAAAATATATTAACATCGACATCAGGGCTAAAACTAAGAATAGCAAAATGTTATGTCTTCTCAACATTCCTATATAGTACAGAAGCATGGAACATTAGACAAGAAAACAGAACAGAAAATTGAAGCCTTTGAAATATGGATTTATCGAAGAATGGAAAGAATTGGACGGTAAAAAAAGAAAACAAATTATGAAGTCTTAAAACAACTAAAAATGAAAAGAGAACTACTAAACACAATCAAAGCAAAACAAATGAGATATTTGGAGCATATTAAAAGACACAGGAGTCTACTAAAAGTAATCTTGGAATGGAAAATACAAGGTAATAGAGGCAGAAACATACCAAGACTAACATGGACAAGTAACATCAAATGATGGACAAGGCAACATACGACAACCTGCACTATAAAAGCAAGAGACAAAGCGGAATGGCGCTCCATGGTAGCTAACCTTCGATGCGGAGACGACAGTCAATGATGAAGCTAGTTGACAAATGAAGCTATAATAGCCAGATAGTACAACTGTAATTTATGAGAGGTTTAACAGCAACAAATGCATGAACAAATGGGATACAGAACGCTATACAAACTATGCCTATTACCAGCTCAACAGAAAATAACAATAGCACTTTTATAGACACCGAACAGGCCATAACAGATTGATGTATCATCTTTACAACACTTTTTGTTATTATCGTTAGTCGAAGGCCCCGGTATCACTGCAAACGAATTAAAATCCATAATTGCTCAACCGCCCGTGCCAGTGGAATCATCAGAATTACCATTTCATCTCATTGAAGGATCCAAACAAAAGAAAGGCAGTTGCAGTCCCTATCATAACAGCTACAGCACACGCGAAAAGACATAAGGCCAAGCGGCACCGAAAGTGAACGCAGCTGAATTGTCCTTCTTCTTACGTATTATCATTCATCGTAAGTCGTAAGCAATCAGAATATCGAAACACAATCCGGATGAAACACAGCTGTGAGTACAGAGCACTAAACTCAGTAGTTCATGTAGCAAGCCGGACTTGCAATATAAGGAAACTGCAACAAGGAACACTTTTTAGACTTTGCCTCAATAGTTCTTGCCGCCTATCTGCCATATTGACCGGTTTACAATGATGACGCATATTACAATCAACACAGAACACACTATTGCGCACACTGTAGAGGATTTCAGATCACATGCACGTAATCCGCTTCACCGGCGAAGATACCAACAGTGGAACTTTCTATCTATACACTTATCTGCATTGGAAAGATAGAGTTAACCATCTTTCCAACAGTGGAACTTTCTATCTATATACTTATCTGCATTGGAAAGATAGAGTTAACCATCTTTCCAACAGTGGAACTTTCTATCTATACACTTATCTGCATTGGAAAGATAAGGTTAACCATCTTTCCAACAGTGGAACTTTCAATCTATACACTTATCTGCATTGGAAAGATAGAGTTAACCATCTTTCCAACAGTGGAACTTTCTATCTATATACTTATCTGCATTGGAAAGATAGAGTTAACCATCTTTCCAACAGTGGAACTTTCTATCTATACACTTATCTGCATTGGAAAGATAGGTTAACCATCTTTCCAACAGTGGAACTTTCTATCTATACACTTATCTGCATTGGAAAGATATAGTTAACCATCTTTCCAACAGTGGAACTTTCTATCTATACACTTATCTGCATTGGAAAGATAGAGTTAACCATCTTTCCAACAGTGGAACTTTCTATCTATACACTTATCTGCATTGGAAAGATAGAGTTAACCATCTTTCCAACAGTGGAACTTTCTATTTATACACTTATCTGCATTGGAAAGATAGAGTTAACCATCTTTCCAGCAAACAAAGTAACAGTGAACGTTGACGAAAACATGTCAGCGCCATCTTGAAACCGGAAGTTCCTTGTTCAACACTTTAGGAATACAAGTCTTTGTTGTGCTTATGACACAGGCAAAATGACTGCAGAACATCAGCTACAAACGTGCCCAGCTCATGATGGACAGTACATGCATTTGTGCATTCACTAGGAACTACTTGGACAAGCTGTACGGAGATGTCACAAACCTTGTTCAACGCCATATTCGAACTTATTAAAACTGGCATCTAAAGGTGTTCGAAGAGGAAGGAGGAGAAGAAGAGAGCAGCGATAGAGCAATGGTCAGCGAACTAGTGTAGTGATTCAATAAGTGGGAGTTTATTCTCCTATCAGACAAATTCACTCAGACTTAAATGGGTATGGGGTAGTTGTCTCATAGCGAGAAAGACAGTACTGGCGTAGTACTAACAACACTTCCAAGCTTGTGTCGATGACAAAGAAACGAGTTTGATAGCAAAACTACTTTACTGGTGTAGTAATATAAACACTAGCAATATTGTGTCGATGACAAAGAAACAAGTTTGATAGCTAAACTACTTTACTGGTGTAGTAATATAAACACTAGCAATATTGTGTTGATGACAAAGAAACAAGTTTGATAGCTAAACTACTTTACTGGTGTAGTAATATAAACACTAGCAACATTGTGTTGATGACAAAGAAACAAGTTTGATAGCTAAACTACTTTACTGGTGTAGTAATATAAACACTAGCAATATTGTCTTGATGACAAAGAAACAAGTTTGATAGCTAAACTACTTTACTGGTGTAGTAATATAAACACTAGCAACATTGTGTTGATGACAAAGAAACAAGTTTGATAGCTAAACTACTTTACTGGTGTAGTAATATAAACACTAGCAATATTGTCTTGATGACAAAGAAACAAGTTTGATAGCTAAACTACTTTACTGGTGTAGTAATATAAACACTAGCAACATTGTGTTGGCGACAAAGAAACAAGTTTGATAGCTAAACTACTTTACTGGTGTAGTAATATAAACACTAGCAACATTGTGTTGATGACAAAGAAACAAGTTTGATAGCTAAACTACTTTACTGGTGTAGTAATATAAACACTAGCAATATTGTGTCGATGACAAAGAAACAAGTTTGATAGCTAAACTACTTTACTGGTGTAGTAATATAAACACTAGCAATATTGTCTTGATGACAAAGAAACAAGTTTGATAGCTAAACTACTTTACTGGTGTAGTAATATAAACACTAGCAATATTGTGTTGATGACAAAGAAAAAGTTTGATAGCAAAACTACTTTACTGGTGTAGTAATATAAACACTAGCAACATTGTGTTGGCGACAAAGAAAAAGTTTGATAGCTAAACTACTTTACTGGTGTAGTAATATAAACACTAGCAACATTGTTTAGGCGACAAAGAAAAAGTTTGATAGCTAAACTACTTTACTGGTGTAGTAATATAAACACTAGCAATATTGTGTTGATGACAAAGAAACAAGTTTGATAGCTAAACTACTTTACTGGTGCAGTAATATAAACACTAGCAACATTGTGTTGGCGACAAAGAAACAAGTTTGATAGCTAAACTACTTTACTGGTGTAGTAATATAAACACTAGCAACATTGTGTTGATGACAAAGAAACAAGTTTGATAGCTAAACTACTTTACTGGTGTAGTAATATAAACACTAGCAATATTGTGTCGATGACAAAGAAACAAGTTTGATAGCTAAACTACTTTACTGGTGTAGTAATATAAACACTAGCAATATTGTGTTGATGACAAAGAAACAAGTTTGATAGCTAAACTACTTTACTGGTGTAGTAATACAATGTATAAACACTAGCAACATTGTGTTGATGACAAAGAAACAAGTTTGATAGCTAAACTACTTTACCTAGAGAACGCACTGGTATCGGCCGATTTAGTGTGATTGAATAATGAAGGACAACCAGAATGGCCATTCCAAAAGGGGACTCTGATAGTGCCATAGACCTTGCACTGGTGTCTTCCACCTTCGCACCGGTTTGCAGGTGGAGTGTACAGAGATTTCATGGAAGTGATCACTATCCATGTCATCGTAAGTGATAAAGGCAGAAACAGAAGCCAGAAAAACAATCTCAACACATTCCACTATGGAAACATAGACCAGGGCGTCATTAGCAAAATTAGACGTAGCAAACAGGGCACACCTCGCAGGAGGCAGGAGAGATGGAGGCAGGAGAGTGGACGCAGACGGCCTGGTGAAACGTAGTAGTCGAGGAAGCTTGGTGAAACAAGAGACAAGCGGCCAAGACATGGCAGAAAGCCAGAGATAATGGAAGAAGACAACCTGGGCCCTTGAAGCGTCTGAAAGCAGAGGTCGACCAAAAAATGATGCACTTTAAACTATGTGCTAAGCAGGCTAAGGATGCCAAATGGGATGACTTCTGTAAAAATGTGTGCTGAGAAAAATCGCTAGCCACATTCATGCGCCTTCACCAGAGCATGAATGGCACACCACGACACAGAGGTATACCAGACTTTCAGAGCACAGGCCGGATATGGCACATATCTGATGAGAGCAAAGGGATGGCCCTGCTTGCCCGCTACATTGAGCAGACTGACCAAAGAAATGAGGCTGTAAGAATGATGATTAGGGGGTCACTCTCAGAACTGTGTGAGGATATAGTGCTGAGAGAAGATCTCACGACCACAACCGATACCATTCGCACGCCACTTAAAAGGTCACACAACATCTTGGTCCAGACGGTGTTCTGTACGACGACATAGGCGATTTCGCCTCCAAAAAGTCTTCGAAGGATTCCAAAGACGAGAGGAGACATATGCTGCTGCTATAGATCTGGAGGATGCAAACAACAGAGTACTATTTGAATACCTCAAGCACATGCTTATCAATCTGTCGGAGCACCCCTTCCTCGTCAGAATTATCGCTGCATCACTTTTTCAGAGAAAGGTGATACTCAGATGTGGAAGTTGATCATCCGAGCCAACATCCATTTGTCCAGGGCTGCCACAAGGCTCACCATTGTCACCAGTTCTATTTAACGTGTACACAATAATTATCACGGAACAATAGCTGGAAGGGAGGGAAGAACTATGACTTTTGCTGATCACATTTCATATATCGACAGGAAAGCAACAGACATGAAATCTCCTCCACACTGAAAAACGAACTCGATCGCATCTCTTTCTGGTGTGGAGTATCAAGTGCCTTGGTTAATGCTAATAAAGCATCAGTTACGTTGTTCCCCCTTAACAATCATATCGTTAACACGGAAACACCGGTGATACGAATGGAACCTTTTGAGGTGACCAGGAACGGGCTGATGACGTACCTAGGAGTTAAGTTTGATCGCTGCTTGCCTTTTAGGGACCAAGTCGACCAGGTAATAACAAAAGCCCGCAAAGGATTAGCCGCCTTGAAGGTCATGGCAGCTGCGAACATTGAGCAGAGGCTACTTACCCTTCTGTTCCTGGGACTAGTCCTCGCGCCAACCAAGTATTCCCTAGCAATTCTTACTGCCAGTACGACTCAAACTGACAGGCTGGAGAAAATACAGAATGAAGCTATGCGCATTATCACGGGGTGTACGAGGGACACTCCCTGTGTAGTAATGAGGTATCTTTTTGACTGTCCAACCATGGATGATAGAATCAAGATTTGGAGGGCACGAGCATACCTGAGGATGAGTGCATATAAAGAGCATCCATTGCACCACGTGCTCAACACAGGGAAAGGTGACAGACTAAAAAGAGGCAAATCATGGGTCGGCCGAGAAGAAGATGTCATCAAACAGGTCTGTGGGCTTACCGATATCAACATTGGTGAGGAGTGGATACCGGTGCCTACGTCATTCAGGGGCATATTCTCATGAATTGTCACTCTCGACAGGAAATGTCGGGAGCAGAACTCAGTGGTGGTCAATGCGAAGGTCAATGTCTCATCTGCGATAACACCGATAAGAAAGATGCAGTGATCTATACAGACGGATCTGTAATATGACACCACAGGAGTGAATTGGCATTTACAGCACGCTCGGCAGGCAGAATAGTCAAAGAAGACAGTAGTGCATACGTTATTTCCACCAGTAGCATGACGGTGGAGGTGATGGCAGTGACCAGGGCATTCATCTGGTTAGAGTCACAAGACTACACTCACATTTGCGTACTAACTGATTTGATGGGCATGATAAAAAAAGTGGAGGCGGGCTCTGTACGCAGGTAATGTTAGTCTTTGTAAAAAAAAGTATTTGTTAGAGTCACCTTTGTCTACGTCCCTGGACATGCGGGAGTACGGTGAAATGATGGGCGCGGACAGGTTGGCCAGCTGCGCTGTCGTTGAAGACGGTAAACCAATGGATCGGGTGACATCATCAATGCCCTCATAGATGTGAGAAGGGCACAGGACTCCGACAGCCATGAGTCCACGTCACTAATTCGGATGAAAGATATGGTAGTTAAGATGGGTACAGCCAGAAACGAGAAACTTAGTGGGCGTGTGAGAAGACTTATCAACCAACACAGATTGAAGTTGTCAATCGCTGGACACGGTGGGACTTGCAGAGGAGGGGATCGGAGCACCTATGGACACATTCTGAGTGACCCGCAAATAACTCAATAACTCCAAAGAAGCTAATGAAATGAAGAGAGAGAGAGAGAGAGAGAGAGAGAGAGAGAGAGAGAGAACGATCAAGCGCATTGACCTGTGAGATAGGCTATCTTCAGCGCCCTCGCACGATCGTTTGACGCCCTTAGGCAAAAATAAATAAAAATAGTCTCCCCTTAGCAAGGAAAATATAGACGCGCATATGTAAGTGTTGTGGGTATGTGAATTTATGTGCGTGGTGTATGTGTGTGTGTGTGTGTGTGTGTGTGTGTGTGTGTGTGTGTGTGCAATCACTACGACAGCTTAATTTTTTAGTCTGTTCCTGAACATAATTAAGTTCAATTAAAATATTGAATGGGTTTTTAAAAAATTATTCAAATAATTTTGCATATTAATTTAAACAGTATTTTCCTACATTTGAAAAATGTAAACGATATAACACTCTTTCTTTGTTTATGAGTAAGGGTGGCGTTCCCGTGTAACCTGGCGCCACTAGACAACTGTCACGGTTTGCATGATGGTAATAGCGTTGGCTAAGATTAGCCTCCACGTGGTGTGCAGGCACTATACATAATATCCCCCGTCTCTGCTTCCTTTTAGCATCGATAGAAAATTGAAGTCTTCGGGATAATGCTCTGTTGTGTATGTCGTGTGTTGTGATCATTGTGATGTCAGATATTTTGTAATACATTGTCTTCTAAGTCTACCGTTCATCTTTGTTTACACATGTAAATGCTCGGTGCTGTCTGGCGGTGACAATGTTACATGAAAAAAGTCATTTGATCTGATCTGTTTTTAAAATGATCCATTACAGAGATAAACCACAACTACTTTCCTTGCATCGCTATTTCTGGTTGTCTTTCTTCTTGTCACATTGAGTATCATTTTCAAGTATCTATTTATTCTCGTTACATACCGTCTTTCTGTGTTAGGTGATAATGCTTGGCTCATATGGCCGTGATCAGTGTAGCTGCTGTAAACAGGAAACCGAATGTTTCGCTGCAGGAGGCAATCTGATCGTCAGAAAATCCCCTACGTGCAAGTGTTTCGACCCATAGCTTCTTGACACTTTGGGGGAGCTGGGTGGGGCCTGGTCTTGATTCCCAGGCATCAACCTCCTGCTACTTTAAGCTTAAAGGCTCACGCTATGTTCGGTATATACTATACTAACTTACTGATTAGCAGGGTAGGCCCTATCAAAGAAGGAGTAAGACGTCTCTTTCATCCTCTAGTCTTCGGGGTACCTTTGGGCAAGGTGTAGCTCCCGTTTAGCTCTACTCTCAGAGTTACATGAATCCATTGGAGCAGGTGGTGGATGGTGTATTGGGAATAGCCGACAAGTAGTGCCGGTTATTGTCCCCACTAGTGATGGCAGACGATCTCATTTATAGAGACAATGGCTGCGATCTCCTGCCAGTACAGTCACTGCAAAGAAGGAAAGGAATGACAAACAACCTTCTTATACTGCCAAGTATAATTATGTTAAAACGCAACTTAATACCTACAGCTAACGACGTTAATGGGGACTCCACAGCCACCTCGTCTGGTAGGGAGCAGTATGTGCTACAGGTGACACCCGATCGTCATCAAGCTACTGAATACAAGATCAAAAGTAAAAATACACTATCAAAACTATCTTGGGGCATTAGATCAGCATTCCAGGTTGGCAAGATAGAAAACATCAGCCAAGTAATGAAGAGAATGAAACAGAACATAATAGGTCGATGTGAAATGAAATGGAAATGAGCAGAATTATTACAACGCGACAGTGGAAATGTAATTTACTCTGAGGGAACCACACATGAAAGAGGTGTAGCCATCATGTTAGATAGAGAAAGAAGCAAAACAGTGAAAGGATTTTGGCCAGTATCAGAAAGAATTCTGCTAGTAAAATTGAGAGGTAGACCAATAGATATCAACATAATTCAAGCTCATGCACCAACAAGTAATAGCGAAGAAGAAGACATTAATAATTTTTACAACGAGCTAGAGATGACCATGAAACAATGTAAATCCTAAGAAATAACTACTATATTAGGGAATTTCAATGCAAAAGTAGGAACAGCTAAAGTCCAAAATGTGACTGGAGGACATGGCCTTGGAGAGACGAATGACAGAGGGGATAGATTGATAGATTGGGCAAAGACACATGAAATATTTATAGGCAACACCTAGATCAAATAACACCCTAGATGACTATGGACATGGCAAAGCCCAGACAAAAAAGTACACAATTAATTTGATCTTATACTAGTACAGAGAAGATTCAGGAATGGGCTAACTGTAGACGGGTACTGGGACATTATTAAAATCAAGGTCAGAGCAATGTATGTTTAGATTTGTGAGGGACCAGAGAAGAATGTTTCTAAATAGAACATATGTCAAGGTCACGAGTGGATGCATGAATTAATATAGTCAAAGGGCAGACGCAACGTCACTTGACGCTATGTCACCAGACACTGCGTCACCAACAAAAGTGCGGGATCATCACGAGTGGATGTATGAATTATTATAGTCATAGGGCAGACGCTACGACACTAGACGCTAGACCAGACGCTGCGTCAACAACAAAAGTGCGGAAAATGAGATACTTAAACCCGTGACTGAGTGGAACATGACACTTGGCACAAAGAACCAGAGAGAGAGAGCCGGGTCGGGTAATGCCGAGAGCGCTTTCGCCAGCATCAAAACAGAGCCGAGGGTCCAAAGGAACCTCAGATGGAGCAAACGGCACACGCATCTGAAGAATATATCTGCAAGAGATGGCAAAGCTAAGTCAACCAGAGACAAGAAACGATCTCTCACAAAGAAGCGTAACGCTTCAAGACCGAAACTCTCACTTAGTAAGCTGAGAGAGAAATCTGCTGAAATGACAAGGAGCAAAGTCAACCAGACACCAGAGCTTAGACAAGCAATGGACACAAGATAAGTGGCGTTACAAGCCGGAATGGCGATAGCTGATGCTCGACTAGAAACAAAGAAACGCTTGGAGAGAGAAACGCACTCTCAAGCACACTGAGAGAACAAACAAAACCAATGAGTTAGAGTAAGAATATTTACGTGAAAAGTTTTACCGATCACAGGATTACATTTCAGATTCCGAGATGTGTGTTAGGCTTAGATCACTAGTTTTATGAAATGTGAACTATTTAAGTTGTGTACATATATATATTTGCGATTAGTGAGTACACGGCTGTTCCAGACCACCAAGTAGCTTTGACTTATGTGTTCCAATTGTAATTATTTAATAGACAGACGTTGGTGTTGTATTACTCACTACACCTTGTCAATTATATATATGTGTGTGTGTGTGTGTGTGTGTGTGTGTGTGTGTGTGTGTGTGTGTGTGTGTGTGTGTGTGTGTGTGTGTGTGTGTGTGTGTGTGTGTGTGTGTGTGTGTGTGTGTGTGTGTGTGTGTGTGTGTGTGTGTGTGTGTGTGTGTGTGTGTGTGTGTGTGTGTGTGTGTGTGTGTGTGTGTGTGTGTGTGTGTGTGTGTGTGTGTGTGTGTGTGTGTGTGTGTGTGTGTGTGTGTGTGTGTGTGTGTGTGTGTGTGTGTGTGTGTGTGTGTGTGTGTGTGTGTGTGTGTGTGTGTGTGTGTGTGTAGTAGTAGACATGACATTTACACAAGGAAGTGTTCAGAAAGGCAATAATGCCTAATAATAATTTTCACAGTACATGAAACACAACGCAAATAAACATTGAAGCCACTATAAAGAACGAAGTAATTCGTCAAAGCCACTATACGAACACGAACCCAAAAGACAAAGTAGATAATAACAATAAATCAAGTAAGCAAGACATCGCAATCGACAATAAAACCTGTTTTCATAACATCTGTTAAAACAGAGGCAGGAGCAGATTGCAATATAGACCATGCACCCGTAGTTGGAAAGATGAGAATAAAACTACGGAAAACACAGAAATGCCCAAGAAATATGAAATTAGAACTAGACATGCTTAGAGTAGTTAGACAGATGAATGATAAGTACAGCACGATAATACAAAATAGATATAATGCTATTGAAAAAAATATACAGGACATCGAGGAGCAGTGGGAAATGCTGAAACAATTGATTCAACAAATATCAAAAGAAGTAATACCAGTGACTAAAAAATCAACAAAAAGAAATGGATGACAGAAGAAATATTAGAACTAATGGTGGAAAGTGGAAAACATAAGAAAGAAGAACGGACATACAAAATATTGCACAAAGAGATCCAAAACAAATGGAAAGAAGCAAAGGAAGGATGGTTAAAGCAGACATGTGAGAAATGGAAAATAAATAAAAGAAAGATTCACAATTTGTGCACAATCAGTTAAACGAATTAACAGGAAGAAATGAAATCAAAGTTTCAGGATGTGTGAAATCAAAACAAGGAAATATAATAATGGGACAGGGGAAGATAATGGAATGATGGACAGAATATATCAGTCAACTCTGTGATGATGAAAGACCAGAGTTAAACAATTCAAACAAAGACACAGAACCGCCAATAATGCAGGGAGAAGGGGAAAGGGCAATTAAGCACATCAAAGAGGTAAAGCTCGGGTCCCGACAATATTACAATCGAAGAGATAGATGCATTAGGAGAGCTGGAAGTACAAGTCATAACAAAATTACTCAATGACATATATAACACTGGACACATACCTGAAGATCTACTAAAATCTATCTTTGTAGCCATACCGAAGAAGTCAGGAGCCACTGATTGTGAAGACCATCGCACTATTAGTCTCATGAGCTATATGATACAAATATTACTAAGAACAATC
Organism: Megaustenia siamemsis; assembly: GCA_032433765.1. NCBI lineage: Eukaryota > Metazoa > Mollusca > Gastropoda > Stylommatophora > Ariophantidae > Megaustenia > Megaustenia siamemsis. The sequence continues at coordinate 55,178,298 of JAVIAB010000046.1, read as the reverse complement.
ATGAGACGCGTAAGGAACAAAATAAAACCAGAAATAAGTGAGGAACAATGTGGATTTGTGGAAGAAAAGGGCACCAATAATACAATATACATCCTGAGAACATTGATAGAAAGAGTTATAGAAGCAATGAAAGATCTATATAGGTGCTTTTTAGACTACACAAAAGCATTTGACTAAATAAAGCATGTGGAAATAATCAATATGCTGGAGAAATTAAACATTGATGGCAAGGATCTGCGAATCATAAAAAAACATGTACTGGAAACAAACAGGAGCAACAAGAATTAGTCAACCAAACAGGACAATTCCAATATATAAAACATGGTGTCAGACAAGGTTGCGTTCTGTCGCCTGATTTGTTTTCACTTTACAGCGAATATATTATCAGTTATTAAAATTGATTTCTAAAACGTACACTGAAGGAGCAGCAAAAGCAGAAAAGGAAGAAAGAATCATCATCATCATCATCATCATGTGCCATACCAGTTGGCGTAAGCGATCATGTCCCTCCACAATTTTCTATCTACAGTACATCGTATCAGTTCTGTTGTTGACTAATTTCCATGCCATGACACCAAGCTATCCAGTATTTTTTTCTCTTTGTCGTCCAAAATCTCTCTTTCCTTTTATTTTGCCAGTTGTAACCAAGTATTCCAATTGTCCTTTTCTCATGATGTGCCCAAAAAATGATGATTGTTTATTTCTGATTTTTTTTTTAGGAGTTCCCTTTTTGTGTTGGCCTCTTTGAGAATTTCCTCATTGGTCTTTTTAGGTGAAGAAGAAAAGGAATAATTTAAAACAAGTAAAACACCTACACTATCATCATTTCTTCGTACATTGAGCATTTATGGTTTAGGATCATTGTATGCGTTGTTTTGGGCATTTTTGGACACTTTTACAGCCAAATATTAAATTGTCTCTCATTCTACTTTTCCTTATGGAATTGTGCGTTTTTCTTGTGATTGAGTGACACCATATACAAGGACTGGTCTAACTCTCCCAGTGTGCACAAGTTTCAAAACGATAACGTCTGCTCCCATATCGATTCCTACTAATTTCTTCATTGTGTTCTTTCTGTTTCTGCTTAAGAAACGTTAGAATATTGTAAGTGAACAGTGAGCCTTTTAACTTGAAGCTACGCACGCAGTTGATAATGTGTGCTTTAAAGGAGGTGCTTTGGGGAAGAAAGTAGAATATTGTAAGTGAACAGTGAGCCTTTTAACTTGAAGCTACGCACGCAGTTGATAATGTGTGCTTTAACTGCGCCATTCTTTTTATGCAATGCAATGAAAGTTGATGTTTTTAGTTCATTTGGTATGTATCATATTTGGTATATGCCATTGCATATGTCTGTAATCACTTCAATGACAAAATCTTCTAGTGCCTGTATCATCTCTATCTGTATATTGTCAGGTCCTGCTGATTTTCCCTTTTTCATTGTTTTTATAACTTTTCCCACTTCAGATTTTAAGATTTTGTAGCTGGACTTACATTTTATAAATGGTTTTGTTGTCCCTTTCGTCATGAAATAATTCTGTTATTTATTCATGCCATCTATCGATTATATCTTTGTTGTCTGTTAGCATTATTCCTTCACTGTTTGCAATACATCCGTTTCCTGCAGCTTTTTTTGTTTTTATTAGTTATTTTCTTTATTTTCGTGTGCATTCCTCATAATTTTGTTTACTTTCCATAGTTTCGACTTCTAGACATCTTTGGTTGATGAGTCAGTCTTCTTTTGACTTTTTGCAAATTGTTCGTATTTTATTATCAATTTCCTTGTATCTTCCGGTGTTCTTCGCTTGTCTCCTTTCTTCCATTTTTTCTAAGATGGTGTCAGTTATCCATTTTTGTTCCTTTCCTTTTTGGGTAAGGTGTCACAGGATTCTTGTATGTTGTTTTTTATGCATTACCATTTGGTTGTAACTTTTTCATCAGGATTTTCTCTTCTGTACCGCTTAATATCCCTTCTTCTAACAGCTTCTGATATGTGTTCTTTACTTGTATTGTATAAGTTTCTTTAACATCTTTTTCACTTAAAGCTGTTATATCTATTGGTATTGATGTATTAGGCTTTTGTTTGTTTCTCTTTAGTTTGATTTTCATTTTAATCATTACAGGATTGTGATATAAATTAATATCTGCTCCTGGATAGGCTTTGGCTTTCATTACGCTGTTACAGAATCTGTCTTTTATCATTATGTAATCTATTTGATTCCTCTTCTTATCTCCAGGACTTTTCCATGTGTATAGTTTTATTTTTTCTTGCTCAAAGTAGGTGTTACATATTATCAGCCTGTTTTCTTCACAGAATTGTATTAATCTTTCTCCTCTGTCATTTCTTTTTCCCAAACCATAATTTTTTAAATGATATTATATATCTACCTTTTTCTACTTTAGCGTTCATGTCACCCATTACAATCAAGATGTCTGAAGATTTCACTTGCTTCTTAACTTTATTGAGATCTTCATAGTGTGCTTCTATTTGTTTATCTGTATAGTCTTGAGTAGATGCGTATGACTATATTATTGCAATATCAGATGGTTTTGCCTTCATTTTTAATAGCATAATCCTATCACTGTATGTCCAATGGGTATTTATTTATGTTTGTAGCTCTCGTTTTATTAGAATGCCTACCCCTCTTTGATGTTCTGTTGTGTTACCTGAATGTATAAATGTATATTTATCGTCTTGAATGTATCCACTTTCTTTCCATCTTGTTTCTGATATGCCTAAAATATCTATGTTTAATCGTTCTGCTTCTATCATAAGATTTGCTAATTTTCCTACTTGGTGTAAGGTCCTAACATTCCATGTAGTTATTTTTAGCTCGTTCGCATGACAATAGTTAGAATTTCTCTCCATGGATTTCTTTGGAATGTTACGTGATGAGGCTCCAATCTCTTTCACGGTGGTCTGCCATATTCGTGTCCTGAATATGCCTCATGTGTACCACACACTTTGCAGTTATCGCGTTCTGGGCCGTTGATCGTTTCTAATTCATCTGCCCTATCCACCGTCACAGACTTTACACTCGCTTTGGACATACCCGCCCCGCGCCATTGTTGTCGAACTGTGTACGAACCACGAACACACGACACGAAAAAACTTCCTCCTGTTTTTATTCCTTACCACAGAAGAATGCTAGTCTAGAAAGATCATAGGTCTTCTGTCACGATGATACGCCCATCCTTCGTGACATCCTGGTTATTATTCTATGCACGCAATATCCTATTACTTAAAAAATTATCCTTGAAGTGTGCTTGACTTTCATAGGTGTGTATAAAGGTGGATTCCGATGCCCGTAGCGCCAGGCGCAGTCCTGAAATAGTACCATATTTTTGTGCGTCTTCAAATGAAATTAATAGTTAACATTTTTATTTATTTATTTATTTGGGGGGAGGGGTTATTTTCGAAAGAAAATCATTTAAAGCCAAAGGGGAAGATAAAAGATAATCAAATGTCCATGTTATCCCTTTGTTTCATCGCAGCCTGCGCACTGGAAGCTGACAGCGAAGGTAAACACCGTCCCAGCCTATTTCTTTCCTTGTAATGTCTGTTCTGACAGACTATTTATTCCTCCCTCATGTTAGTCTCCAATCTATAGCGATACTACTCTCTTACCCTATTGGTAAATTGTGAAAAACTGGCATCTCTTGATGTCACCCTCCCATCAATAACACTGGGCATCCGACATTTCATGATTGCATATTCAGTTAATTCAGATTTAAACAATTGTGAACACGATCTGACAATCTTACACTCAATGCTTGGGCATCATAAACAATCTCAATCTCCACCTATTTCACATCAATTATTATTTTTGTTATCTCTGCCTACATCAACATACTTATTTCAGTCATTTTTATATCTCACTAAAGTATTGCAACAAGCGGAGAAATATATAAGGCTCCTTAGCCACCCCATGCACCAAAGAATAACAGGTTCTGGAATTGTACGACTAAAGAGGAGCAACTTCGCTGCAATTGCCAATGAACTAATTACTGGACCATGTGCCCTGGACTTACTAACACTCCTAATATATCAAACATGTGTGCTTAGCACACTACTATATGGATCCGAAACCTGGACAACATACTCAAACCAGGAAAAAAGACTAAATGTCTTCCACATGCGATGTCTCCGCAAAATAATGCACATCAAATGGCAAGACAAAATAACCAACTCAATTGTCCTGCAACGTGCTAAGGCCCTAACAATCATGTCGATGCTCAGAAGTCGAAGGCTAAGATGGCTGGGGCATGTCCAACGGATGGAAGAAAAACGCATTCCTAGGCAAATACTATATGGTGAGCTAAAACACGGAAAAAGACAAATCGGCAGACCTAAACTACGATATAGAGATATCTGCAAATCATCTCTGAAAGACTTCTCCATCTGTGAAAACGACTGGCAACATCTGGCAAGTGATCGCACATCATGGAGAGCATGTATAAGGAACGGTATAACAACATTTGAGACTGTGCTAAGACAGGACTTAGAAGAGAAGAGACTCATGAAAAAGGATGGTAAACCCTGTGGACCAGCGAGCCTGACCTGTTCATTATGTGACCGCGTGTGTTTGTCAAACATTGGTAGAATTAGCCACGAGAGAAGCTGTTCGGCAAAAACAATACCTAAAAAAAATACGCAATAGCCTCCACTAGACCGTCTGACAAGACGAAAAGGGCCATATATAATTACTGGAGACCCAGTACTTTCCCAAACAATATCGAAACCCTTGGGCCCATCTGATATGTCTACTCACGGAAAACATAAAATACCAGAACTTAAGGAAAACATAACAGGAATCATGAAAAAAGGCACCCAATCAGACACAGAAAGAAAACACGTAGCAGAAAAAACACATACACGATACCTACCCACAGGACTCTTGGTCCCACATATACACAGATGACTCTGCTACAAATGCCACCAGAAATGAAGGGGGAAGTGTGTTCTTTACGCTGAATAATCAGGACGAGATCACCAAGTCAATAGCTACTGGAAAATTCTCAAACTTTAAAGCAGAAACTGAGACCACCAGAGATGCTGCAACACTGGCTACTCAACACAAAAATAACATTCACAATAAATTGGTGATTCTGACTGATGCTCTGTCAGTATTATCAGCTCTAAAAATCCCCAAGAACAATGAACTAGATGACTTGAGAACAGCCCTGGACCAACTATGCAATAACTTCCATAGAGTAGTCATTCAGTGGATACCATCACACTGTAATATACACGGGAACGAACGCGCAGACAAATTAGCTAAAGAGGGAGGGAGATTACCACTATCCGCTCAGTTATGATGAAGCCAAATCCATCCTCAAAGGTCAGTTCCATGAAAAATAGAAACGAGAGCACCCAAAGCATAACGAGAGTGACGGATACCACCAACTATCAAGGAGTTCACCAAATTCAAAATAGGTACAACCAGCCTATGCTACTGTACACTGGACAATATGACTACAAAACATGTTCTACAGGATTGCCTCCAGTACACAGACCTGAGAAGAGCAATGTGGTCCACGCCCACCTCCCTGGAAGAGAAACCATATGGGGCAATTGAACCACTTAAACTGACAGCTGACTTCATGAGAGTCTGGAATCCTACTCTGATTGAGTCTTGATAGCAGAGAGAGAGAGAGAGAGAGAGAGAGAGAGAGAGAGATCTCCGTTTCAATTTCTTGCACTTTGCTTTCTGTTGCTGTCTCAGTTTCTATCTTCTTGTTCTGTCTCTGATTCTTTTTCTTTATCACTCTCCGCCTGTCTTTTTCCCCCACTTCCTCTTTATTTAAACTTAAAATTGTTTTGAACATTTTATCTTTCTCTTTTACTTTCTGTATATGTTATCCCTTTCTCTTTCTTTTTCAACTTTTATTTCACTTTCTATAACAGTCGACTTTTCACTTTCTATATCAGTCGACTTGTTGCTTTCTATATCAGTCGACTTTTTATTTTCTATATCAGTCGACTTTTCATTTCTATAACAGTCGACTTTTTACTTTCCATATCAGTCGAGTTTTCATTTTCTATATCAGTCGACTTTTTACTTTCTATATCAGTTGACGTTTTACTTCCTATACCAATCGACTTTTTTTATCTGTCGAATTTTTACTTTCTATATCTGTCGACGTTTTACTTTCTAAATCAGTTGACTTTTCTCTTTCACTTTCTGTTTGAATCTCTTATTTGTGTCTCATTGTGCCTAAGTCTCAGATTTGCTGTTTCATGTTCCCTTCTTCTTTCCGTCTATTCATCTTTCTGATACTTTAAATTTTTCTTTTCCTCAATCTCCATGTTCCCACCTCTTCTCTTTAAATGTGTGCATCTGTCCCTTCTCCTCCCTATCTCTCTCTCTCTCTCACTCTCTCTCTCTCTCTCTCTCTTGGGAGGATTGAACGAAGGGTCGTACACAGATAACAAAAACAGGTTAAAACTATAACCGATATAAGAGAGAAGCACGAGCTAGGTAAAATGCTGTCGCCACATCGGGGTTAGCAACTCACGGCATCATTCACTTCCCAATTGTGTTCCCTGGCAAATGACGTCATCAAAGCAGAATGGTTAATGAGACGGTAACAATCTCTACTGCCTGAATTCTGTGGACATATATTGGTTAACGAGACCACTATAATCTCTGCGGGGTGAATTCTGTGGACATATATTGGTTAACGAGACCACTATAATCTCTGCGAGGTGAATTCTGTGGACATATATTGGTTAACGAGACCACTATAATCTCTGCGGGGTGAATTCTGTGGACATATATTGGTTAACGAGACCACTATAATCTCTGCTGCGTGAATTATGTGAAAATATATTGTTAACGAGACCACCATAATCTCTGTGGGGTGAATTCTGTGGACATATATTGGTTAACGAGACCACTATCATCTCTGCGGGGTGAATTCTGTGGACATATATTGGTTAACGAGACCACTATAATCTCTACTGCGTGAATTATGTGAAAATATATTGGTTAACGAGACCATTATAATCTCTGCGGGATGAATTCTGTGGACATATATTGGCTAACGAGACCACTATAATCTTTGTGGGATGAATTCTGTGAACATACATTGGCTAACTACGTAGGGAGGTCAAAAAGTAATGCACACCAATTTTTTTCTCGGCTAATAATAAAGATAGGAATATGAATTTTGCACACTTGGAATATGACATGTTCCAATTATGTGCACCAAATTGCACAGCTTTCTGAAAAATATTACGCAATCTATGAACCGTTAAAATGGAGCTTGTCAACAATGTCCGTTACAAACAGCGAATTGTCATATAATTTCTGGTTGCGGAAAAAGAAACTGTGGCAAACATTCATAAACGACTGTGTGCAGTGTACAAATGTTCTGCAGTCGATAGGAGCACAGTTAGTCGCTGGGTTCAGAGAATTAAAGCTGCAGAAAGTGTACGAGTGGAGCTGCATGATTTACCGCGTTCTGGACGTGTTGCCTCGGCTACCAGCACAGACATGTTAAACCGGGCTGATGCCATTATTCGTAAGGATAGGCGTATCACTAGTCAGCAATTGGCATTGCAGCTTACAGTCAGCAAGGGAAGTACAATCGCAATTTTTAAAACTCTCGGATATTCAAAGATTTGCGCTCGATGGGTTCCTCGGTGCCTAACAAATGATCACAGAGTTCAAAGGAAAACATTCTGTTCTGAATTGTTGGAGCGTTTCGGTGTTGAAGGAGAAATGTTTTTGTCAAAAATTGTTACCGGTGACGAAACGTGGGCACATTATTATGAGCCTGAAACAAAAATGCAGTCAATGGAATGGCATCATTCGCAGTCACCAAAAAGAAAAAAATTCAAAACATCTCCATCAGCCGGAAAGGTGATGATCACTGTCTTCTGGGACATTGATGGTGTGATTCTTGTTGATGTAATGACAAGAGGTGAGACAATCAACTCGACAGCTTACATCAATACACTGACAAAACTCAAAAATCGGTTCCACAGAGTTCGGCCTAATAAGCCATCTGCAGATTTGTTGCTTCAACATGACAATGCACGCCCTCACACAAGTCAGGTAACACGGGAAGCAATCAACAAATTTGGTTGGACTGTACTGCCCCATCCTCCTTACAGCCCTGATCTGGCTCCCTCAGATTTCCATCTGTTTGGACCACTCAAAAAATTCCTGCGTGGGAAACACTTTGACAATGATGAGGATGTGATCCGTGCAGTTAAAAAATGGCTACGCGAGCAGGACAAAACTTGGTACAAACGAGGCATTCATGACCTAGTTTCGCGTTGGCGTAAGGCAATACGCTTGGACGGAGATTATGTTGAAAAATAGGTAGTGTAAAGGGGATGTTCAGCTACAATCTGTGAAAATTTCACACATTTTGCCCGAATAGTTTCCGAGAAAAAAATTGGTGTGCATTACTTTTTGACCTCCCTTCAGTATCTATTGACCTTTCGAGCCGTAACCGGCCCATAGGGCGTAGACCAAGATTTACCTTCTCGTATCTGAATTTTTTGTTCTAGCAGTTTTCTTTTAAAGATATTTTATCAAATCTCGCCATCTGTCTCTGTTCTGTGCAAACAGCTCTATCTCATTGAGGGAGCCGATTCCTGCTGCTCTTGCCTCTCTCATCAATGTTCTTCTCAGTGTCTCCCTGGGTCTTCCTCTTTTTCTCGTACCTGTTGTTTCCCATATGAGGGCTTGCTTTGCTATTCGGTTATTATCTCTTCTCATCACATGTCCAACGTATGACCATCGTCTTTTCTTTATTACTGAAGATATTAGTGGTTGATTGGCGATTTCTCTAATTTCCTCGTTTGTTTTGAATTCGTTCCACGCTATACCAAGTATTTTCCTTAGACATTTATTTTCGAAAGCGTTCAACTTTGTTTCTATATCTCTTGTTGTTTTCCAGCTTTCACACGCATACGTAAGGGTTGATAGTACATTTGATTTGAATAGCCTAAGTTTTGTGTTTGTGCTGATGAGTTTTGATTTCCACAACTTCTCAAGGCTTCTGAAAGACATTGCTGCTTTAGCTATTCTGATTTCTTTGCTCGTATCCCCTTCTCGATCAATGTGACTTCCAAGATAGACAAAGTTATCGATCTCTTCTACTGGTTTGTTTTCCATGTATATTTTGTCACCTGTTGGAATTAAACTTTTCATGACTTTAGTCTTTTCATGATTGATCTCAAGCCCAATTTTGCTGGCTATTGATGATAGTTCATTTGTGTTTTCCTGCATCGTTTTTATCTGACTGCTGATGAGAACTATGTCATCAGCAAAGTCGAGGTCCTCCAAATGGTCTCCTTGTATCCATTCAATGCCTTTATTACCAGTGAGCATTTCTTCATTATGAAGTCCATAACAACTCCATATAACAAGGGCGATAAAATACATCCTTGTTTAACCCCAGTTTCTATTGGGAAACATTCGCTCAGTCCTTCCTCTGTTCGAACTGCACATGTGTAACCATCATACATGTCTTTGATAATATTTATGATTTTTTATGGTAAGCCATATTGCTTCAGAACTTTCCACAAAGAATCTCTATGAATACTATCAAATGCTTTTCTTGAAGTCGATGAAGTTAAGTACAAAAGGTTTTTGCTTTTCAATGTGTTCTTCCAATATAAGTCGTAGAGTGAAAATGTGGTCAAGGCAGCTTCTCCCTTTTCTAAACCCTGCCTGTTCTTCACGCATTACTGTATCTATTGAATCCTTTATTCTATTTAGGATGATTTTGCAGAATAACTTTGAGGCAACTGACAAAAGTGTCACGCCTCTCCAGTTGTTACAATCTCTAAGATTGCCCTTTTTTGGAATCTTAACAATGATTCCTTTTTTTTTCCATTTATGAGGCGTCTTCTCTGTTTTCCAAATGATGTTGAACATTTTTTTGGAGATGTATTAGATTATGGCTATCAAATGCCTTGAGGATCTCAGCTGTTAACTTATTGGCTAACGAGACCACTATACTATAATCTCTGTGGGATGAATTATGTGAAATATATTGGTTAACGAGACCACTATAATCTCTGCGGGATGAATTATGTGGACATATATTGGTTAAAGAGACCACTATAATCTCTGCGGGATGAATTCTATGAAAATATATTGGTTAACGAGACCACTATAATCTCTGCGGGATGAATTCTATGAAAATATATTGGTTAACGAGACCACCATAATCTCTACTGCGTGAATTCTGTGGACAAGTATTAGTTAACGAGACCACTATAATCTCTGCGGGATGAATTCTATGGACATATATTGGTTAACGAGACCACTATAATCTCTGCGGGGTGAATTCTGTGGACATATATTGGTTAACGAGACCACTATATTCTCTGTGGGATGAATTCTGTGGACATATATTGGCTAACGAGACCACTATAATCTCTGTGGGATTAATTCTGTGGACATATATTGGTTAACGAGACCACTATAATCTCTGCGGGATGAATTCTGTGAACATATATTGGCTAACGAGACCACTATAATTTCTGCAATGTTAAGAATTCTGTTGACATATAATAAAATACAATATTGTAATACCTCCTCGATGAAGAAATAGAAGAGCTCTAGAAGCCAAAGAAGCCACATCATTTCTTCACCCACCACACTGGCACACAAACTAACATGCTGTCCACATGGCGTTACCCCAACAACAGCATTCATTTTTTATTTTATAATAACAAAATATTGTCATTTTTTATGAACACAGACACGAATGTCAAATCTTCAGGCTCGACCATTCAAGCGGCAACGTAGAAGTAAACTTTGGTTTCAAGTGACTGATCTTCTATCCAACCTGAAATAAAACGTGCACTGATTGTGCAGAGCTTCCTATACTGGTCCCAATGTTTATTGTTGTTTTCCTAGAAACTACCCTCCCATCCTGAAAGATTACTCCAGACCATTTAGGTTTATTCAATTTTGAATAATCTGAGGTTCTGCATTGAAGATATCTCGCCCACAACTAATATCAAACGTCTCCCACTGTCAAAATTGAATGTCTCCCACAACCAAAATAAAACATCTCCCATAACCAATATTGGGCGTCTCCCACAACCAAAATAAAACATCTCCCACAACCAATATTGGGCGTCTCCCACAACCAAAATAAAACATCTCCCACAACCAATATTGGGCGTCTCCCACAACCAAAATAAAACATCTCCCACAACCAATATTGGGCGTCTCCCACAACCAAAATAAAACATCTCCCATAACCAATATTGGGCGTCTCCCACAACCAAAATAAAACATCTCCCACAACCAATATTGGGCGTCTCCCACAACCAAAATAAAACATCTCCCATAACCAATATTGGGCGTTTCCCACAACCAAAATAAAACATCTCCCACAACCAATATTGGGCGTTTCCCACAACCAAAATAAAACATCTCCCACAACCAATATTGGGCGTTTCCCACAACCAAAATAAAACATCTCCCATAACCAATATTGGGCGTCTCACACAAGCTGAATAAAACATCTCCCATAACCAATATTGGGCGTTTCCCACAACAAAATAAAACATCTCCCATAACCAATATTGGGCGTTTCCCACAACCAAAATAAAACATCTCCCATAACCAATATTGGGCGTTTCCCACAACCAAAATAAAACATCTCCCATAACCAATATTGGGCGTCTCACACAAGCTGAATAAAACATCTCCCATAACCAATATTGGGCGTCTCACACAAGCTGAATAAAACATCTCCCACAACCAATATTGGGCGTTTCCCACAACCAAAATAAAACATCTCCCATAACCAAAATAAAACACCTCCCATAACTAATATTGGGCGTTTCCCACAACCAAAATAAAACATCTCCCACAACAAATATTGGGCGTTTTCCACAACTAAAATATAACATCTCCAACAACAAATATTGAACTCGCCCTTGAATCAAAATCTAACGTCTCTCATAAAGGACATTTAACACTTAATACAACAAATTTCCCACCAACTATTGTTTCCTTCAAAGCACCCAACCAACTATTGTTCCATATAATAAATTCCCACCAACTATTGCTCCATATAATAAATCCCCACCAGCTATTGCTCCACATAATAAATTCCCACCAACTATTGCTCCATATAATAAATTCCCACCAACTATTGCTCCATATAATAAATCCCCACCAGCTATTGCTCCATATAATAAATTCCCACCAACTATTGCTCCATATAATAAATTTCCACCAGCTATTGTTTTTTACAATAAATCCCCACCATCTATTGTCTTCTACAATACATCCCACCAACTATTGTCTTCTACAATAAATACTCACCAACTATTGTCTTATACAATAAATACCCACCAACTATTGTCTTATAAAATAAATACCCACCAACTATTGTCTGCTACAATAAATTCCCACCAACTATTGTCTTCTACAATAAATACCCACCAACTATTGTCTTATACAATAAATTCCCACCAACTATTGTCTTCTACAATAAATACCCACCAACTATTGTCTTATAAAATAAATCCCCACCAACTATTGTCTTCTACAATAAATTCCCACCAACTATTGTCATCTACAATAAATTCCCACTAACTATTGTCATCTACAATAAATTCCCACCAACTATTGTCTTCTACAATAAATACCCACCAACTATTGTCTTATAAAATAAATCCCCACCAACTATTGTCTTCTACAATAAATTCCCACCAACTATTGTCTTCTACAATAAATTCCCACCAACTATTGTCATCTACAATAAATTCCCACTAACTATTGTCTTCTACAATAAATCCCCACAAACTATTGTCTTATACAATAAATTCCCACTAACTATTGTCTTCTACAATAAATCCCCACAAACTATTGTCTTATACAATAAATTCCCTCAAACTATTGTCTTCTACAAAAAATCCCCACAAACTATTGTCTTATACAATAAATACCCACCAACTATTGTCTTCTACAATAAATCCTCACAAACTATTGTCTTATACAATAAATTCCCACCAACTATTGTCTTCTACAATAAATTCCCACCAACTATTGTCTTCTACAATAAATCCCCACGAACTATTGTCTTCTACAATAAATCCCCACCAACTATTGTCTTCTACAATAAATACCCACCAACTATTGTCTTATAAAATAAATTCCCACCAACTATTGTCTTCTACAATAAATTCCCACCAACTATTGTCTTCTACAATAAATTCCCACCAACTATTGTCTTCTACAATAAATCCCCACCAACTATTGTCTTCTACAATAAATCCCCACCAACTATTGTCTTCTACAATAAATTCCCACCAACTATTGTCTTCTACAATAAATTCCCACCAACTATTGTCTTCTACAATAAATTCCCACCAACTATTGTTATCTACAATAAAAAACCTATTAATTATTGTCTCACAAAATAGATCCATATCACCCACTGCCCCCTTTGAAGAAATCCTCACCGTCTCCTAAGCCACTAATTTTTGTATGCACCAAATGTTGTATCTCTAGTGAAGTCCCCAGCTGACTTAACTTCATTTTCCTATTGTTCACACCTACAGCCGTGGGCTGTATTTGACCAGGGACACCTGATCTAGCTCTATTATCATAGTAACTTAGAAAAAAAAATCATCATTTTTTGGCCATGTAATGAGAAGAGAACAAGTGGAATATATTGTAACAAACGGGAAAATTGAGGGACAAAATACCAGACAGCTTAAGAGATTGGCTTGACAGGAGGTCAACAACAGAAATGATATATAACTGTTTAGATCGAAAGTTGTGGAGAGACATGATCACCAACGTCAGCAGGGCCGGTACTTGATGATGATGATGATGATGATGATGATGATGATGATGATGATGATGATGATGATGAGAAAAAGAAAAACAACCACAAAGAGAAATCTGAGACAATAATAGCCAAACGAGGATTCGAACTCTCACTCTGTGCACTTTTCCGAGTACATTATTATGTAAATACCTGTGTCCTTGTATAATTTATAGATGCGACGGGTATTATCTACACTCATGTCAATACACGCTTTGTCCCCTGCAGTTTCTATATCTTGTTGAAAGGGACACGCATTTTACAGATTATTAAGACAGTAACGTTATCGGTATATCAATCCTATTTCACTTAGGGTGTGTGAGGTAATATAAGTTTGTTGTAGGAGACGGTGCAGATTTCTTGTAGGAGACGGTGGAGATTTGTTGTTGGAGAGATTGGAGATTTGTTGTGTGAAAGGGGTGGAGATTTGTTGTGTGAAAGGGGTGGAGATTTGTTGTGTGAAAGGGGTGGAGATTTGTTGTGTGAAAGGGCTGGAGATTTGTTGTGTGAAAGGGGTGGAGATTTGTTGTGTGAAAGGGGTGGTGATTTGTTGTGTGAAAGGGTGGAGATTTGTTGTGTGAAAGGGGTGGAGATTTGTTGTGTGAAAGGGGTGGTGATTTGTTGTGTGAAAGGGGTGGAGATTTGTTGTGTGAAAGGGGTGGAGATTTGTTGTGTGAAAGGGGTGGAGATTTGTTGTGTGAAAGGGGTGGTGATTTGTTGTGTGAAAGGGGTGGAGATTTGTTGTGTGAAAGGGGTGGAGATTTGTTGTGTGAAAGGGGTGGAGATTTGTTGTGTGAAAGGGGTGAAGTTTTGTTGTATGAGACGGTAAGGATTTGTTACAGGAATCAGTGTGAACTTGATGTAGTGAACGACAGATTTGTTGCTGGAGAAAGTGAAGCTTTTCTGTGATAAACGATTGAGATTTGTTGTTGGTTGCGATGAAGATTTGTTGTTGGTTGCGATGAAGATTTGTTGTTGGTTGCGATGAAGATTTGTTATTGGTTGTGATGAAGATTTGTTGTTGGTTGTGATGAAGATTTGTCGTTGGTTGCGATGAAGATTTGTTATTGGTTGTGATGAAGATTTGTCGTTGGTTGCGATGAAGATTTGTTGTTGGTTGCGATGAAGATTTGTTGTTGGTTGCGATGAAGATTTGTCGTTGGTTGCGATGAAGATTTGTTATTGGTTGTGATGAAGATTTGTTATTGGTTGTGATGAAGATTTGTTATTGGTTGTGATGAAGATTTGTTATTGGTTGTGATGAAGATTTGTTATTGGTTGTGATGAAGATTTGTTATTGGTTGTGATGAAGATTTGTTATTGGTTGTGATGAAGATTTGTTATTGGTTGTGATGAAGATTTGTTATTGGTTGCGATGAAGATTTGTCGTTGGTTGTGATGAAGATTTGTTATTGGTTGTGATGAAGATTTGTTATTGGTTGCGATGAAGATTTGTTATTGGTTGTGATGAAGATTTGTTATTGGTTGCGATGAAGATTTGTTATTGGTTGTGATGAAGATTTGTTATTGGTTGCGATGAAGATTTGTCGTTGGTTGCGATGAAGATTTGTCGTTGGTTGCGATGAAGATTTGTTATTGGTTGCGATGAAGATTTGTCGTTGGTTGCGATGAAGATTTGTTATTGGTTGTGATGAAGATTTGTCGTTGGTTGCGATGAAGATTTGTCGTTGGTTGCGATGAAGATTTGTTGTTGGTTGCGATGAAGATTTGTTATTGGTTGCGATGAAGATTTGTCGTTGGTTGCGATGAAGATTTGTCGTTGGTTGCGATGAAGATTTGTCGTTGGTTGCGATGAAGATTTGTCGTTGGTTGCGATGAAGATTTGTCGTTGGTTGCGATGAAGATTTGTCGTTGGTTGCGATGAAGATTTGTCGTTGGTTGCGATGAAGATTTGTCGTTGGTTGCGATGAAGATTTGTCGTTGGTTGCGATGAAGATTTGTCGTTGGTTGCGATGAAGATTTGTCGTTGGTTGCGATGAAGATTTGTCGTTGGTTGCGATGAAGATTTGTCGTTGGTTGCGATGAAGATTTGTCGTTGGTTGCGATGAAGATTTGTTGTATGAGACGGTGGGGATTTGTTGTAGAGGTGAATGTTTGCTTCAGATGATTATTGAAACTTGAAAAAGAGAACTACTAAACACAATTCAAACAAGGCAAATGAGATTTTTGTGGCATGTTAAAAGACACAGCAGCCTTCTAAAAGTAATTTTGGAAGGGAAAATAGAAGGTAAAAGAGGCAGACCACGACTAACATGGATGAGTAAAATCAAAAGTTGGGCAAGTTTGCCTATGACAACCTGCACAATAAAAGCAAGAGACAGCGGAATGGCGTTCCATGGTAGCCGATCTTCAATGCGGAGACGGCACTCAGTGATGATGATGAATGACTGAAACTTGTCATGGACAATTTAAATTTGGTGGGGATTTGTTGTAACAGACGGTGAACATTTGTTGTAGGAAACGACGCAGATTTGATAACGTCAAAGATGAAGATTTGTTGTAACAGACGGTGAACATTTGTTGCAGGAAACGAAGCAGATTTGATAAAGTCAAAGATGAAGATTTGTTGTAACAGACGGTGAACATTTGTTGCAGGAAACGAAGCAGATTTGATAACGTCAAAGATGAAGATTTGTTGTAACAGACGGTGAACATTTGTTGCAGGAAACGACGCAGATTTGATAACGTCAAAGATGAAGATTTGTTGTAGCAGACGGTGAACATTTGTTGTAGGAAACGACGCAGATTTGATAACGTCAAAGATGAAGATTTGTTGTAGCAGACGGTGAACATTTGTTGCAGGAAACGAAGCAGATTTGATAAAGTCAAAGATGAAGATTTGTTGTAGCAGACGGTGAACATTTGTTGCAGGAAACGAAGCAGATTTGATAAAGTCAAAGATGAAGATTTGTTGTAGCAGACGGTGAACATTTGTTGCAGGAAACGAAGCAGATTTGATAAAGTCAAAGATGAAAATTTGTTGCAGTAAACAGTAGATCTCTTTAAAAAAAAAAACGGAGCTGCTGGTGACGATGAAGATTTGTTGTATGAGTAGGTTGATTTTTGTTGTATGAGTAGGTTGAGATTTGTTGTATGAGTAGGTTGAGCTTTGTTGTATGAGTAGGTTAAGAATTGTTGTATGAGTAGGTTAAGAATTGTTGTATGAGTAGGTTAAGAATTGTTGTATGAGTAGGTTAAGAATTGTTGTATGAGTAGGTTAAGAATTGTTGTATGAGTAGGTTAAGAATTGTTGTATGAGTAGGTTAAGAATTGTTGTATGAGTAGGTTAAGAATTGTTGTATGAGTAGGTTAAGAATTGTTGTATGAGTAGGTTAAGAATTGTTGTATGAGTAGGTTGAGAATTGTTGTATGAGTAGGTTAAGAATTGTTGTATGAGTAGGTTGAGAATTGTTGTATGAGTAGGTTGAGATTTGTTGTATGAGTTGGTTGAGATTTATTGTATGAGTAGGTTGAGATTTGTTGTATGAGTAGGTTGAGATTTGTTGTATGAGTAGGTTGAGCTTTGTTGTTGGGGACTAGATGGTATGACACTGCTGGGATGTTTTTTTCACAAAGTTGAGAGACCTGTTAGAATGGCTCTTCTATTTTCTAAGAATTATGCTACCGCTGTGATCTCACATTGTCATCAGTTTTCTTTATTAGTTAGAGAACCTTTGTTATGTCTCGGATTGTCATCTCGGAAGTTTGCAAAAGTTACACAGCCTGAGTTGCCTCGTCACGCCAGTGTTTAAGATTTTTTTATTCTTTCTTTATTTAATTATATTAACTCATTTGTTGCGTCAAATTCCATTCTGAGACAGGAAAACGACCTTCAGCTGGTGTAATGATGTTGTAATTTAGCGGTCACGAGCACAATAGTACAGCGTGCTTGAAGCATTAACGTTGCTGAAGATCTAGTGAAAATCTATTCTCACTTCAGATATCAGGTTTATTAAAAGTGGTCTAGTCCTCTTGTTCGTATTAAAACTGTGTTTTTGCAATTGGAACACATTTTTTAATTTGCGACACATTGAGAGAAGTATTAAAACCCTGCTATTGATGGCATCACCCTAGCCTTTAGGATAATGAACATATAAACAAGAAATAAGAGTGCTATAACTTCGACGTCTATGGGTATCACTGTATGCGGACACGTTTGAATGACTTCAAAATAATACGGAGAGTACAAGAGGGTTTTATTTTTGTTTCTCATTATTAGTCATTAGTCGAAACCTGAAACGAACTGAATTTTTGTTTCTCATTATTAGTCAGTCGCTGGACACCGCGGGACCTGCTGAGGAGGGATCTGAGCACCTATGGACATATTCGGAGTGCAATGATGATGACCCGCTAGTAACGCAATAATCCAATAGTCGAAACATCATTTAATGCATTATAGGGGGTGGGGGGGCTGATTATGCCTCATTTTGTGGTTTGCAAGATAAGTTCCAAAACTGAAATCTATTTGCCTGACTATCTTCTTGTACTATCTGTCTGTCTCATTACCTGTCGCCTGTCTGTCTGTTCGTCCATCAGTCTGTTTTATTGTTGGTCTTTCTATTGGGTTAACAAGGGAAGTTGTTCAAGGTATTAGTTTAATTAATCAACTATCTAAGGCACAGGTTCATTCAACTGTATATTGTGACTTGAAGGCTACATTTAACCAGTTGGCCCCTTAATTCAATAGAACATACTTTTACAACAATTTGATGAAACACATTATCTGACACATTACAGTAGCTTGTTAACAGGTTGAAACTTGCATCTGCCTGAAGCGACTGGTTTGTGGCTAGTGTTGTATTAGTTTCCAAGGTGAAACGAATTGACTTCCTTGTTTGGTTCGAGTATATATTTTTGCTTGCATAAATTTAGTTTATTTCACAGGCCTATATTTGCTGCGAGGAGAAACAGGATATCCAGTACATTAATATTTGTTAAGAACACACCAGCAGAAAAATCTGGGGATCAGGTATAAATTTTTTTGACTGTTGTTAACTGTTTCTTTATTACGTAATAGTGATCTCTCCCTCTCTTTCTCTCTCTCAACATAAATACATAAATTGATACATCAAGTAATCATCATAAGTATCTACTTTGTTTCTGTTGGAACTTGGCTTCCATGACAGCTCATCAGAAGTTGTCTCTGTCCTCAGCAGGAAGTTCAACGTCTGCAGCTGTCAATACCAGGAAACCTTGTACACACCCTCATCTAGATCGTAGTCTCGTTTGTCTGCCTCCAGAAACGGCTCCAAAAATATCTTCTACAGTCTAGACTATTATGTCGTTTTACATGACCAAAATAGTCTATTTTCCTTGTTTATATGCTCTTTATTAAATAGTTTTCTGAAATGTTAAGTACTTGCAAAATTGATGTTTGTTTTACTTTTCTGCGCCCTGGTAGTCTAAGTAATCTTCTATATCAGTGAAAAGTAAAGGATCTTACACAATTAAGCTTTAGACCGATCAAGATGGTAAAATTGTGAACTACATAGACCAAACAAAGAATATTTAAAACAAATATTTAACTCTAATGCGACAATTAAAGTTAAAAAAAACCGATCAAAGAGAGATTTTTTTTTCATCCGGAACTGTTCGGAACGCGTTCCGATAAACCTTCAGGACGTTAACGATTGTGAGAGACATAAGTTATAATTAAATGTAGAGTATATACAGAAACAATATATAAAACGGTTTATCTATATGATAAGGCAAAAAGATCAAATACAACACAACGAGACTTTAAAAAATGTTGCGAAAACACCAGACCCAAGGGCCGGCCACGAGAAAGATGGATTGGCGGAATATTAGAAACACTAGGAAACAATAAGAGCTGTAGAGGCCAGCAGAAAAGCAAAAAATCGCAAATTATATCTCCCTTGGACGCTGAAAGGCAAATGGGGAAGGGAAGGAGAAGAATAAGAATCCCTCTAAAATGTGCGTGGGCGTCGGTTCTGCTGGCTGCAATTTCGTATTCGTGCCTCATACAGTAACAGAGGATCTACATTTGTTATTCGTATTCGTACCTCATACAGTAACAGAGGATCCACATTTGTTATATGTTGTGCACTCAATGTTTCGGAGACAAATTTAAGTTCGGCGAGTCTCCACATGTTCTCTAACTTGTTTCTGTTATACCCACGCCTTTGTGTGCATTATTACAATATCTATGCATAGCTGACGTACTCCAACTATTTTGTGGATGTGCAATGGACAAAACAGAATACATTTCTCTTTCTATGCATGATACAAGTTTGTATTTTGAAATATTTTAAGATGATTAAAAAAAATTGAGCTTCTATATTAACAATGATAACAATCCGCCTAGCTTAACCTAACATTGGTTAGGAAACGAGGATAAATGTAATCTATGTTTTGATAAAGATGCTTTATGTAGTTATATTTGACAATAAGTACTACCTAGTCACTTACTAAAATTACGCGAGTCTCTCAGCAAAAAATGTTCATTTAATACAAATAACAATTCACCAGGAACTAAAGTATTGAACGTAATTAACATTAAGTTGTTGAGTTATTTCCTGGTCATCATCAATGCACTCCCAACATGTCGATCGGTACCCGGATCCCCACCTCAGCAAGTACCGCAGTGTCCAGCGACTGACGACTCCAGTTTTGTGGTACTTGATGAGTCTTCTCATTTATGGCTGTGCCCATCTTAACTTCCATCTCTTTCATTCGAAGGAGTGACGTGGACTCACGGTTGTCGAAGTCCTGTACCCTTCTCACATCTCGGAGGGCATTGATAGGATTTTCTTGTTTTATTGAATGATATGATAGGTGCAGGTAAACTTCCTTCTTTGGAAACACTGTCAGGGTATTATATGCTGGAGAAGTTGGATGATATGATGGGTTCAAGTAAAATTCCTTCTTTGGAAACACTGTCAGGGTATTACATGTATATGCTGGAGGAGTTGGATGATATGATGGGTTCAAGTAAACTTCCTTCTTTGGAAACACTGTCAGTGTACATGCTAGAGAAGTTGGATGATATGATAGGTTCATGTAAACTTCCTTCTTTGGAAACACTGTCAGGGTACATGCTGGAGGAATTGGATGACCCAAAAGTTATTGCGATACTAGGTCTTCTATATCAACAGACCCACAGCATTGCGAATACTGTTATCCTTACCTCATTGACTAGTCTGTTTCAACGTTAATTTTTATTGTCGCGGAGTGCCTCTGGTAGGTAAAGTGAGGTCTTGATCAGCTTTGTGTCGTGCACACTCTCATGGCGATTGCACTTCTCATGATCCAGGCTTCTCATTTGTTGATAAATATGAAGAATTTGGAGGCACACTGTATTCTGATAATAATATCCCCAATTTGCTTGTCCACAGATTTGAGGAAGGAGCTTACACCTATGTGGTATTAGCATATCGAGCTGTTGATACACGAGGCTATGGCGATAGGAAAAATGTTGATGCTGTTTATTGCTGTTATCATCTTCGTAGTTCCACAGTCAATGACGTCAACTGAACAGACCGATGATAATTTTGATCAACAGACATCCACTCCCACGTGGGAAGACTTTACGTCCGGTGATGAATATATCACATCCGAGGATGAAATAACGACGACTCCATCGACAGGTGAACAAACTGTGGAGGAAACGACGGAGACTACAACAACGCAGCAGTCGCATGTAGTTAACTCTGTGGAGGACGATAACAACACCGCGAGACACAGCACGACATATGAAGACACCGCAACAACAGAGACATATCAAGATACCGCAACAACAGATACATATCAAGACACCGCAACAACAGAGACATATCAAGATACCGCAACAACAGATACATATCAAGACACCGCAACAACAGATACATATCAAGACACCGCAACAACAGACCCATATCAAGATACCGCAACAACAGATACATATCAAGACACAGCAACAACAGATACATATCAAGACACCGCAACAACAGATACATATCAAGACACCACAACAACAGACCCATATCAAGATACCGCAACAACAGATACATATCAAGACACCGCAACAACAGATACATATCAAGACACAGCAACAACAGATACACATCAAGACACCGCAACAACAGATACATATCAAGACACTGCAACAACAGAGACACGTCAAGAAACCACAACAACTACGACGACACCTCAAAACACCACAACTACGACGACACCTCAAAACATCACAACAAGAGAGACACCTCAAAACACCACAACAACAGAGACACCTCAAAGCACCATAACAACAGAGACACCTCAAAACACCACAGCAACTAAGACCACACCTCAAAACATCACAGCAACAGAGACACCTGACAACAGCACAACAACAGAGACACCTCAAAACACCACAGCAACTAAGACGACACCTCAAAACACCATGACTTCAGTTACAACTCTTCATGTCACAACGTCATCAGGTACGTCATGTTCTGTTTATATATAAGCAGATACAGAATCAACATTTACATATCATTATTATGTAAAGAAAAGAACAGCTGCTAGGGTAAACAAACAATCATTCATTAGTTTTAGAATTATGTTTCATTCACAGTTTCTGACAACTACTGGTATTGCTAGTTCTCGCAATATTTACAGATATTGCAATTTCTGTTCTTCAATCAAATATTATTCTTGCTATTAATGTTATTGCTGCTACTATTGATACTGTTACGGCTGTTCTAAATACTGCTATAAATCACAAGACACCCAATGTAATTTCACTATACCAAACAATCAGTCAATGCAACAAAAGTATTCAAGCTCGATTCTAAAGTAACACCATCTCCTGGATTTGAGGAATTCAAACACAGCGGACTTCGATCGACCTTGCCCAAGACACAACGACTCTCCCATAAGTTTACTGAACGACAGTCTGTGTGAAAAAAGGGGGGAGCATAAAGCATGAATAAAGAAAAAAAAAGATGCATAGAAATGCGAAGCTACTGTAAAGCTGATGATAAGGGTGAAAAGACAAATTATGGTTGGGTAAATCTTTACCATACATAAGGCAGTGCTGAAACCATACCACTTTTTCTCTTTTCTTTTAATCTAGTTTTTAAAATATTGTTAGCTGAGGGGAATATCGCGCCTTGTTCCCGTATTGGAGGAGTCTATTGATACATAAGATATAACATTGCAATACCTCCAGGTTTTTCAAGCAGAAACAGTGCATTCATAAAAGCCTTTATGGTTATGGCAGGCCCCAGTATCACTGCAAACGAATTAAAATCCGTAATTGCTTAACCGCCCGTGCCAGTGGAATCATCCGAATTACAATTTCATCTCCCAAACAAAGAAAGGTAGCTGTAGTCTCAATCATAGCAGTCTCAGCACACACCAAAAGACAGAAGGCGAAACGGCACAGAAAGTGAACACAACCATACTCTCCATCATACGATATCATCATTCATCGTAAACAATCAGAATATCTAAACACAATCAAAACAGATGAAACGCACAGCTCACAGTGTGCACAGAGTACTTAACTCAGTAGCTCCTGCAACAAGCCGGACTTGGAACATGAGGAGACTGCAACAAGGAACACTTTTCAGACATTGCCCTCAACGGTTCCTGCCGCCTATCCACCATATTGACCTCAAGTTCACGTCCTCCTGAAAATGATGATCGTCATTTAAAAAAAATGTTTAGCGCTTTATGATGATAGGACATCGTTTTTGACTCCAAATCCAAACATATGAAACACAGTTAGTCATCGGACTATCCCCGTCGCACATCAAACAACAGACTGTAAGATCTCCCTGCAATGTGAATTTGTGAAATTATGAATCCCTCCTGACTAACATGAACCTCCGGGAGTGACCCCGGTGCTGCAAAGTCATATACGAAACTCCATTCCGCCTTTCACTATTAGCGTACGACCGTTTTAGGGAATACAATCAGCCATTGTGATGATGTAGCACACACAACAATGGCTGCGCCTATAAGATCCCACTTACTCTAATAAATGCAGCCAACAACGCACGAAACGATGATGCGTAATCTCTAAAGCGAAAACTGCGATTGACTTGGCAGAGCAGTCCATATTAATGAGTTGTAACATGTCAATACTTGGCGTCAAAATAATTCCAACGATGGCCTTGGAACAGCACTCAATGTGTTGACGTAAATCGCGTACCAACGCTAGACCGGAGAAGGTCGCCTTCACAAACTTGGACTTGACAAAGAGGAACATTGAGGTGCGTAGGATTCTGCTTCATTGGTGAAATCTCTTAAGTGGATCATCAGACTGACTTCAACGCAGAAAATTGCATTGAAGAGCCGAAACTAATCAGTCAACAAATGCAATTTCTGCAGCGGTCCAGATAACGTGAAGCTTTATTCCACCATGTTGGAAACGGAAGTCCCTTTACAACTCTTCACCGCATCGATTCTTAAACTGTTTCTCCGTCAAGGACCATCTTTAAATGTATTGTGTACCAACAGACCCCCAAGAATCAACTAAAGATTAAAAACCTTAGACAACATGAAATTGTTGTTGACGGGTTTTCTCCAAGGATGTTTAATTTGGAGATAATGTGAGAAATAAATCACTGCACACTCATCTGCTACATTTTTATTTCAACTATTTGTGTCTAATTAATGATGACGATGATGATGATGATGATAATAATAATAATAAGAAGAATAAAAGTGATAATAATAATAAAATAACTATAATAATAAAAATAATAATTGCTTCAATTTTTCTCTGAAGAATCGGAAATTGTCTGGGCATAAGATTACGCACCATAACTCACACGATGGAAAGAACAAAAGGGAGGGAAGATTTTATACTTTAAAATTAATAATCAAGATGGCGCTGCATTTCACTTACAAACTTATAATTGCGAGCTTAATTTCTGAAACGTGTATTTTAAGATATAATTCCAGTTTTTATTTTTTTAAGTGGTTGTATATTTATTTTTAAGATAAACGAGAGGAGAGAATGATTTCCCACACAATTATGACTTTTACGAACGGTATCAATACTTTCATAGCCTTCTTCGATAGTTCATAAAAATCTGCTACTGAGCCCAAAAATATGGAACGGACTGTTCCTTGAACTGCAGTTTTAGAGCACCATCAGTTGACCTGTTTATGAGTTTGTCTTTCTCTGCTGCAGCGAGGGCCATAGTTCACACTATAAACTTTAGACTTCAGACCGGATTGGCGTTACTGCAGGCTGATCATTCTCATGTCGTCTAGGCCCCCGTTCCTGCAACCAACAAGTGTTCATCCTGATCATTCAAACTGTTATAATGAATGTGTCCCGTTCATAAAAATGGTGCGCGGAGCATAATACACACTTTCAGATCATTGCAACTGTCGCCGCAGGCAGCACGATCCTTATGCGCCGCGGCTGAATCCGTGTAGTCTTCATAGTCAGTGAGTGTTTGTACACATTGTGCATACGTCTAGTTCGTACATCCTCTAGTTCGTTCACAATGACTGAAAAATGGATCTCTAATTCAGTTTTTAATAATTATTCTTTGATGGTGCTTGCCAGAACATCAAGTCACTTCATAAATGAGCTATTTGACAAATGTGTTAAGGAAATGTCATTGGTAGTATCCTTGTTGATCAATGGAGAAACCCCTATTCTTGTAGCAGGTAGTAACAGTTCATCAGTTATTGTGCACGATTTCCCGGCTTGTGCTATTGGGTGATACATTTCGTCACAAGTACTCATTCTAGCCAGTGATGGGGAGTGTTAGACACTCCAAGGTATGGTGACTGCTTTACAAATAGGGAACACAATACAATACTGACGTTTCGGCTAGTAGCCTTCTTCAGAAAACAAGGACAACAACAACAAACGATGAAGCACAATTATCTATATCTACATGTTAGATGATAAGGAGAATGGAGAGGTGGAAATGGTTCTAACTAAAGTACACAGAGATGGATGACGTTAAACAAACACAAAGTAGCAGCGATATCGATTGGTAGGGAACAGGCAAATAATTGCAATGCTGCGGTAAAGCTGGTAGCATTAAGTACTCATTTTACTTTCATTGTTACTGTCAGCTGAAGTCTTTTTTTTTTTTTTTTTTTTAACCATTTTCTTATTTTCCCCCAGCTCGTGCTCTATATTTTTTTTCCAAAAATTGAAACTCTTTGTGGTGTGTTCTTCATGTTTAGTGTCGAGATGTCTTCACAATTGTGACTGTAATGTGACCGCTTTGGACAATATACCCTAGCACAACTCACTATGGTAGCTCAGGACCAGAATAGCCAAAGCCAGTCGACAGATATTTTTTGCTCTAAGGTAGCACTTCTTAAGACGACTGGAGGAATATTCATTCGACCTTGTACAAGGTGCACTCTCGACAACATCATCTGTTCTTTTACGTTCCAGATTCGCCTGCGATACACCGTGAGGTGCAGCCAAAATGTATTAATATTCTGCTATCAGTCAGCTTAAGCAGATGGGTCCGGATTCTATCACCAGAAGTGGTGAATTTTGTTTCGGACCAACAAGCCTCAGGGTTTCCCTAGTTTTATAAATGGGTCCAAAGATTTTTCCGGGAGTTAAAGGCGCCTACCACATCACCCAAAAAATGTGCCGTGGTCATAGAAATAAAATGGTCACTAACACCATATTCCTCATACGCCTAGCAAGGCAGGGGAGGGAACCTTATCAGTCATCTGGTACAAGCAGTCATTTTATTGCACCTTTTTAGTCTCTGACTCACGGCTCTTCGCTCGGGCGTCCGCGGACCACAGATTAAGAATCACTGGTCTAGGGAATTGAGTTAGTGTGAACCCATGGCATTAAAATAATCACCGTCACTTTTGAATTTGACTTAAAATTGTACACAGCTTCTATGAAACCTCGGTGTCTGAATGGTTAGCGCTATCGCTTTCTGATCAGAAGGGTCCAGGTTTGATCCCCAGAAGTGGCGGATTTTTTTTCAATCGACAAGGCTCCGAGGTTCATCCAGTCTCTAAAAATGGATACCCGTGATTTTTCTGGGAAGCAAAGACGGTCTGGCGTGAAACCGACCATATTACCCAAAAATTGTGCCGTAGACATATAAAAATATGGTCACTAACACTTTATTCTCAATACACCTAGCAAGGCGTGGAGGGAACCTTTACTTTTTACTTTCGTGGTGCATGTGATAATATTGTTGTATATTATTGTGTAATATTGCCTTTTTTGAAGAGTTACATTTCTAAATTGTAATAGTTTTTTTTTTTTAATAAAGAGTTATCATCATCATCACCATCGAGTGCCTTCTCCGCAACGAAGGTTGGCCACCATGGATCGCCATTCTACTCTGTTTCTTGCTTTGATGGTGCAGGCTGTCATAGATTGACATGACCATCTTTTGATGTTACTCGTCCATGTTAGTCTTGGTCTGCCTCTGCCTCTTTTACAATAAAGAGTTAACTTTGTTTTAAATCAATAATTTCGTTTCGATTTTTCTCTCTTTTGTTTCAGTCGCAACCAATCGGCAGAGAGGTAAATATGATGTTGTACGTCTTCTTACTTATAACATAAGATACTTAGAGGTATAATTCAACAGCCAATATGTAGCCGTGAGGAGGAGGGGGGGGGGGGAGAGTAGGAAACGTAGGGGCCACGAGAAATTAGAGAAAGTATGTGAAGCAGAGTCGGGATAGGTGAGAGGGAATAATTAGACGAGTAACAGGGACGTGGGGATAGTTGATTGGAGAAAAGGAGAGGAAGTAAGATTTCATTGGATGATAAGAGAAATATTTGAAAAAGAGACACAAAGAAACGACAGGTTTTACGAGAAAGAGGTGACACACCTAGGACTATAGTCCGTTTCATAACTGGTGCCCAACTTTTAAAATCGATATCTTTTTAACCCCTTTTTGTAATTTTTTCAAAATTTGCATGTAAAGTTATAATGATTAGAACCCAACAGGGAATTAATTTCATAAAAAAAACATTTGGTTATTATTATTGCTTATTTGATTTATATAAATTTATAACGACCCATTGATGTAGTCAAAACTTAGTGTTTACCATATTTAAGTTAAAAATAGCGATTAAAAATCCATACACGGTACAATTGACGTTTTTGCACGCTTTCAACGTGAGTTGTCTGACACAATTAGACACTTGTAGAAAACACGAGGCATTGTGTGTTCCATTTCCGTTCATTCATAGGTGGAGACGTGGAACAATAACATTTATCATGAGTCTTAAAATGAAATTCTGCAGTTTACAAAACATCGCAATAAAATATATGACTATTTTTGCAAAGAGGCTAAACGAGGAAGATTATTTCATTCTTTAGAGAACCCTGAGAATAGGACAAGACACATTTTGGATTTATCTAAACGGTCATTTAATCGCTGGATTCAAGCACGTGACCGTCAATGTTCAAAATATACAAAATCACAAGGAAGAACAAAAATGTTGGATAATTTCGACAGTGAACTTATTAGAAGTGAAATTCGCAAAATGTTGGGTATGAATGAAACTGTTACAATAAGAAAATTAAAAGTATCGCTGAAAAGAACAACAGTATTGAAATATCAAAGTCTACATTATGGAGGAATATGAGAGCTGCAGGCTTTACATTCAGAAAGTATTCCAATGGACGAAACATCATCTGTGAGAAGCCACATATAGTAGTCATGAGAAGCAAGTACTTACGTGAAGTAAAAGAGCTGCGCAAGCAAGGTTATGATATTGTGTACTTGTATGAAACATGGATCAATGCTCACCACACTAACCAAAGGGAATGGCAGTCATCAGATGGAAAGATTAAGAGATTAATACCTAGCAGCAAAGGACATCGCTTGATAATTGCTCATGCAGGTAGTCGACAACATGGACTAATACAGAATGCAGAGCTCATTTTTCTTTCAAAATCCATAGACAATCGGGATTATCACTCTGAGATGAATGGTCACATATTTAGACTTTGGATTGAAAATTCTGTTCTCCCATCACTAGATCGACCATCTTGCCTATTAATGGACAATGCAGCGTACCACAACATTGTTGCACTTGAAGATAAAGTCCCGACGTCATCCAGTACAAAAGATGCTATTAAGATATGGCTCACAAAGAAGCACATACAATTTAATAACATGTACTTAAAACCTGAATTACTATCTCTAGTAAAGCAAAAACAGAGGACAAAGATTTTTCAAATAGATAAGATTATCCAAGAGCACGGTCATATAAGTTTGAGGCTGCCACCTTACCATGCTCATTTAAATCCAATAGAACTAATCTGGGCAAAATGAAAAGGACAAGTGGCACATGAAAATACAACATTCAAAATATGCGATGTAAAGACTCTTGCTAATCTCGCTTTATCAAATATAGACAAAGATTATTGGGCTAAATGTGAAGACCACGTCTTAAAACAGGAAGAGGAATATTGGAAAAATGATGGTTTGTGGAATGTTCAACCCCAAACAGTTATTAATCTTTTAGACTCGTCTGATTCAGAATGAAAGTATATAGCCCCCACAATGTTGGCCCCTATATTACCTTAAATTAGTTCAACAAGCGGTCCTTTTCAGGACTACACAACTATGAAAATTGGACATACAGGTATACCTTGATATTATCGTCCGTTCTCGAACTGAGCAGACAATAATTCTCCTGGTGTTTTGCCTTATACAGTTATTTCCCCATTACGGCCACGCCTTTACCTAGTGAAAATTAATCATAGACCAGCAACTACGGTAATTTCTATTCTTTAGGGCTTCACAATTTACAATTGTGACAAACATCAAAGAAATTCGCCGCTTTAAGAAAACTGCAGCTGCAAGATATTTGTTAAATATACATTTAAAGGGTCTTTTTCATTCTAATAACATTTGGAAAATTTCAAATGTTTTTAACAAATGTTTACTGCGTAATAGCGTTTTGAAGTTGGGCACATGATTTGAAACGAACTATAGGTAGGGGCTGTCGATGGCCCAAACTAGTAAGTTAGAAAGTAGGAACACAGTATTAGCTAAGTTCAGACATAACTAGAGTTTCACTAACTCAAGCGATAGTGCACTAGAGTAGAGTAAGCTCATGTTCAGTGTGGAACAATACTCAAGATATCAGAGATAGAAGTTTCAAGTTGTGTGAGAATCTAGCGACCAGTGGCAAAGTGAAATTGTTACTGAGATGTGTGACTGACCGTGCGGGAGAGAACCGTTGGTCTTGTAAATACATGTAGATATGTTGTAACTATGAGCCAATTGTTCAAATCAGCTGAATAAACAATTGTGTGTTCGCCTCATCGGATTGCAGTGTTGTATTTCTATCCGTCAGCTGCTCACACCAGGCGGAATAAGAACTTGGGAAAGTGTCGCGGGCAAAGACAACACGAAGTACTTAAATTGATCACAGGACACGGGGTGAGAAGTGTCAATTACCCAGGTCTGCGGTCCTTGCCAGACAGTGTACCCTAGCTGCACGAGAACAACAAAGCAGGCGACGTGTGTGTGGGTCGCCATTAATCCGCTTTAGCTACGCACGACTGGAAGCGGCCACAAGAGACTGGTGGTAAATAACGTCATCCATTATTATTATTCAAAGAAAGCTCAACACCAGTGTAAACTCTACAGCAGGCGAGAGCTGCCGGTCACCGCCAGTGACAGGTGACCAATATAAGACGGAATAATAGAAGGAAAAGGTGTGTGATAGCACTCGGAAAAAATGACAAATAAACAATAACAGAAAAAAAAAAACAAAGAACAATATATGGTCCGAAGCAGGATCGAACCCGTACTCCATGGCACTGCGCCTTGCCACGAGAAGCCGAACGCTTGGTACACTGCCACTCAGCTAATTAAAAATTAGCTATTGTGAGCAGTGTCTTACACGAAGATGTTCCTATGACTATAGCATAGGGTTACGATCATAGATCGGAAATAAATTGTATTTCTGTACTTTCCTATGAAGACAAGTATCTCCCAGTAGGGCTGAATACTTGTGTTGCAGACAAACATTTATTGGACGAAACTGCACGAATAGTAGCTTCCAGTGGTTATATACTGGAGACAAATAATAATAAATAAATATTATTAAATAGGGAAACTTCCGAGGCGATAATAGGGAATAATAGAAGGAAAAGGTATGTATTAGCTCTCGGAAAAAAATGACAAATAAACAATAACCGAAAAAAACAAAGAACAATATATGGCCCGAAGCAGGATCGAAATGCGAAAGCAGAATCTCCCTACTGGGAGATACTTGTCTTCATAGGAAAGTACAGAAATACAATTTATTTCCGATCTGTGATCGTTACCCTATGCTATAGTCATGGGAGCACCTTCGTGTAAGACACTGTTCACATTAGCTAATTTTTTAATTAGCTGAGTGGCAGTGTACCAAGCGTTCGGCTTCTCGTGGCAAGGCGCAGTGCCATGGAGTACGGGTTCGATCCCGCTTCTGACCATATATTGTTCTTTGTTTTTTTTTCTGTTGTTTATTTGTCATTTTTTCCGAGTGCTGACTATTATAAGACCCATTGACGGGTCAGAACTTTACTAACGTGACACAACGTCGGTTCTGTTGTATGGTATGAGTGGTACCAGTAGCATTTAAAGGCCGCTGACAGATGAGAGAGACAACGAGGTGGCAAATGGAATTCCACTTTTCTACTTAGTGTCGTTTAGTGTTATCTGCAAGTGTTTTTCTTGTCTGTTTTGTTCCGTAGAGAATGTGTTGCTATCAGAGAATGAGAAAGTGTGACACACACACACACACACAATGAGAGAGAGAAGGGGGGGGGGAAGGGAAAGACAGTGAGAAAGGTTGAGAAAGGAATAAGTGGGAAGATAACATAAAAGATTGAAATCTTTTGAAATCGGATGTGCTGGGCCGAAAACTGTTACAACTTGCTGTAAATACAAGATTCGACTCATCAATGCTCATTTCACATCGTTTATGGGTGGACACAGAGGCTAGCAGTCGTCGGGTAAACACAAAAGAAGAGTAAAGAAGAAATCACAATGTGTGGGTAAATGTAAGACTAAACGGTCTACCAAGAATACACCGGTACAATATGACGTAAACTACAACTCAGAAAGGTGTTTCGTTCCACACATGTCCACACACTCACCATCCAATTAACCACCACAGTCCAACCACTAGGGAACAATTTGAAGTTTGTCAGAATCGTATTGAAAGAATATCTTCTAAATAGGCTACCATTATCACACCCCATCAGCCACATGTTAGACTGACATTATCACATTCCATCAGGTACACGTTTGACTGATATTAGTATATTCCATCAGCCACATGTTAGACTGACATTACCACATTTCATCAGGTACACGTTTGACTGATATTAGTATATTCCATCAGCTACATGTTAGACTGACATTACCACATCCCATCAGCCACACGTTAGAATGACATTACCACATCCCATCAGCCACATGTTAGACTGACATTACCACATTTCATCAGGCACACGTTTGACTGATATTAGTATATTCCATCAGCCACATGTTAGACTGACATTACCACATTTCATCAGGTACACGTTTGACTGATATTAGTATATTCCATCAGCCACATGTTAGACTGACATTACCACATTTCATCAGGTACACGTTTGACTGATATTAGCACATTCCATCAGCTACATGTTAGACTAACATTACCAAATCGTGTCAGCCACACGTTATAATGACATTACCATATCCCATCAGCCACACGTTAGAATGACATTACCACATCCCATCAGCTACACGTTAGAATGACATTACCACATCCCATCAACCACACGTTAGATTGGCATTACCAAATCCTATCAGCCACACGTTAGACTAACATTACCACATCCTGTCAGCCACACGTTAGAATGACATTATCACATCCTGTCAGCCATACGTTAGAATGACATTACCTCATCCCCTCAGCCACACGTTAGAATGACATTACCATATCCCCTCATCCACACTTTAGAATGACATTACCTCATCCCCTCAGCCACACGTTAGACTGACATTGCCACATCCCCTCAGCCACACGTTAGACTGACATTACCATATCCCATCAGCCACATGTTAGTGACATTACCACATCCCATCAGCCACACATTAGACTGACATTACCACATCCCATCAGCAACACGTTAGATTGACATTACCACATCCCATCAGCCACACGTTAGACTGACATTACCATATCCAATCAAAAACACGTTAGATTGACATTACCATGTCCCCTCAGCCACACGATAGACTGACATTACCTCATCTCCTCAGCCACACGTTACACCGATATTGCCACATCCCTTCAGCCACACGTTAGACTGACATTACCATATCCCATCAGCCACATGTTAGTGACATTACCACATCCCATCAGCCACACGTTAGACTGACTTTAGTACATCCCATCAGCCACATGTTAGACTGGCATTACAACATCCCATCAGCCACACATTAGACTGATTTTACCACATCCCATCAGCCACACGTTAGACTGACATTACCATATCCCATCAACAACACGTTAGAATGACATTACAATATCCCCTCAGCCACACGTTAGACTGACATTACCTCGTCTCCTCAGCCACACGTTAGACTGATATTGCCACATCCCCTCAGCCACACGTTAGACTGACTTTACCACATCCCATCAGCCACACGTTAGACTGACTTGAGCACATCCCATCAGCCACATACTAGACTGACATTACCACATCCCATCTGCCACACGTTGGACTGACAGCATCACATCTCATCAGCCACGTTTTAGTGACATTATCACATCCTATCCGACACACGTTAGACTGACATTAATATATTTCATCAGCCACACTTTAGACTGACATTATCACATCCCATCAGCCACGAGTTAGACTGAAATTACCATATTGCATCATCCACATGATAGTAGACATCACCACATCCCACCCACCACACCTTAGACTGATATTACCACATCCCATCAGTCACACGTTAGAATGACGTTACCATATTCCATCAGCCACATGTTAGACTGACTTTAGCACATCCAATCAGCCACACACTAGACCGACATTATCACCTCCCATCAGCCACATGGTAGAAGAAATTACAACATTGCATCAGACACATGGTAGTAGATATTACAACATACCATTCGTCACGTGTTAGATTGACATTACCACATCCCATCAGGCACACGTTAGACTGACATTGCCACATATCATCAACCGCACGTTAGACTGACATTACCACATCCCATCAGTCACACGTTAGACTGACATTACCACATACCATCAGCCACATGGTAGTAGATATTACAACATACCATTTGCCACATGTTAGATTGACATTACCACATCCCATCAGGCACACGTTAGACTGACATTATGACATTCCATCAGCCACACTTTAGACTGACATTAACATATCGCATCAGGCGCATGGTAGTAGCCACGCACCATCAATCACACGTTAGAATTACATCACCATCTTCCAATAGCCACACGTTAGACTGACATTATCACATTCCACCAGCGACATATCAGACTGTTATTACCACATAGCATCAGCCACATGGTAGTAGACATTACCACATCCTATCAGCCACACGTTGGACTGACATTACCACATCCCATTAGCCACATGTTAGATTGACATTACCACATCCCATTAACCACATGCACGTTGTGCTACCAATGCCAGACCTGGACCATAGATGCAAGAACAATAAGAAAAATAACCTCTACTGAGATGAAATGTGTTAGAAGAATGAAAGGAAACAGTCTGAGAGATAAGATCAGAAATGAAGAACTGAGAAAAAAAGCTAGGAACAGCCCCCGCCATAGAATATATAAGGAAACAACAGATAAAATGGTTTGGCCACGTGACAAGGCAGAAAGAACAAAACAGAACACAACGAGCCTTCAACAAACGTTGTGAGAACACCAGACCCAAGGGTCGACCACGTAAAAGATGGGTCGATGGACTATTAGAAGCACTATGAAACATAACATCAGCAGAGGCGAACAGAAGAGCAAAAGACCACGAATTATATCTCCCCTCGACGCTGAAAGGCAGATGAGGAAGGAAGAGGAAGAAGAGGAAGATTAACCACATGTTGATATTTCTGTGAAGAACGATAGGAGCGTCATGATACCTGAGGCAATATTATGACACTACAACAATAGAGACGACTTAAAACATCGCAACTTTGGAGATATCTCAAGACAGGACAGCAACAGGGATATTTCACCACATCGCAACTTTAGCGACATCTCAAGACGGACAACACAAGTGACACTTCACTACATCGCAACTTTAGCGACATCTCAAGACGGACAACACAAGTGACACGTCACTACATCGCAACTTTAGCGACATCTCAAGACGGACAACAAAAGTGACACGTCACTACATCGCAACTTTAGCGACATCTCAAGATGGACAACAAAAGTGACACTTCACTACATCGCAACTTCAGTGACATCTCAAGACGGACAACAAAAGAGATACTTCACTACATCGCAACTTTAGCGACATCTCAAGACGGACAACACAAGTGATACTTCACTACATCGCAACTTTAGCGACATCTCAAGATGGACAACTAAAGAGATACTTCACTACATCGCAACTTTAGCGACATCTCAAGAAGGACAACAAAAGAGATACCTCACTACATCGCAACTTTAGCGACATCTCAAGACGGACAACAAAAGAAATACTTTACTACATCGCAACTTTAGCGACATCTCAAGACTGACAACAAAAGAGATACTTCACTACATCGCAACTTTAGCGACATCTCAAGACGGACAACAAAAGAAATACTTTACTACATCGCAACTTTAGCGACATCTCAAGACGGACAACACAAGTGACACGTCACTACATCGCAACTTTAGCGACATCTCAAGACGGACAACAAAAGTGACACGTCACTACATCGCAACTTTAGCGACATCTCAAGACGGACAACAAAAGTGACACGTCACTACATCGCAACTTTAGCGACATCTCAAGACGGACAACAAAAGTGATACTTCACTACATCGCAACTTTAGCGACATCTCAAGACGGACAACAAAAGTGACACGTCACTACATCGCAACTTTAGCGACATCTCAAGACGGACAACAAAAGTGACACTTCACTACATCGCAACTTTAGCGACATCTCAAGACGGACAACAAAAGTGATACTTCACTACATCGCAACTTCAGTGACATCTCAAGATGGACAACAAAAGTGACACTTCACTACATCGCAACTTTAGCGACATCTCAGGGTGGACAACAAAAGTGACACTTCACTACATCGCAACTTCAGTGACATCTCAAGACGGACAACAAAAGAGATACTTCACTACATCGCAACTTTAGTGACATCTCAAGATGGACAACAAAAGTGACACTTCACTACATCGCAACTTTAGTGACATCTCAAGATGGACAACAAAAGTGACACTTCACTACATCGCAACTTTAGCGACATCTCAAGATGGACAACTAAAGAGATACTTCACTACATCGCAACTTTAGCGACATCTCAAGACGGACAACAAAAGAGATACTTTACTACATCGCAACTTTAGCGACATCTCAAGACGGACAACAAAAGTGATACTTCACTACATCGCAACTTTAGTGACATCTCAAGATGGACAACTAAAGAGATACTTCACTACATCGCAACTTTAGCGACATCTCAAGATGGACAACTAAAGAGATACTTCACTACATCGCAACTTTAGCGACATCTCAAGACGGACAACAAAAGAGATACTTCACTACATGTCTCATGCCAACAGTCTAACTTGGACATATTGCCCCGGAGACGGCCGACAGGTTGGCGGGGTCTGCCATTGCGCACGAAACCTTAAAAATGGACATGTGTGGCATTGCAAGAGCTTTAAAAGGACACCGCTCACAGCATGGCGACAAGGAAGTTGAGTACAATCCACACATCAAAAGAATGGTAGAAAACGGCACCACGAGGGCGAAAGCAGGAAAGAAGCATCATCAGTGCCAATGAACGCAACACCTTTAGTCTATGCAGAACAGGAACAATCCGTAGACGAACTGTGTGGTGGCTGGAACAGGTGACGGATATGGGAATGTTCCAAATGCGATGACGCCAGTCCGACTAAATACAAAATACTTATTATTTATTAAATTTAAGTATTTTGAATGCTGACATATGTTAATATTAAGCCAAATGGATAACGGAAAAAAATTAAGTAAATACTAACGAAACAATTGTTTCCTTCTTCGTCCTTTCCTCTTATCAAGTTCACTGAGTCGATAACAATACCCTATAACATCATTATCATCATCATCATCATCATCATCATCATCATCATCATCATGATCATCGAGTGCCGTCTCCGCAACGAAAGTTGGCTACCATGGATCGCCATTCCACTCTATTTCTTGCTTTGATGGTGCAGGTTGTCATAGATTGACTTGTCCATCCTTTGATGTTACTCGTCCATGTTAGTCTTGGTCTGCCTCTTTTACCTTGTATTTTCCATTCCAATATTACTTTTAGTATGCTGTTGTGTCTTTTAACGTGCCACAAAAATTTCATTTGTCTTGTCTTAATTGTATTCAGTAGTTCTCTAATAGCTGAGTGGTTAGTGAACTGGACTACAAAGGACAAGGGGTAGGGTTCGATCCCAACCGACGGCTTCCGGGTACACCAAACTTTAAATGGGTACCGGATTTTTTCTGGGAAAGTAAAGCGGCACGGGCGTAATACCGACCACATTACTCCAAAAATTATGTGCTGAAGGTCTGTACAATTTATGGTCACTAACACCATATTCCCTATACGCCACTTGGCGTGACGTTGGGGGCTCTTTACTTTTTTACTTTTTATTTTTAGTTGCTTTAAAACTTCATCGTTTGTTTTCTTTTCTTTCCATCCAATTCTACATATTCTTTTATAAATCCACATTTCAAAGGTTTCAATTTTCTGTTCTGTTTTCTTGTCTAATGTCCATGTTTCTGCACCATACGGGAATATTGAGAATATGTTAAATCATCAACCGTTGTTAATTGACAAGTAGAATCTTTGTTACCAAAGTAGGAAGTGAAAGTTGACAGGAAAGAGAAATCGATGTAAAGGTCAAAGGTCGAGTCGCCATCTAGCAGATGGAGTACTTTTTGTCGTCTGCTGAGAGATCACATGACCATGCTTTGAGCAGACGATCCAGATGGTCAGTTGAGAATTCGGTGGCAATGTGAGCGGTCATAAGAGAACTGGAGAAGGAATGTATGTGATAGGTTATCAACCAACGGGAAGGTACGCCCAATGACGACATTAGACGAAGAGAGCAAATATATCTACCTTTAAGAAGACCAACTATCAGCAGTGAAGAAGAAATATCAAATGACTTCTAAAACACGACAAGAATCAATCATCATGCATGGGGAACGAGCTGTCATGCCAAGTATTTGTATTTCTGTAGGAGTTGAGCAACCGAGGTGGGTACCAATTTGAATATATAAATTTGTGAGAGTTTAATTGTCAAAGTAGTCAATTCAAAGTGCACCAGTAAATAATTGTTGGCAACAAATTAATAAAAATGGTTTTCACTTTCATTTTTGGATGGCAACTGCGGTCTAACCCTGAAAGTCTTCAGATCAAACTTAGTCTGAGTCTGAGGTGGAACGGACTCTGTGCCTGACCAAAAAGTAGTAGGCAAAATATAAACCAAAAAATAATAATACATATAATAAATAACTTTACTTTACTTTAGAAACATTAAGTTACGTTACAGAGATAATGACAATAATTTTTAAAATGTTGCAATCTATCTGCTATCTAATTCATTTAATTCAAATGATGTATTATTAGTAGTAATAAGAAATAATCCAGATCATATGCGTGAATAGTTTAATATAACTTGTAGAATTGAGTGTTATTTTTATTGAATTGTATTATTATTATTATAGTTCATTATTATATATTGTATAGTTTACTATTATTAAAAACAGCTTTCCAGAAAATGAGGACTTTACTATGCAATCGATTTTTGACAATAGAAGCAAGAAAAAGATTTCTTAAATGTTACGTAGAGCAGTCTTAACATATGGATGCAAATCATGGACAATAGGACAACAGACAAGAAAATCACTGGAGTCTGTAGAAATGTTGTTTTACAGAATAATGTTGAGAATACCATGGACAGCTAAGAAGAGTAATGAAAACGTTCTGAAAGAGGTCAAAGCAAAAAGAGAGCTAATTTCCAACATTTGGAAGAAACAATCATTTTTGGCCATGTAATGAGAAGAGAACAACTGGAATATATTGTAACAACTGGGAAAATTGAGGGATGAAGAAATAGAGGGAAGCAAAGAGAAAAGATACCAGACAGCTTAAGAGAATGGCTTGGCAGAAGGTCAACAACAGAAATGATAAAGAACTGTTGAGAAGAAAGTTGTGGAGAGACATGATCACCTATGCCAGCAGACCTGGTACTTGATGATGATGATGAGTTTACTATTATAGTACAGTAGTATATAATTATAGATTAATAAATTCTTAAATACTATACTTTAAATTACTATATATCATATATAGAATTATTGTTTTTCTAACTCATTATAACTATTATAAAATAATTATTTATAGTAGTGACTCACAGTGAGTTAAGTTCAAATCTTTAGAGGATTCCAAAGTGTCAGTGGTTAACATCAATTCAAGTTTGTTCATTTTGAAGTTAATGAATTATTAAATTATTATATTTTATTATTTATTATAATTTATACAATTGTGATTATCGTATGATTGTGTGTCTACATTAGTTATCTTAACATTATGTTGTGTAGTCCTAACATAGACAGTGCTTTTGGTAAACAGTGTATAATCCTAATTGCCAGGCCAACCCATCTCACACTTGGCTATTCAATCTTCTTAACACTGCTCTCTAACACTCTCAATAGAAAACTAACATAACATAAATAAAATATCAGAAATTCTAAAATGCAGGAATACTGCAGACCCAGTGGTATAATGTGAATTCATCCTACAATATATGAGAAGATTGTAATATCTCATGCTGATTATAAGGCAAGGACAATCATCTGAGGATAACGACGTTCTATATTGTTAATGATTGTAGTTGAGTCTGCATGTCTTCCCATGATATGCCATAGTGTGAAGAAATCTAATTTGCCAGGTTCAAAGATCCCTGGCAGTCCATTGACCACAGAATATTATCCCCATTAGATTTGCTCCCACACCTTCCTCCCATCTCATGACCAAGCATCTCAGATGTTGTCTTTCCAACCAAGTTAATCTGAGTTTTCATTGAGCTTTTAGCTCATTTAAAACAATAAATAAAAAGTTAACTTTCTTTCCTACTGCCTCACCTGAGGCCATCAGAAGAGCAAAAGACCACAAACAATATATTCCCTTAACACTGCAAGACAAATGATGAAGAAGAGGAGTAGAAGAAGTAAACTTGCTTACATTTGTGTATTATTAAATGATAATGAAATGTTTTGGAAAGTTCTGATATGATTTTAATATCACAGACCTGTACCCATGGGGAGTTGGTGCTAGAGACCTTGTTATCAAACACAACTCAGACACCTACTACTGGTACGACCTAAAAAGTCAACCCATATACTTCACTGGTGGTGCTCCTCTCGGGTCTGATAAATTTAGAGTAGCACATGTAAGTCTCTCTTATCATCATCATCATCATCATCGAGTGCCGTCTCCGCAGCGAAGGTTGGCTACCATGGAGCAGCATTCCGCTTTGTCTCTTGCTTTGATGGTGTAGGTTATAAGAAGCTGTCTTGTCCATCTTTTGATGTTACTTGTCCATGTTAGTCTTGGTCTGCCTCTGCCTCAGTTACATTGTATTTTCCCTTCTAATATTACTTTTAGTAGGCTGTTGTGTTTTTTAACATGCCCCAAAAATTTCATTTGTCTTGTTTGAATTGTGTTTGGTAGTTATCTTTCTAGTTGTTTTAAAACTTCATCGTTTGTTTTATTTTCCTTCCATCCAATTCTACCTATTCTTCTATAAATCCACATTTCAAAGGCTTCAATTTTCTGTTCTGTTTTCTTGTCTAATGTCCATGTTTTTGCACCATACAGGAAGATTGAGAAGATGTAACATTTTGCTATTCTTAGTTTTAGCCCTGGTGTTATTTGTTTTGATGCTAGTATATTTTTCATGACATTAAAATTACTTTTTTGCCATTCCTATTCTTTTGTTTATTTCAGTTGTACATTTTCCATCACTGGTTATAGTATGTCCCAGGTAGTTGTAGTTCTGAACTGTCTCTAGGTCTATTCCTTCAATTTTGATATCCACTTGTGGGTTATGAGTATTTTCTTTGTTTATGATCATAGTTTTAGTATTTTTGATATTCATATCTAGTCCATATTTTTTGCTTACCATGTTTATTACATTAAGCAATTGTTGTAGGTCTTTAGGATTTTCTGCTAGTAGAACAGTATCATCAGCATACCTTAGGTTATTGATTATCTTTCCATTAATGTTTAGGCCTGGCATCTCTGAGATGTTTTTACAGATTTGCTCAGTGTATAGATTGAACAAACTTGGTGATAGGATGCATCCTTGTCTTACTCCTTTTAAGTCTTTCTTATATCATACACAAATGAAAGCACACATATGTAATTCTCTTTCATATAACACACATACACTTACACATATAAGTACACATCAACCTTTTCTCATATCACACCCTCATGCATGCATGTAAGCATACATATACTTATTTCTCATATCACACCCTCATGCATGCATGTAAGCATACATATACTTATTTCTCATATCACACTAACAAAAACACATACACTCATATCATATCACATAGCTAAGTTGTGAGTTATTATTATTATATATATATATATATATATATATATATATATATATATATATATATATATATATATATATATTCTAACTTTTTAGTGTCATTTTTGGTGACACCAGTTCTCCAGTAAAGCTATTACCATAGATTTTATTCATCTCTCTTTTCTTTGCTTCAATCCACTTATATTCAATGGTCAAGATTCCATTATTAATAAATCATAAATTCATGTGGAAAAGATTAATGGGCAGGGAGGAGGAGAGGAGTGAAAAAAATATGAATGGATTCCTGGAAGGATAAGAATTTAGAAAATTCAGTTTATATCTAGAATGCACAGGAAAATAAATTCATAAGCTTTTTTAAAGTTCAAATGTATTCAGCATATTTTGTGTGTGCTTATAACATTGTCTTTTTGCAGGTTCATTCCAATGGTGTAATCACATTTGGAACACGAAGTTGGGCTTGGTGGCCCAATTTTGATTATGCTTACGAAGAGCAAGTCAGTCTTGTGGCACCATTCTGGTTTGAAACAAACTACAGGCAGTCAGGAATCATTTATTACCAGTTGTATGAGAGTAAAGATATATATAATCACAACTCTTTAAACCACAAACATGTTCTTGATAGAGCTTCTCGTGAGGTAATGTGTGATTTTTTTGGTGAAATTATGCATTTATAAATGAATAATCATAATTATTATATGAAGATTAAGAAATGAATATAGTTTTAAAATTTAATAATATATTTATGAAATTTATATTTTTTATTATATAATTATAATTAAAACATAACAAATTCATGAATCAATCATGTTATTCAATTAATTTGTGTGCATGGGTGTTCAGGTATAAGAAGAAATAAATGATAGCAGGTCTGCTAGCTTGGCTGTTATGGAGAGTGGATGAGCTATGGACAGAGCTGACATTCTAAATGCTCTCAGTGAGGCAGGACGAGTTTTGTTTTTATGAATCAGACAGTGGATGTGAATCTGCAATCGTTATTAGATTACAAGGACATTGCATCAAAAGTGACAAGCCGAGACTTGAAGGATTGATGTCAGACATTTGAGATGAATGCAGGAAGATAGAGGACACTAAATTTTAAGCCAAAATAGAACTGGAATCATTATACATGCTGGATATACTGAGGAGGGGATCTGAGTACCTATGGTGTTGTCCAATATACATGATGGTGATATATTGAATAACCAACTATATTATATACATATTTTTGTTGACGTTCAATGTAATGACCAATGAGAATGGTATGTTGTTCTGCTTTGTTCACTCTACAAAAATGCATGCCTGTGATGTTGGTGCCAATTGTTGCTTTATGCCATTGATTACAGCGAGGTGCTGTGCTTGAAATATTTGCTGATTTTTAGCATGGCTCTTTATTTAAGTACCACATTCTTCTTCCCTTTTCAATTCCAACTCATATGGCCATATTAATAGGTAAACTTGATCTCTGTTTTCATGAATCTATGTGGACAGGTGGAGGATATGTTCCTAATCAGTTATAATTCACTGATCTTCACAAGTTACTAAATGCTTTCAGTCCATCTATTTCATTTCTCATTCACATAAGTTTGTATTTGCCTTTAAAAGAAAAAAATAACAAGCTGAAAATGCTGAAAAATGTTATTAACTTTATTTCCATAAGTTTTTTTAAATGTCAGGATGGAGTGACCAAGAAGATGAACTAACAGGATGGTGTAGGTCTATAGCAAGCTAGCTGCAGGAATCATCCTCTTGCATAAATTTGTGTTATTTGTTGAAGATTGTACACATGAGTTGGCCCTGAATGTGATGAAACTGCTCTGCAAGGGTTTAAACCTATACTGTTGCAACTGACCTTGAGGATGCATGCAACAGAGCACTCCTGAATTTCCTGATGTATCAGCTTCCACTCAAGATCAGTCTTTTCCTTCTTACTTGGATTCTGTGCCCTTTTTCCAATGAAAGATATTTAAATGTAGTACTTGGGCCTCTGTACCAATAAAAATATGCCCAAGTCTACCTAAGAGTTCACCAGTATCTCCAATGCTGATCAACACCTACACAGTAAGAATCGCAAGTGAGCAAATCTTTCAACTGAGCAGAACATTATCTTGCACCAAATCTTGGGATGGGGCAAGACATTATCTTGCATGATTGACGTTTTGGTGTATCACCAGGGCAGAGACAGAGTGTTGCAACAGAGCTTCAGATAGATCTTGATTGTATAAACAAGTGGTGTAGAAGGCAGGAGCACTTATCAACCTGATGAAGCAAAGGTGACATGTTCTCATTGAATAATCTACCTATTGTAGATCATAGGGCAAAAATTATAGACTCTTGTGTCCGGCTATTTTTCAACTGTCAGACTTTGCACAGGGCATGCATTTTCTTGTCACATGGCTCTGTTCTCGACTTGTTGCTCAGACTTGGTGAGGAAGCCAATGCCTGCTGCTGTTGCTTCTCGCTTTAACTTTCTTTTTAGTATTTATCTAGGTCTGCCTCTTTTTCTGTTACCTGCTGATTCCCATTTGAGATTTTGAGGGCTTGCTTTGAGATTCTTTTGTTGTCCCTTCTCGTCACATGGCCAACATAAGACCATCTTCTTCTCTTGATTATAGGTTATACTTTTGGATGCTTTGTCATTTCTCTTATTTTTGCACTAGTCTTGAATAATGATATAGTCTAAATAGCATGCACATAATAATGTGAGTCTGCGTACAGAGACTGTAGAGAAAACCCATGCAGTGAGATACCTAGGAGTGTGTTTTGATTGCAGTCTTGTCTTTACTAAGCATGTAGACCAGGTAGTATTGGAGGTCATAAAAGGCCTGTCTGTGATGAGGGTCATGACTGCAGCAGGGTTTAAGTAATGTCATCTTTTTCTTTCATACTGGGACTGGTCCTGTCTGTAACTAAGTATGCACTGATGATCCTGACTCTCAACAATATGAAAATGGCTTGTATGAAATCTGATGTATCAAATAATAAACATTCAAGTTAAAACATGTGAAAGTTTGTATGCAATATTTCAATTATAATCAAAATTATGAAAGATAGGAATGGCACATCTGGTGATTTATCTAGTATAAAACAAATAAACTGAGACACAAGTTTACATTGTGATAAATGTCTTGTTGATATAACAAAAAACAAACAACAAAACATCCTAAGTGCTTTTAATTCATTTTCTGATAAATTCTACATCATCAGCTCTAACTTTTTGTAGTGCCAATAACCAGACCAATCTGATCAAAGATGCTGGACAAAATTATTAAGCATGTCAGCCTATTGCTGGTCTGAAGCTCAAACAAGAAAAAAAAAGAAAAAAATATTTGC
Organism: Megaustenia siamemsis; assembly: GCA_032433765.1. Lineage (NCBI taxonomy): Eukaryota > Metazoa > Mollusca > Gastropoda > Stylommatophora > Ariophantidae > Megaustenia > Megaustenia siamemsis. The sequence goes on along the minus strand of JAVIAB010000046.1, from coordinate 55,133,336 downwards.
TAAAGAAGATTGTGAATGAAGTCAATATGAGATGTGATAAGAATTGCAGATTTGCTTCCAACAAAAATCTTGAAATAAATCATGAGTTGATCACTGGTCATTTAGATCAATTTGACCATTAAAAAAAAAATAATTAGAAATGACTGATATATGTTTCCACCTCTTATTCCTTTATTGAAACATTAATAACATATCAGGATCTGTAAGAAGTTCTAATTTTACTTTAGTATATTTTAAAGTCGCCCATGCGCTGCCGGGGCCCGAAAGGGGAGTAAAGAATAGCGGTGCTGTACCCTACCAGGCATGTTCGTAAGAGGCAAGAAAGGAGGTTTAGGCATGGGACTGGCTATCCCATACTGTAAAAAAATAAGCCGAAAAACTTCACATACAAGGACAAATCAAAGAGAGAAAAAGTTAACCCGTCAACCAGGAAAGAGAAGGGCTCTCTGTCTAAGAGACGTATGACGCAATCTGGAGAAAGCCGTAAGGAGTCTGGGTTGCAGACTCACCCTTTGTCTACCAGGAAATCCTCCAGAATTGGCACCTGGAATGTTCGTACCCTTAACGAACAGGGAAAAGCTGCACAAGTGGCAGCAGAAATGACTAACTACAAGATAGATATTCTGGGAATGTGTGAAACAAGATGGCTGGGAGCGGAGAGAATAAAACTGAATACAGGGGAGATGATTTTATCATCAGGACACCAGGAACCAGGAGCACAACATAGCGAAGGGGTAGCTGTAATGCTAACAAAGAATGCACAGAAGACACTAATAGAATGGGAGTGGGACCAAGACTGGTGAGAGCAACATTTAAAACAACCAAAAACAAAATAAAATTACACATTATACAATGCTATGCACCAACCAACGATAAGGATGATTCAGTTAAAGATGATTTCTATAAACAGATAATGTCAGATGGATGCAAGACGAGCCAAGGATATTATAATCTTGATGGGAGACCTAAATGCTAAGGTAGGATCTGACAACAGAAGCTTCGAAGAGATTATGGGAAAACATGGACTTGGAGATATAAATGAGAATGGAGAGATATTTGTGAATTTCTGCACCCTTAATCAAATGAGCCTAGGAGGAACAATATTCCAACATAAAAGAATACACAAAGCTACATAGGTGTCACCAGATCATAGAACGGAAAATCAAATTGATCACATATGTATTAATAATAAGTTTAAGTCATCCTTACAGGAAGTAAAAGTATATAGAGGGGCAGATGTAGCTTCTGATCATCATCTTCTGTTAGCCGAACTTAAAATTAAACTAAAAAGGTATACTACAACGAATAAGGGTAGAAAGTATTTCAATGTAGGGTTTCTTAAAGAACAAGGAATTAAAGATAAATTCGGAGTCACAATATCAAACAAATACCATGTTCTCCAACAACTAGAAAATACAATAACTATAGAATATCATTGGAAACAGGTAACAAATATGTGGAAAGAGACATGCGAAGAAACACTGGGGAAAAGAGAACGCCAGAATAAGGCATGGATGACAGCAGAGACCCTGGATAAAATTAAAGAACAAGAAAGCAGACGTAAATAAAAGCAAAACGAGAAGTAATAAAGCCAAGACACAGGAAGCTTACACAGAGGTGAAAAAAGAAGCGAGAAGATGCATTAAAAGGGATAAGAGGAAATATAAAGATGAACTAGCTAAAGAGGCAGAAGAAGCAGAAAATAAAGGGAATATGAAAGAACTGTACAATAGCACAAAGAAATTAAATGGAAAATACAAACAGATCAACGCCTTTATCAAAGATAAGAAAGGAAATTTGCTTAGTAATATAAGGGAACAAATGGAGAGATGGAAAGAGCACTTTGAAGAACTTTTGAACAGACCCGGCTCAAATAATCCTCCAGATATACTAACTACCAGCAGAAGAAGAGTTACACGTTAACTGCGGAAAACCAAGCAAAGAAGAAATAATGAAAGTCATCAAACTATTAAAAAATGGTAAAGCCACAGGACCAGATGAAATTCCTTCAGAAGCCATCAAAGCAGATATTAACACCACTACCAAGATGTTACATAATCTATTAGATAAAATTTGGGAGAGGGAAGAAATACCTAAAGACTGGAGAGAAGGTTATATGATCAAACTACCAAAGAAAGGATGTTTACAGGAATGCACAAATTATAGGGGAACTATGCTACTATCAGTGCCAGGAAATATATTAGGCAGAATCATTCTGGAGAGACTAAAGGAGGCTATAGAGAAACACTTGAGAGATGAACAAGCAGGTTTTAGGAAGAACAGATCATGTGCTGATCAAATAACTACTCTACGTATAATAGTTGAACAAAGTTTAGAACTAAAATCCCCACTATATATTGGATTAATAGATTATGAAAAGGCATTTGATAGTTCAGACAGAAGAATGCTTTGGAAGTTGCTGAGTCATTATGGAATAGGAATCCCCATAAATTTATTAACCTGATAAAAACAATGTATGAAGGAACAAAATGTAGTGTGGTGCATGAAGGGCAGCTTACATGACATTTGAAATAAGAACAGGAGTAAGGCAGGGATGCCTTCTGTCCCCATTTCTCTTTCTACTGGCCATAGATTGGATTATAAAATATAACTCAAAACAACAGAAATGGAATCCAGTGGTCACTGACCAAACAACTTGATGATTTAGACTTTGCTGATGACATAGCTCTCCTATCACACAGCCATCAACAGATGCAGGATAAAATGAGTATATTAGATGAGAGATCACAACAGCTAGGACTAAAGATTAATAGAGATAAGACCAACATTATGAGAATTAATGAGAATTAATGCAGTTGGCAATAACCAAATAAAACTAGGGGAAATACCTCTACTAGACGTACAATCTTACATATATCTGGGCAGTAATATAGATAAAGAGGGAGGAACAGAAAATGATACCAAAATAAGGATATCAAAAGCAAGAGGAGCTTTCATTGTACTGGGAAACATATGGAAATCCAAAGAAATTAGGTTAAATACAAAAATAAAAATTTCAACTCAAATATTAAGTCAGTCCTATTATATGGCTGTGAAACATGGAGAATAACAAAATTGACAATCACGAAGGTACAGACTTTCATTAATGGATGCTTGCGCAGAATAAGAGGATGGAAATGGCAGGACAAAGTCACTAACATAGAATTATGAAAATGTATCAGTCAAATACCAGTGGATAAAGAGATACAGCAAAGACGATGGCGATGGATAGGACACACACTACGGAAGCCAACTGAGAGTATTACACAACAGGCCCTTTTTTGGAATCCCCAGGGGAAAAGACAAAGAGGAAGACCAAGGAATTCTTGGAGAAGACAGATCGAAGCAGAGATGAAGATGATGGGGAAGCCATGGAATGATCTTAACTTAAAAGAATTGCAAAAAACAGAACGACTTGGAAAGTGTTTGTTGAAGACCTATGCTCCACTGGGAGCTAAAAGGTAGAAGAAGAAGATATTTTAAAGTAAAGAATAGTGGCACTGTGACCTTGCATGTCGTAAGAGGCGACAAAAGAGGTTGATCTACGGCTTGACAAGCTGTCATTGTAAAAATATTGTTATGGAAACAGCGCCATATATTTTAGAGCAGTGATCTCTGCAATATGTGCCACTTTGGCATTCAAGGTTTCTGTTTTTGAGATTGTGGTTCTGCCCTATGTGCCGTCTTCAGCTCGAAAGGACAATAGATAGATAGAGATAGAGATATATGTCTATATATTTAGATTGATGGTTGACATCACAAGAGTTTTGTTTTATGAACTCTGGTTGAAGGCTTTTTGCTGAAACATGGATAGCCCTGTGATGTTGAACAGAATAAATTTAAATCATCAGTCTCAGTTCAGAAATTGCCCTTATCATTTTCAAGCTGTAAAATGTGTATTATTTGAATGCCCTGATCTTAAAAAAAAACGACAAGACTTACTTTCACTACATTATCCATCAGCAATACTATGTATGATACATTACCCCATTGCAACACCTCCATATTAGCTTTGCTATAAAAAAAAATTAACATTTTGAAAAATGAACAAAAATGAATATATCTAACTAGTATATGGATATATAACCATGCATGTAGACTACACATTTGGAATACAATTTCTTATCCAATTATGTTGGATCAAAATACACTTGTACACTCATATACAAACATTCTCACTGAACATAGAAGAACTTCTATTTGATAATGATTTGAATATGGAAGTGATCAGTCCATCAAATATTTGAAGTCATGAAAATGCTTTTTATTGATGCAAAATATTACCAAATGTTTAGAAATATTTTGTAAGATATATTTACAGAAAAAACAAAATTGAAGTGTTTTATGTAATTTCATTTGTGTCCATTTTTAAAAATCAATGTCAGTTCGTTCATTTACAGCAGTCATCAGTACGACAAGGTTAATGACATCATAATATAGCATGTTCATAAATAACACTGTCAATAGCCAAATGAACATTTTCTTTTCATTGTAAGCTAGACCTATCTGAAGCCAGTGTTTGTCAGTCATTTTGCCAGCGCTACAGCTACACTTTTTAGATGTTTCAGTTAATAAAGTGTTATAAAAGGGATATTATAATCAGTTGTCTGGAGGCTGAATATTATTGCTTGAAATTTCCGGTTTTCCTCCTCTTATCTCACTCATTTGCCTCTGCCGTAGCATCTTAAGTAATGTGAGATGGAATCCCCTGAATCACAGTTGTATTGTACCACTGTTACTGTGAAACATAAGAAAAGAGGTGAGACCACCATGTGACATGAAATTGCCTTCTTCATTCTGCAACTAGATTTACCATTCCATTATTTGCAAGATCAGCCATGAGAGAAGCTGCTCAGTAAAACAGCACTGGATAGTTATTATTGAAAATCTGTTCTATAAATAGTCAAAAGGTCATATACATAATATGAGTGTAGAATGTTGCTCTTACTCAATTTAGCTTCATCATTATCTGGTGCTTCAGTCTTGTAGCACAATTAAATAAGATGTCTCTTATATCTACCATGCTGTACCTTTTCTTACCACTGAAACCATTTCTTAAATGGAACTCTAGATCTGCACTTGTAGTGCTAGCTCTTTCAAACTCCTGTATATCAGACATGCACATCAAACAAGAAATAGGGAGACAGAAGACTGCTTCATTGGTTTTATAAGGAGAATATCTATGATAGCTAAAATAGACATTTATTACAGTGATTATATAGGTCAGTCTCATTGATAATATATTTTATTTATCATTTCTCTGTTTACTCTAAAATAATGACACAGTAATTTATATGTTAAAATTTTTATTTAATTTATATTCTTGTACAAGTTGTATTGAAATCTTTATGCGTATTTGTAAAATGCTCATTTATATATTCCCTTCTGTTAAATTTTAACTTAATCTGTTAGCACGTTGTTTGCTACCGGTCTTACTTTTATTACATCATTCAGGGGGACATTCTCGTGTATCGTCACACTCGACAGGAAATGTAGGGAACAGGACTCAGTCATGGTCAATGCAGAGGTCAACGGTCTCATCTGGGATAACACTGATGAGAAAGATGCAGTCATCTATACAGATGGATCTGTAATACAACACCAAAGGAATGCATGGGCATTTACAGCACGCCCGGCAGGCAGAATAGTCAAGGAAAAAAGTGGTGCATACATTATGACCACAAGTATGACGATGAGGGTGATGGCAGTCACCAAGGCATTAATCTGGTTAGAGTCACAAGACTGCACCCATGTCTGTATATTGAGTGATTCGATGAGCATGATAAGAAAAGTGGAGGCGGGATCTGTATGCATGCAATGGGTAGAGTCATTGCAGAAGTCAGAAATACTTATGGGCACCTTTGTCTATGTCCCCGGACATGCAAGCGTACGGGGAAATGAAAGAGTGAACAGGTTGGCTAGCTGCGCATTTGTTGAGGATGGTCAACCAATGGATCGGGCGGACATCATCAATGCCCTCTGTGAAGTGGGAAGGGCACAGGACTTCAACAACCATAAGTCCACGTCACTCCTTTGGATGAAAGAGATTGAAGTTAAGATGGTCACAGCCAGAAACAAGAAACTTAATGGGCGCGTAAGAAGATTAATTAACCACACAGAACTGGAGTTGTTAGTTGCTGGACACTTTGAGACTTGCTGAGGAGGGGATCTCAGCACCTTTGGACATGTTCGGAGTGCAATGATGATGACTCGCTAATAACTCAATAACAATAACTTTTATTACAATATTAACAGGTGAATGAATTCTATGGTGTGCAATATTTCAAGGCTGAAGCTGTTCTTGTTGCTACATGGCACAATGTAGAACCATATTCCTGGTATACATGGTTGTGTGAATACTACTACTATTATCAAAATTATTGGTGGTGGCAAGAGTATTATTCAGCTCTTTATGGAAAGTATTGTACCAACCAGGTAAGGAGTCAATAGTCAATGTGTTTTGTACATCATCTTTACCACATCTGCCCTATCAACAACTCTTTAACTGCTGAATTATTTTGCTAGTTTGGACAGAATTATCCATCTCAGATATGCAAACTGCCTAATTTGAAAAAAATAAACTTCTGTATATTTCCTGTTTTCAGTTAAAACCTGTCATATTTTATATAAAATTAAAAGGAGAATATTGCACTACATAGAAAAATATTTGTAGGACATAATAATAATAAACTGAATATGTTTACAATAAAGTATGAGTGAAATTACACTAACAAAAAAATTTTGAGTGCAAACATAACTCCAAATGTAATTTTATTTAAAGTGCATCCATTTATTTCTTTAGTAGTTTAATATGAAATTCAGTATGTTTTAGTTTAATAGTGAAATTCCTATTTGTTGTATGCACAGTATACAATAAAAAATATAAATAAATCCGATACCCCATCATCATTTGACAGACTGTATAATATTCATTTGGCAGGCTTGAGACTGCATTCTTGATCCTTGATCCTTTCAGGGCCATTAGATGGTACATAAGGCTCATAGTCTCTCCCACCAATTGACCATTAGGAAGTTTACATTAACCTGAGAGTTCACACCACAATAATTTGTAGTAGAAATCACACTATAACATTTTTAGTAGATTAGTAGAGACCACACTATAACAATTTGTAGTAGATTAGTAGAGACCACACTATAACTAATTTGTAGTAGATTAGTAGAGATCACACTATAACAATTTGTAGTAGATTAGTAGAGACCACACTATAACTAATTTGTAGTAGATTAGTAGAGACCACACTATAACTAATTTGTAGTAGATTAGTAGAGACCACACTATAACTAATTTGTAGTAGATTAGTAAAGACCTATGCAAACCACTTCTCTTGATGATGAAATAAACAGCCAAATTGGTAAGGCAGCTATGACTTTCAGCAAACTCACAGAAAGGGCCTGGAACAACATGAAACTTACACTAAAGACCAAACTCTTAATATATCATACTTATGTGCTTAGCACACTATTATATGGATCTGAAACCTGGACAACATACTCAGATCATGAAAAAAGACTAAATGACTTCCACATGTGATGTCTTAGCAGAATAATGCACATTAAATGGCAGAAGAAAATAATTAACTTAACTGTCCTGCAATGTGCTAAGACCCCTACAATCATGTTGATGCTCAGATATCGAAGACTAAGATGGCTGGGGCACATCCAGTGAATGGAAGAAAACGCATCCCCAAGCAAATACTATACGGTGAAACTAATACGTGGAAAAAAGACAAATCGACAGACCTAAACTATGATATAGAGATATCTGTAAATCATCTTTGAATGACTTCACCATCTGTGAAAATGAGTTTGAACATCTGGCAAGTGATTGCACATCATGGAAAGCATAAATAAGAAATGGTATAGCATCATTTGAGACTGTGCTAAGGCAAAACTTTGAAGAGAAAAGACTCATGAAAAAAGATGGAAAACCCTGTGGATCAGTGGGCTTGACTTGTTCATTCTGTGGCTGTGTGTGTTTGTCAAACATTGAGCCATGAGAGAAGCTGCTTGAAAAAAAACAAACCTAAAAAAAAAAATTCACAATAGCCTCCACTAGACCGTCTGACAAGATGAAATGGACCACATATAGTAGAGACCATACCATAATAATTTGTAGTAGATTAGAAGAGACCATACTATAACAGTTTGTAGTAGATTAGTAGACCACACTATAACAATTTGAAATTTTGTAGTAGATTAGTAGTAGAGACCACACTGTAACAATTTGTAGTAGATTAGTCAAAATGATACAATAATACTATAACTATTTGCAGTATATTAGTAGCAAGCAAATTCCAGCAGTATTAAAGTTATTTTTGTTCTTATTAGATAAAAGAAACCAGCACATTTCAGGCAGTCTATGTCACAGATGGACAGGAGGCATATGTGATAGTTACGTACAAATTTGGTGAAATGAATTGGATATATGAAGAAGGGCGGGCTATTGTTGTGGCTTTGCAACAAGTGATGAAGTTATGGATTACGGTGTGAGCTATACAGACATGACTACTAAGATGGACCGCATTGTGTGGAACACAGGTCAGATATATTGTGATTTTTATAGTATAAAAAAATTAATTTTGTTTTTGCTTTTGCCCAACTGCAACTCCTCTTCCTTCTTTACTTTTGTAAAAAGAATGTTAAATCCTGCATTTTTTTTCTCATGGGCATTCACAGCATACTAGACTAAAAGGGAAATAGTTTCAGATTAATTTGTCTTAAATACATTTAAGTGTGTACAGATCTGAATGTGTGAGCAAATAGTTATAAATTTAAAGGTGAGGTTCTACCCTGGCTTTGCTTGAACAACAATACATTTATAAAGTTTTATTTTTAGTCACTTCTTTCCATGAATTAAAAATTGATCTCCATGTAGCAATATTTATCATCAACTGACAATGCTAACCTATCAACAATGATGTCAGTCATCAAGCAGAGTAAAAAAAAAACAGTCAAGTTGATTTAACTAACCAGTAATAAATTCATTTGTTCCAAGCTCTTTGTTGGAAATAAATCTGCAATTCTTATCATATGACATCAGGATTTCATGCACAATCTTCTTTTGTCAGAAATGATTACTTTTTTTTAGGAGCTTGATTAGACATGAAACCAGCAACAACCTGACATGCTGAATAATTTTGTCCAGCATCCTTGATAAGATTGGTCTGGTTATTGGCATTACAAAAAATTAGAGATGATGATGTAGAAGTTATCAGAAAATGATTAAAAGCACTTAGGATGCTTTTTGTTACATCAACAAGACATTTATAAACTTGTGGCTCAGTTTATCAATTTTATACTAGACAAATCACTAGATGCCACTCCCACCTTTCATAATTTTGATTTTATTTGAAATATCACTTAAGAACTTTCACTTGTTTTAATATCTCATACGTGCAAAATTCAGTTCCTAGTCTCTAGGAACTTCGTCAGAGTTGAAAGCTGGTGAACACAACAACAACAACATATCTCATATGATTTTTCATTTGTTTAGACTGGAAGGGTCATGATTTGACACATCAGTTTTAACTCTAGATTACAATTTAGTCATAAACATAACCACTTAAATTACAAATTCTTGAAATTTGACAGTTTGCTGCAGGTAACCAGTGCCCCCTGAGTGTTTGATTTAATTCCTTTGATGTTGGATTTTTATTTTTCAAACAAAACATATTCTGTGTAAAAGTTACTATGGTATCGTAAGAATGTGGCTGTGCCATTTTATAAATTTAGCCAAAATTCAAGAAACCATTTTTTTTTTCAATTTTTTTATCATCATGGGTGAAATCTCCTCAGCCATCAGTGAAACTTCAAAGAAACCTTTGTGACACAGGATAGACAGCGAATAGCGCTTTGAGGGAACCAAATGGCCTGAGCTAACGCCAGATGGCTACTGTGTGAATAGACAAAATGTAAATTCTCTAATAGCTGAGGAGGTCATGTGGTCAGATTTTAGGCTAAAAATCTACTGTATGCAAGGAAATGATTACAGCATCTGATCCCTGTGTGTCGTCTTGGATAAGCACACAGTTGTGTAGCAAAAGTTAAAAAAAACTACTATTTTTGGAACTCAAATGTAACATTTAAATGGTAATAATTTTTACTATGGTATCGTGAACCCCACAAATAGGAATCATATTCCAGGGTTAATGTAATACTAAGGGCAATACTAGTTTATCTTTATTGCATAAAAAAAATTAAAATTTGCTAACAAAATTTATATGGATTTAAGATGGCGTCTGTATGTGGACAGTGTTTTCCGTTACAGCTTGTGTTGTTTTGAAATACGCTGATTACACGCGGTGTGCTTCTTAGATTTAATGTTTTGCTCATGCCTGTCGTGGTTGTTTAACTTCTGACAGGCTGGTGGACAGTGGAAATTCTTGTTAAGTGGGTATTTATCTTCTTTTCATTCGAGATATACCTATCTGTGATAGGTCATTGTTTTTCACTGTTGCTCCAGACAGACAGGGATATCCATCCAGAATTGTACAAAGTCTGTGACGGTGGATAGGACGGAAGAGTCAGCAATGACCAACAGCCCAGAAAGCAAAAACAGTAAAGTGTGTGGTACAAAGGAGGCATGTTCAGGGCATGAAAGACGAATGTGGCAGACCACCATGAAAGAGACTGGAGCCTCATCACGTACTATTCCAGAGAAAGCCATGGAGAGGAATTAAAACTTATGTCGGAGGAAATATCTAAAATAAATACATGGAATGTTAGGACTCTATACCAAGAAGAAAAATTAGAAAATCTTATTCAAAAAGCAGAATGATTAAACATAGATATTTTAGGCAAATCAGAGACAAGATGGAAAAAATGTGGGTACCTACAGGACGAAAAATATACATTTATATACTCAGGAAACACAACAGAACATCAAAGAGGGGTAGGAATACTAATAAAAAAAAGCTACAAAAATATATAAGTACCCACTGGACATACAATGATAGGATTATACTACTCAAGATGAAAGCAAAACCATTCGACAAAGCAATAATGCAGACATATGCACCTACTCAAGACTACACAGATGAACAAATAGAGGCATACTATGAAGATCTAAATAAAGTTATGAAGCAAGTGAAATCTTAGGACATCTTGATTGTAATGGGTTATATGAATGATAAAGTAGGAAAAGGTAGATATAAGACCATTATAGGAAATCATGGTTTAGGAAAAAGAAATGACAGAGGAGAAAGATTAATAAAATTCTGTGAAGAAAACAGGCTGATAATATGTAACATCTACTTTGAGCAAGAGAAAGGAAACTATACACATGGAAAAGCCCTGGAGATAAGAAGACACAATCATGTAATAATTAAAATGAAAATCAAACTAAATAGAAACAAGCACAAGTCTAATTCATCAACAAATCCACTAGATATAACAGCTTTAAATCAAAAAGATATTAAAGATACTACTTATACAATACAAGTAAAGAACACTTATCAGAAGCTTCTAGAAGAAGGAATTGAGCAATACGAAGAGAAAATCCCGATGAAATAGTAACAACTAAATGGCTGTGCATAAAGAAAAGCATACAAGAAACTTGCAACACCTTACCCAAAAAAGAAAAGAACAAAAAACAAAAATGGATAACTAACACCATCTTAGAAAAAATGGAAGGTAGGAGACAAGCAAAGAACACTGCCCAATACAATAAAATAGATAATGAAATATGCAAAATGTGCGATAAGGCAAAAGAAGACTGGCTCAGCCAAAAATGTATAGAAATAGAAACTATGGAAAACAAACAAGACTTAAGAGGACTGCACACAGAAATAAAGAGAATGACTAATAAAAATTATAAAAGCCACAGAAAGGATGCACTGCATACAAAAAAGGAAAAATTCCAACAGACAATAAAGATATAATAGATAGATGGCAGGAATATATAACATAATTATTTCATGATCAAAGGGACAAGAAATCAATTATAAAATGTACATCAGGCTATAAAATCTTAAAATCTGAGGTGGAAAAAGCTATACAAACAATGAAAAAGGGAAAAGCAGCAAGACCTGACAGCATACAGATAGAGATGATACAGGCACTAGAAGATTTTGGCATTGAAGTGATTACAGACATATGCAACAACATATACCATACAGGATACATACCAAATGAACTAAAAACATCAACTTTCATTGCATTGCCTAAAAGGAATGGTGAAGTTGAATGCAGTGACTTTAGAACAATAAGCCTAATGAGCCATGTTACAAATATCTTGCTAAAAGTTATACAAGAAAGGATTCAGAATAAAATCAATACTGAGTTAGATGAGCAGCAATTTGGATTTAGGAAAAATAGTGGGACAAAAGAAGCCATATTTTGCATGAGAACATTAATCGAAAAGTACACAGAAGTAAACAAACTAATATATGCCTGCTTCATAGACTACACCAAAGCTTTTGATAGAATACACCACAAACAACTTATAGACTGCCTGAAAGAGATACATCTAGATGACATGGACATACGACTAATATGCAATCTATACTGGGAGCAAACAGCAATAATAAAATATAACAAAGAGAACTCTACACCCATTGATATAAAAAGAGGAGTAAAACAGGGATGCATTCTATCACCAAGCTTGTTCAATCTATACACTGAGCAAACCTTTAAAAACATCACAGAGCTGTCAGGCCTACAAATTAATGGAAAGATAATCAATAACCTAAGATACGCTGATGATACTGTACTACTATTGTAGATCTACAACAATTACTTAATGTAGTAAACATGATAAGCAAAAAATATGGATTATATATGAATGTTAAAAAGACTAAAACTATGATCATAAACAAAGAAAATACCCTAAACTCACAAGTGGATATTAAAATTGTAGGAATAGACCTGGAGACAGTTCAGAACTACAACTACCTTGGACATACTATAACCGGTGATGGAAAATGTAAAACTGAAATAAACAAAAGAATAGGAATGGCAAAAAGTAATTTTAATGTCATGAAAAATATACTAACATCAAAACAAATAACACCAGGGCTAAAACTAAGAATAGCAAAATGTTACATCTTCTCAATCTTCCTGTATGGTGCAGAAACATGGACATTAGACAAGAAAACAGAACAGAGAATTTAAGCCTTTGAAATGTGGATTTATAGAAGAATAGGTAGAATTGGATGGAAAGAAAAGAAAACAAATGATGAAGTCTTAAAATAAATAAAAATAAAAAGAGAACTACTAAACACAATTCTATCTATCTATCTATTGACCTTTCGAGCCGTTGGCGGCCCATAGGGCGTAGACCAAGATACACCTTCTCATATCTGAATTTTAGTTCTAGCAATTTTCTTTTAAAGATATTTTTATCAAATCTCGCCATTTGTCTCTGTTCTGTGCAAGCAGCTCTATCTCACTGAGGCCGAATCCTGTTGCTCTTGCCTCTCTCATCAATGTTCTTCTCAGTGTCTCCCTGGGTCTTCCTCTTTTTCTCTTACCTGTTGTTTCCTATATGAGGGCCTGCTTTGCTATTCGGTTATTATCTCTTCTCATCACATGTCCAACATATGACCATCGTCTTTTCTTTATTACTGAAGATATTAGTGGTTGATTGGCGATTTCTCTAATTTCCTCGTTTGTTTTGAATTTGTTCCACGCTATACCAAGTATTTTCCTTAGACATTTATTTTCGAATGCGTTCAACTTTGTTTCTATATCTCTTGTTGTTTTCCAGCTTTCACACGCATACGTAAGGGTTGATAGTACATTTGATTTGAATAGCCTAAGTTTTGTGTTTGTGCTGATTAGTTTTGATTTCCACAACTTTTCAAGGCTTCTGAAAGACATTGCTGCTTTAGCTATTCTGATTCTAATTTCTTTACTTGTATCCCCTTCTTGATCAATGTGACTCCCAAGATAGATAATGTGATCGATCTCTTCTACTGGTTTGTTTTCCATGTATATTTTGTCATCTGTTGGAATTAAATTTTTCATGACTTTAGTCTTTTCATGATTGATCTCAAGCCCAATTTTGCTGGCTATTGCTGATAGTTCACAATTAGAAGAAGACAAATTAAATTTTTGGGGCATGTTAAAAGACACAACAGCCTGCTAAAAGTAATATTGGAGGAGAAAATACAAGGTAAAAGAGGAAGAGGCAGACCAAGACGAACATGGATGAGTAACATTAAAAGATGGACAAATCAGCCTATGACCTCTTTTACCTTGTATTTTCTCCTCCAATATTACTTTTAGCAGGCTGTTGTGTCTTTAAACATGCACCATCAAAGCAAGAGACTGAGCAGAATGGCACTCCATGGTAGCCAACAATTGTTGCGGAGATGGCACTCGATGATGATGATGAACTGAAGGAAAAATAAAATCCATTTTCTCTTGAAATCACGGGAGTGGTCCTTTATTCTGCATTTCATGTTCTGCTTGAAAAATACAGGGAACCTTAGAGCCAAATTTGTATGGTTTATTGTAAAGTAATACCAGCTTTCACCATTGCTAAGACATCCAAACATTTCTATGCAAGCTAAACAACAAATGATAAATAGCATTTTCATACCAACTTTGTGCTATGAAAGTCAAACATGGACCCTTTCTAAATCACATTTAAGAAAGATCAATACATGTGAGATGCAATGCTTGAGAAAAGTAACAAACAACACAAGAAGAGATAGATTACCAAATGAAACCATAAGAAAAATAGTAGGAACAAAACCCTGCCAAGAATATATAGAACAATAACACTTAAATGGTTTGGCCACCTGGTCAGAATGAATCCTTATCCATCACCATCAAGGGCATTCTTCCCGAGAATGCATGGAAAAAGACCAAGAGGAAGACCCAGAAAAAGATGGATAGATGCAGTGACAGGCATGTAAAAACAAAGGAAAATCACTAATTCAGACAGTTCGAGCAGCTCAAGAATGACAAGTGATATAAACCACGACACCTTTAAGGTATCAGTGAATAGAGAAAAGAAGAAGATTGTAAAATTGTTTACATAAAACTGTTAGATGGTCATTAATGATTGCTGTAATGACTTTTCTTTTATACTTTTCCTTTCTCTATTTCAAACAATTATATTAATAGACAAATTAGTCATTATAACTAATAATCTTATATCTAGAAAAAATTTTATAAAATGCAGCATAAGATAATAAACATGAATTATTAGTAAGCAACCAAAACAAAAATTCTTTAAATATGTGAAAATAACATTCGCTAAATCCATCAGCAAAGTGTTGCACGTCTTTGGTGAATTTTAACTTCTTTATGTCCTTATTACTAGGTCTACTAGTTTCTTTTTCATTGTGCCATCTAGATAATCTGACAAGATATTCCTCTCGTAGATTTATTTTTATTTTTGCTTCTATCATTTTTTGCTAGGTATTAATGCAAGAAAACCAAACTAAGAATATTGATCTGAGGCATAAACATTTACCTACACATGTGGAAGCTGGAAAACACAAAAATAGATTGAGAAAAAACTAAACGCTTTTGAAGACCAAAGGTTAAGAAAAATATTCTGTGTACAATGGAATGAATTCAAGATTAATAATTAAATAAGAGAAATGGCCATGCAACCAAAGATCTCAAACTATGGAAAGAAGATGGGCATATGTCAGACATGTTCTGAGGAGTGACAACAAAAGAATTCCAAAAAAAGGCTCTTCTGTGGGAAACATCAGTTTACTGAAAAAGAGGAGGTCCTATAAGAGACACTATAAAAAAACACTTATAAGAGAAATAAAGTTGGCAGGCATAGACTCATTAGATAAGATCAAACATCTCACCCAGAACAGAGATGGATGGCAAAAAGCACTATAAGCCCTATGTGGTGTCTAATGGTACAGGAGGAATCAAGAATGACAGAATGCTCTGTCCTCCCTCTTGTCATAATGTATCCAAATAATGAAATAGCAGCTAGACTCACTTCACTTCATACTTCTGCTTTTGTTGCTTTTAAGCATGAAGGAAAAAAATAGAGAGTTTAGGTCATTTGTTCTGTTGTGTGTCTTCTGCATGGAGCTCACAATGAATTTTGAAGGGAAGTCACTTGTCATCCAAATGGGCACCATTTTAGAATCAATAAACTTCTTAAACTTTGATTAGCCTTGCAGGTTGGTGGTGGATAATAAGCCTAATGAAAGAAACTAAATAAAATGGAAAAGCAGCTAAAATGGTACATAAATACATTGAAATAAATTCTGGCTGCATAAGAAACTGGTTTCATGGTGTAAATTCAAACTTATAATGGTTTCTATTTGTTAATCATCATCAAGTACTTAGCCTGCTGGCGTAGGTGATCATGTCTCTCCACAACTTTTGTTCTTGACAGTTATTTATCATTTCTGTTCTTGACCTTCTGCCAAGCCATTCTCTTAAGCTGTCTGGTATCTTTTCTCTTTGCTTCCCTCTATCTCTTCATCCCTCAATTTTCCCACTTGTTACAATATATTCCAGCTGTTTCCTTCTCATTACATGGCCAAAAAATTATGATTGTTTCTTCCTATTATTGAAAATTAGCTCTCTTTTTGCTTTGACCTCTTTCAGAACATTTTCATTACTCTTCTTAGCTGTCCATAGTATTGCCAACATTCTTCTGTAAAACCAAATTTCTACAGACACCAGTTATTTTGTTGTCTTTTGTCCTATTGTCCATGATTCACATCCAGATATTAAGACTGGCTCTACATAACATTTAAAAATAACATTTATTTGTTAATAATAAATATTAAATATGACACTTTACACTATACACAAATTACACAAGGCAACAAAATCCAACTTTTTTTAATCATCTCAAACCAAAATACACTTTTCTAAAGGATTTGTTGGCGCTGATTTCAGATCTGGTATCAGTTTTTTTCTATCACGTCAAGTTTTTAAGTTATGAGTGATGTTAGTTTTCACTGAACTTGGCTGTATTTGTTCGAGAATCGCAAACATCAATTAAGCAAATGATTCACATCTTCTAGACTAAATCAAATATACTCACATCACAGCATAGATATGTTGAATGTTTCTTCAAAAATGCTTGGAATATGATTTTCTGTTATATTCTTCGCCTGGATTATTTACGGAATAGCATCCAGCAGAAGTCGGCCATCATACTCTCATTCCACAAACCTTGATAACGGCGCTCCATTAACTGATAGTCCTGGTGAAAACGTTCTCCTTGCTCATCACTCACCATACCAAGATTTTCTGGGAAAAAATCTACATGGGAGTGCAAGAAGTGAAGTTTTAATGACATGCGACAGCCAAGGTTCAGGTAAGAATCTATTAGACGCTGAACTCCTTCCCTGTACGTAGGAGACTTATGATTACCTAGAAAGTTTTCACAGACCCACTTGAATGCCTCCCAGGCTTCTAGCTCAGCTCCTGACAGAGACTGTTTGAAACCTTCATCTTGTAAAACAGATCTGATTTGTGGACCTATAAATATCCCTTCCTTCATTTTTGCAGCAGTGATGTTTGGGAATTTAGTAACAAGGTACTGAAAACCTTCTGAGTTTGTTTTACCCATGGTCTTCACAAGGGTTTTCATCAGTCCTAGCTTAATATGGAGAGGTGGCAGAAATATTTTCTGTGGATCAACAAGGGGCATATTTTGGACACTGCTTGCTCCTGGCGTATAGATATGTTTTGGCTCCCAGACACGTTTGACATAATGTTCCGCTGTTGCTCGACTATCCCATAGGCATAGGAAACAGCAGTATTTAGTGAATCCTCCTTGCATGCCCATCAACATGCCAATGACCTTTAGATCACCACAGATGTTCCACTGGTGTGTTTTATAATGGATAGCTTCAAGCAAACTGTTCATGTTGTAATAGGATTCTTTCAGATAAACAGAATGTGCAACTGGTATGCTTGGTTTTAAATTTCCATTGTGCAAAAGATCTGCCTTTAAGCTTCTTCGCGAGGAATCAATGAAGAGACGCCATTCTGATGGATCATGCACTTGTGATAAACTGTTGAAGAGACCATTGATGTCCTGACAATAACTCAATGAGCCGTCAACATTGAAGAACGTCGTCATGTTGAGATTTCGTTTTCTATAATGAGTTATGTTAACGTCCCTTGCAAGCAAATGCTTTTGCTTAAGCCTTGAAGCAAGAAGTTCTGCTTTATCTTTAGACAGATTTAGATCACGAATAAGATCATTCAGCTCTGCCTGTGTAAAAGTCTTAGGTTCTAAACATTCATCAACAGTATAATCTGGATCAGTTGAGTCTGCATTGTGACCAGCTGTGTTTTCATTGCATTCCTCCCCATCTCATAATATACTTGTCGTAATTACTTTAAGCAAACACCACACGTGTATAAATGGATTTAATATCCTATCGAATACACAAAAATGGTAGCATCGATACTAAATCACGTGACCCGAAACTGAACAAATTTGTAACAGCCAGTAATAAGGTATCGATACCAATCTAAATAAAACATTGTACTCGATTTGTGGTCATCACCACTGTTGAAATATATTATAATTAGCTATTTTAAAAAAATGTTACGTGGTAGAAAAAAACTAAAGACAGATTTGAAATCAGCTAACCAAATACTACAAAACCCATATAAAATTATCTGTGATGATTTTTGTGTGTTGCCTTGTGATTTAAATTATTTATGTACATTATTTTTGTACATATATTTTTTTTATTGTGCATTATATTTTGCTGTACATATATAAACCAAACTTGATCATTGTTTTCCTTAGGGCGATATGGAACATGGATTGAGAAAGTTGGCATAATTGTGAACTCAGACAGTCTTTGTTTGAAGTTCTTCACACAGAACATTCACTTCATATCTAATTCAACACATCAACAGTTGGCTAAAGCCTTGTTTGATTGTCCTTGTAGTCTGGAACGTATGGGTAGGCAATGGTGGTCATATTCCTGGGAACAGGTTCTAGGAAGTGACAGCACATACAGAGTCTGTTATGCTATTGGTATAACTGCTAAAGTTCGCCTAGAAAGACTGAGAGGAAATCCACTCAACAAAGTAAGATGAATTTTTAAACTGAACCTGTCTATATCCTTTAACTTTAAGATATTGCTGTTTTGTCTTACTATGTTTTAAGATGTTGCTCCTTTGTCATACTATGCTAACTTATAGATACCAACTTCTGTTTACTGGCTTAGTTCCATTACAATTGTTTATTTTCCAAGGGCTGTCTTTTGATGACTTATCTTGGAATTCCTCTTCTAGCTGTGAAGTTTAAAGATTAAACCTCATTTTTATTTCAGGGAATATCCTATCAGTTTTTCTAACTTCTGATTTGTCCCTTTTCAGTTATCAATCATTCAGCTTCAATTTGAAAAAAAAAACATTTGAATATCATAAGACAAACACTGCAGTGGCTTGTAGTGCTGATGCGATTTAGAAAAGCTACCTCCAGACCAATTGCTAGATTCCATGTTTAAGCTACAATTTCTTGAAATGAATTAATGTACATCTGTGATCATCAATCCTGACAGGATTGTAGACAACAATTTTTAATTTTAATTTTTGTAGCATAAATTGTCAAAATCACTAAAAAAAAAAAAAAAATCCAATATTTTCAAAAGTCTCAAACTAAGAGAAAAATCAAACAAATTATTGCAAATATTTGTCTACACATTTAAATATCTTCTTTCTAACTTATTCTAATATTTAATCAGTGGAAGCAAAATTATTTGAAAGCAATTTATTGAATTTGAATGTCAGTTTGATCTAATGATTTATTGATGTAATGTGAGTATATTTATTTCAGCTTTGTTGCTACCTGCTGACCTACCCAAGAAATTGGTACTGGGATTCCTGGCAAGAGACATTACGCAAGGCATCTTATATCTCCTTCCCTGACACCAGAGCAGGCCATCTTCTTTTGAATGACCCTTGGTACTGGTGGGGGAATGCAAGAAAGTCCAGAGATGAAGATTTTAACCCTCACAAATGGTGCTGTGAAAGCTCAAGCTCACCTTCAAAATTCTGTAATTATTTCAACATTGTGAGGCCAGACTATGGATGCTCACCAGATGCAGAGTTCATTACTGGTACATAAAGACTGGATGTCCTCTATAATTCAGAGAAGTTGTTGGTGGTTATATAAGTTGAAGCATAAATGTGAAACATTCTCTTAGCAAATTATCCCCAAAATATTAACTCTTTCCATACGGAACTTTTTATTGACGCAACGAAAGAAATTTCAGAGACAAAATTGTTCATGGTTTTAAGAATCAATCTACATATTTATATTTATCTAACATATAACATATTATATATAAATGTTTAGATAATTGAACAAGGTATTAGATTTCACCAATATCCAGATGATACAAGACATGTAAAAAGAATGTGGTGTGATGGTGTTCACACTAATCAAATTGAACGTGGCACACTATGCAGTGAAATGTACTCTGCCGAAATCGGCAGGACGCACAGTGCGGCGAAACGTACGGAAAGAGTTAAATTGTTTATAGATTGTCCTTATTGCACTCCTGGAAGCCACAAGGGTATACATTGTTAGTTATCTTATTTTAGTGGTTATGCATGTTGATTGTTGCAAATTAAGCACATTCCTAGTCTGATTTCTCAGGTTACTTTATGTGTCTCACTCATCATTAATTATCATGCTCCCTTTGATATTGAACATAAACTATTACTCCCCATCTGTGATAGCATACAGCTAGTTCTTATGAAGTGTTGTTCTATTTTTATTTATAATTCTCTACAGTGCCTTGCTTGATTGATATAACATATTTGTGCCCATTTCCATTCTAGTTATTCTGAATTCATGTTTAATGTCACTCCAACTCCACTATAAAGGCTGAGATATCTCTGATTAGTGCTATTCATGTATGATTTCATTCGGTTTAAAAACTTCCATATTGATATTTATACATGTTTCACATCTGAACGCTTGCTCTTTCTACTTGATCTACCTTAGTTTTATGCAGTTGTTACGTCAAATACAGAATCTCTTCCCACGAAGTTTGACTGTAGAATTACACTGGAACTATATATTTTATATTACAATCTGCTCAATTCATGACACATCTCTCACATTAACATTTGTGTGTGTATGTCTGTGTTAGTCACATCTCACATCTTTGTGTGTCCGTGTCTGTGTTAGTCACCTCTAGTGACTCGGGCAGATGGTGCTCGTAAACCTGGGAGGGCCTACCATCTAAGGGCAGAATCCCCCTACAGAAAAGAACATCTGCTGCCTTGCAGGAAGATTGGGGACAATCAAAGCTAGGGAAAGCAAACCCGAATAAAATGCTGGCTGAAATCGGATGCACTGGGCCACTGGCGCAGAACACAGTGCAACGTATTAATGGGTGTTCAGTCAGAGTGGATCTGACAGACTCTAATTGTGATGTTCTGTCTGTGGGGGCGATCAACACACTTAGCCTGACAGCTGACTTCATGTGAGAGTCTGGAATCCTTACTCTGATTGAGTCCTGAACGCAGAGACATTAACATTTTGAATCCATATTTGTTTATACAACAATGCAATTTAATAATTTTGGTAAATAGAAGTGAAAGTCATAATTCTTTGACTGCTTCAATTTTGTTAAATTTGCATTTGAATTTGAAACATAATTTTGTGTTCACAGCGTCAGTGTAAGTGAAAGTCATAAACACTGGACTATTAGGCGGCCACTGTAACTTTAGCAAATTTATGAGATGAACTGAAGCAACAGAAACTACACTGTCAGCGGCATTATATAAACAATAATTGTTTTTATAGTAGCATAGTGGAGGAAAAGTTTTGAATGTAGGTTAGAAACACCAGAGTTTTTTTTTCAGAGGAAGAGCCTCATTTGTGTTATCATGACTTAGGTCATTTCAGCTAAAAAGCATGCCCTGACCAGGCGTGCTTTGTAGACATTTGTTCTTAAAGGTATTACATATATATTTATGCCGGTGTTGATTTTCTGCTCTTTTAACCATATATCATTACTGGTATCAAGTAGGAATTATATGTTTGAGTTAGCATTTGATGCACCATTCTTCTAGTTTTGGTTTAAACTTTTTACTTATTAAGCATGACAGCTATAAGCCAGCATAGCAGTGAATACATAAATTTATAAATTGAAGGTGAATTATATTTTAAAATAAATATAAGATAATGTTTTTTAGAAACTCAATTTTGGGGTGTAAAATCTGGAGAATAACCTTCAGTTTAAATTGAGTCTTGTTCATCATAATATATGAAATTGTGCAAATGAAATAGTGGGGAGGGGACTTTTCTAGGCAGGTTAATACACAAGATCATGATGGGTGAAGAGCAATTTCAAGAAGGAAAAATGTATCACTTGGGTGAAGAAAATAAAAGAGATTTGAAAGATAAGGTACATTTTTTCTGCAAATAATGTTTACATTTCAAACCAGCATAATCATCACAGACACTGCTTCAAAAACAGTCTGAAGTGCCTCTATAAGTCTTATTAATACTAATATAAAGGATACCTATTATATGTCAAGTGAAAAATACAGCTACACTTTTTATACACATATCTTTAAATCTGAACTTGTTATGTTTTGGAAATGCTTCAACCTGTAATGATAGGAGGGCTGAATGATTTTAAGAAGTTTGATTCTGATCTAGGTTTCTTCATTTTCTTTTAACATTATATTAGTTATTTATATATAATGCTAAACAGGAGCTCTACCTTGCCAAAGGGTGTCCCAAATACTAGCAAAGGAAAGGAGATAACTAGCGTAGGAAAAGAGACATCTTATTCCTCCTTTGGTAGGGGATAACTCTACCCCGCTAACCATCTAAAATCAATCTTTGCAGCCGTACTGAAGAAGTCAGGTGCCACTGATTGCAAAGACCATCACAATATTAGTCTTATGAACCATATGACCAAAATATTACTAAGAATCCTTATGAGAGAAATAAAAGAATACCAGAAATAAGTGAGGAAAAATGTGGATTTATGGAAGGAAAGAGCACCAGTAATGCAATATACATCCTAAGAACATTGATAGAATGAGCTATATCTGTAAAGATCTATCTATCTATCTATTGTCCTTTCGAGCTGAAGACGGCACATAGGGCAGAACCACAATCTCAAAAACAGAAACCTTGCGTGCCAAAATGGCACATATTGCAGAGATCACTGCTTCTAAAATCTATGGTTCTAAAGATCTATGTATGTGCTTTATAGACTACACAGAAGCCGTTGTTGGAATTGGTTGACGCAAGTTATTTACATGTTACAACACATTGATGTGGACTGCTCCGTCAAGTCAACCAAAGTTTTTTCTTTTTAAGGAATTTGCACCATGTTTCATTCATTGTAAGCTGCATTCACTAGAGTAATCGGAAATCTATGGGCGCAGCCATTGTTGTGTGTGATACGTCATAATGGCTCATTGTATATCTCTTGACCAGCCATACGCTAATCTCACGGTCTGTTGTTTGATGTGCGACGGGGATAATCCGACGACTAACTGTGTATTATATGTTCAGAATTGGATTCAAAATCAATGTCCTAAAATCATCAAGCACTATACATTAAAAAAAAAATTTCAACGATCATCATTTTCAGGAGGACATGAACTTTCGGTCAATATGGTGGATAGGCGGCAGGAACCATTAAAGGCTATGTATGAAAAGTGTTCCTCGTTGCAGTTTCCTCATATTCCAAGTCCGGCTTGTTGCATGAGCTACTGAGTTAAGTGCTCTGTGCACACCGTGAGCTGTGTGTCTCATCCGCTTTGATTATGTTTCGATACTCCCTTTATTTGGGTGTCCGGTTAGCGCAATCGATAGGCGGTTGGCTTACCACGGCAACAGCCGGGGTTCGTACCCTGGCGAGGACACCTGGGTTTTACTAATTCCCTAAAAATTAGTGGGAGCCGTGATAGCTCAGTGGTTAGTGAACTGGACTACTACGGACAAGAGGTAGGGTTCGATCCCAACCGACGGCTCCGGGTTCACCCAGCCTTAAATGGGTACCGGATTTTGTCTGGGAAAGTAAAGCAGCACGGGCGTAATACCGACCACATTACCCCAAAAATCATGTGCTGAAGGTCTGTAAAATATAGGGTCACTAACACCATATTTCCCTATACGCCGCCTCTTGGCGTGACGGGGGGTACTTTACTTTTTTTTTTTTTACTCCCTTTATTTACGATGAATGATGATATCATATGACAATTAACAGTTGGCTGTGTTCACTTACTGTGTGGTTTCACCTAGTGTCTTTTGGCGTGTGCTGAGACTGCTATGATGGCGACTACAGTTACCTTTCTTTGTTTGGGAGATGAGTTAGTAATTTGGATGATTCCACTTGCACGGGCGGTTGAGCAATTATGGATTTTAATTCGTTTGCAGTGATACCGGGGCCTTCCATAATCATAACCGTAACAGAAGCATTTGACAAAGTAAAGCATGTGGAAATAATCAAAATGCTGGAGAAATTAAACATAGATGGCAAAGATCTGAGAGTCATGAAAAAACATGTAATGGCAACAAACAGGACAGTTCCAATATATAAAACAAGGAGTCAGACTAGGCTGTGTCCTATCACCCAATTTACTTTCACTTTACAGTGAAAATATTATGAGATCAATAGTAGACAAAAAAAAAGAATTGTCACAAGTCAGCGGTCACAACATAAACAATTTGTGATATGCGAATGACACAGTCAGAGACAGGGAATGAACTACAAGAATTGATAGACATAATAGTAAAAGAAAGTAACAAGAAAGTTATCAATCTGAATAATAAGAAAATAGAATTTATGGTTATATCGATGTAACAATCAGTGCCATCACTAAGCATACAAATAAACAGGATAAATCTGAAACAAGTACAGTGTGTCAAATACTTGGGCACAATAATAACATCAAATTGGAGATGCACCACAGAAATAAAAAGCAGAATAGCTCATGCCAAAATACTAGTATAGAAAAATGAAAAATGTCTTATGAAACAAAAATATGTCAATAGAAGTGAGAAAGAATTCCATCTGTGATATATAGAGCCAATTCTGATCTATGGAAGCAAATCGTGGTAAATAGACAAACAAATGAAAAGAAGATTAAAGGCCACAGAGATGGGATTTCTCAGAAGAATATTGAAAGTTCCCTGGACAGCTAAAAGGACCATTGAGGACATTCTCAGAGAGACCAACACAAAAAGGGAGCACCATAAAAAACATCAGAAAGAAGCAATGAACATTTTTTGAGCACATCATGAAAAGAGGAAAGTTGGAATACTTGGTTACAAATGGCAAAATACAGGGAAAGAGATAAAATACTAGATAGCTTGGTGGCATTGCATGGAAAACAGTCAACACCAGAAATGATATGATGCACTGTGGATAGATGATTGGGGAAGGACATGATTGCCTTTTCCAACCAGTATGTCACATGATGATGATAATTATATATAATGTTTGTTTTAGTGGACTGCTGTGAATTCAAGAGGAGCTTTTGTTGCACTGGGAAACATATGGAAGTCCAAAGAAATTAAGTTAAATACAAAAATAAAAATTGTCAACTCCAATGTTAAGTCAGTCCTATTATATGGCTGTGAAACATGGAGAACAACAAAATTGAAAATCATAAAGATACAGACTTTCATTAATGGATGCTTACGCAGAATAAATGGATGGAAATGGCAGGACAAAATCACTAACATGGAATTATGGAAATATACCAGTCAAATACCAGTGGATAAAGAGATACAGCGAAGATGATGGCACTGGATAGGACATACACTGCGGAAGTCAACTGAGAGTATTACACAATAGACCCTTTTTTGGAATCCCCAGAGGAAAAGACAAAGAGACCAAAGAATTCTTGGAGAAGACAAATAGAAGCGGAGATGAAGATGATGGGGAAGACATGGAATGATCTTAAAAGAATGGCAAAAAACAGAACAACTTGGAAAGTGTTTGTTGAAGACCTTTGCTCCACAGGGAGCTAAAAAAGGTAGAAGAAGAAGAGCTTCATAAAATCAGTAGGAAAGATTTTTTTCCTGGGAAAGTAATGCATCTAGTGTTATGACATTAACAACATCTCATATAGTTGTGCTGATAGTCACTACATCAAATATGGACTCTAGTATATATCAATCATAAACTGCAAATAGCTACACCACTACGATCATCCCACCAGCCTGCCTATATATACATACATACATATATATATATACACGCACACGTACAAAAATAGGAGTATAAAATATAAACTGTGTTTATAGATTTTGTGTTGTTTGTTATTTTTGTCACTTCCCTTTTAGATGTGTATTCTTGGGCATATCTGGATACTGTTAAGATTGTTAAGTTATGTAAGTCCACAAAGTTAATTTGTTGCTCTATATGAATTATTCATCAGGTGTTGCTTTGGGTGATCCTCATATGAAGACACTTGATAACAAGGACTACACTTTGAATGTTCTCGGGGAATATATTATTTTGTCTATTGCCGAAGTGCAGTTCATGCTGCAGGGCCGGACTCAGCAAGCACTAAACAGTGAAGGAAACAAGACCTCTGCCACAGTTTTTACGGTTTTTGCTGCTAAAGAGAGAAACATTACATTTCAAGTAGAGCTTGATTCAGCACAAACAGGTAAACAATTATGTTTATACAGGTAAAGTCTAAGTTTTAGATACCAAACATGACCCTCCAGCAATGTTGTTGACAGTGATGGTTAGTCTAACTGTTCTGAGAGCAGGATGGATGGAAGCCCAAAATGATCCTGTATGGAGAGACAGCCAACAGAAGCAAAGGATGACCAATTCTATGTTTCAAAGATGTAAATGTGACAAAAGGGTGCTTGATATGAATAGAACTGATGGGAGCTAACTAAAGGCAGATCCAACTGGAACCTGACAGTAAACACTAGCCTGGAAACAAGTGAAACCAATTTGAAAAAAAGTTGTCAATTCTAGACCTGCACTAAGGAAGAAAATAAACAACTTCTGGCATTACATATGTACTAAATCCACCATTTCTCACTATTATTACCACTGCTACTGCTGCCACTGCTACTAGTCTAAGTATACTTTGTTTATATGTAAAATCACAGGTATTGTCACAGGGACAGATAAATCTATCTTTCTATCTATTGTCCTATCAAGCCAACAACGGCACATAGGGTAGAAATTCTAGACTCATGTGTCCAACGATCTTTTTTATAAAGTATCAGACCTTGTACAGGACCCACATTGTATCTTGCCACATGGCTCTGTTCTGGGTAAGTCACTCAATCTTGGTGAGAGAGCTTATGCCCTCTGTTGTTGCCTTTCACCTCAATGTTCTTTTTAGTTCTTTGTTTTTCTCTAGGTTGGTCTTTTTAAATTTTATCCTCTGGTTCCCATTTGAGGGTAAAATTTGAGATTCTCTTTTTGTCTCTTCTCATCACAAGGCCAACATATGACCGCTTACTTCTCTTGATTATAGATGATATTTTTTTATGCCTTGTCGTTTCCGTTATTTCTGCAATAGTGTTGAATTCGTTCTATAGTATACAAAGTATTTTCCTGAGGAATTTATTTTCAAATGCATCTAGTTTATT
Source organism: Megaustenia siamemsis (assembly GCA_032433765.1). Taxonomy (NCBI): domain Eukaryota; kingdom Metazoa; phylum Mollusca; class Gastropoda; order Stylommatophora; family Ariophantidae; genus Megaustenia; species Megaustenia siamemsis. The sequence goes on along the minus strand of JAVIAB010000046.1, from coordinate 55,105,795 downwards.
TTCTGTTTCTTTAGTTGTTTTCCAGCTCTTCCATGCATAAGTAAGTGTGGATAATGCATTTATTTTGAAAATCCTGAACTTTGTTTTTGTGTTTAGTAATCTGAATATTTTATCAAGGTTTCTGATTACTGCTTTTGCTATTGATTCTAATTTCTTTCTTTGTGTGTCCTTCTTGATCTATGCAGCTTCCTAGATATACAAAATGATGTACTTCTTCCAATATTTTTCCTTCATGTATATATTTTCTTCTGGGTGAATTTGATTTTACATTACTTTTGTCTTTTCTTGGTTGATCTCAAGTCCTATTTATCCAGTCATTGATGACATGGCATTTGTTTTTTCTTAAATCATGTTCACATTGCTGTTGGTAAGGACTGTGTTGTCCTCAAAATCAAGGTCCTCCAATTAAGATCCAAGTGTCCATTCAATGCCTTTGTTACCTGTACAGCATTTTTGCATTATGAAGTCAATGGAAATTCCTAACAACAAAGATTCCTAAACATCCTTGTTTCACTCATATATTTTCTCTTCCAATATTACTTTTAGTAGGCTGACCGTGTATCAATCTGGAACCATTCACTCAAACATACCTATGTACCTCTGTGTGAACTGCTCATGAGAAGCTGTCATACACATATTTGATGTTGTTAATAATTTTGTGTGGTATTCTATATTGTCTATGTTCCACAAAGAGTCTATGTATGCTGTCAACAGCCTTTTTGAAATCAATGAAATTTAGAAATGGTTTTTGTTTTTCTATATGTTCCTCTAAACAGCTAAATAGTAAATCTTTAATAATTTATAATGGTGGAATCTTGTAAGTCTCATACAGACATGTAAATATTAGTTTATACAGTAAACTTTTGATTTTTTAAATATATATATATATATATATATATGTATATATATATATGTATATATATATATATATGTGTGTGTGTGTGTTTGATTCCAAAGGAATGGTGATCTCAGCTTGTGGTGCTGATGTTACAAGAGACTTCTATAAGGATGAGTTCTTCAATGTTACACAGTGTGATAATGGCATTGATGTGATGAGAGGAAATAAAACTGGCTTCATAAGTGTAACAGCTTTTTTTCCATGTGGTCAGTAATTAAGATATAATTTTTAAGTTTCCTAACATTGGTTACATGTATCTTGTACACTATTATTTTTGACATCATCCAAAAGTAAATTTTTGGTACAGTATAATCATGCGTCAGACATGCATTTTCTACAGTGTTGAAATATTATAGTATCATTTTTAAAATATCTGCAGCATTTTATCAGAGAATTTTATTTATAAATTTATAAAAGAAAAAGTTGTTTGACAACTTAAGATGAGATTTATTACTCAATATTTCTATTTGATGTAATAATTCTTATCTTGGTGATAAGGAAAATTGAAACCATAGAGACAAAATTTTATCTACTTATTAGGAATCTATGTATGAACAATGGCCGCGCCGACGAAACAAGCACAAGTCGTGAGCGAGATGGATAGACACGATCTAGATATTTTAGGATTAAGCGAAATGTGCTGGCTTGGAACAGGTAGGAAATCTGTTGATAATAAAAGAGAGGCAAGAGCAGCAGGAATCGGCTCCCTCAGTGAGATAGAACTGCTTGCACAGAACAGAGACAAATGGCGAGATTTTATAAAATATCTTTAAAAGAATTGAAAACTGCTAGAACAAAAATTCAGATGGAGTATCTTGGTCTATGCCCTATGGGCCGGCTATGGCTCGAAAGGCCAATAGATAGATAGATAGATTAGGTATCTACTATCCTGGTTATGCAAGTCTTAGCAGTAGTGAGCGAGTAATATGGACAAAGAAATTGTCAACTAATGCAAATCAAGTATAGAGACAATTGGTTTTGCTCATGCAAAACAGAACAGTGTCTTTTAGCACAAAGACACATCTAATTTTTATTCCCACCTTACGCTACCTAGGTCAAACATGGTTACGCATGACAAATTAGGAACAGAAATAGTAAACACAGAAATTATGTTTGAGAACTGCAGGTGGAGTGAGAAGTAGAGACTAAATTAGAAATGAGATAATTAAAGAAGTAATTTGGCATAGAATCAGTCTTTAATTATATTCTGAGACAGTAAATGATATAAATTATTGACATGGAGAAAATGACTGCCTTGTGATTCCGTCCATACCTACAAGGCATATATAAGAAGACAAAAAAGAAGAAAGCAGTGACCAAGACAAGTGCAAAGTATGATGGAGGGAAAACATCAAGGAAACTCATCATCATCAGACTACAATGGTTGAAGCTGCCAGAAGAATGAGAAATGTAATTCTATATATAAACTCAAACCCTAAAGGAGTATAAGATAAGGTTACTAGATTTTTTTCCACAATTTCTGGGAACAGGTATAAACACAACAAAAACTACTTTTGAAATGTACCTTATGCTATTTTGGCATTCAGTTATATAGTTTCAGATATGTTTTAAAGATTTAAAATACTCATTCTATTTCTACTAACAGTACTTACTACTTACCTCTAAAGTCTACAGGTACTTTTCTGAAGAGTGAATTTTCTTCAGCAGGTACAATCTGAATCCTAATATTTCGGAAATTCTTGACAGGCCATATTAAAGTTTGCCAAGATGGCAAGCATGGCTTGAGCAGTTCCTAAACTCATGTTAGACTTTTGGGATGTCTACACCATGTTTATTGAAGAGAAAACTCTCTATACTATTGCTTCCAAAAAGACACAGGGACAGTTCAATGAACGTCTGGAGCTGTGCATATGGAATCATTTTTCAGAGAAGAATTAAAACATTTCACCCCTTTTGAATAAAATGTGTCATTTTCTTCATTCCACTTTGCTATTTTTTCTGACGTCACATACTGCTTCAAGAAAGAAATTTCGTTAAACAAATTATCATCATTCAAGTCAAATCATCTAAATTTAAAGAAAAATAATGAGCAGTTTCTTCAAATTTCTCCCTTTTCAGAGGCAATCTCAATAGTATACATTCCATAGTTTTGCTATCTTGTGAATGAACAACCCAAGCACTGAGATATTGAACATTTTTATAAAATTCACAAGAAACACTGAGCAATTCTGTTGTAGAGTGGAAGTCATTTTTTTCTAAAGGTGCTAGAAGTTGCTTAACTGATGATGGAATGAACTTCTCTTCTTTCCTGCAGTTCAGTTTTTCAATTAAACTTGATAACAATATGGAAAACTCTACTGCAATTATATCCTTGCTTTCAATTTTTGTTATCACATCATGATCAAGGGGCAAAGTTGCATGAGCAAAATTCATCCACAGCAAGGTGTAAGGATAACTAAACAACTTCTTAAACATCACTGGACACTTTTCTTCAGAAAGAAAGAATGATTTAAGTGCAGGGTACATTTCACAGATTCTTCTGATTGCTAATAGTAAGGAGGATCACATAACATTGTTATAGCTCAGTATTTTTTATATTCCTGTCCAACAAAGTTACAGAACTCCTTAAGTCTTTCCACTCTGACAGTAAATATGTGAACATAACCATATACCTTCACAACAATTCATTCAACATCAAGGGGGATGAATTAATAGCTAAATGTGCACAATTGTGTATCATGTGAGCTGTACAGCCTAAACCAAGAACTTTCTTTTGCAACCATTCCCTCAATTGGGCAAAAACATGTTTTTTTTTTCATTTTATTTTCAAACCACCAAAGTTTGTATTTGTATTATCCCCTGAAACTGCTACAATTGTATTTTCAAGGCCAAATTGTTTTACTGTTTCCATTACAACCTGTGACAGAATTACTGCTGTTTCCTGTTATCTCAACAAAGTCAGTCAGTTTAGTTTGAATTCTAATTGTTTTTTCTCTATGGTAACATATCTAAGAATAATAGGCAATGTTTTCAAACTGCCATGGTTAGAAATTTCACAAAGTCTGATTACAAAAGAAGCAACACGAATTTCTTTTATCACTTCATCAAAAGTCTGAGGGGTAAAACACACTTTACAATAGCCTCAACTTTTGTTCTGGCACATGTAAATTTAGGTCCATCAGACTTCTTTATTAAACCAGCAGTACAGTCCATAGATTTAAAACTGATAATGTTTTACAGTATGTAATGCATATGTTCCTTCCTCTAATGTAATGATCAAATTACTTTTAACAGGCATAGCATTTTTTAAGAACTGAGACCCTTTTGTGCTAACTTCAAAACTTGAAACACTTTTATGCTTTTTTGTTTCGATGTGTTACACAATAGACATTTTACTGCATTCCCGACACTAAATGTTGCTTTACAGAAAGAACAAAAGGCAGCAGATTCATATATACCCTGAATGAATTCAAAACAAATGAAGAAATCACCAATCAACCACTAATATCTTCAGTAATTAGAAAAAGGCAATGGTCATATGCTGGACATGTGATGAGGAGAGATAATAACCGAATAACAAAGCAAGCCCTCATGTGGGAAACAACAGGTAAGAGGAAAAGAGGCTGATCCAGAGACACTGAGAAGAACATTGATGAGAGAGACAAGAGCAGCAGGAATCGGCTCCCTCAATGCAATAGAGTTGCTTGCACATAACAGAGACAAATGGCGAGATTTGATAAAATATCTTTAGAAGGATTGAAAGCTGCTAGAATAAAAATATAGATAAGAGAAAAAGTATCTGGGTCTATGCCTTATTGGCATGGAAACAGTCCATTATATTACCAATATTGAAAAAGAAGGGCAGCAGAAGAGATTGCAACCAATATAGAGGAATATCGCTATTTAGCCACACTGGGAAGTTATATGCCAAGATAGTTGAAAAAAGATTGAGACCAGTTATAGACCCACAACTAATAAATGCTCAGATGGGCTTCAGGAGGAACAGAGGTTGCACAGATACCCTATTTATCATAAAACAACTAGCAGAGAAAACAATAGAGCATAATAAAACACTATATACAGCTTTTATTGACCAAGAAAAGGTGTTCGATAGGGTGGACAGGGAACAACTGTGGTCCGTATTGTCCTTGTATGGAGTGAGTCACCACATAGTAGAAATATGCAAGAGCCTCTATGAAAGTAGTCGTACTACAGTAAGATCTTCAGCAGGCTACTCTAAACATTTCACCATTAACTCCGGAGTAAGACACGGCTGCGTGCTTTCCCCTTTACTTTTCATCACATATATGGACAATATATGCAAATTAGCATGCCCAATCAAAGGAAGTATACCAACAAGGATGATAACAAGCGATAACACAAAAGAGAACGAAATATACGTACCAGAAAACAATAGAAGAGAGGAAGAAATAAAATAAAATACTATTTGCAGACGACCAAGTTCTGATACATGAAACAACTGAGGACCTACAAGAACATATCAACAGGCTAAACAACACTTGTAAACAATACAACATGAAGATCAACATAAGCAAAACCGATGTAATGGCAATAGCGAGAAAGAAAGAAAAACTAAACATCATAATAGATAATATGACTCTGAAGCAAGTAGACAATTTTAAATATCTGGGTAGCATGTTAACACAAGACAATAACCAAGAGACCGAGATAGATATAAGGTGTAACAAAGCATGCCAAGTTATAAACCAAGTATCAACACTATTGAAAAACAAAGCAATAACTACGGAAGCAAAAAGGGCAATATACAAATCAATTTTTCGACCAACTCTGTGCTATCAGTGCCAGAATTGAACGCTGACCTTAGAACAATAAGAAAGATAACGACCACTGAAATGAAATGTGTCAGAAGAATGATAGGAAACAGCTTAAGGGACAGAGTGAGAAACACTGACCTGAGGAAGAAACTCGAAATTGAACCAGCCATCGAATACATAAAGAAACAACAGATAAATTGGTTTGGCCACATAAGACAAAAAGAACTAACAATGACTCAAAGAGCCATAAAAAAACGCTACGAAAACACCAGATTAAGAGGAAGACCGAGAAGGAGATGGATTAAGGGAATACTAGAGTCACTAGGAGGAATAACACCAGAAGAGGCCTACAGAAGAGCAAAGAATCACAGATTGTATCTCACCTCGACGCCAACGGCAACAGAGGAAGGATAGAAGAAGAAGAAGAAGAAGGTTCTGTGCATGCTATAAATCAATTTACCACTTGATTTTTATCCTGTCAGCTACTATTTGGGTGCTATCATCGTTTGTTGATTGTTGACACAAACTTTATATCTTTCTTCCAAATTAAATGAATATTAAACTATCTGTATTTTGGTGCTTGTGTTGATCTAAACACTGTATATTGCACTCTTAGACAACTACAGTGTATTAAGTAGCTTTCTTTATTTCATGAGACAGTATCATTTCATTAGTATGATCATCATTTTTAAAATAGTAAATCCTATGGTGTTTCTTTAAAATTACATCATCTTTTTATGTTTATGATTAGGCAGTCCACGCAGCAAAAAGTTAAAAAGTGAGACAAATGTAAGAAATGTCCTTGAACTTTCAAAAGCAAAGATGATGTTTATGCGATATATACATGTTAATCTGTTTCCTGTTAACACTTCCATTGTTGATTTAAAACAGTGTTTTTGAAATTGTCATTGAGAACATTTCACTATGAAGCCAAGTTATAGCTTATTGTAATTTTGCTTTTAAAGTTTTTCATAGTTATACTGTCAAGTCAAACATATATTTATATATATATATATATATATATGTGTGTGTGTGCATATAAACATCTATCTATCTGTAACATTCATAGGTGTTTCACTTGAGGTGTATGTGGGTCTGAGAAACCTGGAGTTTTCAACAAATGTTCCAAAAAGCTTCAAAGGAAAAACAAGAGGACTTCTTGGCAATTTCAATGGTGATCCCAGTGATGATTTTGTTCGCCAAGATGAGAGAATACTAACAATTAATGAGACAGACACAGAGAGAAAAATCTTCTATAACTTTGGACAGGGTTGTAAGTGTTTGTTTACTTTCCTAGCCAGTAATTTGAAGACATGTATATTTGTTGTAGTTATTATAGCTCATGGATGTGGATTTTGTCAGCAATTTTTCTTGGGTATGGATCTTAGTGTAAAGTAAAACAAAGCAAATGGTTTCCATCACACTTTGTAGCATATGAAGATTATGGTGTTAACGTATATATTTTCAACAGTATCTAAAGAGTTATGGGTGATATGGTAAGTATCACATCCATCTACCTTCTCTGAAAAAGTGCTCTGGTACACATTTTCAAAGGCTGAGTGAACTCTGATGCTGTGCTGGTAATAAACAAACTTGCCACATTTAGGAGTTGAACCTAATCTGCCTTATCAGCAGATTACCATTTAGAATAAATACTGGGATCTTGTCTACTGAAATTAGTTGCTTCCCTTAGGTTCCAAAAGATTGATGTTTTTATCTGCTGAAATTAGTTGCATACCATTTGTCTCTGAAGATTGGTATTCTGTCTACTGAAATTAGTAGCTTTTCATGAATTCTCAAAGGTTGGGATCCTCTCTCTTAAAATTATTTGCTTCTCTTTTCTGATTCCCCAAAGTTTGTGGTTTTTGTCTACAGAAATTAGTAGCTTCCCATGGGTCCCTAAAGATTATTGTTTTGTCTACAGAAATTAGTAGCTTCCCATGGGTCCCTAAAGATTATTGTTTTGTCTACAGAAATTAGTAGCTTCCCATGGGTCCCTAAAGATTATTGTTTTGTCTACAGAAATTAGTAGCTTCCTATGGGTCCCTAAAGATTATTGTTTTGTCTACAGAAATTAGTAGCTTCCTATGGGTCCCTAAAGATTATTGTCTGTCTACAGAAATTAGTGGGAGCCGCGATAGCTCAGTGGTTAGTGAACTGGACTACAAAGGACAAGAGGTAGGGTTCAATCCCAATCGACGGCTTCCGGTTCACCCAACCTTTAATGGGTACCAGATTTTTTTCTGGGAAAGTAAAGCGGCACGGGCGTAATACCGACCACATTATCCCAAAAATCATGTGCTGAAGGTCTGTAAAATTTATGGTCACTAACACCATATTCCCTATACACCATTTGGCGTGACGGGGGTACTTTACTTTTACAGAAATTAGTAGCTTCCTATGGGTCACTAAAGATTATTGTCTGCCTACAGAAATCAGTAGCTTTCCATGGGTCCTTAAAGATTATTGTCTGTATACAGAAATTAGTAGCGTCCTATGGGTCCCTAAAGATTATTCTTTAGTCTACAGAAATTAGTAACTTCCCATGGGTGCCTAAAGATTATTGCTTCATCTGCAGAAATTAGTAGCTTCCCATGGGTCCCTAAATATTATTGTTTTGCCTACTGAAAAATTAGTAGCTTTCCAGGAATCCCAAAAGTTTGGGGTCTGTCTGGTGAGATTTTTACATAATTATAAAAAAAACTTTAAAATAACATTTAATGTGAACCTAAGAATGGTTTTGTATTCTCACAATTTTTGTTACATTTAGGGCAAGTCAATACAGGTAACTCAGTTTTCAAGTATTCAGAAGGAGAGAGTGCTCTTAACTACCAGTTCCCTTCATTTGTGCCAATTTTCCGTGAAGAAGTGAATGAAACTATACTGCATGAGGCTATTAAAATTTGTGGGATAAATGATGATGCCTGCACCTTTGATTACATTGCAACTCGAGATGAAAAGTTTGCTGAAAATACAAAAAACAATAACAAAGAGGCCACCAATGTTAAGACTAGTCAAAGTGAGTATTTGTTGCAATCTTATTTTTTTTTACTTCATACCATTTGTAATTGTAATAAGAACTGAACCCTCTTTATTATATATTTGATTTTTATATTTTTCAGGGAGACCCTGCCAGGTGCAAATAATGAAAGGTATATTATGGCAGCCAATCACAGGTCGTCATTTAATAGAATGATAGGATAACTTTAAACAAAGATGTCTACCTCATAAAGTGAAATTGTAATTTTTTTTTTCTTCTAAATTTTTTGTGAATTTCACAATGGATGAGACCAATGAAATGCACCTAGTATTAGTAGTGAAAACAGTAGAGGAATTATTTTGTTTACAAAAAGTATTCTAGACGAGATGGGCACTGTGATAGACAGAACAGTTGGAGAATAAGATGATGGTAGTCTTCATATCAAGGTCAGGATGAACTGTTAGATCTTAAACCTGGAAACCTGACATAACAGGGTGCAATGGCTTTCTTGGTTTCTTTGGTTTGACTAGAGCCAATAGTTTGGTGCAAATTTTGGCATTAACATTGAGAAAAGTGTGAAAATAAAAAACCTCAAGGATAAAAAGAAAGTTTAGTCTATTCACCTCAGAATTAGCAACCATCTTTATGCATAGTAGGAAGCTGCAATAGCTCAGTGGTTAGTGAGCTGTACTTCCAAGGACTAGAGGTTGGGTTCAATCCTAATCAAAGGCTTTTTCAGGTTCTTGATCTTGATCCTTCCATCGCTAGACGTTACACAGGGCTGGTAGTGTTTTTTCACCATCCATCTCTATTCTGGGTGAGATGTTTGATCTTATTCAATTGAGTCTATGCCTTTCAACTTTGCTTCTCTTATAAGTGCTCTTTAATATATGTCTCTGATCTTCCTCTTCCTCTCATCTAATTGTAGATGAAATCATTGATTGCATGGCTATTTCACTTATCTCTATATTAGTATTGAATTCATTCCATTGTACACAGAACATCCTTCTTAGGCATTTGTCTTCAAAAGCCTCTAGTTTTTTTCTCAATCCCTTTGTTGTTTTCCAGCTTTTACATGTGTAGGTAAGATTTAATAATACATTTGAGTTCAGTATATTCTAAGTTTAGTTTCCTTGCTTAGTATTTTTGATTTCCATATTTTGTCCAGGTTTTTAACATAGAATATTAGAAACACTAGGAAACATAACAGTAGCAAAGGCTAAAAGAAGAGCAAAAGATCACAAATTGTATCCCCCCCTCGACGCTGAAAGGTAAATGAGTAAGGAAAGAAGTAGAACTGTAAATTATCTTGTCCCATCACACACTATGAATTGAAGATAAACAAATATCATGCACCTTCCCAAAGTTAAAATTCTAATTTAACACTTTAAAATTGTCCAGATTTGTTTCAATTTGTGTTCCATTTTTTCTCAGTGAATAGTCTTCCAGTACTAACCGTGCTACCCAATCAGTTAAATAACAAACAGCAGTGGGAAGTGACACATGGCCAGCCAGCTTCCATTGTCTTCAATGCATCTGATGCTGATGATGATGAAATTACTTACCTGCTGAAGGGAAATTTCCAAGATGTGACTATAAATAGTTATGGAGTCATTACTTATACACCAGATTCTGATAATTCTATTGTTATCGGGTAGGTTAAAGATAATATTTAAATATGTGCCTGGGAAATCCACAGAAACAAACATAACATATTTGGTCTGGTTTGTTAATAGAAAAGTTGGAATAATATCTGAGTTTATACATTTATTCATGAATTGTGATCTAACTTAGTACTGACTCATTTAGATTAATTTTGTCAACACAAAATGTAGTTAGTAGCTGTCTTTTTTATTTATTTACTTTGTTTATTTATTATTTTTTTTTTGGGGGGGGGAGGGTAGAGGCTGTCATGTATACTAGTTAACACTGTTCTGATGCAGTGTCACTACATACTGGCTCATTTCTGATTCAGCCTATTATTATCTATCTGTACTTTCTGTTATCCCAAAGTTATTTGGATCTGTTGGTGTAGAAACCTAGGATTGTAGTACCTCTACAATGGGTGCTCTATCCTCTCTAGCAGGACCTGTGAAAATATGAAAGCCATTTCAGCTGTCACACAAACCATCTATGAGCCAATAGTTTGTGACAACCTTATGACATTCAATCAACAACAATCTTTTCTGATGTCTTATGTTTTTCTCAAAATTAATTCTAATACCTGTTTACCTGTCTATTTACTATTTGTTTTAGTCAACTGTCTTTGGTGTGTAGTGAATATGATGGTAGTGCCATATTTTTTTATAGTTAACATATTTTTAGCTAACGTGGTCAGTATTATTCCAGAGATGTCTTTCATTTCCAGAATAGTCAGGTACCCATAGTCAGGTACCCATTTAAAGCTAGGCGAATCTAGAAGTTGTTGATTGGGATGAACTTGACTTCTTGTCCTAAATAGTCCAGTTCCATAACCACTGCTCTAACATGGCTGCAAGATAGTTTTGTACCAAAATCTGTCAGAATATAATATAAAAATAGAAAAGATGACTGAGTGGTGAAAAAATAGTATCAAGAGATGGACCAATAGCAGCCTGTCAGAGTGTGTCAACAATGCATAAGATAGATGATCTGTTACAGCCAATCTTTGACAGCAGAGGCCATCATCATAAATATCTGATAAATTGAGTACAATTAGAAAAGATGTAAATTTATGAGTGTAAATATTTAAGCTACCATCATCAGCATCAAGTCCCATACCTACTGGGAAATGATCATGTCTTTCTATGCTTTTGTATCTTTAAACTTGTTTTACCAGTTCTGTTGCTGACTTCCTACCATTTTCTTAGACTGCACTATATCTTCTCTTTGTTTCCCTTCTATCTCTTATTGCCTAAATTTTTCTAGTCATCACCGTTTGTTCCAGCTGTTCCTTTCTCATTCTCTTCTTAAATTAAAATATCCTACTTTTTTTCTGTATTATCCAGTAAATTCATTCTTAACATTTAAAAATGCATGGCTATTGACAAAAGCAAGTGATTTGACTAACAATAAATATGGTTGGTGCCTTGCTTTCTTAGCAGAGATGCTTCCCTTCCCTAAATTATTATTATTTTAGCATGAATTAATAGGCAGAAATCAGTTTATCTCTCAAATTTTGTGAAAATAAACATAAAATTGTTGTGTACAGCTTTGTTTAATGTGCTTAAATTAATAATTTTTTTTTAATATTGAAAAAAGCTCACCTACTGTGTTCAATTGCAGTTCTGACTTGTAAATCCAATATCATGAAACTATCATTTTAAAGTGTTTACTGTGATTATGGCAAAAATCAATAATGAACTTTCAACTTTCACCATATTCCATGGGAATGCTGTGGAGGTACCATGGCATATATCGTCAATTAAGTCTGGGGGTTTTGCCTACTTCTCGTCAAGACATCTTTCTTAAACCAAGTTTTCTAGGTTATATTGTGATAGTGTGACCATTCCAGAAAAAGAAGAATATGGCAGAAGAATAAATGATGAATAAGTTGTAGGTGAAGAAGAATCCTTTGTCGTAGATTCATTGATCAGACTCAGAACGATGAGATGTAACAAGCTATAATACCCAGCGGAGAGAGATAGCAAGAGATTGTTATATGGACTCTGAATGCTGGAACTCTTGACAGATCATCCACTAACTAGGGGATCTTATGTAAACAATGGAGTATAGCATAGATCTGAGAAACAGGCTTGTTTCATACAGAACAGACAAGAAATTCAAGTAGCCTTTGATATCCAACAATAAGAGACGCAGAGTTCTCACTGATGTGCAGCGGCAGTGAAGATCGAAAGGGTCTGAGAGAGAGAGCCTACTTTGGTCAAGAGACCAAATGACAGCTTTGTTTTGCTGAAAGCCTAACTTATAGGAGTGACTGACAGATGTTGTCAAGACTCCTCAAGAAATGAGGATTAGGGACAGAATTGTAAGGTAGAGTTATGGAGGTAGTGGTTAATTCCCTATGAATGTTAGAGTGACCATAGCCAAGTTTCCCAGAATCCTCAGTCAGATGGGAGTGGTTGACATTGCAACAAAACCAAGAAACACTGATACTTTTGGAGCAGTTCTCTGAGATTTTGGATGCACTTGAGAAGATGTAATGTCAGACTAATTTTAGGAAACTGCCTCAAGGCGGAGGAGTTAGGAGTGAGTTAGTTAGTTAAACACATTTTTGCCCACAAAGCTCTTGGGACACACCAGAGAAAATGTAGTAGAGGAATTTAGAAACCTGTCTCAAGGCAGAGAGTCAAGAGTGAGTTGGTAGGTAGTTAAGACAGTTCTGGAAGATAATGAACAATTTAGGAGTTAGTGAGGAATTTATTAGAAGTAGTCAACAAAACTGAGAGACTTAGAAATAGAATCTTCAAAGGACACAAGGAAATTGTGTAGATTTAATCTTCTACTGATGCAAGAGATGGTGTGAACTGAGTCATAAAGTTAACAAATATAGCTAAGGAACAGTCTTGAGAGAAATAAACTATTAAGAACTATTATAACAACTATTAGTATGATTACAGGAATCCACTAGTTGCCTAATTAGATTATCAAGAAAGACAACTAAGGATCACGAAGTTACTGATATGTCAAAATCGCAGGTAGGCTGGTATAGTAACATGCCAAATTTAATATAAAATTTGGATGAATAAAGACTGTTGTATTCAAGTTGTTACCACCATAATGAGTTGTGTGTCAAGTTCATTTCAATGCACTATTGTATAAGTCAAGAAATAAGAAATAGATAAATAGAAACTCTGTAACAATATTAGACTGCAATTTCTATCCAAACATGAAATAGAAAACTACTTTGGGCTATATGTAACCAGCAAATTGTATTGTGAGCAAAGTTATTTTGTTTACCTTTCCTCATCATCAAGTACCATGCCTGCTGGCATAAGATGATCATGTCTCTCCACAACTTTTGATCCCGACAATTATTTATCATTTCTGTTGTAGACCTTCTGCCAAGGCATTCTCTTAAGCTGTCTGGTATCTTTTCTCTTTCCTTCCCTCTATCTCTTAGTCCCTCAGTTTTCACCGTTGTTACCATATATACCAGCCGTTCTCTTCTCATTACATGGCCAAAAAATTATTATTGTTTCTTCCTAATCTTATATATTAGCTTTCTTTTAGCTTTCGCCTCTTTCAGAACGTTTACATTACTCTTCTTAGCTGTCCATGGTATTCTCAACATTCTTCAGTGAAACCACATTTCTACAGCATACAGTGATTTTCTTGTCTGTTGCCCTATTGTCCATGATTCACATCCATATGTTAAGATTGGCTCTACATAACATTTAAGAACTATTTTTCTTGTTTCTGTTGTCAAAAATGTAAATAAAATAATCATTACCTTTAATGTGATGATTATAGTTGGAAATGCATTGAAATGCGTGTCGTTCGCAGCAATTTTCTAACTTTAACACTAATCATGTGATATCTCAATATATACAAAAATAAAAATTTTCAACTCAATTGTTAAGTCGGTCCTATTATATGGTTGTGAAACATGGAGAACAACAAAATTGACAATCACGAAGATACAGACTTTCATTAATGGATGCTTACGCAGGATAAAAGGATGGAAATGGCAGGACAAAATCAGTAACATAGAATTATGGAAATGTACCAGTCAAACACCAGTGGATAAAGAGATACAACGAAGACGATGGCGCTGGATAGGACACACACTACGGAAGCCAACTGAGAATATTACACAACAGGCCCTTTTTTGGAATCTCCAGAGGAAAAGACAAAAGAGGAAGACCAAGGAATTCTTGGAGAAGACAGATAGAAGCAGAGATGGAGATGATGGGGAAGACATGGAATGATCTTAAAAGAATGGCAAAAAACAGAATGACTTGGAAAGTGTTTGTTGCAGACCTATGCTCCACTGGGAGCTAAAAAGGTAGAAGAAGAAGTAAAAGATGTGATATCTCTGGTTAAATGTGGGTCTTTTCTGCTGTTTTGATAATTTGGTTTTTTGTTGCTTTCAGAATTAGTCAATATACAGTTTAAAGAAAAGTTTTATGCGTAGATTAATTTTAAGAAGTAACAAAATGCATAATTGCACAAAAATAAAAGGTCTTTTCCCTATATATATATATATATATATATATATATATATATATATATATATATATATATATATATTGAGAGTATGAGCAATATTAAAGAAAAAAACACAGAAAAGTGTATTAAATATGGGAAAAATGTATCTTATGGAAGGTATGCAGATAAAAGTTATTCTGGCTTTGTTTATCCTTTTATTGATATCTATAGCGCGCACCCCCCCCCCCCTCCCCTCCCCTTTTCCATTTCCAATCTGGTGGTAGAATAATACATTTCAGGTACATGATGTTTACTGCTCCAAGATTTCTAGTTTGATTGATGGTGTTGAGTTCTTTTTGCGACCAAGATTTCATCTTTTCTATGCAGTGCAGTTTATGACAAATTTTGGCCTACTGATTCTGAAATGGCTCTATAGACCAAGGCTTCTGTTCTTTAGATAAGCTGTACTGAAGTTGATATTGAAATCACTAACCAATGTGTGAAATTCCCAACACGAGAGTATGGCTAAAGAAGCATAAGCAAAAATTAAGTTATTTAGTTTATACATAAGTTAAATGTCCGGTTAGCGCAATCGATAGGCGGTTGGCTTACCACGGCAACAGCCGGGGTTCGTAATCCTGGCGAGGACACCTGGGTTTTACTAATTCCCTAAAAATTAGTAGGAGCCGCGATAGCTCAGTGGTTAGTGAACTGGACTACTACGGACAAGGGGTAGGGTTCGATCCCAACCGACGGCTCCGGGTTCACCCAGCCTTAAATGGGTACCGGATTTTTTCTGGGAAAGTAAAAGCAGCACGGGCGTAATACCGACCACATTACCCCAAAAATCATGTGCTGAAGTCTGTAAAATATAGGGTCACTAACACCATATTTCCCTATACGCCACTTGGCGTGACGGGGGGTACTTTACTTTTTTTTACTTTTACATAAGTTAAATAGTTAAATGTCCATGATAAATACTGATAACTTATTTATAACATCGGAAACTTTATTTAGGTGCATTTTTTTTTTTCAGAGTCCAAGCAAAAGATTCCAAAGGTGGAATGTCTACCATTATATTTTTGAATATTGTAGTCTGCCCAGCTTGTAGTGATAATGGGACATGTGACAGAAATAGAACAAGAGAACAAGAGAGGGAAGGAGGAAAGTTTGTGCTGAATGTCTGTAACTGTAGACCGGCTTACACTGGTTAGCACAGATTTCTTTACAGTTTTAAATTGCTTTTAAATTGCATTTCATTACTTTGTTCTTGTAATAGGCTGTTTGTACTGTAGAATAACAGGTTAGCATAAGACAAACCTTCATTTTCTAAATGTTTTTACCACCTAGTAAAAAAATTACAATTTAAGGGTACCTGTCACATATTGTGATATTTGAGAAATATAGTTTTACTGCACTGATTTTTCAATGGTCATTGACACATTTGTGGATGAACATGGTTAGTATAATGTCAGGATACCATACTTTTTCAGAGAAAATCTCTGGTACTAATTTTCAAAAGCTGGTGAAACTCAAAGCTGTATTAGTTCTGAAAGAAATTTATCACACCTGTGCCCAGGTGGTCAGTAAATGAATGCTGTAACATCACCTAAATGACATCAATTATACTGTAAAGCTCAAATTTAACAAATAATGACTCATCTTATTCATAATAAAAATAAGGAATGTTTTACTTTTTGTTGTCATGAACAGGACAAAAAGAAAGCTAGTTTTAAAAAAATGGGAACAAAGTACAGGAGTCATTTAAACACATTCATGTTTCACCCACAATTGCTTCATGACATGCTTCAGATACTGTATGTTGGGTAGTGGGACATGTATATTTCTATAGTGTTATGTATTTCATTGTGTTAAATTGGTGTGTGTTATTCTACCAGTGTTGATAAATAATTACATTGTCTCCATTCACATTTGAGTGTGCTTTGAAATATTCAAACAAAGACACAGGGCCACCAATAATACAGTGTGAAGTGAAGGGGCAATTTAACACATGAAAATTGGCAAAGCTCCAGGTCCCGACAATATAACAATATAAGAGATAAATGCATTAAGAGAGCTGGGAGTACAAGTTGTAACAAAACTACTCAATGACATATATAACACTGGACACATACCCGAAGATCTGCTAAGATTTATCTTTGTAGCCGTACCGAAAAAGTCAGGAGCCACGGATTGTGAAAACCATCGCACTATTAGTTTCATGAGCCATATGACGAAAATATTTCTAAGAATCATGAGACATGTAATGAACAAAATAAAACCAGAAACAAGTGGGAAACAATGTGGATTTGTAGAAGGAAAGGGCACCAATAATGTAATATACATCTTAATAACATTGATAGAAAGACCTATAGAGGTAGAGAAAGATCTATATATGTGCTTTATCTATCTATCTATTTATTGTCCTTTCGAGCCAAGGACGGCACATAGGGCAGAACCACAATCTAAAAAACAGAAACCTTGCGTGCCAAAATGGCACATATTGCAGAGATCACTGCTCTAAAATCTATGGCGCTGTTTCCATAACAATACTTTTTACAATGACAGCTTGTCAAGCCATCGATCAACCTCCTTAGTCGCCTCTTACGACATGCATGGAAGGTCACAGTGTAACTATTCTTTACTTCTCTCATAATGAGGCCCTGGTAACACACGGGAATGTGTGTTTTAAAGACTACACAAAAGCATTTGACAAAGTAAAGCATGTGGAAATAATCATTATG
The DNA here is from genome assembly GCA_032433765.1 of Megaustenia siamemsis. Classification (NCBI taxonomy): domain Eukaryota; kingdom Metazoa; phylum Mollusca; class Gastropoda; order Stylommatophora; family Ariophantidae; genus Megaustenia; species Megaustenia siamemsis. The sequence goes on along the minus strand of JAVIAB010000046.1, from coordinate 55,088,326 downwards.
CTGGAGAAATTAAACATTGATGGCAAGGATCTGCAAATTATAAAAAAAACATGTACTGGCAACATGCAGCAGTCATAAGAATTAGCAACAAAACAGGAGAATTTTAATACATAAATAAAGGAGTCAGACAAGGCTGAGTTCTGTCACCTGATTCACTTTACAGCGAAAATATTATCAAATCATTAGTAGATATAAAAGGAATTGAAGTCAACGGTCACAACATAATCAATTTGCAATATGCGAATGACACAGTCTTAATATCGGAGACAAAGAATGAACTACAAGAAACGATAGACATAATAGTAAAATAAAGCAACAAGAAAGGTCTCAGTCTGAATAGTGGGAAAACAGAAGTAATGGTCTTAAAGATGAAACAATCATCACCATCATGCAGCATAAAAATAAACAGGACAAATCTGAAACAAGTGCAACGCTTCAAATACTTGGGCACAAAAATAACATCAGAAGGAAGATGCACTACAGAAATAAAAAAGCAGAATAGCTCAGGCCAAAATAGCATTTCAGAAAATGAAAAACAACTTATGCCACAAATCTATGTCAATAGAAATGAGAAAGAGAGTTCATCTGTGCTATATAGAGCTAATTCTGACCTATGGAAGCTGATCATGGACAGTAAACAAACAAATGAAAAGACAATTAGATGCCACAAAGATGGGATTTCTATGAAAAATGCTTAAAGTTCCCTGAACATCTAAAAAAGACCAACGAGAAAATTCTCAAAGAGGTCAACACAAAAAGGGAGCTCCTAAGAAACATCAGAATGAAACAATGAACATTTTTCAGGCACATAATAAGAAGAGTAAAGTTGGAATACTAGGTTACAGCTGTTAAAATACAAGGAAAGAGAAATCCTGGATGACAAAGAGAAAAAAAATACTAGATAGCTTGGTGTCATGGCATGGAAAACAGTCAACAGAACTGATATGACGCATGGCAGATAGAAGATTGTGGAAGGACATGATCGCTTAAGCCAACTGGTATGGCACATGATGATGATGATGTTTGAAAAATAGTCATTAGACCTTTATGAACCTGTATCTGTTACAAAAAGTTCATCCATGTTTTGTTTTGCTAGTTAGTCCAGGAAAAGATGTTAAAAATTTGTATTTGTAGAATGATCACTTCTGGCCAAATTACTTACAATGAATCTATTTTGAGTGCTGCTAGTACCCCAAGTATAACATTTTTACAAACTTGTTTCATAGACTTTTTTGATGATTAGAATCTTTTAGAAGGTAAATGAGAATGAACTTAGGTATAACAAAAAATAGAATAATAATGGTTAAAAAGTATAGGAAGGGAATTAAGTGAACAATTATATAAGAACAAAAAACTTTTAGATCAAAGATTGAGTGAGGGGGGAAAATAGGTGGTCTAGAAATAGGAACACAAAACTTAGACTATTCTATCTATCTTTCGTTCGCCCGAAGCATTTTCTATATCAGCAATGTCGTTTCCTGTATGAATTTTACTGTCTTTTGTAATTCTTGCAGTAGCCCATATAGTTTTGTCTGTAGTGTTGTATCTATGGGCCAATGGATTTTCCTCAGTCTACTATATTCAGTGCAGTCTTGAAGTATGTGTTCAGCAGTCTGGGGCGCCTGTCCACATGTACAAGTAGTTGATGTGCCGATCTTGATTTTTGTATACATGTGACTATGGAGTCGATTGTGTCCTGTTCTGAGGCGTATAATGATAACTTGTTCATATCTATTCATATTATGAAAGGCATCCTAATTTGGGGCTTGTGGGCCTCTGATTGATTTGATTATCTGTTTCTTATGATGGTATGTAACCGGTGTGTCTAGTTGTGTGCCTGTTGAACCTTCCTTTGTCAACTGATCTGCTTTCTCATTTCCTGGTATTCCACAGTGAGACGGGATCCACTGCAGGGCAACCCTGTGGTGCTTGCAGAGTTCAGTCAATAAGGTCTGCAGATGTGGTAATTTTCTGGATTGTAGTGCCTGGAGTACTGATCTTGCATCTGTCAAAAACACTACAGGCTGTGGGCTAAGATTACTGTTCAGCAGTTTTTCTATTGCCAACTTTATTGCTTGTATTTCTGCATCATAATTGTGACAATATTCCCCTGTTGCTATTTTATTCATATCCCTAGTGTTATTTGGGTATTCTATATATGCACCTGCTCCCCCATTCCTTACTGCATTCTGTGCTGATCCATCTGTGTACACACGAATCCATAGGTCTTGTGGGTATTCTTTATCCAGGAAACTGAGAGTTATTGTTTTTCGCTGTAGCCTATTCTGTTCTTCTTTGTCAACTATTCCTTTCACTTCTGTCCGTATTTGTATTGATAATCCTGATTCCTCTGTCCAGGGAGTATGTTCTTATATGGGCAGTAGGGGGTTAACAACTCTTGGCATGTCTGGTGTTTTGTCTACTAATACGCTTGGCTTGGTGGATAAAACTGCTTCTCTTAAGTCATCCCAATGCAAGATTTTGGAATTGGTCCTTCATTGGATGTCTTGGCATGCATGCAAATTTTTCTGCCTGTATCAGCACCGTTGTGTCCCTCCGTTCTCTCAGTGCTGGTATCCTCCACAATTTCTCCATCTCCAATATTGGTGTTGGTTTCATTGCTCCAGTGATGACCCTAAGTGCCTGGTTTTGTACTTTATCCAGTTCGTGCAGTGTGATGTTTGATGCTGAGCACCATGTGGATGATCCATATTCTAAATGTGGGCATATACTCTGTTGGTAAACTTTACTGAGTATTTTCCTACTCTCACCCCATGTGGTTCCACACAGCTTTCTTAGAATAGACAATTTCCTCCTTGCTTTTTGGGTTGCCTTATTTATCTGCTGTTTCCAAGATAGTTTGTTATCAAATGTAACTCCGAGATATGTAGCTTGTATGTCTTCTTTCACAGGCTCATTGTTTATGTAGATGGTTCCTGCTTTTTTTTTTGGGGAGAGAGTGAAAAGTGTAGTACTGCATTTGCCTGTATTGATGCTGATACACCATCTATTTGTCCATGAATTCAGTGCATTCATAGCTCTTTGTAGCAATTTGAAGGCCACTGTTGCATACATATCTGTGCACCACATTACCAAGTCATCTGCATACATTGCCACTTTGATGCCATGTGGTAGTTCAGTAACTAGGTCATTGATGTAGATCAGAAAAAGTGTTGGAGATAGTACCCCTCCCTGTGGAACGCCCTGACGCAGTAAGACCTTCTTACTCTTAAGACCATCCAGTTGCACTCTGGCGCTCTCCTGTTATGCAGGTATGCTTTGACCCATTTGTACATCCTGCCATATACTCCATAATTTCTCAGTTTCTTCAAAAGCCCTTCCTTCCATACCTTATCAAATGCTTTCTTTAGGTCTATCTATGCTGCTAGTACCAGTTTCTTTTCTTGAAACGCATCCTCAATTTCCTGGGAAAGATAGGTTGCCTGATCTTCGGTAGAGTAACACTGTCTAAAGCCTGCTTGTTGTGGGACAAGGAAATTTTCACTTTCCAGGTACCACTGCGGTCTGAGATTGATGATACTTTCCATTGTTTTACACAAACAGCTTGTAAGGCTGATTGGTCTATAGCTGGATGTCGTTGAACCATCTTTTCCTGGCTTTAGTAATGGTATCATAATTGCTTCTCTCCATGCCTGTGGCAGTCTACCTGTGATCCAGCAAATGTTGTAGATCTGCAGTAGTTTTGCTTTAGCTGCTGTTCCCAAGTTCTTAATCATTTCATTGGACACTCCATCACTGCCTGGTGACTTTTTCATTTTTAATTTGGATATTGCCAGCTCTAGCTCTCTTTGTGTAATGGGTATTTCCATGACTTCATGTGTGGTCTCTTCTTGTCTTGCATTTTGTTGTTTTAAACGGGTCTCTTGTCGTTTCTCTAGGCTGATTTCAATATTATTGTCATTTGCAAAGGAGTCTGCAAAATAATTTGCTGCATGTTTACCTGTTAGGATGTTTCCATCCTTCTTCAGTGTAATTTTAGTGTTCCTTTCTGTACCCACATCATTCAGCTGTTTTACAAGCTTCCACACTTTTCTTGTGTCTCGTTCAAGATTCAAGGACTCTTTTCTCTTTCCAGCTTCTCCGTCTGGCTTGTAGCTTAGCCCATTGAAATTTGGCTTTAGCATGTTGGTAGTTATTGTGGTGTTCCTGGCAAGGGTTATTTTCTACTTGCTTTCGAGATGTTTCCATGTCATTGTGCAGTTGCTCTAGTTCACTACTCCAGTATGGTTTGTAGTGTTTCTGTGCCTCTCTAGATATTGTTTCACTGGCAGCTTGTATTATTTGTCTACTGAATTCATCAACTATTTTGTTGATGTCTCTGTCTGTATTTATATCTTTAGTCAGTACACTGGTGTAGTGTTGATACATTTTCCAGTCTGCCTTTTTGTAATTCCATCTGGAGAGAGTGCTGCTCTCCCTGACGGCCTCATTTTGCACCACTAAAAAGACTGGTCGGTGGTCGCTGCCTCCAAGTTGTTTCCCAACAATACGTGTGATATTCCAATCCAGGTCTGGTGAATGGAAAGCAAGGTCTGGTGTAGATGTGGTATGCCATGATCTGGAGTAGAATGTTGGTGGATCTGTTGTCTGGTTTAATAGTATAAGCCCATTGTCATCCTGCCAATTTTCAAGCTCTTCACCTCTCTTGTCCATATGTTCATAGCCCCAGCTCTGTGAATGGCTGTTAAAGTCTCCACATACAATTATTCTTTCTTTTAATGTAATTGTGTTTAGTGCCAGTGGGCGGTCACTCGGACAGTAGTAGTTAAGTAGATGTAAGTCTGTATTTCCTGTCCTGAGGTGCAGTATTTGATATTCCGCCCCATCCATACACACTTCAACCTGACATGACTTTGTTCTTTACAAGTGTCAATATTCCGCCCTTCTGTCTGTTTTTCCTGTCAGATCGATAGCACTGGTATCCCCTAATCTTCAAGGCTATGTCGTTGTTTAGATGGGTTTCCTGCAGACAGCATATGCTTATTTGTTCTTCATGCAGGATATTTTCTAATTCTATCTTTTACTGTACCCATCTCTTTTGCTGTTGATGCCATCAGCATTCCAGTGCATTATTTTGAGTGGTCTTATTTTGGATTGGCCAGTAGCTCTATTCTATCGTCCCCTGACTTCACAGAGTGGTTGAGAAGGACATCCAGTAATAGAGGTTGGGCCCTTTCGAGGCTGAGGGTCCGGCGCTGCACCTGCCTGAGTGTCCATCACAGGGCGAGTGCCATATCGATTTGCAGTTATAGATATACTTCCATTTGCGCTGAGTGCGTGGCATCCTGATTTTTGTAGTGCGCCTTTTGGCTGGTTGCCTCTGACTTCAGCACTTGAACTTGATAGAGCAGACTGTGGTCTTGCTCGGTTGTAGGAAGGCCTGACCAGTCTTGGTTTTCAGTCCCTGATGACTGTTAAGCCCCATCCCCATGACAAGGAGCTGGCCTTGATGAGGACTTAGACTATTCAAATCAAATGTACTATCAACCCTTACGTATGCATGTGAAAGCTGGAAAACAACAAGAGACATAGAAACAAAGTTGAACACATTTGAAAATAAATGTCCAAGGAAAATACTTGGTATAGCGTGGAACGAATTCAAAACAAACGAGGAAATTAGAGAAATTGCCAATCAAACACTAATATCTTCAGTAGTAAAGAAAAGACGATGGTCATATGTTGGACATGTGATGAGAAGATATAATAACCGAATAGCAAAGCAAGCCCTCATGTGGGAAACAAGAGGTAAGAGGAAAAGAGGTCGACCCAGAGAGACACTGAGAAGAACATTGATGAGAGAGGCAAGAGCAGCAGGAATCGGCTCCCTCAATGAGATAGAGCTGCTTGCACAGAACAGAGACAAATGGCGAGATTTGATAAAATATCTTTAAAAGAATTGAAAACTGCTAGAACAAAAATTCAGATAAGAGAAGGAGTATCTTGGTCTATGCCCTATGGGCCTGCTATTGCTCGAAAGGTCAGTAGATAATTAGATAGATAGATAGATAGATAGAAACAGGATGTTCCTCTTTGGACAAGAAGGTCCTGGGTTAGATCATATCAGAGGCAGTGGGAATTTTTCCTCTTTGATCTGTGGTGTCTTTGTGGCTTTATCCTTCCAGTTGTCCATGTGTAGTAAGATCCAATGTTAATTGTCTCAGAAGTTTTACTTCTATAAATTAGTTAATAATCTTCGTTGAACATTAGACCACTCCATAACACTCAGATCCCCACTCCAGTACCTCTCCCAGTGTGCATCTATTGACCATTTCAGTAATTGCCATCACTGTCACACACTAGTAAAAGCACAAAAGATGGTTTTAAAACTCAGATGCATGAAATTCCATAGTAGCACTGGTGAAGACCTTAAAATGGAGAGAGAGGTATTGGGTAGATTTTTATTGCTTTACTATTTTGCTTGGGCTGTACCATACTTGGCATATTCTTCTAGACTTTTAACTGCAAAGAGTTCTTTAAATTGCAAAGAGTACAAATGGGTCCCTCTGCCTTTTGCTGTTATCTTAAATGGCTAGACATCAGATCTCTCTACCCTGAGACCAGGTAAGGGTGAAGCCATGAAGAAATCAAGAATTTGAAGAGAAAAATCCCCACCTCTTGTGATCAAATTTTAACCCAGGACCTTGTCCAAAGACCAACTTGTTACCTCTAGATCAAACAGCTCTAAATTCCTACATCACCAAATAAAAACTTCAGTTACAGTCATGTTTTCATAAAAGCAATTTACCTCAGTATGTCTGCTATACCTTTTGTAATTCCAATAGAAATGTGTTTGCATACTTGTAACTTTATATTTATGTCCAAGGTGAGGATTGTGAACAAGAACTTAATGGATGTGCTTCCTCACCTTGCTCTAGAGGTCAAGACTGCACAGATTTGTCTGCAGCACAACAAGGGGATAGTGAAATTGGCTATGCCTGTGGATCATGTCCTAATGGATTTCGCAAAACTGGTGAAATTTGCGCTGGTATGTATTCTATTCTGTTATTTTTTATTCTATTATATTCTACTTACTTCTGTACTCTTGCCTACATATTTTAACCTCTCTATTACATTTTGTCTTAATCTTAACAGTTTACAATTATTTGTTATTTAATGTTACAAACCTTTCAATATTTCCCTTTTCATTAATAATTTGTACATCTTTATTTCTTTGCTTCTCTTAGCATCAGATTTCCTACTTCTCTGACAATAAATATTTCATTGTTTCAGATGAGTTTAACCGTTAATCTGTTTTCAGTTATATTTTGGAACTAATGTTAGCAAAAACAGCAAGGAATTTTAAAAACCTGGACAAAATGTGGAAATCAAAATACTATGTAAGATAACTAAACTTGGAATATTCAACTCAAATGTACTATCAACAATTAATCTATGCATGTGAAAACTGGCAAACATCAAAACAGTTTGAGGAAAAACTAAATGCTTTTGAAGAGAAATGCCTAAGAAAAAAATAACCTGTGTACAATGGAATGAGTTAAGACTAATATTGAAATAAGATAAATGACCATGCAACCATAGATTTCATCTACAATTAAGGAAATAAGATGGACATATTCAGACATGTGCCGAGAAAAGACAACAAGAGAAATCCAAAACAGGCTCTTCTGTGGGAAACATCAGGATATAGAAAAAAGTGGAAGACCTAAAGAGATACTAACAAGAATACATAAAGAGATGCAAAGTTGGCAGGCATAGACTCATTAAATAAGATTGAACACATCGTCCTGAATAGAGATAGGTGGTGAAAAACACTACAAGCCTATAGGATGTCTAACGGCACGGGAAGAATAGAGAATTAAGAAGAATCAAGAATGCTTTTCATCTGTTTGCAGACACCACTTTGTATGTCTATCCTAATACAGCGTGTATGTTACTGTTTTTTTTTCTTATCACAATGAATGACTATTGTTCTAACGTACTATAATGTTGATGGATCTGACATATCTTACACCATTCACATCAATCACTGTAGATGAGAACACACAAGCACACTTCCTTTAGCTCATACAAAGAAGGACAAAATCCATTCAAATACTGACAAAAATATGTTTAACAATGAAAAATAAACATACCGGAATGGTTGTAATTTGTTTATAGAAATAGTTGTAGCCAAGGGCTACATACATTATAATTCATGCATTTAATCTATGTCCTTATTTTTAAGGTTTAATGTCATTCTACATTATATTACTTGTTCTTTTTTAAATTGGGCTCTACCATTCTATTTAGAAAGATTTATAAATTTTATTGTTTTAAGCTAATTCAAGAAAAATATTTTCAGTTCTCTTGCTACTTTCTTTTCAATTTAGTCTTCTTCTTTTTTTACATAGTAAGTCACATTGTACTATATTTTGCACAATTTGGTCAAGTACTTGCATTTTGCATGCCCTCCTTTGGAACTGCTTTCCTAGTTGTTGGTCTGCCTTTACCTCCCTGCAAGGCTGAAGCTATTTTTAGTTTGGTAAGTGGTCACTCTTATAGAAACAGTTTTACAAAAGGATTGCTTGATGATCAAGTTTTCCTTCTCTTAGGTGGAATGTCCACCAAGTTTACCATGCTCCTACTGCAAGGATACTTGTTTTGGTTTTCTCCTTGACTTTTACTTGATCAGGGAATGATCTCTGGGCATACTCTTGATATGAAGTTTGGAAATTGTAATGATAGAATTAGACCTCAACATGATTATTTTTTTCATTCTGTCAGGACATAATCCCTGGACATATTCTTGCTTTGAATTTTGAAAACTGTGATGACAGAACTAAACCTCAATATGGTTGTTTGTTTCTTCATGCCAGGGTATTATACCCTGGACATGTTATTGGTGTGAAGTTTGACAACTGTAATGACAGAATTGAACCTAAATATGTTTATGTGTTTATTCATGCATGTTCCCACTGGAATTCAAGAAACAATTTAAGTGGACAAATACAGTAGCACCTCTTAAATATTATTACAAAGGATTTTCATACAAAGATCAGGCCATGATATTTATACATCAAACAGTACAGAGAAGACAGAGGCAGGTATGGACGGCTATAATTTGTGTCTTGCCTGCATTTGTTGGCAAGTTCTACAAGACAGCTGATTTCAAATACTTGGAGTACATTGGAATTATTTCATGATCAAAGGGACAAGAAACTTATTATAAAATGCATATCAGGCTATACAATCTTAAAATCTAAAGTGGAAAAAACTATACATACACTGAAAAAGGGAAAAAGCTGCAGAACCTGACAACATACATATAGAGATGATGATGACACTAGAAGATTTTGGCTTTGAAGTGATCACAGGCTTATGCAACAACATATACCATACAGAATACATACCAAATGAACTAAAAGCATCAACTTTCACTGCATTGCCTAAAAAGAATGGTGCAATTGAATGTAGTGATCGTAGAACAATAAGCCTAATGAGCAGTGTAACAAAAATCTTGCTAAAAGTTATACAAGGAAGGATTCAGAATAAAATATATATTGAATTAGAAGAATAATAATTTGGATCTAGGAAAAACTGTGGGACAAAATAAGCAATATTCTGCATGAGGACATTGACAGAAAAGTACACAGAACTAAAGAAAAACAATATATTCCTGATTCATAAGACTACACCAAAGCTTTTGATAGAATACACCATAAACAACTTATAGACTGCCTAAAAGATATACATCTAGATGACACAGACACGTATGACTAATATTTAATTTATTCTTCTTCTTTCTTTTCTCTTTCTCACTGATACTTAAAAGGTGTTGTGGTTTTATCACTTGTCGTTCTTGAGCTGCTCGAACTGTCTGAATTAGTGATTTTCCTTTGTTGTTACATGTCTCTAAGACTGCATCTATCCTATCTTCTTCTAGGTCTTCTTCTTGGTCTTTTTCAATGCATTCTTGAGAAGAACACCCTTGATGGTGATTGGTGAGGATTCATTCTGACCAGGTGGCTCAACCATTTAAGTTGTTGTTGTGTTGTTCTATATATTCTTGGCAGGGTTTTATTCCTACCATTTTTCTTATGGCTTCATTTAGTATTCTATCTCTTCTTGTGTTGTTTGTTACTTTTCTCAAGCATCGCATCTCACATGTATTGATCTTTCTTAAATGTGATTTAGAAAGGGTCCATGTTTGACTTTCATAGCACAAAGTTGGTATGAAAATACTATTTATCATTTGTTGTTTAGCTGCTATGGAAATGTTTGGATGTCTTAACAATGGTGAAAGCTGGTATGTGACAGCATTTGCATAAGACTTCCGGTGCGTAACTGTGCTGGCAACATGTCACATTTTTTGCGATGGGAGTCAAATTTAAATTATAAATGAATTTCATTGCTCGTAGTAAAATAAATTAAAGTGTTCTTGTGTGTGATTTCGAATGGATTTATTTTGTGATTTATTAGTGATCAAAGTGGAACGGAAATGAACATCTGCGGTCTAGGTGATAAAAGCACAGAAATAGTTGAATTTATGAAGAAAAGGAATATAAAAATCTTAGGATTAGCGGATACTAGAAAGAGAGGTAAAATCATTACAGAAATACACCAAAGTTACAGACTTGTTATGAGTGGAACTATTTAATTTATATTGGGAGCAAACAGCTATAATAAAATATAGCAAAGAGAACTCTACACCCATTGATATAAAAAAGAGGAGTAAGACAAGGATGCATCCTAACACCAAGCTTGTTCAATCTATACACTGAGCAAATCTTTAAAAACATCACAGAGATACACGACCTAAACATTAATGGAAAGATAATCAATAACCTAAGATATGCTGATGATACTGTTTTCATCATCATCATTGAGAGCCATCTGCGCATTGAAGGTTTTCTACTATGGAGTGCCATTCCGCTCTGTCTCTTGCTTTGATAGTGCTGGTTGTCATAGGCTGACTTGTCCATCTTTTGATGTTACTCATTCATGTTAGCTTTAGTCTGCCTATGCCTCTTTTACTTTGTATTTTCCCTTCCAGATTACTTTTAGTAGGCTGCTGTGTCTTCTGACATGCCTCAAAAATCTCATTTGTCTTGTTTGAATTGTGTTAAGTAGTTCCCTTTTCTTTTTTAGTTGTTTTAATACTTTATCATTCGTTTTCTTTTCTTTCCATCCAATTCTTCCTATTCTTTTACAAATCCACATTTCAAAGGCTTCAATTTTCTGTTGTTTTTCTTGTCCAATGTCCATGTTTCTGCACCATACAGGAATGTTGAAACGATATAACATTTTGCTATTCTAAGTTTTAGCCCTGGAGTTATTTGTTTTGATGTTAGTATATTTTTCATGACATTAAAATTACTTTTTGCTATTCCTATTCTTTTGTTTATTTCAGCTTTGCACTTTCTATCACTGGCTATACAGTATGTCCACGGTTGTTGTAGTTCTAAACTGCCTCCAGATAAATTCCTTCAACTTTGATATCCACTTGTAGGTTTGAGTATTATCTTTGATTATGATCATAATTTTAGTCTTTTTGATATTTATATCTAATCCATATTTTTGCTTGTCATGTTTATTTCATTAAGTAATTGTTGTAGATCCTTAGGATTTCTTGCTAGTAATACAGTATCAAAATCTACAAGTGAATATCAAGGTTGAAGGAATAGACCTGAGATAGTTCAGAGCTACAACTACCTTGGACATACTATAACCAGTGATGGAAAATGTAAAACTAAAATAAACAAAGGAATAGGAATGGCAAAAAGTAATTTTAATGTCATGAAAAATAATACTAACATCAAAATAAATAACACCAGGGCTAAAACTAAATATAGCAAAATTTTATATCTTCTTAACTTTCCTGTATGATGCAGAAACATGGACATTAGACAAAAAAAACAGAACTTTTGAAATGTGGATTTATAGAAGAATGGGAAGAATTGGATGGAAAGAAAAGAAAACAAAGTCTTAAAACAACTAAAAATAAAAAAAACTACTAAACACAATTCAAACAAGACAAATGAGATTTTTGGGGCATGTTAAAAGACACAGCAGCCTACTAAAAGTAATCTTGAAAGGGAAAATACAAGGTTGCAGAGGCAGACCAAGACCAACATGGATAAGTAACATCAAAAGATGGACAAGTCAGTCTGTGAATACAACCTGCACTATCAAAGCAAAAGTCAACCTTCAATGCAGAGATGGCACTCAAAGATGATGATGGAGCTCATTGGAGGACAAGAAACAAGTAATATTTTAACTGTTTACCTTATTATTAACCTTTATCTTTATTGTACCACTTTTAATCCATAGCTATGGACCAAGATACCAGTTAGTGATGTACATACTTGTGGTGTGTTATAGAGCAGCAACAAAGTTCCTTAATTTTTCATGGGTTGTGGTTATCCACTCTGGGTGTCCTAAGTCTAGTGTGTGCTGCTTATCGACTATCTTCACCAAAGATTGTCCGTGGTCAGGTTTGACCTTCCCTCTGGTCTCCACTATATAGCAGTTCTTGTAATTGTTTCTGGATCTCTTTAGAACATATGCCCTGTCCAGCTTCAGCTTCTGCCTACTATCAATGTCTGTATAAATTTCACCTTTGTTTTACTTCTTCAACAGTTCTTGGTTACTTATTTCATTTGGCTCAAATATGCTGATAGTTTTTTTATGTAGGTTGTATGAAATTATTGAAGCTATCGGTGTTGTTATCTAATGATGGACAGAAGAAAAATAAAAGCATATTTTTAAACTGCAATCATCCATATTTTTGAAGGTCTTAGTTCTGATCTCTTTACACCTTGTTTTGCTTTTCTAGACATGAATGAATGTGTAGAGAATGCAACTGATTCTATCTGCCCCCAAAATGCTGTGTGTACAAACACTGTAGGATCATATGTGTGTAATTGTGATCTTGGATTTAGGCAGAACCCCATCAACAGTTCTCATTGCAAAGGTAAGCTGAAATCTCATACTCATCATTGATATGTGTATGCTGTTCTATTTTTTTATTACTATTCTCTAGGTCAATTAATTTTGATGGCAACATCAATTTTGTCTGCTGTTTGTGTTTTATTTCTGATGTCCAGCTTTAGATTATATAAAATTGTATTTATAGCATTAATTTTATTTCTTGTATACAACTGCCGAGCACCCTTTCTGCTTTTTTTTCCACACTGTTATTAATGTTTTGCTGCATTTCATGTCTGTTTAATAAAGGTGTGATTCCACGTGGATGAGAGACATGAGTGTATATGGTTTATCAAGTCTTTTCATCACAAATAGTAACTCAATGTGGATTGTCAAGGGAATACAAGTTTCTAGTTGTTATAATGCTATAGTTAGATAATTATTGGCAAGGAACACCTGCTGAGCTCACTTCAAGATCATCATTTATATGAGAAAATGATACTTAATGAATGTACAATCCAAACACATATACATTTGGAACCAAATGGAATACAAGCAAAGAGGAAAATTGGAGAAATTGTAAGAAGTGATTTAACAATGAGCTACTGTAACAATCAGAATGCATATAGGATCCATTTAATAATTTGTTAAAATGTAACTGGGCATATTCAGGTCTGTCCAGAATGCAGTAGAATCATGTATGTCAACCAGTAATTGATATTAGAAACACCTTAAAAATATATATATATATTATATAGCTTTAAGAATTTAACTCAGGATAGTTACTAGCTGTCATTACTGGTCTGTTGTACAATAAATATAAGTAGATTGTTTTGTTAGATTTAGTGTGGATAGTAAAGAAAACTATCTATGTTCTATTCAATTTTATGTGTTAACTTTTGTGTGAAGAATATAGAAAACTATCATTGTTTCTGTAAACTTTATATGTTAGCTTTAATGTGGAGAATTTAAAGGAGGCAGGATAGATGGATGCAGCCGCCCAGGTGGAACGTAAAAGTCGAGACAGCTTGGCGGAACAAGAGACAAATGGTCAAGGTATGGCAGAAAGCCAGAAAGAATGGAAAAACACAACCTGAGCTCTTGAAGCATCTGAAAGAAGAGGGCGACCAAAAAAATGATGCACTTTAAATTATGTGCTAAGCAGGCTAAGGATGCCGAGTGGATGATTTGTAAAAAAAAATGGGCTCCGAAAAATTGCTAGCCACATTTTGGTGCCTCCATCAGAGCATGAAGTGCACAACACAACACAGGCGCATCCCAGACTTCCAGAGTACAGGCCAGATATGGCACAAATCTGATGAGAGTAAAAGGAAGGCCCTGTTGCCCACTATATTGAGCAGACTGACCAAAGAAATGAGGCTGTGAGAATGAGGATACTGGGGACACTCAATTGTGTGAGGATGTAGGGCTGGAAGGAGATATCATAATCACAACCAATGCCATTCGCACAACACTTAAAAGGTCACACAACACTGCTCCTGGTCCAGATGGTGTTCAGTATGAGGACATAGCCGATTTAGATGACGATGACTTGAAAAAACTGGCCAAAGAGTTTAATGCCAGCATTCAGAGTGGCCAGATTAAGGAGGAGTGGCTACATAGCTACTTACAACTGCTACCAAAGCTAAACAAGGACCATTCTTTAATTAGTGCCCACAGAATCATCATGATGCAAATCACTGTGGGCAAGCTACTGGAGAAAATAGTTGCCTGTGTACTCACCTGTCACCTTGAACTAGGGTTGCCAGATACACCGTTTTTTACGGATTTCTCCGTTTTTTTCACGTAATTCGATGACTCCATTTTATCTTTGCCCGGAGTCGCTAAAACACTGTATTTTAACGCTTACAGAAATATTTTTTAAAATATCGATTAAATAATATATAAATTCGTAGTAAATAATATTAATTAAACCATTCGCTGGTTTGTTTTGTATAATTGTTTCTGGATCATACTTTTAAGTGCGCAAATTGTAGTTCCGCGCTAAAATATTGAAGCGATTTAATTTCCGTCCTAGCCCACGACAAGAATCAATTTAGGATAAAGAAATTCATTTTGAAGATTTGGAAACTGCAGTGTGTATTCTGAAATTGAAAGATCACATATGTGTTGATGCCATGTATGAAGAGTTCTGTGACTTTCAGAGTGTTCTATGTGAAAGTATTAACAAAGATAACAGTGATATCACAAACTGGTTACATTTATTTTCTGTTGTGCCAGAGCATAAAGTGCTAAACAGTTCAAAGATTGTTGGATTTTTATTTAGCATACCAGGATCAAATGCCTTTGTTGAGAGGATATTCTCCTTAATGAAAAACAAATGAAATGACACAAGAAATAGGTGTAGCCAAGAACTGATTGAAGCAGAGCTCAGAGTCATGGTTAATTTTGACAATTCATGTGCTGATTTTTTTAAATTTGTCAAAACTGATGCAAGATTATTGAAAGCTGGCAAATCCTCAAGAAAATACAATTAAAATGCCTCTAGAAACACTAGGTGAGAGTTTTTTAAATTTAAATAAGAAAATTGTCTTTGCAGAATATGAGCATTGTTTTATTTCTAGTTTCTGTATATAATTTTTCATAAATTTGTTTGAATATAAAGGCGAATTCATTGTCACTACCGGTAACAATATACAAAATCATTTGTTCGTAAATATGTAATTAAAATTGAAGAAAAAAAAATTCAGCGTAAAAGTACTCCTTTTTTTTTGTTGAAAAAATCTGGCAACCCTACCTTGAACGGATACGCACATTCCCAACCACACTTTGAGGTTATAGATATAACAAAGAGACATGGCTCAGTGTGGCAGTCTTCGCTTATGACATCTCTTGTGAGGTATCTTCTTGACTTTCCAACCATGTATATAGGGATCAAGATCTGGAGGGCATGAGCATACCTGAAGATAAGTTCAGATAAAGATCATCCATTGCACCACAAGCTCAATACAGGGAAAGGTGTCAAGCTAAGAAGAGGCAAATCATGGGTGGACTGAGCAGAAGATGTAATCAAACCGGTAGGTGGGCTTATCAATATCAATGCTGGCGAGGAGTGGATACTGGTGCCTACATCATTCAAGGGAACATTCTCGTGTATTGTCACACTCGACAGGAAATGTAGGGAACAGAACTCAGCCATGGTCAATGGACTTATCTGGGATAACACCGACGAGAAAGATGCAGTCATCTGTACAAACAGATCCATAATACGACACCAAAGAAGTGCTCATTGGGCAGAATAGTTAAAGAAGACAGTGGTGCCTATGTTGTGACCACATGTAGCATGTCGATGGAGGTGATGACAGTGACCAGGGCATTCATTTGGTTAGAGTCACAAGACCACAACCATATCTGCATACTAAGTGATTCGGTGAGTATGATAAAAAAAAGTGGAGGTGGGCTCTGTATGCAGGCAATGGATAGAGACTTTGCAGAAATAAAAAAAATATAGGATCACCTTTGTCTATGTCCCTGGCCATGCAGGAGTACAGGGAAATGAAAGAGTGGACAGGTTGGCTGGCTGCGCTGTTGTTGAAGATGGTCAACAAATGGATCTGGTGGACATCATCAATGCCCTCCAAGATGTGGGAAGGGCAGAGGACTTTGACAACCATTAGTCCAGTTCACTCCTTCAGATGAAAGAGATGGAGTTAAGATGGGCACAGCCAGAAACAAGAAACTTAGTGGGCATATAAGAAGACAGGGTTAAGGCAAAGAAATGCAAATGAATGCAAAAAAATGCGAAGCTGCAGTAAAGCTGATTGTGAAGGAAATAGAAAAAAAAATAGAAAAAATGGTATGTTAGAAAAAAACGTCGTTCAAATCTGTGTCGTCTACTAATCACGTAAAGCTTCTAACATACCATTTTTCTATTTTTTTTTCTATTTCCTCCATATAAGAAGACTTATTATTCAACACAGAACTGGAGCTTCAGTCGCTGAACACAGTGGGACTTGCTGAGGAGGGAATCTGAGCACCTATGGACATGTCCCGAGTGCAATGATGATGACTCGCAATTAATTAAATGACTTAATTTAAGAATTAAACTATCATTGTTGCTTTAAACTCTATGTGTTAACTTTAGTGTGAAGAATTGGAAAAAAAACTATCATTGTTGCATTAAACTTTATGTGTTAACTTTAGTGTGAAGCATTAAAAAAAAACTATCATTAAACATTATGTGGCCCACTGGAAGGATTTTTGTGGGGTTGGAGAGTAAAGGTTAAATAGTAGTACAGTTGCCATAAAGTGTCATTTCCTGTTTATGGAAAAACCTTTGACCTTATCAGTTATCAAATCTGAATCCATCTGATAAACAAAATTATAACGTCTATTTATTATCACAGATATAGATGAATGTACTGAGAGAACTGACAAGTGTGACCACGTTTGCCACAACATAGAGGGAAGCTACTCCTGCTCTTGCTATGATGGAAACAAACTGAATAAAGATAACAAGACTTGTACACCTGGTAATGCCTCTATATTCTATCTTTAGAAAATATCTTAGATTAAATAATTATTTTAATTTTTCATCCATTTTCATCATTGCAAACATTGGAAATTCTATAAAAAATTCTAATTTCCAGGGTCATTCATTGATCACAAGCAAACGAAAATGGATTTCAAACACTGTAAAAAATTTTTAAAAAAATAATCAAGAAGATTATATTTCCCGAAAAATGTACTTCCCATGAAATGTCTGAAAATTATGAATTTTTTCAAAGTATTAAATGAAACCATAAATAAAATTGACAAAAGAGAAAGAAGTACATGTAATAAAAGATAGAAAAGATAGAATCATGCAAATAGACATTTGGAACTTATTTGTGAGATAGCTAACAATCAGAAGCTAAACAAGTAGAGGAATCCAATATCTAGATAGTCTTATAACATATTAGAGCAAACAATCAAAAGAAGTAGTCTAAAGATTCTACAAACTTTCCATATTATTCCAAATGCCATCTTTATAGAAACAAGGAAGAAGAACTAGGTGAAGATGGGTGCAAGATGTCACAAATGAGTTAGGATTTGACTGCTGCAGACCTCAGACATCTCGTGTAAGATGGAAAACTTTAGAGTAGCTGTCATTGGAGCTAAGTTCTAACAAAGACAAGAAGCTAAATTATTATGGCACCATTACTGGCCAATAAAGGAATCACAATAAAAACTTAAAGAATGATCTTCAACACAATCTTCATATTATATTTTACTATCAATATCAAAGTTGGACACTAGATAAGATAAATGCCACCAAAATTAAATGTGTGAAATGCATAATGGGAGCTAGCTTGAAGAAAGAAAAGTAGAAATGAAGAACAAAGAAGACATAGATCACCACCACTTCTTTTTCTTCTACTTTCCTTCTTCACTTGTCTTTCAGTGTCGATAGAGATATAGTTTGTGGTCTTTTGCTCTTCTGTTGACTTCTGCTGCTGTTATATTTCCTAGTGTTTCTAAATATTTCGTCCGTCCATCCGTCCGTCTGTCCATCCATCCATCTTTTTCATGGCTGGCCCATGCATCTCATGATCTCGCAATTTTTATTAAAGGCTTGTTGTATTGTGGTGTTGGTAAGTCTTTAGATTATCCTCATTGCACATTGAACAAATGTCTAAGTAGTGCTCAGATCTCCTCCTCAGCAAATCCTGTAGTGTGAAATGATGAACTGGTTCACAAGTCTTCCCTCTTTCTTCTTGTAGCTCTCCTGATTTTAGGCAACATCCCTCTTGAGTAACATGAAGATTTGAGAGTCGCATCAGGGCTGCAGATTCATGAACAGCGTCAAAAACATTATCATCTCGGCCTTTTTTTGAGTGTATGGCTGGGTTAGGAATGTATGATCATCTTTATGACACAGCCCATACAATATTTATCAACAATGTATGTATCCACATTGCCTGATTCACTCCAGGAGGTAGCTGAGTTGGCCGTGTGCTCTAGCATTTGGTTCTTGTGGGTGGCAAGGCACTGTTACGAGGAGTACGGGTTCGATCCTGCTTTGGACCATCTATCGTTCTTTGTTTTTTTTCTTTTGTTGATTATCTGTGATTTTTTTTGAGTGTTTTAAACTTACCTCTACTCCTAAAGTTATTCACATTGTCAAATAACACAGTCAGAATGCATGAACACTGTAGCACAAGTGCAGAATCCTTAAAGTGGAACCTTCACTTAACTTATTACAGCAATCCACATGAAGAAGCTGAAAGTAATTGGGGACAAACAAATCAAATGGTGGTTATTGAACAACTCACAATAGTATTAGATAAAATGCATATCACCTTCACAACGTTGAAAAGTTGCATTCACACCACCTTATTCACCAAAAAAGGACCTCTGCCAGGTGCATGCACTCTGTACCATGAGCACAAATCTTTTAAGTGGAGCATCCATTTGACTTTAATGCAGCAATCTACATTAGTAAGCTGAAATTAATCAGTCTCCAAATGCAAATCCTGCAGCAGTTGATGGAACACAATTTCTATTCCATCATTTTGGAAGTATTCTTTATGTGTTCTATGATTCTATCCCCACCATGGTGGAATATATAGAGAAACAAGAAATTAAATGGATTAGTTATGTAACAAGACAGAAACAAACATAGTCCAGCAGCTGTCAACAAATGCTGAAAAATAACAGTGTAAGAGGATGTCCTAGAAACGATGGATAGATTTGCTAGAAAATGCTTGACTTCAGATGAGGCCTCTCAAAGATCAAACGACTGCAAACTATATCTCTCACAGATAGGTGAATGAGGAATGAAAGAAGAAGAAAAATGTTCCTGAAAGTAATAGGGTGACCTGGAAGATGATAGGATCAAGACAAAGAGAACTCCATGAAGACTACAATTACTGAGGTAGACAACACAACTAAAGCTAGACTCTGGCTGGTTGGTTGTGTTCGCCCGATGACTAAAGTATTCTAGAGTATCGTGGTAGACTAGAATATTCCTCTTCATCATCCGTCCTTACAAGGACGTAGTGGACGTGTCTGCGTTGTGTTGTGGTTTGCAGTATAACTGTTATATCTGCGCCTTTCGGCCCAACACATCCGACTTCAGCACGATATTTTTGAGTACCGGGTTGTCTTCCCTCTTTGATCCCTGCACACTTGGCCAAACTAGACAGGTTAGTCTGTTACTGGAGGCACCATGGAGAGGTGGAGCAGGGTCTGGATGGTTTTGGTTCACCGATCCTGGCGCAAGCCATCAACTGTGGGTTGCTGACAACTTCCAGCTCTGGTGCTGGGAGGCGCGCCTTCGCCTTTTGAGAAACATTTATACAAAGCTCAATGGCACTGTCCTCTAGACAGGCTGCTTGATGATATTTTTATATAAAGCTAAAAGAATAACATTTACCAAATTAAATCATTTTAACTCATGTTCATACCTATATATATATATATATATATATATATATAGGAAATGGGTAAAGGCATAAAGATGCATAGAAATGCAAAGCTGTTGTCAAGCTGATGATAATAATGAATATTAAAATAAAAGGAAATAGTGGTATGATAATAGCTTTACATAGGTGAGAAACAAAACAAAAGTAGAACAACATTTCAGCCAAAATAAAGATACATATATATATATATATATATATATATATATAATATATATATATATATATATATATATATATATATATATATTAAAGAATAGTGACACTGTGACCTTCCAGGCATGTAGTAAGAAGCGACTAAGGAGGTTGATCGATGGCTCGACAAGCTGTCATTGTAAAAATTATTGTTATGGAAACAGCACCATATATTTTAGAGCAGTGATCTCTGCAATATGTGCCATTTTGGCACGCAAGGTTTCTGTTTTTGAGATTGTGGTTCTGCCCTATGTGCCGTCTTCGGCTCGAAAGGACAATAGATAGATTGATAGATAGATATATATATATATTTGTTTTTTAGAATCACAACAAAATTAACTTCCAGTAAAATATATATATACATTTAATATTGATTAACCTAAAACAACCACCATAAAACTTAATGTATTTTTTGTGATGTAAATAATTATATCTTGGTCTGTAAAAAATATTTTTACTTAACATTATATGTATCTCCATTCAAACAGTGAATGAAACAGTATGTCGTGGCTGCAAACAAGCATGCATTATGATCAATGGAACTGCTAGCTGTAGTTGTAGGAATGGCTATCAGCTATCTGGGACAACTGACTGTGTTGGTGAGCATGGAGAAATATGCAGTCACCATGTGATGTACAGACCTGCTGCTGCTACTATTACAACTACTACTACTGTCCCTAATAGTTTAAACTTTATCTACATTCTTATTAATTGATTCAATCTTAAAGTTATATTATTATTGTCTTTTCACTTTATGATCATGAACTTAAACTTCTCTATTCCTCATGCATCAAACAAAGTGAAAATAATAATAAAAAAAATAATCTGTACAAAGACAAAAACGATATAAAGTGTATGTATGCACAGCAATCATTTAGCTGTATGTATGTAACCATGAGTTTAGCATATGTGTTCTATTTGTTCCATCTTGGCTTATATTTCAATACTACTCATGTATTCTAGTCTCTCTTTCACATGGTTGTAGGTGTCCTCTGTGAGTGAAAATGTTTTCTTACTTCTGTTTGTTGAGTTATACTTTTGATTAGCTGTGCTTTGTGTAGAATGTTATAACAATTTTTCATGTATTTTCAAAAGAATAAATTAGCTTTCTCATATCACTCCCAGAGACATATATTACTTGAAAATAGTTTGATAGTTTGTGATGTCGACAATAATCCCAGACACCTTGTTTGCTTTTTTAACAGTTTTGTTCTGTGTTTTCTTGTTCATTTGTAACAATAGAATAATCTAAAATGGCGATATAATAAATAGAGTTGGGGTTACATGAGTGCCAGACTATATTAAGAAACAACAGTAAACATTATGTAATATGTTCCTTGCCCCCTCCAAGCTAAAAGCATCAATATTCAGAATATACTTGGAAAAGGTAGAAAAGCAGGCTTAAATGATGATGGAATGAAGCTATTTAAAACATCACCTATTAGCATCAAGCATTGCAGAATTGAGCATTGACCCAAACATTCCATTTTCCCATATTACTGAGAGAACAATAGTAGTTAACGATAGAAGCAGAAAACATTTAACATAAACTGTATTTTCATTAACCTGGGCAGTATTAACAAATCATATAGGTAAAAGAGAAACTAGTTGTCAGCTGGAACAGAACTGTGAGAACTCATATTATCAATATTAATATCATGTCCCACATGTGGGCAGGCCTTTCATACACATATTTGAACCTCTACACACACACATGCACGCACACACGCACGCACACACACAAAAATATAAACTTAAGTAAGTAAAAGTAAAGAACCCCGTCACGCCAAGTAGCATGTAGGGAATATGGTGTTAGTGACCATACATTTTACAGACCTTCAGCACATGATTTTTGGGGTAATGTGGTCGATATTACGCCCGTGCTGCTTTACTTTCCTAGAAAAAATCCGGTACCCATTAAAGGCTGGGTGAGCCGGAAGCTGTCGATTGGGATCGAACCCTACCTCTTGCCTTTGTAGTCCAGTTCACTAACCACTGAGCTATCGCTGCTCCCAAAATAGAAACTTATCATCAGTAATTGTAGGGGGTAGAGAAGACACCAAGGCACATAGGTTAAAGTATGAGGGATAAGAGACAAACGTGTGGGCTGACCGGCTAAATGCTGCAAGAAAAATAGTCTTGGCAGAATTACCAGAGCACTGGGCTACATAAGGGAGCCACGATAGCTTAGTGGTTAGTGAACTGGACTATAAAGGACAAGGGGTAGGGTTCGATCCCAACTGATGGCTTCTGGGTTCACTCAGCCTTAATTGGGTACTGGATTTTTTTCTGGGAAAGTAAAGCGGCACTGGCGTAATACCGACCACATTACCCAAAAATCAAGAGCCGAAGGTCTGAAAAATTATGGTCACTAACACCATATTCCCTATACGCAGCCACTTGGCGTGACGGGGGTACTTTACTTTTTTTTTTTTTTACTGGGCTACATGTCTCACAAAAATCATCATCATCATCAAGTACTGTAACTGATAGTGTGGGTGATCATCTCCCTCCACAACTTTCTTTCACAGTTGTTTCTACAGCTGTTACCAATTTGTTGTTGCCTTCCAACAAAACAGCTCTTTTAACCTGTCTGAACCAGTGGTGGCCAACTTAAGGTTGACCAAGGACTGAATTATGGCCAAGGCTAAGACCAGAGGGCCAAACTTAGAGTATTGTCAAAAATTACATGATGTGATATAGTAATAAATAAATAATGCTTGCACTTTGATGACATATTTTATCATTTGTAAAAAGACAACTAATTATTTATTTCAAAATTACCTTTATTTTAATTCAGTGTGAAGTTAAGGGCTTGTCACTTTTCATCAGTGATTTGAAGTTCACTTCCATTTGTGACAAAATTCGGAGAATTTAGGATAATCCCAAACCAGTTATTCTGTTCCTGGTCTTGGATTTAATTCGCTTCAATGCAGAAATGTCTTGCATAGATATATGCTACCAAATATAGAGCACACCTTTAGTACCATTTTCTCAGAAGTGGGCAATGTTTTTGGTAAAACTTTGCGCAATTCAGTCTCTAATGCCTTTACTCAATTTACTGTACTGAGGAAGGAGTCATACTCAAGTTCACATACCTCTAGTTGAAGTTCTGATGGCTGACACTACACGGTGCACTTCAATGGGTCATTATAAATTTCCATTTGAGGACAAAACATTTCAAAATCTTGAAATCATCAATCTAATTCAGAAATTAACTGTTTGATGTCAGCTGTGCACCTACTGAAGTTAGAACTTTATATCTCCTACAACTGCTTACAACTAGGAAAATAGAAATTATCATTCTTTTACAAAGAAAGTTTAAATATATTCAGTTTTTTTTTTAAAACTATCAACTTTATTCATCATTTGAAAATCATTTGCTTTTCCCGTGTAGCTGCAAATTCAATACATTAAATGTTGCATTATATCTGTGAGATATGCCAAGTTATGAACAAAATTAATATTTTTGGGTTTATGTTGAAGATCAATGGAACATGGTAAATTGTCTCTTAGGAAGTCAAAATGTTACCCTTCAGTGCAAAAAATATTATTAACCCCAGATTAAGATATTGTAGTAAAAATTACTGCATCAAAACACAAATTCTTCAAGATTTGATAGTTTGCCGTGTTTAAGTATCCCTATCCCCCCAACCTATGTACGTACCTTCCTAATAATAAACTACTTCCGGTGACCCCTGGGTGTTGGATTTGTTTCTATTGATGTAGGATTTTTTGTTTCATTGCGTGGGGTGACAATTATTACACTATCAGATAAAATGCAACTACTTTTTAAAAATAAAATTTGTCAAACTGTCAAAAAATTAGTTTCTTCTCTAGTTTTTTCTGTTATGACTGGGGAAATTTCCCTGTCTGTTGGCTGGACATCAAGAAACTTTGAGACACAAGATAAAAAGTGAGTGACATGCTGAGGGTACTGAACATCATGTTGGATTCTCTGATTGCTGGCAGACATGTTAATGACATGGTAATATTTCCTAAGCAGTGATCTCTGCAATATGTGCCATTTTGGCATGCAAGTTTCTGTTTTTGAGATTGTGGTTCTGCTCTATGTGCTATATTCGGCTCAAAAGGACAAAAAAAGTAGAATAATATTTCCTATAGACCGCAGCCTATTTGTATTTGAATTTTTTACTGTAAAATGAATGTAAGCTAGAAAATGATTACAGCATCCATGTCCCATGTTTTTTCTTGAGGAAACACAGCATTGTAGCCCAAATTCAACGGAAATACTATTTTTAGAAATCAAAATTAAAATTAAGGGGTAGTAATTTTTACTGCAGTATAGTTAAAATATGTTTAATAGAAAGGTATCACTATCAAGGGTTAAACATTTCCTCTACTAAGCCATCTTACTTCTGTATGAAGCAGAAGATCACTGTAGCTAGAATCTACTTCCTCTAAAATTGATAGAGAGCTGTCCTCCTTTAATCAAAATTGTTATTTTCACCACTGTAGCCATTGTGTCTTTTAGGTTTATGGAATTTGCACAAGGGCCACTTGATGGATTATGTAATGCAATGTAGGTATGTCAATTTGGTTTTGTCTAAGAAGTCCAATAAAACCAGCATTTGTACCAATAAAAGCCATGCAACCACCTGTATACACTCCATAAATTTTTTCCCAAAACTACCAAATTCTTCTATGGCGGTTTAAGCTGCAAAAAATATGCTGCTCCTATCTACATGTCATGCAATGAGAAAACTTTTAGCAACTCTTCAATCTGGCCGTGCCCATCTTAACTCCCATTTCCATCATCCGAAGAAGTGACGTTGATCTGTGTTTGTCGAAGTCCTGTGCTCTTCCCACATCTCGAAGGGCATTGATGATGTCCGCCCGATCCATCGGTTGCCCGTCCTCAACGACAGCGCAGCTAGCCAACCTGTCCGCTCTCTCATTTCCCCGTACTCCCGCATGTCCAGGGACATAGACAAAGGTGACCTTACGTATTTGGATTTCTGCAACGACTCTATCAATTATGTTTCGCAATACTGACAGAGAAAGGAGTAGTTCGTCCGGCCTCATATCAATATACGACAGGACATAATCTTGATCCATGCAACTCGATAGCAACCTTTAATATCTTGACATCTGAAACAGCTTAGTACATGGAGCCACTGTTCGTAGACCTATGTAGGTTGTTAATCGACAACTGGTTCTTGGTACAATGCCAACTGATATAAGACATTTATAAAGTCGATTTATTTTTAGGTTCTGAGGTGTGATAAATTCACGTAAACTAGTGGTCTTCAAACTGTTTGTTATAAACACCTGACAAATTCACGTAGACTAGTGGTCTTCAAGCTGTTTTTTTATAAACACCCTGAAAATTTCACGTAGATTAGTGGTCTTCAAACTGTTTTTATAAACACTCTGAAAAATTCACGTAGACTAGTGTCTTCAAACTGTTCTTTTTTATAAACACCCTGAAAAATTCACGCAGACTAGCGGTCCTCAAACATTTTGTCAGATGCTTTTGTGAAGTCTATAAAGCACATATATACATCTATCTTTACCTCCATAGCTCTTTCTATCAGTTTCTCAGGATGTATATTGCATTATTGGTGTCCTTTCCTTCCAAAATGCCACATTGTTCCGCACTTATTTCTGGTTTTATTTTGTTCCGTACACGTCTCACGATTATTAAGTGATATCTTCGTCATATGACTAATCGTCATGAGACTAATGCTCTTCGCAGATACTGTAGTGATAGCAGAAAATCCAAAGATTGACAATTACTTCATGAAATAAACATGACAAGCAACAAATATGGATTAGATGTGAATATCAGAAAATCCCAAAGATTTACAATTACTTCATGAAATAAACATGGCAAGCAACAAATATGGATTAGATGTGAATATCAGAAAATCCCAAGATTGACAATTACTTCATGAAATAAACATGACAAGCAACAAATATGGATTAGATGTGAATATCAGAAAATCCCAAAGATTGACAATTACTTCATGAAATAAACATGGCAAGCAACACATATGATTAGATGTGAATATCAGAAAATCCCCAAGATTTACAATTACTTCATGAAATAAACATGGCAAGCAACACATATGGATTAGATGTGAATATCAGAAAATCCCAAAGATTTACAATTACTTCATGAAATAAACATGGCAAGCAACAAATATGGATTAGATGTGAATATCAGAAAATCCCAAAGATTTACAATTACTTCATGAAATAAACATGACAAGCAAAAAATATAGATTAGATGTGAATATCAGAAAGACTAAAATTATTATCATAAACAAGATAATACTCAAAACCTACAAGCGGATATCAATGTTGAATAAATAAACCTGGAGACAGTTCAGAGCTACAACTACATTGGACATACTATAACCAGTGATGGAAAATGTAAAACTGAAACAAACAAAAGAATAGGTATGGCAAAAACGTAATTTTAATGCCATGAAAAATATACTAACAACAAAACAAATAGCAGCACGGCTGAAACTAAAAATGGCAAAATGTTACATCTTATCAATATTCCTGTATGGTGCAGAAAGATGGACATTACAAGAAAACAGAACAGAAAATTGAAGCCTTTGAAATGTGGATTTATAGAAGAATAGCTAGAATTGGATGGAAACAAAGATAACAAACGATGAAGTTTTAAAACAACTGAAAATAAAAGAGAACTACTAAATACAATTAAGACAAGACAAATGAAATTTTTGGGGCATGTTAAGACACAAGAGCCTACTAAAATTAATATTGGAAGGGAAAATACAAGGTAAAAGAGGCAGAGGCAGACCAAGACTAACATGGACGAGAAACATTAAAAGACGGACAAGTCAGCCTTTGTCAATCAGCATTATCAAAGTAACAGACACAGCGGATAGCGTTCCATGGTAGCCAACCTTTGATGCGGAGACGGCACTCAATGATGATGATGAAATTGCAGAATAATGGCTGTTATTTTTCTATATGTTCTTCTAGTACATGTATTATCCTTTGAGTGAATATTTGGTAAAGATAGCCTGCCCTCTTTCTGAATCCTGCTTGTTCTTCACCCATAACAATATTTACATAATCTGTTATTATGTTCAACAAGATTCTACAGAAAACCTTGGAGACATCTGATTGGAGGTTGCCTTTTTAAGGTAATTTGATAATGATCCCTTTCTCCAGTTTGTAGGAACTTTTAATAGTTAAAGAAACAAAATCGCAAGTAAAATCAATTTCTACAAAGTTCATCCAAGTGGCAAACGTGATGGCGACATCAATTCGATATACAGAGCATCAATGAAATGTGATGACTGGTAACAGGCAGAAGGTCTGTGGATAACAACAAAACAATAGTATATTCAGGGAAAATGGAAAACGCCACAAAGGGGTAAGAATAATAATGAGCACAGCTGCAAGAAGCCTTATAGAATGTATTATCCAAAATATGCATGCGTAAGAGCTGGAAAGCAATTACAGTCATTTCGAATAAATGAGATTATTTTAAAACAAATGTCAAGGAATGAATCCAAGACTAGTGTTGAAATAATAGAAATGTCAAAGCATTCAAAAATATAATCTATAATCAAGAGAAGAGGGACACATGTTGGTCATGTGATGACAAGAGACAAAAAGAGATTCTCAAAGCAGGCCCTCAAACGGGAACCAGAGGGTAAAAGAAAAAGAGGCGGACCTAGAAAAATGCTTAAAAAAAAAACACTTAGACATGAGGCTGAGGTTGAGAGGCTCGCCCTGAACAGGGGTGTGAGGTGAGATGCATAGTTGGTCCTGTGTACAATCTGACACTAAACAGCATAAATTGATACCTGGAGAATCTAGAATGTTTGCCCAAATGTGCTATTTTTTGACTCAAAAGGAAAGATTACTATATGACATCATGT
Source organism: Megaustenia siamemsis (assembly GCA_032433765.1). Lineage (NCBI taxonomy): Eukaryota > Metazoa > Mollusca > Gastropoda > Stylommatophora > Ariophantidae > Megaustenia > Megaustenia siamemsis. Next base: position 55,059,927 of record JAVIAB010000046.1, on the reverse strand, counting down.
TTTGTTATTTCCCAAAGATTAAGATTTTCTACATAATATCCACCTGAAGCTTGACTTGTTCCGCTGACGCCTCTATCCCGAATCAGCTCTCTTACCTGCTCTCCAACGGGTTCTCTGCATCTCACACCAGGCTGCCTTCACCCCCTCTGACAGGGTAGTATTTGCTCTCACCCATCACCCTCACAGCTACATGGTGATCAGAAGCATTCACTGCTACCCTCCCCCCATCTCCGTTCTGACTCCACCACCCGTCTACTCTTTCCTGACCCGCCATTAGTTGCCTTAAAGCATGATCTCAAACCTCCATATGCTTGCCAAGAGTCACTTTCCTGCCTCCCTCTAGCCACCGGGGCACTATCCGTTGCAATCGAAATCAATGTCAAACACGCAGCCACGTCCTCCGGACAGATACGGTTCTCTTCCTATCGGTCCTTTTGAGATCAGAGAAGGATTCACTTGTACATAAAAGTAAGTAAAGAACCCCCGTCACGCCAAGTGGCGTATAGGGCCTATGGTGTTAGTGACCATACATTTTAGACATTCGGCACATGCTTTTTGGGGTAATGTGGTCGGTATAACGCCCGTGCCGCTTTACTTTCCCAGAAAAAATCCGGTACCCATTTAAGGCTGGGTGAACCCGGAACCGTCGGTCAGGACGAATCCGCCTCTTGTCCTTTGTAGTCCAATTCACTAACCACTGAGCTATCGCGGCTCCCTCACTTGTACATGGTGCAACATTATCTATGTCATCACATGTTAGCGATGTAAGATGGCCTACATAGACGAATCAGGACGCTATCGAGTCAGATGCCGGGAACATCTGTATGACATCACTCGATACGCAGCCCCCCCCCCCTTTTCCCCCCAATAGCATCCAACGTCAACTCTAAGGGCCATTAGGGTAAGGCAGATGTCAAAGTTACTGGCCTGTTGTCATGATCAGCAGTACCTGATTCACTTTAGAGAATCGTATGATCGCCCATATGGGTTGCCTCACCCCATGGAGCATCAATGTATCCCTTTCTCACGGGTAATCCATTATCCCTCCCCCCTTCACTCCCATCTCCATTCTGTTCTCCCCCCCCATTCCTCGTTTCTTCCCTCATCTGCTCCTGTTTTGGAGCAAATTCAAAACAGACTGGTCATTCCATGATTTTTGATTTCTCTGTCTACCTTACCAGTCACACAGTTCCCTGTTTTTGTCAGACCCATTGTGTTACATTGAATTGTTATGGACTTCATAATGAAGAAATGCTGCACTGGTAATAAAGGCATTGCATGGATACAAGAAGACCATTTGGAGGACCTCGACTTTGCTGATGACATAGTCCTCATCAGCAGCCAGATAAAAACGATGCAAGAAAACACAAATGAACTATCATCAATAGCCAGCAAAATTGGGCTTGAGATCAATCATGAAAAGACTAAAGTCATGAAAAGTTTAATTCCAATAGACGACAAAATATACATGGAAAACAAACCAGTAGAAGAGATCGATCACTTTATCTATCTTGGAAGTCACATTGATCGAGAAGGGGATACAAGCAAAGAAATCAGAATAGCTAAAGCAGCAATGTCTTTCAGAAGCCTTGAAAAGTTGTGGAAATCAAAACTCATCAGCACAAACACAAAACTCAGACTATTCAAATCAAATGTACTATCAACGCTTACGTATGCGTGTGAAAGCTGGAAAACAACAAGAGATATAGAAACAAAGTTGAACGCATTCGAAAATAAATGTCTAAGAAAAATACTTGGTATAGAATGGAACGAATTCAAAACAAACAAGGAAATTAGAGAAATCGCCAATCAACCACTAATATCTTCAGTAATAAAGAAAAGACGATGGTCATATGTTTGACATGTGATGAGAAGAGATAATACCGAATAGCAAAGCAGACCCTCATATGGGAAACAACAGGTAAGAAAAAGAGGAAGACCCAGGGAGACACTGAGAAGAACATTGATGAGAGAGGCAAGAGCAGCAGGATTCGGCTCCCTCAATGAGACAGAGCTGCTTGCACAGAACAGAGACAAATGGCGAGGTTTGATAAAATATCTTTAAAAGAATTGAAAACTGCTACAACAAAATTCAGATAAGAGAGGGAGTATCTTGGTCTACACCCTATGGGCTGGCTATGGCTCGAATGGTCAATAGATTGATAGATAGCTTGTGTTACATGGTCCCACCACCACACCTTCCATTTCTTCCTGGTGTTTACAGAGGGTTGTACTGATTCATTTCTGTGGTAAACCTTCTTGTTGGTGATGTGGACTAAGTTGAAGATGCCCACCTCACATGCTTGAATTCATTTTCATTCTGCTGTTATGTTGTTTACATTTGTCCATCATTAGGTGATTGTAGTTGAGTTGCATTCTACAAGTTCAACTACATCTTCACCTTTTGGTCCAACACTTGAACCTTCAGCATAGCATTTTTGTATACCATTCTGCTAGTTCTCTACATTCCCTACTCACCTGTCAAGTCTAGTCAGTCTATTTCCATAGATATCAGGAAATGCTAGAGTAGGATCTTCTTTAGTTCTGGCTCACAGATCCAGACACAAACAGTCAGATATGGGTTGCTGAATACTTTCAACTTTTGATTAGTTCTGGCTCACAGATCCTGACACAAACAGTCAGATATGGGTTGCTGAATACTTTCAACTTTTAATTAGTTCTGGCTCACAGATCCTGACACAAACAGTCAGATATGGGTTGCTGAATACTTTCAACTTTTGATTAGTTCTGGCTCACAGATCCTGACACAAACAGTCAGATATGGGTTGCTGAATACTTTCAATTTTTGATTAGTTCTGGCTCACAGATCCAGACACAAACAGTCAGATATGGGTTGCTGAACACTTTCAACTTTGATTAGTTCTGGCTCACAGATCCAGACACAAACAGTCAGATATGGGTTGCTGAATACTTTCAACTTTTAATTAGTTCTGGCTCACAGATCCAGACAGTCAGATATGGGTTGCTGAATTCTTTTACCTTTCATTAGTTCTACTTCACAGATCCTGACACAAACAATCAGATATGGGTCGCTAAATTCTTTCAACCTTTCATTAGCTCTGGCCCACAGGTCCTGACAGTCATATATGTGTTGCCAACTACTTTTAACCCAGGTGTTGTATTGTAGCAAAATGTCTGTTGTTGGTGCCCTAACAAGTTATGATATAGGTGATGTCAAGTCTGTTCCACTCCATTTCAGTTCTTGTGATGAATATTAAAAGTACATGAACACAAGTGAGTGAAATACAAACATTAATAGTACATGACCACAAGTGAGTGAAATACAAACATTAATAGTACATGACCACAAGTGAGTGAAATACAAACACTAATAGTACATGAACACAAGTGAGTGAAATACAAACACTAATAGTACATGAACACAAGTGAGTGAAATACAAACATTAATAGTACATGAACACAAGTGAGTGAAATACAAACACTAATAGTACATGAACACAAGTGAGTGAAATACAAACACTAATAGTACATGAACACAAGTGAGTGAAATACAAACACTAATAGTACATGAACACAATTGAGTGAAATACTCAATTACGTAAATTGTACGTGATCACAATTGAGGAAGCTGACAACCACATAATATTTTCTTCTGATCTGTCAATTTATTGCTATTCAACCGTTTTAAGTTAGCAAATTATCACTTTTGTTAAAACAGTGAGTATGAACACTGGCCACCTCAGGTTCAAATGCAAAAATGCATAAGACTATCTACTTCATAATCCAACAATATTAAATGTTGTTGAACTGTTCTAATGTGCCAACACATCTATTAAAATACTTACTTTTAGAGAAGTTCATTGCTAGATACTCAGTGTTCAGAGGACACTCAAATGTATTGAGTGAGTCTATTCAGTAGTCACTGAGATTTATATGAAGTACCTACCTATTCAGTAGTCACTGAGATTTATATGAAGTACCTATTCAGTAGACATCCAACAATATGTCAGCCATCTATTCAGTAGACATCCAACAATATGTCAGCCATCTATTCAGTAGACATCCAACAATATGTCAACCATCTATTCAGTAGACATCCAACAATATGTCAGCCATCTATTCAGTTGACATTACAAAATATGTCAGTCATCTATTCAGTTGACATCTATCTATTCAGTAGACATGGGCATTTATAGCACGCTCGGCAGGCAGAACAGTCAAAGAAGACAGTGGTGCATACATATGACCACGAGTAGCATGATGAATGAGGTGATGACAGTGACTAGGGCATTCATCTGGTTAGAGTCACAAGACTACACCCATGCCTGCATACTAAGTGAATTGATGAGCATGATAAGAAAAGTGGAAGTGAGCTCTGTATAAAAAGGGTAAAGTATTGCAGAAGTAAAAAATACGTTGGGTCACAGTTGTCTATGTCCATGAACATGTGGACTACGGAGAAATGAAAGAGAGGACAGGTTGGCTAGCTGCGCTGTCGTTGAAGGTGGCCAACCAATGGATTGGGCGGACATCATTAATGCCCTCTGAGATGTGGAAAGGCACAGGGCTTCGACAACCATGAGTCCACCTCACTCCTTTGGATGAAAGAGATGGGAGTTAAGATGGCACAGCCACAAAAGAGAAACTTAGTGGACGTATAAGATGACATATCAACCAACATAGAACTGGAGTCGTCAGTTGCTGGACATTGCAAGACTTGCTGAGCAGGGGATCTGAGCACATATGGACATGTTCGGAGTGCAATGATGATGACCCACAAATAACTCAGTGGACATCCAAAATTTTGTCAGACATCTATTTAGTGATCATAAAAAATATGTGAAACATCTATTCAGTGGACATCCAAAAATATCTGAAACATCTATTCAGTGGACATCCACTGTTGATCCTGTTATCAATATATGCCTCAGAACAGGACACAATTGACTCCACAGTAACATGTATACAAAATTCAAGATCGGCTCCTCAACTACATGTACATGTGGACAGGTGCCCCAGACTGCTGAACACATACTTCAAGACTGCACTGAATATAGTAGACTGAGGATAATCGATTGGCCCATAGATACAACACTACAGACAAAACTATATAGGCCACTGCAAGAATCACAAAAGACAGTAAAATTTATACAGGAAATGACATTGCAGATATAGACAATACTTCAGGCGAACGAAAGATAGATAGATAGGTATATAATGGACATCCAAAAATATGTCAAACATCTATTCAGAAAATTGTTAAAATAAACAATATTTAATGACCAGCTGATCTGGACAGATTCAAGTCACAAGTGAATATTTCTGAGTTTTAATTACAAAAATATTTTGATCTGACCCCCATGAATATAATCAAGACACCCTCAACACTTTGTATTTTAGCACCTTGCTGATCCTTTATTTAATCAATGCACACTTGACACTTTGTATTTTAGCACCTTGCTGATCCTTTATTTCAAGACACTCTCAACACTTTGTATTTTAGCACCTTGCTGATCTTTTATTTAATCAATGCACACTTGACACTTTGTATTTTAGCACCTTGCTGATCTTTTATTTAATCAATGCACACTTGACACTTTGTATTTTAGCACCTTGCTGATCTTTTATTTAATCAATGCACACTTGACACTTTGTATTTTAGCACCTTACTGATCTTTTATTTAATCAATGCACACTTGACACTTTGTATTTTAGCACCTTACTGATCTTTTATTTAATCAATGCACACTCGACACTTTGTATTTTAGCACCTTACTGATCTTTTATTTAATCAATGCACACTTGACACTTTGTATTTTAGCACCTTGCTGATCTTTTATTTAATCAATGCACACTTGACACTTTGTATTTTAGCACTTTGCTGCTGATCTTTTATTTAATCGATGCACAGAATACTCAGATTTAATCAACAGTGGTGAGAATGTTTATTTGAATATCTCTCAAACACAAAATAAGTTCACAGCATTTATAATATATAAAGTGAAATACACCAGCTACAGAAATGACAACAAAAAGGGTTATATTCATGGCACCAGTTATTAGATATTATTTGTTTATGGTACATTGAATACAAAGACTGAGTATAGTTCTCTTTATATGACTATGATGGATAAATTTAGCCCTTCAACTCGTGACCAATGTTTTTGATGATTCAAATGTAGATTAGCAGATATTAACTATGCCACTTTTAACAGTATTTTCATACAGACCAGCTGATTGCGAAACATGCAGTAAACAACCAGGTGCACCAGTTACATACCATCAGAAGAAACAGATAATGAAATCAATCAGAAAACCCCAAGCTCCAAATCAAGACGCCTACCATAATATGACTAGATGAGAACAAGTTATCATTATAGGTCTCAGAACAGGACACCATTGTCTCCATAGTCACATGTAAACTTCAGAACACATACTTCAAGACTGCTCTGAATAAAGTACACTGAGGATAACCCATTGTCTCATAGAAACAACACAACTGGCAAAACTACATTGGCCCCTGCAAGAACTATAAGAAAAAAAACAGTAACATTTATACAAGAAATGACATAGCAGATATAGACACTTGAATGAAAGAGATAATATTTTTATGTAGTGCAACATTCACATTCTTTATGTGATACTTTCATTAAACATTTTAATTTAGGAACAACAATTAATACAGTTGTCTGAACTTGATAAAGTTAAGAAGGGGAAGACAGAGCCAGCACATGGCATAATGGGAACATGGTACCAATATTACGTTGATCATTAGTGCATTTTTTATTAATGTGGTCAACATTATGTCAGTGCTGTCTTTCTTTCCCATAAACATTTTGGTGCTTATTAAAGGCTGGGTGAACCTAGAAGCCATCAACTAGGACTGAAACCACCCTCTTGTCCTTTGTCTAAAAACTACTACTTCCAGATGACATGAAATATTCAACAATTTTAAGGCAGACTAATTCTGTTCAAACAAGCAAAATAATTCTGGAATTAACTTACTGGACTTTTTATCAAGAATTAAAGGGTTCATTGTTGACTTTTATCCTGATAATACACCCTGCTAGCTGCTCAATATTCTTCATAACTCTCTGCTCCAAAGTGTTGTCTACCTGTGCTATTGCTGGCTTTTATTCATTCTACAAATGTTACATTGCCAGGTATGTTACCTCTAAAAAGATGTCTGCTTTTCTTACCAACAATATTGTCATGTGACACCATGTATTTTAAACTTACTCCAGGCATAATCTTTCCTGCACAAGAAGATGCTCAACTCTTCCATGTGTAGAAGAATGATATCTTGATTGTTCTGCCATTGACTATATCTTGTGCTATAACATTAATTAACAAGGACTTGTGCTAATTTTCATGTGATTATTTCATATTCATTTTTTTTATTTTGTACAGATTGTGATGGCTGAGAGTATTGCTGCTGACTTTTCCAAATGGTCCAGTACAGCTGTTTTGGGAACACATTATGTGTGTCTGTTCCCAAGTGATCACTCCAAAAATAAAACTCATGTTGATCATCAACCTCAAGTGATGACTCCATAAACAAAAGTAGTGATTATTAATTTGCATCACTGTCCCAACAGCAGCAGACAGTTCTGAGCTTCAAGTGATCTACCCAAAGAAAGAATAATGACAATGACACTTTTGGACAACCAACATACAGGAATGATCCATAACTGTCAAAGCAGCAGTGACAATTTTATTGCAAAACCTGGTATCATATCAACAAGAAAAACAAATGAATTATGTGATTTTAAACATGGCATGCACTAAATATCGTCCATCTCTGTTTGAAAACAAAGTCAAGTTGCTTGGTGCCATCATATATCATTGGTTGTTTATCGTACTGTTTACTTGACGTAGAATTCCAAGGACAAGTTCACGCAGAGTCTGAAAAAATATAAAAATGAAAATATTTGTAATATAAAAATGAAAAGATGAGCAATATAAAAATGAAAATATTTGTAATATAAAAATGAAAAGATTTGCAATATAAAAATGAAAGATTTGTAATATAAAAGTTGACAGAATCTTCTAGATCAGATCCAACATTTTTGAACACAGACTGAGAACCTTGCCTAGACAAAGAAATGATTTAATTAATGAACAAGTTGAAAATAACTTTACTGAATAATCAAGTGACTAATTTGAATAGCTTGCAATAGAGTAGTAGTTGCAGCAGAGAGATAGCAAGAACCCATGTCCTGCACTGTGGCATAAAGGAGATATTTGTTAATGCCCGCTGACACTGTCATGTGTATATTATGGCCAGTATTATGCCAGTGCTGTCTTTCTTTATCAGTAAAAAAATATGGTACCAATTTAAGGCTGGATGAAGCTAGAAGTCAGTGATTAGGGTCAAACCTGAATCTTGTCCCGGTAGTCCAGCTCACTAACCACTGGTCTACAACAGACTCTGTTACTTACCTGAGGCTTACAGTATTCTTCCAACCAGCTGAAGACACAGGCTGATAGCTCAGCAAAGTTGGCCACAGAAATTGAAGCATTGAACGATTGAAACAAAGAGTCCATCATATTGCGGAACTGGAAATAAATAAAAACAGGCGTCACAACTTGTATTTTAAAAAAAGTGATGACAAAAATTGTAATTTTTTTAGAATTAAAAAAATACAAATATGAATTAAGAACCATGAATATGATATTCATGTAGGATTTCTCTGTTACAATATTCATTCAGATAGTTAAGCAAAAACTCAACAAACTATGGCAGAAGGAAAACAAGCACAATCTTTCAGCTAGGACAAGCATGTAATCTTTCAACTAAAAATTGAGTACAAATTTAGCACAAAACAGGGCAAAATCTTTAAACTAAGAGCAAAGAACAATGTATGAACTAAGAACAGAGCAGAATTTTTGTAAAACTAAGAACGTAATAAAGTAAAATAATAAAGAAAAGACGATGGTCATACGTTGGACATGTGATGAGAAGAGATAATAATCAAATAGCAAAGCAAGCCCTCATATGGGAAACAACAGGTAAAAGAAAAAGAGGAAGACCCAGGGAGACACTGAGAAGAACATTGATGAGAGAGGCAAGAGCAGCAGGAATCGGCTCCCTCAATGAGATAGAACTGCTTGCACAGAACAGAGATAGATGGCGAGATTTGATAAAATATCTTTAAAAGAAAACTCTCTTCTCTTCTACCTTTTAGCTCCCAGTGGAGCATAGGTCTTCAACAAACACTTTCCAAGTCGTTCTGTTTTTTGCAATTCTTTTAAGATCATTCCATGTCTTCCCCATCATCTTCATCTCTGCTTCAATCTGTCTTCTCCAAGAATTCCTTGGTCTTCCTCTTTGTCTTTTCCCCTGGGGATTCCAAAAAAGGGCCTGTTGTGTAATACTCTCAGTTGGTTTCCGTAGTGTGTGTCCTATCCATCGCCATCGTCTTCGCTGTATTTCTTTATCCACTGGTATTTGACCGGTACATTTCCATAATTCCACGTTTGTGACTTTGTCCTGCCATTTCCATCCCTTTATTCTGCGCAAGCATCCATTAATGAAAGTCTGTACCTTCGTGATTGTCAATTTTGTTATTCTCCATGTTTCACAGCCATATAATAGAACCGACTTAACATTGGAGTTGAAAATTTGTATTTTTGTATTTAGCCTAATTTCTTTGGATTTCCATATGTTTCCCAGTGCAATGAAAGCTCCTCTTGCTTTTGATATCCTTATTTTGGTATCGTTTTCTGTTCCTCCCTCTTTATCTATATTACTGCCCAGATATATATAAGATTGTACGTCTAGTAGAGGTATTTCTCCTAGTTTTATTTGGTTATTGCCAACTGCATTAATTCTCATAATGTTGGTCTTATCTCTATTAATCTTTAGTCCTAGCTGTTGTGATCTCTCATCTAATATACTCATTTTATCTTGCATCTGTTGGTGGCTGTGTGATAGGAGAGCTATGTCATCAGCAAAGTCTAAATCATCAAGTTGTTTGGTCAGTGACCACTGGATCCCATTTCTGTTGTTTTGAGTTATTTTCATAATCCAATCTATGGCCAGTAGAAAGAGAAATGGAGACAGAAGGCATCCTTGCCTTACTCCTGTTCTTATTTCAAATGCTTCTGTAAGCTGTCCTTCATGCACCACACTACATTTTGTTCCTTCATACATTGTTTTTATCAGGTTAATAAACTTTATGGGGATTCCATAATGACTCAGCAACTTCCAAAGCATTCTTCTGTCTAAACTATCAAATGCCTTTTCGTAATCTATGAATCCAATATAAAGTGGGGATTTTAGTTCTAAACTTTGTTCAACTATTATACGTAGAGTAGTTATTTGATCAGCACATGATCTGTTCTTCCTAAAACCTGCTTGTTCATCTCTCAAGTGTTTCTCTATAGCCTCTTTTAGTCTCTCCAGAATGATTCTGCCTAATATTTTTCCTGGCACTGATAGTAGCATAATTCCCCTATAATTTGTGCACTCCTGTAAACTTCCTTTCTTTGGTAGTTTGATCATATAACCTTCTCTCCAGTCTTTAGGTATTTCTTCCCTCTCCCAAATTTTATCCAATAGATTATGTAACATCTTGGTAGAGGTGATAATATCTGCTTTGATGGCTTCCGAAGGAATTTCATCTGGTCCTGTGGCTTTACCATCTTTTAACAGTTTGATGGCTTTCATTATTTCTTCTTTGCTTGGTTTTCCGCAGTTAACGTGTAATTCTTCTTCTGCTGGTAGTATATCTGGAGGATTATTTGAGCCAGGTCTGTTCAAAAGTTCTTCAAAGTGCTCCTTCCATCTCTCCATTTGTTCCTTTATATTACTAAGCAGATTTCCTTTCTTATCTTTGATAAAGGCGTTGATCTGTTTGTATTTTCCACCTAATTTCTTTGTGCTGTTGTACAGTTCTTTCATATTCCCTTTATTTGCTGCTTCTTCTGCCTCTTTAGCTAATTCATCTATATATTTCCTCTTATCCCTTTTAATGCATCTTCTCACTTCTTTGTTCACCTCTGTGTTAGCTTCCTGTGTCTTGGCTTTATTACTTCTTGTTTTGCTTTTATTTATGTCTGCTTTCTTGTTCTTTCTTTCTTTAATTTTATCCAGGGTCTCTGCTGTCATCCATGCCTTATTCTGGCGTTCTCTTTTCCCCAGTGTTTCTTCGCATGTCTCTTTCCATATATTTGTTACCTGTTTCCAATGATCTTCTATATTTATTGTATTTTCTAGTTGTTGGAGGACTTGGTATTTGTTTGATATTGTGACTGCGAATTTATCTTTAATTCCTTGTTCTTTAAGAAACCCTACATTGAAATACGTTCTGCCCTTATTCGTTGTAGTATACCTTTTTAATTTAATTTTAAGTTTGGCTAACAGAAGATGATGATCAGAAGCTATATCTGCCCCTCTATATACTTTTACATCCTGTAAGGATGACTTAAACTTATTATTAATACATATGTGATCAATTTGATTTTCCGTTCTATGATCTGGTGACACCCATGTAGCTTTGTGTATTCTTTTATGTTGGAATATTGTTCCTCCTAGGCTCATTTGATTAAGGGCGCAGAAATTCACAAATATCTCTCCATTCTCGTTTATATCTCCAAGTCCATGTTTTCCCATAATCTCTTCAAAGCCTCTGTTGTCTGATCCTACCTTAGCATTTAGGTCTCCCATCAAGATTATAATATCCTTGGCTCGTCTTGCATCCATCTGGCATTGTAGCTGTTTATAAAAATCATCTTTAACTAAGTCATCTTTATCGTTGGTTGGTGCATAGCATTGTATAATGTGTAATTTTATTTTGTTTTTGGTTGTTCTAAATGTTGCTCTCACCAGTCTTGGTCCCACTGCCTCTCATTCTAAAGAAAACTGCTAGAACAAAAAATTCATATAGGAGAAGGTGTATCTTGGTCTACGCCCTATGGGCCGGTTACGGCTCGAAAGGTCAATAGATAGATAGAAGAACGTAATGTATCAACTAGAAGTAAAAATTGAAGGCACTAACCTACACAAGTTTGCAGCAACATATTCATAAGATGGTAACCACCATTAGAGATGATGCTTTAACCTATATCATCAGGAAATGGAAAGCAACTTTTGGTAGATTTACTGTCTACTTCTTTCACCCTAAAGGTGAATATGGCTTTTCCAGCAAGTGCTTGGAATCATACTTTTGTTGATCTCAGAAGTCACAGCAGAGCATATTCCCACATACAACTGATTCTACCAATATTTGAATGTCAACTTAAGTGGCAGAACCAATATGACACATTCATGCAGCAAAGCCGTACTTCTTCTAACTTTGAGATTGACTCTTTATGGGCTACAATTTACCAGAAAGTGTATGCACACATTAACCCGCACTTTTATCAAATTATTAGATTTAAACAAATGACATGTCATTTTAACACTTATGTCTCTTACAAGGGAGGGACAGCTCTTACATGGTCAGTGGAGAAAAGAATACAGCCACCATCACCTGCCATGCAAGAGAAAGCAACTAGATAGGATGAGAGATCCCCTGGGATTTCTAAAGGGCTTGTCATTTAATACTATCAGTTGGCTTCCACATTGTGTATCCAATCCAGTGCCATCACCTTTGTTGTGTCTCCGGTGATATTTGTCTGATAATTACCCATAATTCTATGCATTTTTTTTAAAAAACTTTACTGAAACTCCCATAAAATGAGAGAATCATAATATACCCAGTCCCTGAGGTTCTGATGAAGTTATATTTGTATTATCATTATCAACAACCACAACATAAGGATGTAAACTTGCAACAATGCTAGTTTTCAATTACTTGTAAAATTTATGATTTGTATGCTGGAACTGTTCAAGTTCTAAAAGTGAACTAAAATGCATTCTGACTCACTTTGGATGAATAAAAAGTCCTTGTTCTATCTTTGTAATTTAAATGACCTGTCACCAGAAAAAAATTCAACAAATGACAAAAACACAAACCAAATAATCCATTACTTGAAGAGGGAGGGACAATGAAAACACAAGAGTATGAAATTATGCAGTCAAGGCAAATATGTCAAATGGATGCTGTAAACAAAACTCTAAAGGACATTGGTCTTAACTGGAAAGAAACAGAGAAAGTACAATTTCAGGAATAAAGAAGGATGGAAAGATCTTGTTCATGACCTCTATGCTGAAGAACTTTGTTCGATGTGACAACAACAGATTCATTATTACAACAATATAGAAGCATTATTACAATTTCTTATCTCTGAGGCAATTTGAATCTTTATATATGGTTGGATACAGGTCGATCTTGATCTTCAGCAGTAACTGCCAGGCACTGTTTAGCTGAGCAGCTTCTCTCATAGCTGATTTGCCAATATTAGCCAGGTCTGGCTGTAGAATGTACACATAGTAAACACAAAATAAAAGAAACAAATAAACAACGTACCACTTGAAACTTGACTTCATCTGAGACTTGATTCTGTCCATGGGATGGTGAGCTCTGGTGTGTCTTGACAATATGTTCATAGTTGCTGAAGAAGTCAATAAAATATGCTCACAGTTACTGAAGATGTCAATTAAATTTTTTTACAGTTGCTGAAAACGTCAATAAAATATGTTCACAGTTGCTGAAGACGTCAATAAAATATGTTCACAGTTACTGAAGATGTCAATAAAATATGTTAACTCTTTCAGGACCAGAACAGGAATTTTCAGATTTGGGCCAGAAAACTTGATTTTTTTTCCTGTTTCCAGAAATTTTACCATATACCTTTTTCATTTGACTACTTCACACAGTAATTAAGATAAATGTGGCATGTGTTATATATCACTGGAAAGGGAAATGGATACAGAAAATGAAAATAGCAATATATTTCTGATATGTCATTATTTAAAGGAATAGTTATATTTAAAAAAAAGAAATATTCAAGGTAGATAATTTTAAATTTAAAATATTGTATTTCACTTACCCATTTCCATCCAGATATGTGTTGCTATCCATTTGTCTTGAAATATTACACAACATAATCCAAATTCCTCGAAAATACAGTTTATTTGATGAATTTATGTCCACAAATAACAAAATTATGCACATTTTTATAAATGATCCCAGAATAAAAAATTTTCAAATTTTTTTCACATCACAACAATATTATTTACAAGTCAAGTTTGTTATTTTTATTGACACATATGTACTTATTGTGTGTGATATTCCCTAAAGCATGTTTTAGCGCACAGATGTGGCTTATCCGGACAACCTGTACAATAATAGCTGCTTCGTTTTCTTACTTTCCGCTGCTCCGAACAATGAACACACTGCAGGTCTTTCCCATCAAAATCAATGAGATGGATGGCACCCTGATATCTCTGCGGCTTCGTGTTCCATTTTTTCCTTGGATAAATCAACTTGAAGAAGGTTGTTAGGAATAGGTATCTCTGCTCCTACTATGCTACACAAATCATAAATAAGCAGCTCCTTGAAATCTGCAAAAGGCATAGGCTTTTCAGTGTTAGGGCGGCTCAAGTTATATAAAATATGAACATTAAGTTGTGTGATCTCAATTATCCACATAAATATTTTCTTCCACCACTTGACTGTCTTCCTTGTGTGGTTCCCATAATATGAGATCATCTGGTCTACTCTGTCACATCCATTCATTGAGTGGTTGTAGCTATGGAGGGGTGATGGCTTCCTGACTTGACTCCTACCTTCATTTCTGATCTCAAATGTGACACTTCCATGTGTTGTCACCAATTGGCAGGGCTTTTTGGATTTTTTATCCCTCCAGCTGACACACATAACTTGCTCCTCATAATTGATGAACCATTTTGCCTCATTCACTGATATTTTTTTATTTTTGACTTCTGCTGGAAATCCGCGTCTGTTTGAATTTAGCGTTCCAGTGTAGTTGTGATTTTTTCTGCCGCAGAAATTGAACAAGTGGCAGGAAGTATAATACCGGTCAGCAAACAAATGATGATGATCTGTGATGCCTTCCAGTAACTTGTCGAAAACTTTGACAGCATGTGAAGAATGTGGGTCTGTTTCAGGCCTGTAAGCTGTGTCCGTACCAAAATATACCAGGAGGTTGAAAACGTATCCGGTGATTGAGTCGCAAAGTCCGTATGATTTGATATGATATTTTTTTGGCTTACTGGCATTATACTGCTTGTACTTAAATCTTCCCTTGTAGCCTATAACCATCTCATCAATGCAGATATTTTCAAACGGATAAAACGCTTCTTGAAATTTTTCGATCAATGAATTGATGAACGGCTCAATTTTACATTTTCCAGCCGCATCAGGACCAGCCGCATGAAGCATAGATTGATAAATGAGTAAAAATCTTGTCCGACTAAACATGCACCTAAACCAAGGACTACTTTTAAATGATTGAATGGACCAGTAATCCTTTATAGAATTTTTTGCATTCATTCCCATGGCAATCATGACTGCCAGAAACTGAAAAAAAGTATTACGGTCCAGCGGTGTCCATTTAGCAAAACTGGAATACCTGCGTGCAGGAGTACTCAATTCCATTTTTTGCTGAGCATAACTGTTGATATTTTGAATAAGACTGTCAACAATTGTGTCAGTCAACAGGCTCAGAAAATACTTGGAAGGTGAAGCATTTTCTGGAAGATCTAACTTACATCCAGAATTTATATTTTGGAAGCTAGATCTTCCTATGGTATCGCCATCTCTTGCTTCATGCCACCCAGCAGCAGGCTTCCTAGCCACATCTGTGCTGTCAGCTTTGGTAGACAGAATAGTATCAGTTTCATCGTCAGAATCACTGCCACTAAATTCCTCTGATTCACTGATAGTGCTGGACTGGAGGCATCGACCAGCTAAACCTAAACAAGAGTTAGCGAGTCTTGGTTTCTTGCCACTCGACTTACCACTCGACTTACCACTCGACTTACCACTCGACTTACCACTCGACTTACCACTCGACTTACCACTACGATTATCATGACTATCACCACAAAAACTAAAACTGTCGTCTGAATCTGAATAGTCCATTTCTGATTCACTAAATAACAATGTTTCGAACATAGATCTCGCTTGTTCTGCACTTTATCGTTTTGGGCGAGATGTACTGCAAGAACTACCAGCAGTGGGCGTGGCCATTTTGTGATAGAAATTTCAGAAAAATAAACAATGAATATAAATGAATAATTTTTAAAGAATCAATCGTCCAAACACGCTGGTCCGTACCGGAAGTTCAAGGAAAATAACTCTCACGACCGGAAATCAAGTATTTTATTAGAGTAAAGTTCATGTTAAAAGTTTAAAAAAAAAAAAAAATTCCTCAAAATTGCAGGTGGCACTGAATTTCCATAAAACTAGGTAAACAATTGATGCACAGCACTGAGAGAATAGACAACAAACACAATGTTTTCTCTGAGTGTTTCAAGGATAGACGTGTCTGCACATAATGTGTCAGATTAGATATCAAACTACAGTTGGGCCACATTGAACATAAGCTTAAAAACAAAGACATGATGAAACTCAAGTTTCAAACTCTACAGTGAATATGCACTAAGAGCTCTCAGCAGTGAAAATATGCTCTGAAATGATAACACATGATGCAGCTGCATACGATATTTCAACATAACCAGGAAAACATTTCCAATATAAAGAACATTTAAAGATCTGACAAACATAACAAACATAGATGCTGCTAATTGTTCAATGTTTCTGTATGAATCTGAATGTCTGTGAGACTGTTATGATTTCACACAACCTGCCCAATGAACTTTGTCAGAATATTTTGGCCAAACAAAACAAACAACCAGGAAGGGGTTCAGCCAACGCGAAATGCACAAAATGACACAGACACAAGTGGCCTGGATGGGTCAAAGCATTGAAGAGATACTGAAACAACAAAAAGAACTGTCATCTGCAGACCCTAGGAGCAAGGTGTGAAGATGCAGAGAAAATACAACTAAACACAGAAGAGAACTAAAGACAGAAAAGCCAAGACAAAAAGGATTAGTATGAGCCAGATTTGGAGCACCATGCAATGATCATGCAATTTTACTGATGCCACAATGTGTGTCTGCCACTGAAAATAAGAAAAAAAGAAAAGAATACCATCTATATCCATTGATCATTCATTTATACTACCAACATAAGGGCCATAACATGTCAAATGATGAAAGACAAGCTGAATTTTCATAGCATACAGACTGAAGGGCGCAGGAGTATTGGTAGAACAGTGTATGATTCACTTACAACATGAAGGGAGCAGGAGTATTGGTAGAACAGTGTATGATTCACTTACAACATGAAGAGAGTAGAGGTATTGGTAGAACAGTGTATGATTCACTTACAACATGAAGAGAGTAGAGGTATTGGTAGAACAGTGTATGATTCACTTACAACATGAAGAGAGTAGAGGTATTGGTAGAACAGTGTATGATTCACTTACAACATGAAGAGAGTAGAGGTATTGGTAGAACAGTGTATGATTCACTTACAACATGAAGAGAGTAGAGGTATTGGTAGAACAGTGTATGATTCACTTACAACATGAAGAGAGTAGAGGTATTGGTAGAACAGTGTTTGATTCACTTACAACATGAAGAGAGTAGAGGTATGGGTAGAACAGTGTTTAGTGAACTTACAACATGAGGAGAGGAGAGGTATGGGTAGAGCAGTGTTTGGTGAACTTACAACATGAGGGAGTAGAGGTATGGGTAGAGCAGTGTTTGGTGAACTTACAACAAGAGGAGAGGAGAGGTATTGACAGAGCAGTGTTTGGTGAACTTACAACATGAGGGGAGTAGAGGTATGGGTAGAGCAGTGTTTAGTGAACTTATAACATAAAGAGAGCAGAGGTATGGGTAGAGCAGTGTTTAGTGAACTTACAACATGAGGGGAGCAGAGGTATGGGTAGAACAGTGTTTGATGAACTTAAAACATGAGGGGAGTAGAGGTATGGGTAGAGCAGTGTTTGATGAACTTACAACATGAGGGGAGTAGAGGTATGGGTAGAGCAGTGTTTGATGAACTTACAACATGAGGGGAGTAGAGGTATGGGTAGAGCAGTGTTTGTGAGCTTACAACATGAGGAAGTAGAGTATGGGTAGAGCAGTGTTTGATGAGCTTACAACATGAGGGGAGTAGAGGTATGGGTAGAGCAGTGTTTGATGAACTTACAACATGAGGAGAGTAGAGGTATGGGTAGAGCAGTGTTTAGTGAACTTACAACATGAGGGGAGTAGAGGTATGGGTAGAGCAGTGTTTAGTGAACTTACAACATGAGGGAAGTAGAGGTATGGGTAGAGCAGTGTTTGATACACTTACAACATGAGGAGAGCGGAGGTATGGGTAGAGCAGTGTTTGATGAGCTTACAACATGAGGGAAGTAGAGGTATGGGTAGAGCAGTGTTTGATGAACTTACAACATGAGGAAGTAGAGGTATGGGTAGAGCAGTGTTTGATGAACTTACAACATGAGGGGAGTAGAGGTATGGGTAGAGCAGTGTTTGATGAACTTACAACATGAGGGAAGTAGAGGTATGGGTAGAGCAGTGTTTGATGAACTTACAACATGAGGGGAGTAGAGGTATGGGTAGAGCAGTGTTTG
Organism: Megaustenia siamemsis; assembly: GCA_032433765.1. Classification (NCBI taxonomy): domain Eukaryota; kingdom Metazoa; phylum Mollusca; class Gastropoda; order Stylommatophora; family Ariophantidae; genus Megaustenia; species Megaustenia siamemsis. Next base: position 55,041,378 of record JAVIAB010000046.1, on the reverse strand, counting down.
ATGAACTTACAACATGAGGGGAGTAGAGGTATGGGTAGAGTAGTGTTTGGTGAGCTTACAACATGAGGGGAGTAGAGATATGGGTAGAGCAGTGTTTAGTGAACTTACAACATGAAGGGAGTAGAGGTATGGGTAGAGAAATGTTTAGTGAACTGGACTTCCAAAGACAAGGTTGGGTCCAATCCCAATCAATGATTTCTAAGTTCACCCTAAAAGCTGTAAATGGGAACCGGAGGTTATTTTTCTTGGACAGATTGACAAACGGCAGTTATGCTGACCATATCACTCTCTTCTCCATCCCTTTTATGGGCACTAACACCACATTTTCTATACTCCACACATAAGATGCAACAAGGTTTTTTTATTCTGACATGAAATTGTGAATAAATATTGATAGCTGATATTATACTTTAATACGTACGCCTTCATGATCTTCAACGCCATGACCTCCTTACGAAGTGACTCTAGTTCCTCTTCTTGTTTCTTTTTCTGTGTGCTCAGAAACTGCATGTAGTCAATTGCTAAAAATATAACATTTTATTTTAATTACTTGACAACTATACATTATATCATCACAATATTTGGCTAATTATTGATTTGTAAATTATTTAACTGTATTTAAAAAAATAATTAATTTGAGAACAATTTTTCAGAAACATACTTCATGTAATTACTTAGAACACAACAAAATGATGGTATGACCAGTATCATAAAGTGTTGCTACTAGTAGAAGCCACGCATTATTACTAATCATAGTTAAATATGGTGTTCATAATTGCTGGGACTCATGTCCTTGCATTGTTTTGTTCTGTTGAATTTCAAGTTTTTCTGCCAACTTCTGGCAATATAAAAACTATGATGTCACTAGTACAAGATACAAACTCTAATCTGATGTTTATCAGTATAGATGAAAGCAGTTGTTGGTTATCTTCACATGTCTACAGTTTGAGGAGATTTTGTGGCCAAGCTTTAAGAATAGATAGCATCCATCATCTCAGTAACACAGCTAGCCAAAGCTAAGACACAAAACTGACAGGTTGGCCATAGCTATGATTAAAAGAAAAAGTGGTTGGCCATAGCTATGATAAAGAAAAACAGGCTGGCCTTAGCCATGGCAAAACAGACTGCACAAGTATCATGTCAAGGTGGGAGCAGAGATGCCAGATATGAGTGCTAGAGCACGAATCTAAAGAAGACTTATCAACTGATACAACACAGGGGTCATTAGTTGCTACACATTAAAGGATATACCTTTGAAGATATCTGAGCACTTATGGGCTTGTCTGATGTGCAATGAGGATGACCTGTCTCCTAAAATAAACCAAACTAAACCATGATAAAAATATGTACTATCTGAATAATTTATATGCTGGTAGACTGACATTAATGTTCTTATTGAAGGTTTTGATGGTGGGTCAGACAACATCGAGAGTAGTGATACTAATTGAATGCTTTTGCCAAATCCTTGAATTTAATTGCACATTTCTAATAGTATAAAAAAAAATGTTAGTTTGTTCAAATTTGACAGTGGGATTTGAACAGATGAACTTTTCACTACACTGATATGTGTTTATTTTTCTTGTAAAGTTTCAAGATTTAGTGTAATGAGCATAGTTTATTTATAACACACAAACAAATGTTTAAAATGAGCAGTTTGTTAATAGGGCAGAAATTGTCCCTTTGTCCTTGAAATACAGGAGCAGAACCAAGGAAGTGACTTAGTTTGTGAAAGGGTCAAGGCAAGATGGACTGAACTTTGAACCTACAACGTTGAAGCACAGTGGCCTTGCTGATCTTCTGGGAGCCCAGTGTGTCTTGCTGTTGACAGGTGGGGACTATACTCTGTAGCTCATCATATCCTTTCTGAGAAGTGAAAAAAATGAAAATGGACTTGCATGAATCAAAGGTGTAAATGAACATGTGACAACAAAAATCACCTTAACAACCAACAAGAAAAAAAAAAATGAACAACCGGAAACTCATTACATTAAAAATAAAATAATGAAAATGAACATCTGAAAATCCATTAAAAAAAGAATATTTTCTATCTACATAATGTGCTTTATTCTTATATTCATCTCATTCACTGTCTGTATAATAAGGCCTACATGTCTACACAAGCAGTGAAGATCTCAATATTTGGGAGATCTTAGGGCATGCTTTGAACTGTGTAATTGACTATATATGTGGTAATTCTGCAATGACAATCTGTGTGACTGTCACATACAGACATGGGTGATGGAATATTTATTCTGACACAATCAATTAATTACCTTGATTGCGTCTCGTCTTTTCTGTTCAGCCACGGTGTGAGCCTCACGCCGTCTGTCCTTGTAGGATGGTACCCTGCTAGATTCACTGTCCTCATCATCTGTGAATGAAAGAAGACTACTCAGATCAGTCAATGAGCTTTTCCTTTATTACATTTATATAAAGGTATAACTAGTTCTCTTCATCGTCCACCCTTACAAGGATGTTAAGTGGGTGTAGATGCGCTGTGGTTTGCAACAGAGATGTGATAGTTGAGCCTTTCAGCCCAACTTGACTTCAACATGTTTTTGATTTACAGGTTGTCTTACCTCTCAATCCCCACTTGCTTAGCCAGACTGTTTAGTCCAAGGGGCACTGCAAAGAGTAGGATCTGGATAGTTCTGGTGCACTGATCTTCTTGTAAGCAGTCAGCTAATAGCCACTGGTTGTCAGCTAATAGTCACTGGCTGTCAACTAATAGCCACTGGTTGTCAGCTAGTAGCCACTGGCAGTCAGCTAACAGCCACTGGCAGTCAGCTAACAGCCACTGGCTGTCAGCTAATAGCCACTGGTTGTCAGCTAATAGCCACTGGTTGTCAGCTAATAGCCACCGGTTGTCAGCTAATAGCCACCAGTTGTCAACTAATAGCCACTGGCAGTCAGCTAATAGCCACTGGCTGTCAGCTAATAGCCACTGGCTGTCAGCTAATAGCCACTGGCTGTCAGCTAATAGCCACTGGCAGTCAGCTAATAGTCACTGGCAGTCAGCTAATAGCCACTGGTTGTCAGCTAATAGCCACTGGTTGTCAGCTAATAGTCACTGGCAGTCAGCTAAGAGCCACTGGTTGTCAGCTAATAGCCACTGGCAGTCTTCAACCTTTGTGCTGACATCAGTTCAAGATATTAAATGATGTACACTTGTTGAGATAATGTTTGAAATATCATCTGACATATTCTGACAATCTTTTAGTGTTTTCACTTTAGCCTTAGTCTAAAATAACTGACACTATCTTCATTTTCATACAATGACCTTTATTGAAAGTTAATGTCACAATTTGAATATTAAAGTAATGCTTGCAGTTTTTTTCTGAGCTTGCACTCATTCACCAACCCCATCTCTTATTTAATATTTTTTTTCCATAGGATGATCATCTTTTACAAACTATTTTGAGGAGAGGTAGTTAAACTAGTAAATGTTGAGTCAATTTAAAATAAATGAGAAAGTGGAAGGCAGACTTAAATCAGCAAAATAAAATATGATAAAGACAACATATTATTTGAAAGAAAAAAATCTCCTTTGGTCCACATACAAAAAGGAAAAAAAAACTAACATGAGAAATAGTACACATATTGGACAATTGAACACAAACACACAATAATGGTGTTACTAAAACATTTATAACATAAAATAAAGCCCTGGAACACTAGGCATGCTTGGAGAATTAGTTCTCTCACCAAAAAAAATAAAAATATTAACATAATCTTTAGAAATTAGCCACCTCTATCATCACATCATACAGTAAACTCAACAAGCCATAATCGTACACATTTTTTTTTTTTGGGGTGTCTGTTTGAGCGTTAGCACTTTTATTTCTGGGTCTAAGAACTTTCTTTGGAACTTAAAAAAAATAGAATTAAAGAAAACAATAAAATTGTAAGTAAACATTCAAATACAGTGCACATATTGAATAGATTGCACATAATGTCTGTATCAGATAGGATAATAATTATGATGGTTTATGTTAAGACAATGAATAATGAGGTGCTTTATGTGACAAGGCCAGTGCTGTAAGGTCAATACAGCTTGTACAAAGTCCAGATATAAAAATGTTGTTATCTCTAAATCATTGATTTCACAAGGAAGTGAGGCCAAGTAACCAAGCCAGATCACAAGACCAGCACTACGCTAGAGTGGGATAGCTCATGCATTGCTCACATCGGGTCCATGAGACTGGCATGCAGCAGACAGCATTACAGAATGTGGTTCCAGGAAAGATGAGGAAGCTGATCAATGAGGAGCCTGTAAAAAGTTGGACTGTTCCAAAAAGTGATGCAATATTTACTAACAATTTATCAAACCTGAAAAAATTGAAAACAAAAAACTAGCAAATCTCTCTTTTCTTGAAACATGGTGGTGATTGCATCATCATCTTGTGCTGTCTCCACATCAACAAAGGACTAACATGGAGTGCCCAGTCTGTCTCCAGCTTTTTTTGGTGCATGTTGTAGTAGGCTCTCCTGTCCATCTCTTGATGTTAATCCACTTTAGTTTCTGCATGCCTCTGCATTGTTTACCTTGTATTTTCCTCTCCAAGATGACTTTCAGTAAAATATTGTGATTTTACATGTCCTAAAAAAAGGCATTTTTCTTGTTCAAATTGTAGCCCTGCCAGACTCTGCTATGTATACCATTAGTGTCAAGTTCACTCTCTTATAGAAACTGCGATAGCTCAGTGGTTAGTGAACTGGACTACAAAGGACAAGAGGTAAGGTTCGATCCCAACCGATGGCTTCCAGGATCACTCAGCCTTAAATGGGTACTGGATTTTTTTCTGGGAAAGTAAAGCAGCACGGGTGTAATACCGACCACATTACCCCAAAAATCATGTGCTGAAGGTCTGTAAAATTTATGGTCACTAACACCATATTCCCTATACGCCACTTGGCGTGACGGGGGCTCTTTACTTTTTTTTTTTCACTCTCTTATATCTTATCACTGCTGTTTACTGCCAGTGTATGTTATATTTCAGTCTTGTTTCTGTATAATTAAGATGCACATTGTTCAGGCATTCTATCAGTTTTTTATGTTGTTCTCTGGCAAAAAAAACTTTGGTGCAACTTAAGAAGCAATAAAAAATTGGTTTGTTTAATTCTGTATATTTTTCTGTTAAATCGTCTTTGTTTTCACATTACTTATCCTGAATTCTTCCCAGTATAACTTTGAGCAAGATATTTTTATGTTGCTTATCAAAATTCTTACAGTTTCACAGCACCAGTCTTCTTATGCAAGGCAATGATATATTTAGGTCATATGGTACACATTCTGTTCTGTATTTATCAATGAATATATCTGTGATCATTTCAATGTAAAAATATTTGAGTGCTTTTATAATTACTATGTCTATTTTGTTATGATCTGTAGCTTTTACTCTTTTCATTGTTTTTATATCTTTCTATACCTCAGATTATAAGATTATATAACCTTGCACACATTTTCTATAGTGATTACATTGATTTGAGGATATACTCGGTGCTCAAAATTGGAGACCTGGTGAGAGCTTCATTGCTGCAACTTGGAAAAAAATAGAAGACCAAAAATACCTTGAACATGGGGAGAGAGAGGGAGAGAAAAAGAGAGAGAGAATATGTATTAAGAATGTTAATTTTCTTCGTTCATTCGTAAACAATGAGTTTTGGTATGCTGTATAAAAAGGTTAAATTAAACATCAAGGTAGACCTTCTTCAGCACTGAAGTCTTGTGATCATGTGGACTTGACTCTTTGTCCTGTTTCATGAAGGAGGGTAAGAACAATATCATGATACACAATGAGAGGCAAATACTGAAACAACTGGCCTTTCTCTTACACCACAAACCAGTGAGTTCCAGCACAAAAAGGCACCTCAGACAAAGCATTGTCATTCACACCATATTCTACCAGTACCACACAAGGTCACTCACAAGTCAGAGGTAAAAGCTGATCATTACAAACAATGAGATTTTAAACTCTGGATTACGTTCATTTGTACAAATTAAGATTACAAAATTAAAATTCCTTAAAATCTCCACTTTGCAGCACACAGTTGTCTTTCCCTACTGTGTAACTTCCTAAATGTTGGTAGCATTTATTCAGGAAGTGTCTTTGAGACCACACATGTTTATGTTGTCTAAATATTGTCGGCTTGTTGTAAAAAATATGATTGTTTTGTGAGATTGGGCTTTTCAGTTTTGGTAAGTAAAATATTGAGACATTCTACAAATTAAACCCAAAGCTGACAGTTCAACCTCAGGTTAGTCTCTCAAGAACAGTTTGTTACCTGTGGCCCTCACGAGCCAGAAAAATGATGATTTTTATGATGTTTATGGTAAGGCTATTTGTCATGGATAAAATGCCTACCTTTGTAGTGATTGTGCACCTTCATTGTTTAGGCTATTTTTAAGTTGCATTTATTACTAAATGTAATTTTTTAACATTGTAACCAAATGTAAACAAAAGTATTTTCTTTCAGTTACATAAGTTTTTATGTGAGTTGTAGGTTTTACAATATTTCCATAAAACAAGTACAGATAAGTATCATATTTTAGGGTTAAGGAAAGCCAAAGGAGACAAAACCAGACCTTAAGAATCAGGATAGAACCAGTATTAAATTACAAACAACAAATACAATAACATCACCCTCTAAAAGAATGCCTTGTGATTCTATACCATACAAGATAAATACAAAAAGAAGAGAAAGACATATAACTCAAGGCAAACCCCGAGTGACAACATCTAGGAATCACTAGAGCAACATCCCATGACAATGGCTGAGTGGGTGCTAGAGTTCTGTATTTCCCTCAACATTCAAAGAGGTATACAAGGAAACAAAGAAGTATAATAGTTGAAGGCAGGGTTGCAAAACCTACACCATTTGGTACATCAGATTTTCACAATATAATGAGGATAGCACTATCACAAAAACTCACTTTGGTCTCAATCTACAACATTCTGAACTAATCATTGCAATTTTGTTTCAGAATAAACAAAATATTTTCCTTTAAGAGGACATTTTTGTATTTGTCACATTTTACAGCAATGCTTCTGATAACAGCACATTTTGTCCCAGCATATCATATATCTGCAGTATCAACATAATCTAAATGGCTGGCAATTGTTTTGAACACTAAGTGAAGTGCTTGAACATTTGCTTACCTTAACCCACATTTGAAAACACAGAATCTTATATTTCAAATTAACAATTTGTTGAAGACTTGGAGGATAGGTTGATAGTGTGTTCACTAGTTTGTTGGAGGATAAGATGATAGTGTGTTCACTACTGGCCAGATGGTTCTGGACTCAAATCCCAGATGTGGTAATTTTCTTTTCCAGACCAACATGAATTTGTTGTTGACCAAACCTCTGTAAATGGGTACCAGAGATTATTGTCTGTGAAAGTACGAGAACTGGGCTGATACATTTTTCATCCAAATCTTTCCCAATTAGCCAACATCAACCCTAATAACCTCCACAATCACCTCTCACTTTTGTTACATGCTCTCAAGAAGACAATTATTATTTTATATTGTATTTTCATGGTTTATCCAACACATCATAGCTTTTTTTTGGAACTTCTCTCCTTGATTTCTACTCAGTTAAGAGGCTGAAAAACCTACAGTCAAGAGTTTTAGGGTCTTGGTTAACTCTGGTTCATATAGCTAGATGTCAACAGTGAATTATATGAGTCACTAGTTGTTATCAGTTCATTTGTTATTTAAAGTCACCTCATACAATGTTGTATGAATGCTTGGCTACCTATTACAATTTCTTGCCTCTTGTTGGACCCACAATAACATGTATGTGAGATTATAAATACATTTGAGTAAATGTTGCATTTTTATGTTCATTTTTTTGGGTATAACTTTCATTAAAAAAAATATTTGTATTCCGAATCTATAATTATAAATAAAAAAAAGCAACCAGATATTGATGGTAACAGAACAAAAAGAAACAAAAGAAAACAATAAAACTTATACACACCCATCACTATCTGTCATCAAAACCAACAATTTCGTACCATCCTGCACCACTCATTCACAAGATATAGCAGACACGCTGCCGTAGAGTGATCAAACATTGCTTTTTTTCCCCGACCACAGATCTGCTGATTAAACCCAACCCCCGCAAATACAAGCAAGCACATGATGCTAATCAATGTCTTTTATGACAGAATTAGCAACAGATCAATAGCCTGCAACTTGCAACCTCACGTCCACTAAGTCTGTGCCATGTTTTCACGTTCATGAACAGTGATGCCAAGAATGAGCCAATCAAATTAAACTATGCTCCCCCTCCTGCAACTTAATCTGCTCAACTGACCTACTTCCAAGATTAGACCCACTTTCTCCCTGCCCTACATATAGCAGTACACTAGTGTCAAGGTTTACAATGTCCATAACAGAGTTCTGAGCTTGGGGTAACTATGGTCAACAACCCATTATTTTACTATATATGTTCAATGCATCTATCTTGTGTTGAAGTTTCTATTCCTCCCTAGTAAACTCCCATCATCATCATGTGTCATCAGCTGGCAAAAATGATCAAGGATTAAAAACAAAAAACTGAACAACTGTTACCTAAAGGTTATGATCTTGATTTCCTACAATGCCATGAGTCTGACCAGTCTTATTCCTCACTGTTCTAAACCCCCTAAACCCCCCCTTACTATAGTTACTTTACATTCTAAACAATCTGTTTATTAAAGCATTTAATGTAAAAATTATTTTTAAAAAAAAACATTTGTTTATTTGCTTCATACAATGTGAGTTCAGAATATATAACAGAATTATTTCATGATGAAAGGGACAAAAAGCCAGACATAAAATGTACATACAACTATAAAATCCTGAAATCTGAAGTAGAAAAAGCTATAAAAACAATGAAAAAGGGAAAGGCAGCAGAACCTGACAATATACAGATAGAGATGATACAGGCTCTAAAAGAGTTTGGCATCGAAGTGATCACAGACATATGCAATGACATATACCATACAGGATACATACCAACGATCTAAAAATATCAACTTTCATTGCATTGCCTAAAAAGAATGGTGCCGTTGAATGCAGTGATTTCAGAACAATAAGCCTAATGAGCCAGGTACCAAAATTTTACTAAAAGTTATACAGGGAAGAATTCAGAATAAAATCAATACTGAATTAGATGAGCAACAATTTGGATTCAGGAAAAACAGTGGGACAAAAGAAGCCATATTCAGCATGAGAACATTGATTGAAAAGTACACAGAAGTAAACAAACCAATATGTGCCTGCTTTATAGACTACACCAAAGCTTTAGATAGAATACACCATAACCAACTCATAGACTGCCTAAAGGATATAAATCTAGACGACACAGACATACGACTAATATGTAATTTGTACTGGGAGCAAACAGCAATAATAAGATATAACAAGGAGAACTCTACACACATGGACATAAATAGAGGAGTAAGATGAGGATGCATCCTATCACTAAGCTTGTTCAATCACTGAGCAAATCTTTAAAACATCTCAGAGATACCAGGCCTAAACATTAATGGAAAGATAACCAATAACCTAAGATATGCTGATGATACTGTTCTCTATCTATCTATCTATTGACCTTTCGAGCCGTAACCGGCCCATAGGCGTAGACCAAGATACACCTTCTCCTATATGAATTTTTGTTCTAGCAGTTTTCTTTTAAAGATATTTTATCAAATCTCGCCATCTGTCTCTGTTCTGTGCAAGCAGTTCTATCTCATTGAGGGAGCCGATTCCTGCTGCTCTTGCCTCTCTCATCAATGTTCTTCTCAGTGTCTCCCTGGTCTTCCTCTTTTTCTTTACCTGTTGTTTCCCATATGAGGGCTTGCTTTGCTATTCGATTATTATCTCTTCTCATCACATGTCCAACGTATGACCATCGTCTTTTCTTTATTACTGAAGATATTAGTGGTTGATTGGCGATTTCTCTAATTTCCTCGTTTGTTTGAATTCGTTCCATTCTATACCAAGTATTTTCCTTAGACATTTATTTTCGAATGCGTTCAACTTTGTTTCTATATCTCTTGTTGTTTTCCAGCTTTCACACGCATACGTAAGGTTGATAGTACATTTGATTTGAATAGCCTAAGTTTGTGTTTGTGCTAATGAGTTTTGATTTCCACAACTTTTCAAGCTTCTGAAAGACATTGCTGCTTTAGCCAGTCTGATTCTAATTTCTTTGCTCGTATCCCTTCTCGATCAATGTGACTTCCAAGATAGATGAAGTGATCGATCTCTTCTACTGGTTTGTTTTCCATGTATATTTTGTCACTTGTTGGAATTAAACTTTTCATGACTTTAGTCTTTTCATGATTGACCTCAAGCCCAATTTTGCTGGCTATTGATGATAGTTCATTTGTGTTTTCCTGCATCGTTTTTATCTGATTGCTGATGAGAACTATGTCATCAGCAAAGTCCAGGTCCTCCAAATGGTCTCCTTGTATCCATTCAGATACAAGGAGATACTGTTCTACTAGAAGAAAATCCTAAAGACTTACAACAATTTCTTAATGTGATAAACATAACAAGCAAAAAATATGGACTAGAAATGAATATCAAAAAGACTAAATCTATAACTATGATCAAAAACAAGAAAATTCTCAAGACCTACAATTAAATATCACAGCTGAGGGAATACATCTGGAGATAGTCCAGAGCTACAACTACCTGGGATATTCTATAACCAACTTGGAAAATGCAAAATTGAAATAAACAAAAGAATAGGTATGGCAAAAAGTAATTTTAATGCCATGAAAAATATACTAACAACAAAACAAATATCAGCAGGGCTGAAATTAAGAATGGCAAAATGTTACATCTTCTCAATATTCCTGTATGGTGCAGAAACATGGACATTAGAACAGAAAACAGAACAGAAAATTGAAGCCTTTGAAATGTGGATTTATAGAAGAATAGGTAGAATTGGATGGAAGCAAAAGATAACAAACGATGAAGTTTTAAAACAACTGAAAATAAAAAGAGAACTAACTACTAAATACAATTAAGACAAGACAAATGAAATTTTTGGGCATGTTAAAAGACACAACAGCCTACTAAAAGTAATATTGGAAGGGAAAATACAAGGTAAAAGAGGCAGAGGCAGACCAAGACTAACATGGACGAGTAACATCAAAAGATGCACAAGTCAATCTATGACAGACTGCACCATCAAAGCAAGAAACAGAGTAGAATGGCGATCCATGGTAGCCAACCTTCGTTGCAGAGAAGGCACTCGATGATGATGAATGAGAGTTCCAATTATCACATAGATGGTTTTAAAGAATCTTTACATTTGATGAGAATGAAAGCATAAATGTTCAGTTACAACAAAATGGCTTACTCGTCTGGAAAGTATGCCACATAATTGTATATAGCATATTTATATGAGGAGAAGAAGGAAGTAGAGCTCACTCACAGTAAGATGGCATGACATCAAGAAACTGCATCAAATAATAGCTTATGGTTGCCAGAAGAGTGGGAATACCTCTGAATGTTTTAAAAATATTAAAACTCTCCATTGGATTTCCAATGCAGTATTTTAAATCTTCTGTTAATGTGTATTCAAGATAAGGAAACAGCACTTGGACTGTTCATTGTTATGCCAAACTTTGTTCAGCCACATTTTTTCTCAAGTTAACTTTGTTCAGCCAAACTTCGATCAACTAAACCAAGATATTGAAAGAAGTTATGTAAATCCTGATATACATTATATTGCTTGCCAATTTATCATTCAATGGCTCAAAGACTTTTGTCACTATGGTCCAATACAAAAAGTTGCATTAATTCTTCTACGAGAGAGAGTGGATTTCCTGTCTATCAAGGTTTCTTCCTTATTACAAAGACAGCTGGGTAAACACTTAATTGAAAATGATGACAAGACCAGAGACCTTAAGCTCACTTATCAAATCCTTGGAGACAATAGTAACCTTGGATGGAAGAGCTATTTCCCAACAGTAAATGCAGAATTGCTCAGGAAAAGGTAGCTTATCATAATAAATTTTAAACCATTTTGTGCAACCTATCTTTGTCAATAGAAATAAGAAAAGGAGTTCTCCAATGTCACATTGAGACAATCCTTATATAATACCTAATATTACAATCCCTATATATGGAATGAATCAAAGTAGACAAACTTAAAAGTTTTTGAAAGCAACAGAAATGGATTTGACAGAAGAATGTTGAGAACATCATGGACAGCTAAAAGAGCAATGAAGAAGTCCTGCTAGAGGCCAGATGAGAAACTTTTAAGTTCTCTCAGAAAAAGACAGTCCACTTTCTTTGTGCATGTGATGCGAAGAAGAAAACTGGAAAATGTGATCAAAGAAAAATATGAGAGAAAAAGCGATAGAAGAAGCAAATGAAAGAAGATACAGTTTAACAACATGGCATGGAGGGAAATCAACAGTGGGACTGATAAGAAGCACCAAATGAAGAGAGATCTTCACCACCTCAGGCAAGGCACCTGATGATGACAAAATCAGGGGTTGCTGTGAGAAAGCTCCAGTCAATCCATGCAGTTTGAAGTATATGGTGAGTGACATGTGAATACCATAACCCTCACAGACATGTCAAATCATTATCACCTCCTCTCATTATTGTTAACATTTCTTTTTGAATGAAGGATTAAGTGGGCAACTACCTGAGTTCTGGGCTGAAGATGCAGAAGATGTGCACCCCACAGCTGGGATTGAGCCAGTGCTACTTGTGCGAGAAAAGGAGAAGTTCTGGCTTCCTGTTGGGCTAGACAATGAATCTGCTTTCATTCCATTCATTTCACCTGCTGGGAAGAGTAGATTTAGGGAGATGATTACTAAGCATTCAATATTTACTTAGTAGAGTAGATTTAGGGAGATGATTACTAAGCATTCAACATTTACTTAGTAGAGTAGATTTAGGGAGATGATTACTAAGCATTCAACATTTACTTAGTAGAGTAGATTTAGGGAGATGATTACTAAGCATTCAACATTTACTTAGTAGAGTAGATTTAGGGAGATGATTACTAAGCATTCAACATTTACTTAGTCATTTATTTTTGATGACAGTCATAATCAAACTTAGACAAGCAAAACATACAGGTTATTAAAAATAATGTGTGTACAAAGAATGTTTGACTCAATAGAAACGTGTTTGATCAATAACTTGGGATAACATTCTGTTCCAGGAAAATGTAGTCTGCTAATCTTGATTGCTAGGTTACAGAGAGAAGACATACATGTAGGTAGGTCCAACTGTAACCTGGTACTTTAGAAATAAAGGCAAGTTCTGAACACAGGAAGATTGTAAGGAATGATTGGTGAAGAAATATGGAGTTCAGAAATGAATAGGAGAAAGAGAGGAAAGATTGGTCACAAACTGAGCAAGAGAGTTTCTTTCAAGACAAAGTGAGCAAGAATATTAAAATAAGGATAAGTTGAGATGTTAAAGGAGCAGTCAATATTTCAGGATGTGGAAAAAGGATATTAACAGCTTCTTTTTCAGCAATGTCCCTTTTTGTATTTCTGTGTTCATGAGGGGTTGTTGTGGCATTCTGGTCACAGTTTTGAGTCCGGTTTATTTACTGATATCAGGGTAGTTGAACTAATATTATCAGAGGCTAATGATAACAAATAGGTCCCATATTCAAGCCAAACATGCAAAATCAATTCCTGAAGTTGAAAAAAAGGGGCTGTATCCAATGCCAGGCTAAAAATGTCCAAAACATAAAATAATTCTCATCCCTCTTATTCACTGATGTGTGTTTTCATATGGTGTCAGTGATAACAGCATATTTTATAGGTGATGTGCTTGGTATCATACCAGGCCATGGCACTCCCCACAAAAATCAATGGTACCTATTTTCAGAGGTTGGGTAAACCCCAAAGCTGTGATGGTCTAAAAAACATATAACATCTGGGAATTGAACAAAGACCCTTCAGGCTAGTGGGAGCCATGGCAAAGCACTGGTTAGAGAACAGGTCTACTGCGGACAAAAGATTGGCTTTAATTGATGGCTTCTAAGTTCACCCAGCCGAACTGTATTTTGATGAGAAAGAAGATCACTGGTGTTTACTGTCCACATGACCTCAAATGTATTGATGGTCAATACAAGCACTAACATCATACACCCTGAATGTATGGATACCTATGGACAAGAAGGTCCAGAGTTCTAATCCTGCCACAGGTGGTGGAAATATTTCTTTAAATTCATGGTTTCTTTGTGGCTTTACTTTCCTCCAGTCTCAGGGTATAGTTAGATTTTACACCTAGCCCTTTCAGACAATGGTGAAAAACAGGTAGTCCTGCGTGCACGCTGCACAAATTCAAGGACCCTTGGCAGTTAAAATTAGAACAAAATTATCAATGTCCTGGAAAATTGTTAAGCAATGAAAAAAAAAAACATGACAAAGGTTTTAGTTTCAGGCCAAAAGAAGCAGATATTGAAGCTTAACTGTAAATGGTAAATACACATTGCATCCATGTCCACTTATAGGGTGAATGTAGAAAAAATAGAAGATAAAGGGTTCCTACTGTACTTTTGTTTTTTTTCTGGCTAGTCGTCAGTGCCCTTCAAATGTAGCCATATTGGCTTAATTTTCTCAATTAAATATAACGTTTACTATATGTTTGTGATAGAAAAAGAATCTTGATGGCCAAAAAAATTCACAGATTCTCTATAGCAGAGAAAGTACGGCTAAGAGTATATAATAGCGGGGAATGGTGTGAAGGATACGGCTAAGAGTATATAACAGCGGGGAATGGTGCAGGGAAATATAAATTAGTATTGTATAGCAGAGGAAGTACGGCTAAGAGTATATAATAGCGGGGAATGGTGTGAAGGAAAGTACACACCAAGAGATAGAGAATAGGGAAATATAAATTAAGCACTTACTTATACAGAAGATAAAATGACGTAAAGAAAGGGGCATGACGTGGCAGGGGTTACGGTTGCAAGGAAACTAGAGAAGACTAGTCACTTGGAGCCGGACCATCGAAGAGAGAAGACGTGCTGGAGGTGAGAGCAACATCGTGGAGACTAACCGTTATAAGAAGTAGATAGGATTAGAGAGAAATGGAAGGAGGTAATGTAAACTGGCCGATAGATAGATAGGTTAGGGTGGTGCGTTCGATGGGGAACGTACCAAAGTAGGGAACGGCCGATAATGTAGATAGATGATTAGATAAAGAACGATGGGCGAGGATCAAAGATAGACTAGGTTAGGGAGAATGAGAGGAATGTAAATTTTAGACAATTATAGTAAATAGTATCATTGGTTTCATAAGATTAGAGGTGAACTGAGATTATTAAGAAGTTGAGGAATTAATGAATAAAGGAAAGAAAGGCTCCAAGTAATAAAAGAGTTTTGTGTTCGGATAATTGAGGACTGAGAGTATTATTGATTATTGATTACCGATTATTGAGGACTAAGTGTTCGTGTTGAGTATCAGTGTTGATGTTGAGTACACCTTCAATAGAACGATACATCAAATGCTCCATCAAAGGGTTCATACAATACAAGATCAAAGGGTTCATACAAATGAGTATCAGTGAAATAGCAGATAAAAGGGTAATACTACATCTCCAGCAATACATCAGAGCATGCAAAAAGGAACACAAGCCCACAGGTCACTGGGATATATAACAAACAAATAGCACCTATTTAGCTTATAAAATTTGGTTGTTTTTTCAAAAGATATTGTATATTGTGCATACAAGTATAATAGCATCCTGCTTTTTTCTGCAGACACCTATGTGGATATCTATCTATTGACCTTTCGAGCCGTTGCCGGCTCATAGGGCGTAGACCAAGATACACCTTCTCATATCTGAATTTTGTTCTAGCAGTTTTCTTTTAAAGATATTGTATTAAATCTCGCCATTTGTCTCTGTTCTGTGCAAGCAGCTCTATCTCATTAGAGGGAGCCGAATCCTGCTGTTCTTGCTATGTGGATATAATAATAACAAATTCTATAAGAGAATATTACATAAGAGAAGCCGTTTAGATACTTTTATTTCATGTTTCCAAAGTAAAAGAAAACTGGAAGAAACTGGCCTTTACATCTATCAGGTTAGGCAAGAAAATAACTTTGGTAAAAGGCATGGAGTGTTATAGATCATCATCATCATTGAGTGCCTTCTCATCGAAGGTTGGCTACCATGGAGCGCCATTCCACTCTGTCTCTTGTTTTAATGGTGCAGATTGTTATAGGCTGACTTGTCCATCTTTTGATGTTACTCGTCCATGTTAGTCTTGGTCTGCCTCTTCCTCTTTTACATTGTATTTTCCCCTCTAATATTACTTTTATTAGACTGTTGTGTCTTTTAACATGACCAAAATATTTCATTTGTCTTGCTCTAATTGTGTTTAGTAGTTCTTTTTTTACCCTTAGTCGTTCTAAAACTTCCTCGTTTGTTTTCTTTTCTTTCCATCCAATTCTACATATTCTTCTGTAAATCCACATTTCAAAAGCCTCAATTTTCTGTTCTGTTTTCTGGTCTAATGTCCATGTTTCTGCACCATACAGGAATATTGAAAAAATGTAACATTTTGCTATTCTTAGTTTTAGCCCTGTTGTTATTTGTTTTGATGTTAGTATATTTTTCATGGCATTGAAATTACTTTTTGCCATACCTATTCTTTTATTTATTTCAGCTGTGCATTTTCCATCACTGGTTATAGTATGTCCCAGGTAGTTGTAGCTCTGGACTGTCTCTAGATGTATTCCTTCAACTTTGATATTTAATTGTAGGTCTTGAGAATTTCCTTTGTTTATGATCATAGTTTTAGTCTTTTTGATATTCATATCTAGTCCATATTTCTTGCTTGTTATGTTTATCACATTAAGCAATTGTTGTAGATCTTTAGGATTTTCCGCTAGTAGTACAGTATCATCAGCATATCTTAGGTTATTGATTATCTTTCCATTAATGTTTAGACCTGGTATCTCTTAGATGTTTTTCAAGATTTGCTCAGTGTATAAATTGAACAAGCTTGGTGATAGGATGCATCCTTGTCTTACTCCTCTTTTTATATCAATGGGTGTAGAATTCTCCTTGTTATATTTTATTATTGCTGTTTGCTCCCAGTACAAATTACATATCAGTCGTATGTCTGTGTCATCCAGATTTATATCTTTTAGGCAGTCTATAAGTTGATTATGGTGTATTCTATCAAATGCTTTGGTATAGTCTATGAAGCAGGCATATATTGGTTTGTTTACTTCTATGTACTTTTCGATCAATGTCCTCATGCCGAATATGGCTTCTTTTGTTCCACTGTTTTTCTTGAATCTGAATTGCTGTTCATCTAATTCATTATTAATTTTATTCTGAATCCTTCCTTGTATAACTTTTAGTAAAATTTTGGTACCTGGCTCATTAGGCTTATTGTTATAAAATTGCTACATTCAACTGCACCATTCTTTTTAGGCAATGCAATAAAATTGATGTTTTTAGTTCATTTGGTATGTATCCTGTATGGTATATGTCATTGCATATGTCTGTGATCACTTCAATTCCAAAATCTTCTAGTGCTTGTATCATCTCTATTTGTATATTATAAGGTCCTGCTGCTTTTCCCTTTTTCATTGTTTTTATAGCTTTTTCTACTTCAGATTTCAGGATTTTATAGCTGGATGTACATTTTATAAATGGTTTTTTGTCCCTTTCGTCATGAAATAATTCTGTTATGTATTCCTGCCATCTATCGATTATATCTTTGTTGTCTGTTAGCATTCTTCCCTCTTTGTTTGCTATACATCCGTTTCCTGCAGCTTTTTTGTCTTTTTTAGTCATTCTTTTTATTTCTGTGTGCATTCCTCTTAAATTGTGTTTACTTTCCATAGTTTCGACTTCTAGACATCTTTGGTTGAGCCAGTCTTCTTTTGCCTTTTTGCACATTTTTCGTATTTCATTATCAAGTGTAACAGAAATTCTGATCAAAGGGGGATGGATGTCTGATAGCTTTAGATCTTGTCAAACCCTATCTCAGGTACTCATTTTTAGAGACTGGGTGGAACCTAAAGTCTTATCACACTGAAAAAAAAATCACCACATCTGAAAATTGAACCTAGGCCATTCTGATTAATAGCAAGCACATTAACCACTCTCAGCTACCAAGGTCCCAATAATATTTATTTACTCTCAAAAACAAATGCTGCACTGCTTTTCTACATATGTCTGTGTGTTTTCTCACCTTTGTGATGGATACACCGCTGCTGCAAATGTTTATTTTGTAGCTGTCGTGGACTGGTCAAAGGGTAGAAAACTGATTGCTGGAGGAGAGAACATTGAATAATCACCCTAGGGCACAAACCTTCATCATAGGAACTAAGGAAAGAGAGAGTATGTCATGTTTAGTTAAAATTGACACTGTTTCAACAAGGTAATTCCACAAGATTAAATTAGACAGTTAGTGTTAGATAGTTTTTTGAGAGTGCAGCAAGCTATGAGAGGGGAAAAAATAGTATCATTCATAACAGATCACTCTGCAAATCACACTTCAGTAGAGGTCAACAATCAACATGTCTTGTAGCAAATACTTCAGTAGAGGTCAACAATCAACATGTCTTGTAACAAACACTTCAGTAGAGGTCAACAATCAACATGTCTTGTAACAAACACTTCAGTAGAGGTCAACAGTCAACATGTCTTGTAACAAACACTTCAGTAGAGGTCAACAATCAACATGTCTTGTAACAAACACTTCAGTAGAGGTCAACAGTCAACATGTCTTGTAACAAACACTTCAGTAGATTTCAACAATCAACATGTCTTGTAGCAAACACTTCAGTAGAGGTCAACAATCAACATGTCTTGCAGCAAACACTTCAGTAGAGGTCAACAGTCAACATGTCTTGTAGCAAACACTTCAGTAGAGGTCAACAATCAACATGTCTTATAACAAACACTTCAGTAGAGGTCAACAGTCAACATGTCTTGTAGCAAACACTTCAGTAGAGGTCAACAGTCAACATGTCTTGTAACAAACACTTCAGTAGAGGTCAACAATCAACATGTCTTGTAACAAACACTTCAGTAGAGGTCAACAGTCAACATGTCTTGTAACAAATACTTCAGTAGAGGTCAACAATCAACATGTCTTGTAACAAACACTTCAGTAGAGGTCAACAATCAACATGTCTTGTAAAAAACACTTCAGTAGAGGTCAACAGTCAACATGTCTTGTAACAAACACTTCAGTAGAGGTCAACAATCAACATGTCTTGTAACAAACACTTCAGTAGAGGTCAACAGTCAACATGTCTTGTAGCAAACACTTCAGTAGAGGTCAACAATCAACATGTCTTGTAGCAAACACTTCAGTAGAGGTCAACAATCAACATGTCTTGTAACAAACACTTCAGTAGAGGTCAACAATCAACATGTCTTGTAACAAACACTTCAATAGAGGTCAACAATCAACATGTCTTGTAACAAACACTTCAGTAGAGGTCAACAATCAACATGTCTTGTAACAAACACTTCAGTAGAGGTCAACAGTCAACATGTCTTGTAACAAATACTTCAGTAGAGGTCAACAATCAACATGTCTTGTAACAAACACTTCAGTAGAGGTCAACAGTCAACATGTCTTGTAACAAACACTTCAGTAGAGGTCAACAGTCAACATGTCTTGTAACAAACACTTCAGTAGAGGTCAACAGTCAACATGTCTTGTAACAAATCCTTCAGTAGAGGTCAACAATCAACATGTCTTGTAGCAAACACTTCAGTAGAGGTCAACAATCAACATGTCTTGTAACAAACACTTCAGTAGAGGTCAACAATCAACATGTCTTGTAACAAACACTTCAGTAGATTTCAACAATCAACATGTC
Source organism: Megaustenia siamemsis (assembly GCA_032433765.1). Lineage (NCBI taxonomy): Eukaryota > Metazoa > Mollusca > Gastropoda > Stylommatophora > Ariophantidae > Megaustenia > Megaustenia siamemsis. Next base: position 55,021,532 of record JAVIAB010000046.1, on the reverse strand, counting down.
TTGTAGCAAACACTTCAGTAGAGGTCAACAATCAACATGTCTTGTAGCAAACACTTCAGTAGAGGTCAACAATCAACATGTCTTGTAGCAAACACTTCAGTAGAGGTCAACAATCAACATGTCTTGTAACAAACACTTCAGTAGAGGTCAACAATCAACATGTCTTGTAACAAACACTTCAGTAGAGGTCAACAGTCAACATGTCTTGTAGCAAACACTTCAGTAGAGGTCAACAATCAACATGTCTTGTAGCAAACACTTCAGTAGAGGTCAACAATCAACATGTCTTGTAGCAAACACTTCAGTAGAGGTCAACAGTCAACATGTCTTGTAACAAACACTTCAGTAGAGGTCAACAATTAACATGTCTTGTAACAAACACTTCAGTAGAGGTCAACAATCAACATGTCTTGTAGCAAACACTTCAGTGTTTGTATCATCCTTTGAGGCTGATGGTCTAGAGGTAAGGCATTGACATTGTGGATAAATGAGTTCAGATTTGTAATCCTGCCACAGGTGGTTGAATTTTTCTGTTTGAAACTGTGGTTTCTTTCTGGCCCCTGGTCTCTGGCTAGTGAGAACTGCTGTCCCTCTCAGATAAAGGTGAAAAAGAGGAGGTCCAGTAAGCACCCTGCACATGTTAAAGAACCATTGGCAGTTAAAAGTTAAAATGAGTAGGCCAAAATGGTCACTGCCTGGGCAAAATTGTTTAGCAATTAAAGATCAATGCCAAAAATGGATGTATTGGGAAGCAAGAATAGTGTGCTTGTTGTAACATAGTGACACAATGCATCCACATAACAGGTAAATGAAGAAGTATCATCCTCATTAGTCGGCTCCAAGCTCAATTCCCAGATGTAGTGGACTCTCCAGGGTTCACCCCTGAGTCTCTGAAAATGGGTACCAGAGATTTTCCTTGAAAGTAAATGTGCCCTGGCATGACACTGACCACAGCACCAAAAATGCGCCACGATTAGGGACAAATATGGCCACTAACACCATATTCTCCATACACCTAGAAAAGCATAGATGTATTCTTTACTTTATATATTTGATACTTTATACCTACACACCCATACACATTTTGTAAACTATGGAATTAATTCAAAACTGGAGATGCAATAAAAGAAATGGTCATGCAACCAAACGTATCATCTGCAATTAGGAAGAAAATAACTTGTGAGCCATGTGGTAAGAAGAAATAACCAGAGAGTCAGCAAGCTTTCAGATAGGAAAAACAAGACAAAACAAGGAGGCCAACCTGGACAAACAATGAGAAAACTGACAATGCAAGGCAAAGATAGCAGGTATCAGCTCCTTTAATGAAATTGAGAAACCTCAGAAAAGGGAATTATGCCAAGGTATACCACAATTCTTGTGTGAAGTCAGCAACCATTAAAAGATTGTAAGACATATAAATGTAATGAATACAAGAACTGATACTTATGTTGCTGTAATAAGATTTTTTAAATTGAGTGAAGTAGAAAATATACTAAGTTCTGTTACCATAAAAACTAAAAACCATAAGCACAAATAAACATTTCTAAAACTAATAAACAAATATATTTACCACAGGAGCAGATTCTGCATGCTCAAAAAGATCTTCAAACCATGTTGGTATGGAGAAATTAATGTGCCGCATTTTTGTGCATTTATTTTCTACTTTAGCATTTTTACCCAAAAGATCTAGACTGTCTCTGTGGCAGTTGTCACCACATTCCCAGGAATCTTCTTCTTTAACTGACATTGCTAGCAACACACATATGCAGTCTTGTTTAAAGCCTTAAATTTCCATCACCATGCCACTTTGAATGTAAATAATTTTTTGCCAATGAAAGCAAGAAAAAGAATTCTTCAATTCTATATTGAGGTAATCTTAACACACTGACAATCAGTAAGTAAACAAGATGCCCAATGAGGATAAATCTAAAATAAACAACAGAATATGTGATCAATCTATGTCAATAGAAGTGATAAATTTCTTCAATTCTATATTAAGCTAATCTTGATATACTGATTATGTGAGCAGAGCAGTGGTCAGTGGGTAGGCAAATTGATCACTCATGGTCTATCAGGTTGTGGGTTTTCAGTAGAATCACTTTGTGAGAAAGAGAAAATGAGAGAAAGAGAGAGAGAGTGACAAAGAGAAATCATGAAAATAAATAAACTTTGTATCATAAAATGCAGTAAACAATAGACAACAGCAAATTTATGTCAATCTACTCCTAACATCATCACCAGCAGACAACTTTATTGTTTTATAAACTAGCTCCAAAAAAGTCATAAGATAAAGATTAAGTTCCTTCACAGGGCAACTTGAAAGAGAAAAAAATCTTTCTTTATAACTTTCTTGATAACTGCCAGACTAATTTTTGAATAAACCGTTATGTCCAGAAAAAGAAACAACCAGAAGCTAAAAATAAGACAACTCTTGAAATAAAAGAGCTCCAAACAATGCCACAGTGTACACACCTTGTACACAAGAAAGTGCCATATTATTTATTAATATACTACATATTTCTTATTGTAATTACTAGTCTATTTGAACATTACCAATTCAATAACTTAATAATTATTAAGAACATTCAAATGTTTTCAAAGTATCAAACAGATGAATGATGAAGTGAATTTTCTCTTCTACCACTTGAGAAACAACATTATTTTCCACACACATTTCCCTATTCTACCATTCAAGCCACAATTCAATCACTTCTAGTTTATGCTAAATGTAACTACTGTTGTCTAATATTAGCTGGTAACACTCTAAAAGACTTTCCACCTTATAAAAAAACCAAAAAAACAACAACATAAACTATGAAATATACAATCTTGTCAAATGTTGAGGTGGAAACAAACATGAATTCAAATGATCAAGTGCTAAATGTTTAAAAGACTTATATATATATATACATATACACACACTTTAACAAAAGACAAAAAAAAAACAACCCAAAAAACTAACATTGTTCTTTGACTTTTTAAAGTAAGTAATGGAAATAATGTAAGATAAGTCTTATGATAAGTCTCATCTGAAATTCCAAGTAGCTTCAAATAAAGTAAGTGTTAAAATAATTTTAAAACATTATGCCAAGCTATTTTATATAATATGTGAGCAAAAATCTCATTTACATATTTAAGAACAATTTTAGTTTAAATAAAAAAAATAAATTAATGTTACAAATTAAATTCAATTTTTTATTCATAGATTTTTCAATGACTTTATGCTATACAAAACAAAAACGTCTCATCTTAAAGATAAACTGTAAAAAATTAACAAAAATTAGTATTATTCTAATCACTTTAGGGAATAAACCAAGAGAAGAAAAGAATTAATGTGTAGCAAGCTGTTCCCTAGATTCTAATTTAAACAAACAAATATGGAACAATCTTTGCTACAAACAGCGAAATAAAGCATCACAGACTACCACAAGTAAATGACAAGCGCTACAATTTTCTCATCACAAATATGGAGATGAAACTAGAAAAAAATATCCCTCAAAGACAGCAGGCAGCCAATCAAATTCCTTGGTCCAGTTATAAGATCGCTATTGAAGCTTGTACAAATATGTCAGTACATTATGAATCCACAGAGGGAGTGTGTATTGCTAAAGGTACAAAGGGATAATTAACAGCATCAAGAATAGCTCATCACAGATTGGGTAATGAAGTGAAATACATTTCATATCTCTGTATAGTGAAGAGTCAGATTAACTCTCTACCTCAACAATTTAATAATCATAATTCTGTTAGTTCTGGCACAATATTTTTTCTAAAAACAGGAGTACCTTATTAACATAAATTCAAATTTCTATGAATTGTTTGAAACAAAATTATATTAAATTTTATAAAAATACTGGTTAAAAAAAATACTGGAAACAAACTAAACTGAAGTAAATTAAACCTGGTGATGCCAATTAACACATCTAACATTAATAAGTCCAATTAAATCATTGCTGTGAGCTCTGCCTCTCAGACTAAGAGATTTTTCTCTGAATATCTCCCACAATTTTTACAGCTTCAAGCTAATCTATGATCTGATTGTTCTGTTGTGTTCTCTGCTCCTGTAAGCCTTTTAAGCATACATCAAAGAAATATGCAACATTCTTGACTAAATTAGAAAGGGTTCCTTTTTCCTTTGAAATTTTAAATGAATCCACAGTCAGATAGTGGGTTAATTGCAACTTATGGGCAAATGTTAACTCACATAAGCCTGTCCCTATGATTCTGTTTCTTTTGGTATAAGCCAGCTTTAGTGAAATTCCAAGGGACTGAATTTTGTGTGAACATCACTTCTTCCTATTTTTCACACCGACATTCTGTGTCCTGTGATATTCTCCAACTTCAGTGGTACTCTATAATTTTTTTATTGTGGAGAGTTTTTGACACACTTTTTTTGAAGTTTTTTTCCTGTCCATTTTGCCCAAGCATTGGCCATTTTTGGCCTACTCTTTACAATTACAAATTGCCAAGAGTTCTTTAATGTGTGCAGAAAGCACACCAGACCTATTTTTTTGCTGTTATTTGAGAGGGGTAGACATCAGATTTGACTACACAGCAACTAGAGAAAAGAAAAGCTATGAAGAAGGAGCGGATTCATTTTGTGAAAAATTCATACCACTATAGTTGGATTTGAACACGGGGCCTTTTTCTCTAGAGGCTGATGTTTTACCTCTAGACTATCCAGATCTCATATGATTCAATCACATCCCTACATGTCTGTGACCTCAAATGTCACAATCTTTATCTTCTTTCCTTCCTCATTTGCCTTTCAGCATCAAGGAAGGACATAATTTGCAGTCTTTTACTCTTCTGTTCACCTCTGCTGCTGTTATGTTTTCTCAGTATTTCTAATATTCCATCAATCCATCTTTTCTGCGGTCAGCCCTTGGGTCTGGTGTTCCTGCAATATTTATTGTAGGCTCGTTGTGTTGTGTTATGATCTTTCTGACCGGTCACATGGTCAAACTATTTTATGTGTTGTTTCTTTATATATTATATGGTGGGGTTATTCCTACCTAGCTTTTTTTCTGAGTTCTTCATTTCTGATCTTATCTCTCAGACTGTTTCCTGTCATTTGTCTGACACATTTCATCTCAGTGGAGGTTATTTTTCTTGTTGTTCTTGTATCTAGTGTTCAGGACTGGCAATCCTAGCACAACATTGGGATGAAAACTGTATTGTAGAGTGCCCATTTCGCCTCTAGAGTTATTTCTGTGTTGGACAATAGTAGTGATAGCTGTCCTATGATTTCACAAGCTTTGTTGCATCTTGAGTCTATTTCTGCTGTTTGTGAATTGTCGTTTGCCACTAGACCTCCTTAGTATTAAAATTCCTCTACTTGTTTGAGTTGTCTGCCATTTATAGTTATGTTGATGTTCTCTTTCTCTTTTGCGATATTCATGACTTCTGTTTTGTTGATGTTGATTTTCAAGTTGTATTTTGTGCCTGTGCTGTTGAGTTTATTTAAGTGTTCTTGTAGGTCTTCTATTTTTCCATGCATTAGTGCCTGATAACAAAAGAATAGTAACGGCAAAAAGTAATTTGAATGCCATGAAAAATATAATAACATCAAAACACATAAACATCAGGGCTCAAACTAAGAATAGCAAAATGTTATATCTTCTCAACATTCCTGTATGGTGCAGAAACACAGGCATTAGACAAGAAAACAGAAAAGAAAATTGAAGTCTTTGAAATGTTGATTTATAGAAGAAAAGGAAGAATTGGATGGAAAAAAAAGAAAACAAATGATGAAGTCTTACAACAACTAAAAATGAAAACCACTAAACACAATTCAAACAAGAAAAATGAGATTTTTGGAGCATGTTAAAAGACACAACAGCCTACTAAAAGTAATCTTGGAAGGGTAAATACAAGGCACAAGAGGCAGAGCAAGACCATGACTAACATGAATGAGTAACATCATAACATGGACAAGTCAGCCTATGACAACCTGCACCATCAAAGCCAGAGACAGAGTGGGATGGCGCTCCATGTTGATGATGAGTGGCTGATTGTCTGCAAATAGAAGCTTGTTGATCTACTCTGTCTCTAATGGGTTGGCTAACTTACATATATAGTCCATGTGTGTAATAAACAATGAGGGGGAAAAGTATGCACCCCTGTCTTACACATGATCTAACTTCAAAGTGTCCTGTGTAACCTGCTGTTGTTGATGTAGAGACTTTTAATTAGGTTGGTTAGATGTTAGCTTACTCCGTATTTTGTTAATATCTCCCACAGTTGTTCTCTATTTACTCTGTTAATGCTTTTTCCTGATCAATGAAAGCTATGTACAAATTTTGATTGCGTTCTGTCATCTTTTCTGCTAGCTGTGTTAAGGTGAATAGAACGCATGACATCCTCTTTTTTTTTCGGAACCCCATTTGAAAATCGCTTAACTGTAGTTCTATTACTGGTCTCTGCCTTTTTTTCCCACAATTTTGGCTTATAACTTTCCTACATGGCTGAGAAGTGATATATCTCTATATTGATTGCAGTCTCTCTTGCCACCTTTCTTTTTCCATATTGGTACATTGACTGCCTGTTGTCAGTCTTCTTAGGCTTTTTGTTGGAGCCATGCTGCATTTAATATTCTGTGCAGCCCAGCCATGTAAATCCTGTTTCTCCTGCTGTTGCTATTATTTCTACTGGTGTGATATCTACCCCGGAGCTTTATTTCTTGGTGCATATATGGTTACTTCTTTGATTTCCTCTTTCATGATGTTGGGTTCAGTTTTTGTTGTTATTGGTAGTTGGTTCCATGTTTAATAGGTCTTCAAAATATTCTTTCTATCTTTGTTGCATATACTTTTGATATTGTCTGTTCATCAATGTCATTTATGAACTCAGTAGGATTGTGGTTTCCTTTTGTACTTTACTTTGTAGAAATCTCTTGTAGCTATCCTGATGTCACTGCTCCTATTCTGTCTGAAATCTGTTCATTTGTTTTACTTAGCTTCTTTGATCAAAATTTTACCATTTTTTTCTGAACAAAGGCATATTTTTCATATTCTTCTTGGTTCTTATTCTCACTCCAATTTCTAAACAGTTTCTTCTTTTCTTTAATTACTTTTGTAATTACTTTGTTCCACAACAGGGTGCTCTTTTTCCCTTCCTTTGTCCTTAGTTTTGTTACACATACTGTTTTTGAGATGTTGATTACTGTTTTCTTAAACTCTTTCCATTCTTCTTCTACTGTGTACACCTGCTAGGGAATTTCTTGAATTCCTCTGTTAGTTCTTCTAGGGGTTTTCTTGATTCTTGATCTTTTAATTGTTTTATTTTTATTGTCTGTTCTTTCTTGGTCTTTTGTTAAGGTCAAAATGGAGGTGTGAGATTGTGCTAACTACATACAACATACAAACAATCATGACAGCTATACATCGTTACCAATATGTTTATGTTCTATCTTTAATTTAGTTAATCTAAATACAACAATATATAATACAACAATATATAATACAACAATAAGCACTAAAGTTTACATCTGTTAGATGACTTCACAATTTCAAGTTAGACAAATCAGTCTAAAAATTGTGTAGCTAAAAGTTAAGACTCACATTTAGTCAATTCACATTAGATAACATGAGAAAATAGGAAAACTACATTGATCAAAAACAAATAAACACATAATACTGTACAAGATTAATTTGTAAAAAAATGTTATGAAGGTTTCAAATACCTTATAAAGGAAAATTAAAATAGCATTAATCAGATAAAAGTACAGCTGAAAAATGTGCTTTTGTTTTTCTGTGAAGTTCTGCCACAGATAAAGAACTTCAAATCTATTATTGACTGCACTTTTGTTAACTGAATCATAACTTTTATTTTATTTTGTTTTCATTTATGGTCATTGTTAACAAATGCAATACATGTTAATTACTGCAGCTGACACATTAAAGCTCTAATTAGCCTCATCAGCCATCTCTGAAACCACTCCAACAGAAAAACAATTGGTCTTCATTGATATTAATAGACAAATAATAGAGCATATAAATGTTAACAAGTCAACAAAGAGTTTGACTGGATGTCCATTAGTGATCTGCAGAAAAAATACATGTTATGCATCAATGCACTTGAAGTAAATGGGGCTGAGTGGTTAGTGCACTTGCTTCCTGTTCAGAAGGGAGTTGGGTTCAATTCCTAGAAGTACCTACAAAGTCTTGGTGTTCACCCAGTCTCTAAAAATAGGTACCAGAGATTTTTCTTGTAATTAAAAAAAGTTTGACCACATCACCCAAAAATGTGTTGCTGATCATGGAAAGATATGGTCGCTAACATTATATTTCACATATGCTGAGCATGGTATGGAGGAAATCTTTACTTTGCATTACAGTAGATGGGACTATTAAAACAAAAGAATGAGTGAGAGTACCTAGGAATGATAACAAATCAGATGGTGCAGAATAGCTGTGGCTAAGATTCATTCATTCCAAATAGTTCAAAAGATATTAAGCAACACATCTTTGCCACTTGAAATAAGAAATAAAATGTTCATAGTTATGCACAGCAAGTCTTCAGTGAATCCTGGACAATCCAACAACACAAAATAAAATCCTGGAGGCTAGAGAAATGTTGTTTTATTTAAGAATATTCCCAAATTATGGACACCTAAAAAAAAAAAAAAGAAAAATGAAGATGTTCTAAAAGAGTCCAAAGCAGACAGAGAGTTTATTACTGACATCAGGATGAAATCATTTGTTGACCATGTAATGGGAAGAGAACATTGGAGCACATTGTGATAACTAAAGAAGTAATAAATAGTGAGATGAAGAGAGAGAGGTAAACAGACAGAAAATACACCAGACAACTTAACTTGAGAGAGTGCCATGGCAAAAAGTCAATAGCAGAGCTGAATGAAACTGCAGAAACAAAAAGGTGTGGAAAGGCACAATCACCTACACCAGCTGGCATCAACCAACTCTAACAGCCTCTCTCATGACCAATCAGATCTGACACCACACATTTTAAAACTCAATAAATATCTTACTGTAAAGTGAGGTCTAATAAATTAAAATATTAGTAGTGCATCTGATGAGTTTCCACCATGAAACAGAAGGCTATGTGTCACATATGACCTAGAGCTATGCCAGTAGTATCAATGCCACAAAGGGGTCACTCAAGTTGGAGAGGTTGAGACCAGACTAAGAAAGAAACAAAAATGTTGAAATCAGAGGGATTGGTCTACATGTTTAATGTAAGAGTGCAACATAATTCTTACTATAGCAACATCACAATTTAAAGAGAGCAATATAATGTAAATCGCTAGATGGCGAGAGCTCTGGGTCCTCTGCCATAAGAAGGTCCAACCAACATTAATTGTATGAAGAAAGAAGGCAACTCACAGTTGTTTGTCATCATTAATTTAGTTGTTTTGCTCAATTGCTTCTTTTCAGAAATATAAAATGTATATGTTTCTTCAAATTGATTAGAAAAAGTTAAATGTTAACAACATTTGTGGTTAAAAATCGAATATATGCTTGTAACACCAGACAGTCTCAAATTTGTTCATCTATGAGATATTTGTTAGTTAAAAGCATTATTATTCTACCACAATCTTTATACACAAATTACTTCAGCTAGAGATGTCACATTTTCTATGGGGTCACAAAATGAAATCACTTCTTGTAATACAACATTTAAAACATGAGTGGATTGTACTAAATCAGGGCATTTTTCACACATAAATATTGAACGATTTCCTAAACTATAACTAAAAAGTCATTTAGTGGATAAAGCCAATAGCTGTGACTTGTAGCCGCCACCACCACCAGTACAGATCATCAGCCTAGAGATGATCAATGTTTTCTTGTTTTAAGATTGGCATCTAAAAGTGCATGCAGAAGACCTCTGCCAGTAGGCATGGCACTTGATGATGATGATACCATTATTAACTATAACCTGTCTGATCATCATTTTCACAACAAACTGCTACAGAAGATCAACTTTACCACTACAGCCAGCACTATGATAAAAGTCTCATCAGTAACCAATCTTCAACACCTACAGATAAACACATTCAATTTACAACTGCTTCTCTTCTCAAACAAAATGAAATAATTTATTGACTCAACTGTTGAGAATTCCACTCTCAGCACAGTTGTATCACATGTCTCACTCCCCTACCATTTATTTAGGATTCGTTTTTACTTCAAAATCAATTTTTCTATAATCTGGTTTCCTGTATTTATCGATTTTTTTTTTTTAAGTGGACTCAGGTTTTAATAATGTTAAACTAGATTTGTTAAGATGACCAACAAATTAATCAGATTCTGTGAGTTTTAAGTTCTGTCGCAAATTGATTTTGAGATAGTTCTGAATCACAATGTATTGTGGCATGTTTATATGATATTTTTTATAACACCATATCTGCCAAAGCAAATAAACACGAACTTCTAATTACTCTAATTCATCTTGTACTATTGTAATAACATCATGGAGACAACAAATAAATATCAATTCCCAGCTCTTCTAACACACTTTATACTATTGCACAATATCATATCAGTGTCACAACAACAAACGCCAACTTTTAATTACTCTGTACTATTGTGGCAGCATCATTAACAAAACATATACAAATATATTTTAATAAACTATACCATTGTTATGGCTTTTTCCTATTTCTGGATTGCACAGAGGGTTTCCTATGGACATGAGAATAAAGGCCACATGCCCAGTGCAGTCATCATGAGGTGTTCAGGTCAGAGTTTTTATTTCAAACCTCAATAGTTGTTAAAACAATATAGATAAAGTCCAACTTCTACTCTAACTTATCTTGTGCAATTCATAATTACTCAAACTCATCCTTTACAAAAAATATATAAAAGGTAACAACTGCCTCCGTGCCATAAAATGTAGAGAGAATGTGCTATGAAGTATATCCATATTCCCCAGTGATCTAATGGCACATATTAAGAGTGATGTGCTTGCTATCAAGCCAGACTGACATATTTTCACACGGAAAAAAATCTGTGGTACCTATTTTCAGAGACTGGTTGAACTTAAAAACTGTATCAGACAAAAAAATTGCCACATCTGGGAAGCAAACCCAGACTCTTTCTAGTCATTGTGATTTCACAAACCACCCAGTCACCCTGACTTTGTGACTTACCTTATTCTATTGTGAAAACACATTGCCAAATAAATAATTCATTTTAATTTATTCATATTTACAGTGCCTGTGTGCATGTAATTATACGAGGGTTGTTCAAGTCAAAACAGGAAATTTTGTCTCTCTAGTGTAAGACATAATGAAGAAATGCTGCATTGGTAACAAAGGCATCGAATGGATACAAGAAAACCATTTGGAGGACCTTGACTTTGCTGATGACATGGTCCCCATCAGCAGTCAGATAAAAATGATGCAGGAAAACACAAATGAACTATCATCAATAGCCAGCAAAATTGGTGCTTGAGATCAATCAAGAAAAGACTAAAATCATGAAAAGCTTAATTCCAACAGATAACAGAATATACATGGAAAACAAACCAATGGAAGAGATCGATCACTTTATCCATCTTGGAAGTCACATTGTTCGGGAAGGGGATACAAGTAAAGAAATTAGAATCAGAATAGCTAAAGCAGCAATGTCTTTCAGAAGCCTTGAAAAGTTGTGGAAATCAAAACTCATCAGCATAAACACAAAACTTAGACTATTCAAATCAAACATACTATCAACCCTTATGTGTGCATGTGAGAGCTGGAAAACAACAAGAGACACAGAAACAAAGTTGAATGCATTAGAAAATAAATGTCTAAGGAAAATACTTGATATAGCGTGGAAAGAATTCAAAACAAATGAGGAAATTAGAGAAATCGCCAATCAACCACCAATATCTTCTGTAATCAAGAAAAGACATTGGACATGTGATGACGAGAGATGATAACCGAATAACAAAGCAAGCCCTCATGTGGGAAACAACAGGTAAAAGGAAATGAGGCTGATCCAAAGAGACACTGAGAAGAACATTGATCAGAGAGGCAAGAGCAGCAGGAATTGGCTCCCTCAATGAGATCGAGTTGTTTACACAGAATAGAGACAAATGGCGAGATTTGATAAAAAGTCTTTACAAGGATTGAGACTGCTAGAATAAAAATTTAGAAAAAGAGAAAGTATCTGGGTCTATGCATTATGGGCCAGCCATGGCTTGAAAGGTCAATGGATAGATAGACAGATAGAGAACACAATAAATCCTTACAAACCAGAGATGACTACAGATTGTATCAAGGGCTATACAGATGGAGCTGGTGGACTGCCATTTCTAAGACAAGAAGAAATAGAATTAGCTGAAGCAAAAAAGTTAATTTTAAATGGTGACAAAAGAAAACTAAGACCAAGAAAAGATTAATTACAAACAAATATAGATGATTGTCATTATCTCGATGCAATACCAAGATTGTAGACGATACTGAACCTACGACAATGGAGACTGTACTTTATCACCAATGATGGTAGACTAACAGACACAACGAATATTAGTTATCAGAGAGAGCAAAAGAATCATATTCTACATGTTAATCTATCTATCTATTGACCTTTTGAGCCGTAGCCGACCCATAGGGCATAGACCAAGATACTCCCTCTCTTATCTGAATTTTTTGTTCTAGTAGTTTTCAATTCTTTTAAAGATACATGTTAATACAGGTGACATATTGACATAACATACAGAAAAAAAAGGGTTGCTTAAGGACAATTATTAAAATTGTTTTAAGAAAAGATCTTCAAAATCAATATGGCTACTCCTTGCCTTTAAGGTACGTTGGTTGCTTTCAATAATTTTTAGAATTTAAGATTTCTATTATGGGGGTTAACCTGGAAGTAGACTGTTGCTAGATCATACTAGATTTTATCATCTGAAAAGATATGAAGTTATGTTACTTGAATTCTCGATGACAGAATGGCTACAATGTGTCTTTTATCTATCTATCTTTTGTTGAAGCATTGTTTATATCTGAATTGTTATATCTTTTCTTAATGTTATTTTTGTGTGTGTAGTTCTTGCATTGCCTGTAGTGTTGTATCTATGGGTCAATTGGTTTTCCTCAGTGTACTGCATTCTTGATGTATGTGTTCAGCAGTCTGGGTCCCCTGTTCATGTGAATGAGGTTTCAATCTCAAATTGTGTATACATGTAACTATGTAGCTTATTGTGCCTAGTTCTGAGCCTTATAATGATAGCTTGTTCCCACAAGTTATGCTACATAAGTTACATTATGGTAAGCATCTTGATTTGGAGTTTGTGGTATTCTTATTGATTTGATTATTTGTTTCAACTGATGGTATATAACTGGTGCATTTGGTTGTTTGCCTGCTGCACCTTCCTCTGCCAGCTGGTCTGCTTTCTCATTTCCTGATATTCCACAGCCAGATGAGATCCACTGGAGAGTGACCTTGTGATGCTTGCAGGGTTCAGTCGGTAAGGTCTGCAAATGTGATAATTATTTGGATTGTAGTGCCTGAAGTGCTTTCTTGCATCTGTCTGAAACACTACAGGCTGTGGGCCAAGATTACTGTCAAGTAGTTTTTTTATTAAAAAAGTTATCGACTTTGCATCATATTTGTGATGGTATTTCCCAGTTGCTATTCAATTTGTATCCCTACTATTATTTGGATATTCTATGTACGTTCCTGCTCCCCACTCTTTACTGCAATCAGTGCTGATCCATCTGTGTGTGCGCATGAACCCAGAGATCTTGTGGGTATTCTTCATCCAAGAAAATGTGAGTGATTGTTTTATCCTGCATGCTTTTCTGTTACACCTTGTAAAGTATTCCTTTCACTACTGTATTGACAGCACTGATTCCTCTGTCTAGGAGGTCTGTTGTGGCTTGGGCAGTAGGGGGCTGACAACACTTGGTACATCAAGTGTTTAACTTGGTGGATGAAATTGCTACTGTCCCAGTGCAAGATTTTGGAATCGGTCATTCACTGGATGTCTCAATGTCTATTTTAATGTTTCTCTCCCTCTTGAGAGAGAATAAAACCATCAGACACGGCCAGGTCTCAACAACTTTCAGACTGTAAAACCTTAGACAGTTTTCATTGAGACCTCCATCAAGCAATTTATAACCACAAGATAGACTTTCTCCACACCGAATGGCTGCAAAAGATACTGACACACACACCAGCCTAACCAATAAAGTGATGCACAATCTGGCAAGAAAAAAGGTGCTATGGGAATTAAAGCCAGATTGTGTATCCATGCAGGTAAATGAATAAACACATATCAATCACTCAGTCCTATGAAGATAAACACATATCGTTCACTCAGTCCCATGAAGATAAACACATATCAATCACTAAGTCCTATGAAGATAAACACATACTGTCCACTCAGTCCTATGAAGATAAACACATACCGTCCACTGAGTCCTATGAAGATAAACACATACCGTCCACTGAGTCCTATGAAGATAAACACATACCGTCCACTGAGTCCTATGAAGATAAACACATATCGTTCACTCAGTCCTATGAAGATAAACACATATCGTTCACTCAGTCCTATGAAGATTAACACATATCGTTCACTCAGTCCTATGAAGATAAACACATACTGTCCACTCAGTCCTATGAAGATAAACACATACCGTCCACTCAGTCCTATGAAGATAAACACATACCGTCCACTCAGTCCTATGAAGATAAACACATACCGTTCACTCAGTTCTATGAAGATAAACACATATCAATCACTGAGTCCTATGAAGATAAACACATATCGTTCACTCGCCTAAGTGAGAGTATTGAGTTGTTTTTGGTCCCTCATGAACAGTTTGTGCTTTTTTGTCCATCAAAAGCCAGAAAAGATGACAACAAACTTTTATGCTTGTAAAAATCCAATTTGTCTAGGACATAAAGTTAATGTTTGTTCTGTATGTGCCCCTTAATAAATTATTTTAAATTGTAGTCCTTCTAAAGTGTTATTGTTTCAAAGATTTGTACCAAAATGTCAATAAAAAATTTTTTCTCCAAGTTACAAAGGTTTTTATATTTGTAGTAAATTTTATGATGGTGTTCTAAAAAAGTTACTTACATTCAGGAATCATATTCTATGGTTAAACTAGCTGACCAATTTCAAGATCTATTCTGTTGTTGTAGTGTTCTCTGGTAGTATTTCTCTAATCTCTGCATTCCCTTCCAAAAAAGTAATGATAACTTGCTAATACTCAGCTAATAAGTGGCTCAAATGGAGAACCACTTTTCCTTTTTTTTTTTAATTGTCAACAGAATGTATCTGACAAAGTCAATATGAGTGAGTCAGTAACTCTCTTACTTTAGCTATGTTGACAAATTGGGACAAGGTAAACTGGGATTTGTTTACTGACCAGGAACAACAAGTTGTGTTACTTTTCAAAATAATTGCTAAAGTGTGCATTCATTTTATCTATTATTTCTTCACACATGGCTATGGATACCAAATGCATATTTCATTCCACTATTTTATGAATGAAGACTGCCAATTATGCGCGGATACTTTTTTCAATCCATTTTTCTTTAGGAATTCTACAGTCTACGAATACTCTAGAATACTTTAGTCATCGGGCGAACGTAAGCAAGCAAGCATTTTGCTTCTAATTAAATAAAAATGTATTAAAACAGTATTTATATTTAATTCAGTGTCAATTTTTAGATAGGTATGGTAAATTTCTAGGTGATATTGACACCCAATTAGTTATTTTCATTGACACCCATTGGCTATTAAAATGACCTCACTCTCTCCACCATTAAATATGGCTTGCACAATCTGTCTCGGAGTGTTAATGTGTTGAATTTTATAGCATTGTCAATAAATCTGTAAAGTTGTAGTCAATATGGATATTAAAATTTGGTGCCTATTTTTACATAGGTAAATTTCAAGTTGATATTGACACCCAATTTGTTACTGTTGACAATTAAAGGACCCCACCATTTTCAATATTTGTTACTATTAAACAATTACTTAGTCTACATCATGAGACTTGACCCTAATAGAAGTGAGCATAACATGAATGTAATCCTAATATCATTAGTTAGGTATGTAGATTTATCCAACTGATTATGATGACCAAATCATAACAGAAAACACAAATTTGAAAAATATCACTTTAAAATGAACTTTTTTTTATAATCGACGTACAGACATGAATGAGGTATCTTTTTTTACATTTGAATCAAGGGCTATCTTGCTAAGTATGTTTTAAATTGTAAAAAAATTATTTTTACCAAAGTACCTATTGCTATCAGGGAGCCTCGATAGCTCAGTGGTTAGTGAAAGGACAACAAAGGACAAGAGGTAGGGTTAGATCCCAACTGATGGTTTCCAGGTTTATCCAGCCTTAAATGGGTACCAGATCTTTTTCTGGGAAAGTAAAGCAGCACAGGCATAATAGAGACCACATTACCCCAAAAATCATGTGCTGAAGGTCTGTAAAATTTATGGTCACTAACACCATATTTCCTATACACCATTGGGCATGATGTGGGATCTTTACTTTTTTACTACCTATTGCTATCAGTCATATATACTAAATATAACTTTTTTGTACAACAAAGTGAATTAATCTATATAACTTTTACTGTAACAACTCACTGTGACCTACACTTCACTGTCAGTAGCCAGTGTATCTATGAGATACTATCATTATACTAAGTCAGTAAGTGTAATTTAAATACTAAATTTAATTTATACCTAAATACTCTTCAGTACACTATTCTACTATACATTACACAATACTATAGTTGAGCTGCTACTAAAATTATTATACTAGGATATCATCATCAAGTACCATGCCTGCTGGCGTAGGTGATTATGTCTCTCCACAATTTTCAATCTCGACAGTTATTTATCATTTCTGCTGTTGACCTTCTGCCAAGCCATTCTCTTAAGCTGTCTGGTATCTTTTCTCTTTGCTTCCTTCTATATCTTCGTCCCTCAATTTTCCCAGTTGTTCTCTTCTCATTACATGGCCAAAAAATGAGGATTGTTTCTTCCTAATATTGAAAATTAACTCTCTTTTTCCTTTGGCCTCTTTCAGAATGTTTTCATTACACTTTTTAGCTGTCCATGGTATTCTCAACATTCTTCTGTAAAACCACATTTCTACAGACTCTAGTGATTTTCTTGTCTGTTGTCATATTGTCCATGATAAACATCCATTTGTTAAGACTGTCTCTACACAACATTTAAGAACTCTTTTTATTGTTTCTATTGTCATAAATGGATTGCATAGTATCTTCCTCATGTTTTGGAAAGATGCTTTTGCCTGAGCCATTCTGCATCTCACCTCTGATTTTCCATCTGAGGTTAACAAAGTTCCCAAATATTTAAATTAATTTACCTGTTTTAATATTGTTCCACTTGTCTTTATTTTGCACTGAGGTGATGTCTTTTTCTTTGTTGTTACCATTACTTCTGTCTTTTTGCCATTAAGGCTGAGGCCTTTATTTTTGATTTCTTCCACTATAATGTCTAACATTTCTTGTAACTCATTTTCACTCTTAGGGATTAAGACTGTATCATCAGCATACCTTAGATTATTTATATTATGACCTCCAATTGTTATTCCAGGCATGCCCCTTATGGATCTTTAAAAAAATCTCACTATAAATATTAAACAAATCTGGTGACAGCACACAACCTTGTCTAACACCCTGTTTTATATGTTGCAACATTCCCAATTGGTTTCCAGTTTTTATGGCCACTGTTTGTTGCCAGTTTATGTTCTTTATTATTCTTAGATCTTTGCTCTCTACGTTTATGCTTTCTAAAGTTTTGATTATTTCTTGGTGCTTTACTTTATCAAATGCTTTGGTATAATCTATGAAACATAGGTATAAATCTGTTTTCACCTCTATGGCCCTTTCTACTAAAGATCTTATGATGTATATGTCATTGCTCCCTTTATCTCTAACAAAACCACATTGTTCATCACTAATTTCTGGACTGATTTTGTTTCGCACTCTTCGCATGATGATTCTTAGTAATATCTTGGTCATGTGACTCATAAGGCTTATTGTGCGATGATCATCGCACCAGATTTCTTTGGTAGGGCTATGAATATTGATTCAAGCAGGTCGTCTGGTATATATCCGGTGTTGTAGATACCATTCAATATTTTTGTTATATCTATTCCAAAATCTCCTATGGCTTCAATCTCTTCTTTAGTTATATTATCTGGTCCAGGAGCTTTTCCTGCTTTCATATTGCGCAAGGCGTCTTCCACTTCTTATTTGAGTATTTCTGGTCCTTCTCCATTATCCTTAATATTTACTTCAGTTTGATCATCATTATAAAGATCTTTAATGTATTCTGTCCATCGTTCCCTTATGCTTTCTTGTTCAAACAACAGTTCTCCTTCCTTTGGTCTTAAACATCCAGTTTTTTTATTGTGTTTTTTTTCCTGTTAATTCTTCAATTTGTTTGTATATAGCTTTGCCATCTCTGTTTTAGCCATGCTTCTTTTGCTTCATTGCATTTTATTACAATTTCTTTATTTAATCTCTTATACTCATCTTTATTTCTTCTTCTTGTGTCCATTAGCTGCAAAATGTCATCTGTCATCCATTTCTTTCTTGAATTTGTCCTCACTGGTGGTATGAACTCTTTTGATGTTTGTTGCATTAATTCTTTTAGCATTTTCCACTGTTCAGCAATGCTTTGTGTCTTCTCTATTGCATTGTACCGGTTCTGAATTGTGATTTTATATTTGTCTTGCAACTTCTTGTCTGATTCGAGTAAATCTAAATTTAACTTGATGTTAACTGAGGTTCATTTTGTTGCTTTTAATTTTACTCTAAGCTTTCCCACAACTGGTACATAATCACTACTGCAATCTGCCCCTGGTCTAGTTTTCACACACACACCAGACTGTTTCTAAATCTATTGCTTATCATTATGTAATCAATTTTATTACATGCACTGTCTTCTGGGCTTTTCCATGGCCGCCTTTGTAAGATTTATCAATTGTTTCCTCTAGACTGTCTGCTGTTGGTGCATAAACTTGTATAAGATTTATATCTATTGGCCTTCCATTCAATTTCACTAAAAGGCCTCTGTCAGATATTGGGTAAAAGCCTTTCACTGTTCTTGCTCTTTCTGCATCCAAGATGATACCTACTCCTCTTTGGTGTTCAGTACCTCCAGAATAGATTATTTTATGTTCATCAGAATATATCGCCCCTGATCCAGTGTATCTCATTTCGCAAAGTCCCAGTAAATGTAAACCCATTCTTTTTATTTCCTGTTTGATGTTTTTCAGTTTACCCTTCTGCATGAGTGTTCTCACATTCCAAGTTCCTATCTTAGTATCTTTAGAGTCTGTTTTTATCTTTATAATTATTTTGCTTACAGTTACAGTAGCTTGATGACGATCAGGTATCACCTGTAGCACATGATGTCCCAACCTAACGAGGGTTTTCGATATAGTAAATATAGTTAACTGTTAAGTTAAGTATAATCTATTATGTGATGTAGTCATGTATGACTGTATGAGTATTATTATTCCTATTATTCCTAGACTACAGACACCACTTCTTAGACTACATAACAGTCACAGCATTTCAGTCACTTAGATAGAATTTAGAAGCTAGTGCCTTAATAACTTATAGCGGTTTAGCCTTAGCATTTTTAGGTGTAAAGTTCGTGTACTGTTAGAAGTTATCTCAGTTCTGCTACTCACACCAGCCAACTGTAGTTAAAAGTCAATGTCTGAAGTGAATGTGAATGGTAGTCACTGTGTACTGTACTGTATACTGTATAGTACACTAGTACAGTGTGAGTGTATCATACAGTATCACTAGTATCAGTGTAGTCTAGTGCAGACATTCTCTGATTCTGAGGACACTGGGAGTCAGTCTAGTCTGTGTCATTGGTAGTAGTTAAGTCATATCAATTTAACTGACTTTTTTAATGTTTTGAACATAATTTGAGCAGCCAGATCCATGAGTAACGTCTGTATAATAGTGTATAAACTATAAACTAACAAGTATCCGGTCCGGCTATCACTCTCAATCTCATCTGTCTATCTCTGACTATCTCAACAACTATCTGCTCTCAAGAGCAGTTATTATCCACCAGGAATTCTGAGTCCCTAAACAAAATTTAAAAAAAAAACCAGACACGGAAATACGCCTGATTATTACAATAAAAACATTGTCTTACCTGTTACTGTTGTTACTTGGTCTTAGAATTGCTTTATTTCTATTTATCAGCGAATCACTACGAAAACCGCTGCCATCTTCGTACGTGACGTCACGATTTTGATAGAATAACAAGCTAAAATTGTATGCATCTTCAACATTGTTTAAAAAGAATACAGATATAAAATATAATAAATATTTTTAAAATAAATAATTTTATAACCTTTTTGTTCATACATAGTTCCAATTTTTGTTTATAAACGATTTACGACGTTTAAATGACGCCTATTCATTTATCTGTATCACCTGGCAATAATGATAAACCGCAATATCTTTTGCCCATATATACCACATTTTATTGGTACAGTTCTTCATTCATTCTTTGGGTGTCGTCTATAAGTCGTCTTCACATCGAAGGTTCGCTACCATGGAGCGCCATTTGACACTGCCTTTTGTCTTGATGATGCATGTCCATTATTGGATATTATCAGTCAACTTTAGTCTTGATCTACCTCGCCTACCTTGTACCTCCTCTTCCAAGATGACTTTTACAAGGGTACTATGTCTCTTTCTCATGCCTACAAAATTGCACAGTTCTTCGACATCTCGTCATTCATTATTGAGTGCCGTCTCCGCATCGAAGGTTGGCTACCATGGAGCGCAATTCCACTCTGTCTCTTGCTTTGATGGTGCAGTTTGTCATAGTTGACTTGTCCATCTTTTGGTGTTACTCGTCTATGTTAGTCTTGGTCTGCCTCTGCATCTTTGTATTTTCCCTTACAATATTACATTTATTAGCCTGTTGTGTCTTTTAACATGCCACAAAAATTTCATTTGTCTTGTTTTAATTGTATTTAGTAGTTCTCTTTTCATTTTTAGTTGTTTTAAAACTTCATCGTTTGTTTTCTTTTATTTTCATCCAATTATATTATTCTTCTCATCATGATCGAGTGCCATCTCCGCAACAAAGGTTGGCTGCCATGGAGCGTCATTCTGTTCTGTCTCTTGCTTTGATGGTCTGGTTTGTTTTCTTGTCTAATGTCCTTGTTTCTGCAACATACAGGAATATTGAGAAGATATAACATTTTGCTATTCTTAGTTTTAGCACTGGTGTTATTTCATTTGATGCTATATAGTATATTTTTCATGGCATTAAAATTACTTTTTGCCATACCTATTCTTTTGTTTATTTCAGTAATACATTTTCCATCACTGGTTATAGTATGTCCCAGGTAGTTGTAGCTCTGAACTGTCTCTAGATGTATTCCTTCAACTTTGATATTTATTTGTAGGTCTTGAGAATTTTCTTTATTTATGATCATAGTTTTAGTCTTTTTGATATTCATATCTAGTCCATATTATTTGCATGTCATGTTTATTACAGTAAGTAATTGTTGTAGATCTGTAGGATTTTCTGCTATAGTCCGTTCACAAATTCATAATCACACCTGAATTAGTTTTGCGTGATAACCGCTCGTTATTTTGGTTTCAAATTTTGCATGCAATCTTAGAATATTGATGACGCAAAGATTTTGGTATTTTTTTATTCCACAAACACAACAGATTTTGCACATCAGCGAATTCCTTTGATCTTTTATGACGATATCACACAAGTTTATTCAAATTTTAGAGTTTACAGTAATCGTATTAAATTTTCCAGTTTACTGCAATTCTTGTCAGAGGCGTATCTACATAGTGCTTAATTGTGGGTGTTGTTCGTTATGTGTATTTGCAAACATGAATTCAATTGGTTACACTTAGTCTTGTTCTTCGGTCACCATTAGACCCCAGGACGCCCTAACTGCAGTTGGAATTGAATTCATCTTAATTTTAATCATTCCGAATCTGACGATTCCAAGAAGTTGATAATCATTACTGGCTGGAAAAATAGTAATCCATCTCGTTTCCAGTACTCATCTTCCACGCGCAGCACATGTTCAACACACTTCTTCCAGAACGGAATGTCTATTTTTGAGAGAGACTCGCGTGTCAAAACTTCAACATCACACATTTTAAACGTCCTGTTCTGTTCTGCAACTTGTCCTTTGACGTGAGCCCAGACAAGTTCGATTGGATTAAGGTGCGCATGATATGCAGGGAGTCGAAGAGAGGTATGGCCGTATTTCTCAATGATTTTGTCAACATGGTACACCTTTTTCTTATTAGTATTCTTCACAAGTTGTAACAATTCGGGTTTTAAATATGTGTCGTCAAATTTGACATTTTCATTCGCAAGCCATGTCCTAATTTGCTCTTTTGTATTTGATGCAGTAGGCACTTTGTCTTCCTCTGATACGACATTGTGGTATGATGCATTATCCATGACTATGCATAAAGGTCTCTCCAGGATTGGTAAAAGATCGTTCTCCAACCAGTGCCTGAAAATGTTTCCATTCATTTCAGTATTTTAGTCCCTACCGTCGGTACTTTTTGATTGAAAAATATGTCCCGCATCATGGACAAGGCCGTTTTAAGTGCTTCCAGCATGCGTTAATATAATGCGCTGGCCTTTGCTGCTCGGAATTGTTCTTTTGAGTTTGCCATTTACTAACTGCCATTCTTTAGCATAAGTGTGGTGTGCGTTGACCCATGATTCGTCCAAATATACAATATCATACCGTTCACTCCGCGGCTCACGGATCTATCTCAGGTATTTGCTTCGAGCAATGACCAAGTGTGGTTTTTCACAAATAATATTCCTGCCCACAACAGTTTTTCTGAAAGTGAAGCCGGCTCCTCGCACAATCTTCCATAGAGTACTTTTAGAAATGTCAATATTGCAGTCTGCATGCAATTTTAATTTCAAATTCCTGAGAGTAACAAGTACATTATTAGCAAACATTTTCAATACCTCACGTTTTATGACATCCATGTCAAAGCTGTCGACTTTCCTTTTCTTTCCTTGATTGACATGAGTGCACTCTGAGTCTTGTTTAATCCAACGAGAAAATGACGATCTATTAAGACCAAGCGCGTGTTGCGTTCGTCTCTCTGGGTCATGAATATCACAATATAAATGCCCCATCTTGGATTCCATAAGGAAGTGCTGATATAGTAAAAAAGTAACCTTTTGCATAGTTATAAATTTGCATTTCAAACTCATTGTAATTTAGATATAAATGTTGGTATTTAAAGTCAACAAATTGTCTACTGAGTCTTCACAGAATTAATAAAGATACGCCTTCCCTTCGGTAATTAATGCCAAGGCTGTGGTGCGTCATGGCGTTCAATAACAATTCAGTTTTGTGCATGGGATTTTCCTGAAGTTAGTGTTTCTGCAATAGCCAAACTATTTTACGTGAACGACCGCACCAAATTAATGTATATATCCTAAAATGGTGTCAAATTCGAACAGGGTGAATTTAATATAGCCTAAAGAAGAAAACTTTTAAACTAGATCACATTTCTCAGAGCAAAAAATATTTCTATAACGTCATCAATATTCTAAGATTGCATGCAAAATTTGGAAGCAAAATAATAAACGGTTATCACGCAAAACTAATTCAGGTGTGATTATTATTTTTTGAATGGACTATAGTAGTACAGTATCATCAGCATATCATAGGTTATTGATTATCTTTCCATTAATGTGTGTTCGCGATTCGACAGGCAAACACATAGTTGGACATCTTCAGCATTTGTTAGTTAGCAATCTTTGTGTGTTGTTTTCTATTACTGATGCTTTTACACCAACACTCAAGAGCCGAAAATTATGGTGGTCAGGTATGAAAGAAGAATGGATAACAACCGCATCTACAAGCACAATTGTTAGGGGAATTTATACAAGATGAACGGCCTGTTGCTAGACAAAATCCGAGATATAAATGTGTCTACATGGCGCCCCTGACGGAGATTTACAATGCTAAGAGAGCGTGGGGTGGAGGAAGGCCTTGAATAATCTGACCCCAAAAAAATCGTGTCAGCGAAGAACAATCAAGGGGTTTTTTTTTGAAGGCAGAAGGCACCAGAATGCTTTAGAGTTAACTTGTAAGAGTGTAGCGCTTTCAGGTACACATTTTCCTAAACTATGGTTGCCGCACACATACTTAAGATCAGGTCATCATCATCGTTAAACATCTGAACTCTCTTTGTCTACAGCTGTTCTCAGCTTCTGTTGCTGATTCCTACAAAACTTAAACTGATTTGAAATTGTTCTCTCTGCCCCCCCCCCCCTTTTTTCCCTTCCACCACCCCCAGCCCTCAATTGTTCCTGTTGTCTCTAAATATCTAGTCCATTCACAGAATTCTCATTACATGGCCAAAAATATTATGAGTTTTTGTTTTTTTTTTACTTCTGATGTTAGAAAATAGCTTTCTTTTTACTTTGGCCCCTTTCAGAACGTTCTCATTACTCCTTTAGAACAAAGCAACTCCTCATCATCTAGTGCTTTCTCCACAACGAAGGTTGGCTACCATGGATCGTCATTCTACTCTGTTTCTTGCTTTGATGGTGCAGGCTGACATAGATTGACTTGTCCATCTTTTGATGTTAGTCGTCCATGTTAGTCTTGGTCTGCCTCTGCCTCTTTTACCTTGTATTTCCCTTCCAATATTACTTTTAGTAGGCTGTTGTGTCTTTTAACATGCCCTAAAATTTCATTTGTCTTGTCTTAATTGTATTTAGTAATTCTCTTTTTATTTTCAGTTGTTTTAAAACTTCATCGTTTGTTTTCTTTTGTTTCCATCCAATTCTACCTATTCTTCTATAAATCCACATTTCAAAGGCTTCAATTTTCTGTTCTGTTTTCTGGTTTAATGTCCATGTTTCTGCACCATATAGGAATGTTGAGAAGATATAACATATTGCTATTCTTAGTTTCAGCTTTGCTGATATTTGTTTTGTTGTTGGTATATGTTTCATGGCATTAAAATTACTTTTTGCCATACCTACTCTTTTTTTTTTATTTCAATTTTACATTTTCCATCATTGGTTATAGTATGTCCCAGGTAGTTGTAGCTCTGGACTGTCTCCAGATGTATTCCCTCAACTGTGATATTTAATTGTAGGCTTTGAGAGTTTTCTTTGTTTATGATCATAGTTTTAGTCTTTTTGATATTCATATCTAGTACTGGGAGCAAACAGCAATAATAAAATATAACAAGGAGAACTCTACACCCATGGACATAAATAGAGGAGTAAGACAAGGATGCATCCTATCACCAAGTTTGTTCAATCTATACACTGAGCAAATCTTTAAAAACATCACTGAGATAAACATTAATGGAAAGATAATCAATAACCTAAGATATGCTGATGATACTGTTCTACTAGCAGAAAATCCTAAAGACCTACACTATCTCTAGATGTATTCCCTCAACTGCGATATTTAATTGTAGGTCTTGAGAATTTTCTTTGTTTATGATCATAGTTTTAGTTTTTTTAATATTCATTTCTAGTCCATATGTTTTGCTTGTTGTGTTTATCACATTAAGTAATTGTTGTAGGTCTTTAGGATTTTCTGCTTGTAGAACAGTATCATCAGCATATCTTAGGTTATTGATTATCTTTCCATTAATGTTTAGGCCTGGTATCTTTGAGATGTTTTTAAAGATTTGCTCAGTGTATAGATTGAACAAGCTTGGTGATAGGATGCAACCGTGTCTTACTCCTCTTTTTATGTCCATGGGTGTAGAGTTTCTCTTTGTTATATTTTATTATTGCTGTTTGCTCCCAGTACAAATTACATATTAGTCGTACGTCTGTGTCGTCTAGATTTTTATCCTTTAGGCGATCTATAAGTTGGTTATGGTGTATTCTATCGAAAGCTTTGGTGTAGTCTATGAAGCAGGCATATATTGGTTTGTTTACATCTGTGTACTTTTCAATCAATGTTCTCATGCTAAATATGGCTTCTTTTGTGCCACTGTTTTTCCTGAAATTGTTGCTCATCTAATTCAGTATTGATTTTATTCTGAATCCTTCCCTGCATAACTTTTAGTAAAATTTTTGTTACTTGGCTCATTAGACTTATTGTTCTGAAATCACTGCATTCAACTGCACCATTCTTTTTAGGCAATTCAATGAAAGTTGATGTTTTTAGTTCGTTTGGTATGTATCATGTATGGTATATGTCATTACATATGTCTGTGATTACTTCGATGCCAAAATCTTCTAGAGCATGTATCATCTCTATCTGTATATTGTCAGGTCCTGCTGCCTTTCCCTTTTCCATTGTTGTTATAGCTTTTTCTACCCCAGATTTCAGGATTTTATAGTTGTATGTATATTTTATAAATGGCTTTTTGTCCCTTTCGTCATGAAATAATTATGTTATATATGCTTGCCATCTATCTATTATATCTTTGTTGTCTGTTAGCATTCTTCCCTCTTTGTTTGCAATACATCCGTCTCCTGCAACTTTTTTGTCTTTATTAGTCATTCTCTTTATTTCTGTGTTCATCTCTCTTAAGTTTTGTTTACTTTCCATTGTTTCAGCTTCTAGACATCTTTGGTTGAACCAGTCTTCTTTTGCCTTTTTGCACATTCTCCGTATTTCATTGTCAATATCCTCGTATCTGACAGTGTTTTTCGCTTAACTTCTCTCTTCCATTTTTTTTCTAAGATTTTGTCAGTTATCCATTTTTGATTTTTGTTACTTTCCTTTTTGCGCATGGTGTTACAGGATTTTTGCATGCTGTTTTTTTATGCAATGCCATTTTGTTGTTACTTTTTCCTCAGGATTTTCTCTTCTGTACTGCTCAATCCCCTCTTCTAGCAACTTCTGATATGTGTTCTTTACTTGTACAGTATAAGTTTCTTTTACATCTGTCTGGTTTAACGCTGTTATATCTATTGGTGTTGCTGAAATAGTTTTTTGTTTGTTTCTCTTTAATTTGATTTTCATTTTTATCATTACAGGATTGTGATCTGAATTAATATCTGCCCCTGGGTAAGTTTTGGCTTTCTTGACGTTGTTCCGGAATCTGTCTTTTATCATTATGTAATCTATTTGATTCCTCTTCTTACCTCCAGGGCTTTTCCATGTGTATAATTTCCTTTTCTCTTGCTCAAAGTAGGTGTTACATATTATCAGTCTGTTTTCTTCACAAAATTGTATTAATCTTTCTCCTCTGTTATTCCTTTTTCCTAGACCATGATTTCCTATAATGGTCTTATATTTACCTTTTCCTACTTTAGCGTTCATATCACCCATTATAATTTGTTCGTCTTTATAGTCTTGAGTAGGTGCGTATGCCTGTATTATTGCTATATCAAATGGTTTTGCCTTCACTTTTACTAGTATAATCCTATCATTGTATGTCCAGAGTAGTATACAATGGTCCAACTATGTCGCATTTCTCCGTAAATTAACAAAGCTATATAGTAGGTGCGCGGCGCACCTAATGTACACGAGAAAGGGTCCATTTGGTTATCATTTAGGTGCTAAATTAACAAAGATATATAGTGTGGCGCGTGGCGCTCATAACACGCGTGGCGCAGGGGGAGTTAATCGGTCGTGCGGCGGCGGGCGGCGTGACCCCTCGTGCGGCGGGCGGTGTGACCCCTCGTGCGGCGGGCGGTGTGACCCCTCGTGCGGCGGGCGGTGTGACCCCTCGGCGCTCCGGCGGTCGGCGTGTTGACCTCTAGTCCCGGTGACCCCGGAAGTGCCCTGTTTATGTCTGGTGTGAGGGGTTTTGAACATAGTTTTCCACATTTTGGTATGGTACATGTTCCTCATGTTTGCACCAAACTTGTATCGTTTTTTGTACGATGCAATCTCGGGTGACCGCTTATCTCGATGACCTCGCTTATCGCGGGTGGTCGGGTGGCCGTGTGACCGCTTATCTCGTGGGGGCTTATCTCAAGTGGGTGAGCGGGGGCTTATCTCAAGTGGGTGAGCGGGGGGTGTCTGTCGGCGTGACCTCGCGCTCCGTATTTTAAAAATTCCGAATTATTAGCTATGGACACCAGTGGTTCTAAAACTTGTGTGTCAGCGGTTCTAAAACTTGCGCGCTCACGCCGGTTATCTCGTGTGGGGGTGCCTTTATGGGTCGAGTGTTATTAATATCATCATGTGTCAGGCTAGGGTGGGGAAAAGGGGGGTGCCTTTTTTGGTCTAG
The DNA here is from genome assembly GCA_032433765.1 of Megaustenia siamemsis. Classification (NCBI taxonomy): domain Eukaryota; kingdom Metazoa; phylum Mollusca; class Gastropoda; order Stylommatophora; family Ariophantidae; genus Megaustenia; species Megaustenia siamemsis. The sequence goes on along the minus strand of JAVIAB010000046.1, from coordinate 54,993,345 downwards.
TGTTAGTATCATCATCATGGTGCCCGGATAGGGGTGGGGAAGGGGTGCCTTTATTGGTCGAGTATTAGTATCGTTAGCATCATGTGTGAGGTGGGTACCAGGAGGCGACATGTAAAAAAAAATGCTGACAAAGCAATGACGTTGAAGGGGGGGGGGGTATTGTTAAGGTAAATACAAATAGCTCGCGGGCGTTGCTGGTTGGTCGGCACAGGGTGTGTTATTGTAGTATCAGCATATACCAGGTGTTATTATAGCGATTTTTAGTTACCCATCATCATCATGTGCCACCTCGGTCATCATCAAGTGCCACCTCGGTCATCATCATGTGCCACCTCGCTCATCAGCATGTGCCACCTCAGCGCGGGGGGTCGTCGCGGGTCGGCGCGGCTGGGGTCGTCGCGGGTCGGCGCGGGCAACATCATCATGTGTAGTGTGCTAACATTAAATAGTGACGCTCTCTCTCTCTCTCTCTCTCTCTCTCTCTCTCTCTCTCTCTTCACATTCACGGTAAAGCAAAACAAAAAGTCGCTCTATATTTCACATATATTTATTAATACAACAAATATACAACACATATGAGAAAATATATATATATTACTGTCCGATTGTTGATAATTTTAAGCGTCTGGGTTTCCTCCCTCCGGTTTTTGCGGTACTGTCTGTTTGTGTTAAATGTCTATCAAACACAGGGGCGTAGGAAGTTTCATTAGCCTTCACAACACAACCACCCTCCATTTTGCCAAAACCTTGATCAAAGCTGGAATAGGTAATTGGTGAGTCAGCTGAAACACCCGGGACATCCATATTGGCCGCCGGATCTGTCGTCTGATTAACAAGAGCGAGGTTCCCTTGGTTAACAAAAGGAGGGGGCGTGTAGTTGATGAGATTCGGGTTAACAAGAGATGGTATGTAGTTCTGCTGGTTAACGAGAGATGGCGTGTAGTTGATCTGGCTAAGGAGAGGTGGTGTGTAGTTATGGTGGTTAACAACAGGCGGCGTGTCGTTGATCTGGCTAACAACAGGTGGCGTGTAGTTGATCTGGTTAACGAGAGGTGGCGTGTAGTTGAGGTTAGCATAAGCGGTTAAAATGTCCTCTCGCATATCAACTAACGCGATAAATTCCTCTCTCGATAGTGTTATCCCAGTTCTGGTAGGAAACTTCAAAAAACTATCACCGCTATATGTCCTTATCAATGGTCTGTTACGAAAAACACAAACCGAGACTGCCTTAACGCCATCTTTAGACAATGGAACTACAGTCTCATTACCGCGTGACATAAATATGCGCCGATCACTGACATCAAACGAAATTATCGTATTCAAGCTACACGACTCCATATTCAAAGAAAACCAACACAAACCACCTGGTAATAGACGATGGTTATCTATGTGGGTGTGTGCGTGTACACTGATCGACTGGTGTTTTTATACCCGTTACGTTTAGCGGGTCGAATACCGTCTATTTATAGTAGCTAACGCAATATGTTATCAGGCGAGGTAATACGTTATCAGTCGTGTTGCGACATGTTCAGTGACTTCAGAAAGGGCCTAAACAGGGTGATATGTGGGAAATATGATGTGTGTGTGAAATAATTGTGTATGTAGGTGCGTCTAACAACTCGGCCTCAGGTAATGCGGCTTGAGACTAGGAAACTCCCCCTGTACTGTTTATATAGGATGTGGTTTTTTAAAATAAGTGTTAATTGAAGAGGGGAAACCTGGCGTGCTGACCTAAAATCACTCGTTGTTATTTTTATCGGTGGTATAAGCACTAAAGTTGGTAGCACTTGTGAGGATGGATCCCCGATGGAATCATCCTTTCACAGCTCTGATAGCTGGTCCTACCGGGTGTGGGAAAACGGTATTTGTGCAAAAGTTTATACAGAACCTTCACGAGTTAGCTGTCCCCGTACCGGAGGAAGTTATATGGTGTTATGCGGAATGGCAACCGATATACGAGACTATGAGGTCAGTGAGATTTATCGAGGGTCTACCAGACGTCGATAAATTGGAAGGTGGTAAGAAGAGAAGACTGATCGTCATCGATGACTTTATGTCTGAGACGGATGAGAGGGTAACACAATTATTCACCAAAGGTAGTCATCACAGAGATATTAGTGTGATGTACATTGTTCAAAATCTATTTGGAAAAAATAAAGAACATCGAATCATAAGTCTCAATACGCACTATTTAATTATTTTCAAGAACCCGAGAGACGGGAGTCAAATTATAAATCTGGCTAAACAAATGTACCCAGGACAGGTGGGGTACCTCCAAGATAGTTTTAAGGACGCGACAGCGTCTCCTCACGGTTATTTGCTCATCGATCTTCGTCAGGACACACCTGATAATCTTAGGTTGAGAACACAAATATTCCCAGGGGAGAGACAAATCGTCTACGTGCCAAAGTAGAGAATCATGTGTGATGAATCACTTAGACGGCACGGTGAAATGTTGAAATGTATGCGCGCCGCCTCGTCCGAGCGGTTTAAGAGCCATATTAAAAACAGCCTCTCCCAAACTCATTAACTTTTTGTGCGAGTGTTGTCATATCATTTTAAAAGGTGAAGTTAAGACTCACTCAGCGACAGAAGTGCGAGCTACGTCGACACAAGAACAAGTTGAGACTTCTCACTAAAAAGAAACCGAATCTTAAGCGGCGGAGAGAGATTCTACAAACCGGTGGGTTCATAGGTGCTTTGCTCCGTCCTATATTAAGTATTCTCGGGGGCGTACTAGGTGCGTAAAAATGGCCAAAAAAATGATATTGATGGATCCTCGATTCCTCGAGGGTCTTAAATAGACTACTAGTACGTATAGCCCACCCGAGGCGATCGGTGACATCTTGAGAGATTTAGATGATGAAATGCAACGTATCCTATTCCGAGATGATTTAGCACCCGCCGATTAGGCCAGAGTGTACCAACGTGCCCTGCATCAATATTTAACTAGATTGGAGCAGTATAAACGACGCTCATTGGGTTCGGTCGATCTCATTCACACAACACGGCAACAGAAAAAACACATTCCCCACCACCACCAATCAAAGTATCACCAGCGCAGACCAAGACACCACCACCACCACCAGCAGCCGAAACCCCAAAGCTAGGTAATGAAACTACTTCACCCGTAACCACGTATAAACTGAGACCTAAAAAAAGAAAGAGCGGAATACCAACAGCAAAATGGGAACGGTGGAGAAAATATTTAGACGTCATTACTTTGACCCTAGTTGACCAGGGACTATAGTGGTGCAACAGCCCTGCAACGTGACACCAAACTGGGACTCGCAAAGATCAAACAATGGTTGAGTCATCAGGATACCTATACCCTTCATAAACCAATTCGTCGCAGATTTGAAAGGCGTCCCATTATAACGAGTGGCCCCCAACAGCAGTATCAGACAGACCTAATTGATTTGAGACATTTGAAAAACCACAACGACGGATATTCCTATTTGGTTATGCCCCGGCTTGGACGGAGGAACTGTTTTCCATCAGTCGAGTAAATGAAACAAACGCCGTTACATATGTGTTGAAAGACGATAAGGGCGATGAGATAGAGGGGTCATTCTACACACCGGAAATTCAAAAAGTTGGAGACAAGCACGAGTACAGAATCGAGAGTATCATAACCGAGCGTCGCACATCCTTTGGGCGAAAAGAGAGTTTAGTCAAATGGTTTGGGTACGATTCCTCATTTAACAGTTGGATACCGTCCAAGGACATTGTCAGATACAAAAACTAGAGATGCGAGAAGAAGAAGAAGTGGTAACTTTTGGCGGAGAGCCCGATTTGCGAGCCGTAAACTCGGGAGTGAGGAGAGACGGCGAACCACGCTGCTGGGGTCGATGTTTGGGAAACTATCCCCCTACTTAGAACTTGTCTTTATTTGTCAAGTGGTAGTTATATATACAGTTGTAGCGGTCTCGTTGTTCAATCTGACCACCGAAAAGCCAGGAGGGAAAACTGTGGATAGCCCTACTGAGCAGCTGTTTGGGTTACATGCTACCGAATCCAAACTTGGAGAGGCGACGGTGAAACGAGTAAAAAAAAAAATGAGATTTATGTCACCCTACCCAGCAATGCCTCTATGGAACTTTTGAAGGATAATAACCCCGGCCACTTTTTCGTTAAACTCCCTCAGACCATTGCCATTTTGGCGCAGTATGAGATCGCACTGGTGGAGATACAGTTTCCGCTAAATTATTTCAATGTAATAGAGGGTGATGTCTGGATTCGGTACGAATCTCTCGCTAACGACGATATTTGCGACGCCAGATTTTATTTCAACGTGACATTGGAGCCTGGGTTATACACGAAACCCGATGCGTTCATCGGCGCGTTGAATGCGTCGATCATAAAAGCGGAGGATGAGTCGAACGGGGATGTGAAAGGGAAAAAAAAAATGAGATTCATTTACGCAAAAGATGTGAATAAAGCCATCTTGAAACTTTACGAAAAAGGAGTCAGTGTTACCATGAGCGACACTTTGAAAAACATGTTAGCCTTCCCCACGACCTCTATATCAGACACGGCTCCCACTATCTTCAGCGTGGGTGTAATGGACTTGGAAAGTGTTGCGAAGAATGTCTACGTCTACTGCGATCTCGTTTCCCCCAGACCGGTCGGGGATGTGATGGTGCCTCTCCTCAGGAGCGTGTCTGTTCTCAATAGAAATCACACTGCGGTGTTTCAGATCTACGATAAGCCTCACTATGTCCCCCTGAGTAGATTTTCTTTGGATACCGTGGAAATCCTTTTAGCCAACGAACACGGAAAAACCATTCCATTCACCAGCGGCAAGTCGCTGCTAACGGTACACTTTCGATTGAAGAAACATCTCGAGCTGGTATAATGGTGAGACACACCCCCCTTCGTCGAGATGTTGAGTTATACGAAGACTTTTACTGTTGTCAGGTGGGTGATGGGATGCCCGTGTTTATAGGAGGTCGAAGTCAGAGCGGTCGAGGAATCGGTAGTTTCTTCGGTGGAATCGGGAGGGCTATTTTACCCTGGTTAAAAACCGGCGGTAAGGCCTAGCTCAGAGAAGGATTGGGGACCGGTCTGCAGGTCGCACAGGACGCATTAGCCGGGAAAAATGTCGGTGAAGCTTTCAAAGAACGAGCTAAGGAGGCCGGTCAGCGGTTGATACACGGCGCCGTAGACCACCTGCGTGATAACAACCAATCCGGAAGTGGTTTACGACAAAGCAGAAAGCGAGTTATGAAGCTACCTCCACCAGGAGAACCCGTTACGAAGAGGATAAAACCGACAGCAAGACGGTTCCCCCTTCATTCGGTGCATAACAGCAGGAAGAAGACGAAGACGAGGGTGGCAAAGGATATTTTCGACTAATAATGTCCCTCATTCACCCCAAATCGTGCGAATGTCTTCACTCTGGTTTGGATTTATTTAGTGTTCCACCCACACAGACATCTCTAGACTCTGGCCAGTTTATTGAAATTCGTCCGATCGCAGCCTTGTCGCATAGCGCACCGATAGAGTTTTTCATTTCTGGAAACAGCGAGGAGTATCTAGATCTTTTCAACACGTTTTTGCAGCTGCGGGTCAAGATCACCCTCCCGAATGGTGATAGTGTACCACCCGATGCTGAGGTAGGACCAGTCAACAATTATCTGCACAGTCTATTTTCACAAGTCGATGTATCGCTAAACGACACGTTGGTTACACCGTCGGAGAATACCTATCCTTTTAGAGCAGTGTTTGAGGCTACGCTAAACTACGGGGAGGATGCGAAAACGGGATACTTGACGGCCGCTCTGTTCTACAAAGACACAGCTGGCCACCATGACGATTTGAAAGAAAATGAGGGTTTTAAAACACGGCACGATTTGACTTCGGGTAGTAAAGAGGTTGAAATGATGGGTCGTTTGCACTCTGATGTCTTTGTGCAGGATCGTTACATGTTAAACAGAGTCGATGTAAAGGTAAAACTCACGCCCTCTAAGGATGTGTTCAGCCTCGTGACTCACGATAGGTCTGCGGGTTATAAGAGTGTTATCACCTACGCCGCGCTCGTGGTCAGGAAAGCTAAGCTAAACCCCGCGATTAATCTGGCTCACGAAAAGGCTCTCTTAAGCGGGAATGCTCGGTACCCAATCAAGAGGGTGACCATCAAGACATTTTCCATCGCTAGCGGGATGTTCTCCCACAGTCAAGACAATTTATTTTTGTCTCAAACACCGACCCGTATAGTGATAGGTCTGATTACGGCCAGTGCGTTTAATGGTGTTTATACAGCTAACCCGTTCAATTTTCAAGACTTTGGTCTGATTTATATGAACCTGACTGTCGACGGGAAATGTATCTCGGGAAAGCCTCTAGCTATGGACTTTGAACGAAATCAATACGCGAGAGCTTTTTTCGGTACAAATCTGGCCATGGTAAAGACCCCGGGAATAACGTTGATTATAGAGAGTTCAAGGACGGATATTGTCTATTTGGTTTTGACCTCTCGTCTAGCCTACTGGACGGCTCCCATTTTGAGCTAGCCACAAGTGGACCCTTGTCGATAGAACTCAAGTTTGCCGCTCCCACAACTACTCCCCTACAAGTCATCGTCTACGCCGAGTTGGACTCAGTGCTCGAGGAGTCCAAGACAAGGCAGATTCTAACAGACTTCGCCGTTTGAGAGAGAGAAGATGAACACGATGGAGATTTACAACCTTTTGATGTCGGATATTTTCGTTCGACGTTGTTCCCTTGTTAGTGTCATTCCACGAAACCACTTACCCGCCAGCTTCGACCCAAAGGCGACCGCAGCCTTTGTTATAAACACCGACCCGGCACACGAACCCGGTGAGCATTGAGTGGCCCTCTTTTACAACGGGCTCGGCGAATGTGAGTATTTCGATTCCTACGGTTTGCCTCCAAGACATGTGGATATTTTAAACTTATAGAGCAAAACTCACACGCTCCATTCGTCTACAACCCGCGGGTGTTGCAAGATTTGTTTACCAACACGTGCAGTCTATATTGTGCTTATTATATACTTCTTAAGTGTCGAGGCGCGAAACTTAACAGAATTCTCATGCCTTTTTCAGCGAGACAGCACATAAACGACCGTCTCATTTATCGTTTGCTCGCCCCGTGGATAATTCGGCTTCGAGGGGCCCACGGACGCTTAGAATTATCAACAATCGGACAGTAATATATATATATTTTCTCATATGTGTTGTATATTTGTTGTCTTAATAAATATATGTGAAATATAGAGCGACTTTTTGTTTTGCTTTACCGTGAATGTGAAAGAGAGAGAGAGAGAGAGAGAGAGAGAGCGTCACTATTTAATGTTAGCACACTACACATGATGATGTTGCCCGCGCCGACCCGCGACGACCCCCCCCCCCGCACCGACCCGCGACGACCCCCGCCGCGACGACCCGCGACGACCCCCGCCGCGCCGACCCCCGCCGCGCCGACCCGCGACGACCCCCGCGCTGAGGTGGCACATGCTGATGAGCGAGGTGGCACATGCTGATGACCGAGGTGGCACCTGATGATGACCGAGGTGGCACATGATGATGATGTGTCACTAAAAATCGCTATAATAACACCTGGTATATGCTGATACTACAATAACACACCATGTGCTGACTAACATGCAACGCCCGCGAGCTAGTTGTATTTACCTTAACAATACCCCCCCCCCCCCTTCAACGTCATTGCTTTGTCAGCATTTTTTTTTTACATGTCGCCTCCTGTTACCCACCTCACACATGATGCTAACGATACTAATACTCGACCAATAAAGGCACCCCTTCCCCACCCCTATCCGGGCACCATGATGATGATACTAACACTCGAGCAATAAAGGCACCCTTCTTTCCCCACCCCTAGCCTGACACATGATGATATTAATAACACTCGACCCATAAAGGCACCCCCACACGAGATAACCGGCGTGAGCGCGCAAGTTTTAGAACCGCTGACACACAAGTTTTAGAACCACTGGTGTCCATAGCTAATAATTCGGAATTTTTAAAATACGGAGCGCGAGGTCACGTCGAGAGACACCCCCGCTCACCCACTTGAGATAAGCCCCGCTCGCCCACTTGAGATAAGCCCCCACGAGATAAGCGGTCACACGGCCACCCGACCACCCGCGATAAGCGAGGTCATCGAGATAAGCGGTCACCCGAGATTGCATCGTACAAAAAACGATACATGTTTGGTGCAAACATGAGGAACATGTACCATACCAAAATGTGGAAAACTATGTTCAAAACCCCTCACACCAGACATAAACAGGGCACTTCCGGGGTCACCGGGACTAGAGGTCAACACGACGACCGCCGGAGCGCCGAGGGGTCACACCGCCCGCCGCACGAGCGGTCACACCGCCCGCCGCACGAGGGATCACGCCGCCCGCCGCCGCACGACCGATTAACTCCCCCTGCGCCACACGTGTTATGAGCGCCACGCGCCACACTACATATATCTTTGTTAATTTAGTACCTAAATGATAACCAAATGGACCCTTTCTCGTGTACATTAGGTGCGCCGCGCACCTACTATATAGCTTTGTTAATTTACGGAGAAATGCTACATAGTAGGACCATTGTATACTACTGTCCAGTGACTTCTGATGTTAGAAAGTAGCTTTCTTTTTACTTTGGCTCCTTTCAGAACGTTCTCATTACTACTTTAGAACAAAGCAACTACTGTAATTACAAATACCAACTGTTATTGGCACCAAATGTGTAATGATGATTAGTTCATGAAATCTGTAATCGACACTCCCTGTATGCCCGCGGCGCCTTCTACAGTCCACGAGAATCACGATTTGTTTCTGTTTTATGGAATGTGATGATATAGTTCCGGTAAACTTTTTTTAGGAGAAAAAAGCCCTGAACTGAGCTCTACGAAATAATCCAACAATATTCACAAAGGAAATGTGAAGTCAGAGCTAGACAATAACAGTTGTAAGATAAAATTGATGAGACAATACAACACACATTTATATCGCCAATTCTACATTATATCATACCTATCATTCGAATATTGGCATGGCCAAAATGGTCAGTGACTCATAGCTGACTGCATCATATTCAGTGAAGCTAAACTAAACAATATCCTATTTCACTTTCATATTTTGAGTCTGGAAACATACGAAGCAATCTGGATAAGCGAGTAGATATCTTAAAACAAAAGAAACCAATCGTTAAAAAAATGCCTTGCTCAAGTTGGATATATAAGGCCCAAGATGAATAATATCGCAGAAGTAGAAGAAAACAAATATTGGCAGAAACAGCCACGAGAGAAGCTGCTCAGAGAAACTACACCTAGTAGTTGTTATCGACAATAGAACAGTATGCAAAGGTGAACAAAGCAGATGGGTTATATATTTAGTGCTAACCGTATTAATGTTCGCTATCTTCTTACAGCTTCCATTTGTGTATTATCATCATCAAATACTATGCCCGCTGGCATAGGTGAACATGTCTCTCCACAACCTTCGATCTCGACAGTTATTTATTATTACTATTGTTGACCTTCTGCTAAGCCATTTTCATAAGCTGTCTGGTATCTTTTCTCTTTGCTTCCTCTATCTCTTTGTCCCTCAATTTTCCCAGCTGTCACAATATATTCCAGCTGTTCCCTTCTCATTGCATCGCCAAAATGAGGATTGTTTCTTCCTAATATTGGATATTAGCTCTCCTTTTGCTTTGACCTCTTTCAGAACGTTTTCATTACTCTTCTTAGCTGTCCATGATATTTTCAACATTCTTCTGTAAAACCACAATTTTACAGCCTCAAGTGATTTTCTTGTCTGTTATCCTATTTGTCCATAATACACACCCATGTGTTAAGATTGGTTTTATATAACATTTAAGAAATCTTTTTCTTGTTTCTATTGTCAAAAATGGATTGCACAGTATCTTCCTAATTTTTTTGGGGTTTTGCCCGAGCTATTTTGCATCTCACCTCTGTTGTACATCTACCATGTGAGGTTGACATATTTGTGTTTACTATTATTAAATTGTTTTACTTTTAAATTGTCTAATTTAACTTCACAATTACACTGGTTGAAATCATCACGAACAAAGATTAACCCATTCCTCTCCAGACAATTAATTCATATGGGCCTATATCTCGTGGATAAAGTTTACTGACTCAAGTGTCTGCGTGTGCTTGCCCGACTGAACACATATCTGACTATATTCCAGCCCATGGTTGCCAGTCTTCCTTCATATGTCAAGGACACAAACCAATGCACTTAATATCTTCTCTTCTATCTCTCTCTCCCATGGTCGCTCATACCGACTTTTTACCCTTGATGCTTGCTCCCTCTACACCTCTATTCCTCACTCCGACGGCCTCTTGGCTCAACGTTTCTTTCTTGACCAGAGACAACACCCCTCTGTGGATACTGCCACCCTTCTCCGCCTTACTGAGCTTGTACTCAACACCTTTGAGTTCGATGGTAACTTCTATGACCAGGTTAGTGGAGTAGCCATGGGCACCAAGATGGGCCCCAGCTATGCTTGCCTGTTTATGGGCTACCTTGAGTACCAATTTCTCAATTCATATCAAGGTTCCCTTCCCATCATATACCTTCGGTACATTGATGACTGCTTCGGACTTACCGATCTACCTGAGGATGACCTCTCCAGGTTTATCGACCACATTGGTGGCTATCACAAAGCTATCAAGTTCACATCTTGTATATCCACTTCCTCTGTCACCTTCCTAGATCTTATCGTTTCTTTGGGTACTTCTGGCCTCCATACCTCGGTTTTCTATAAACCCACAGACGCCCATTGTTATCTTCTCTACACTTCATCCCATTCACCTTCTTGTCGTGATTCTATTTCGTTCTCCCAGTTATTGCGTCTCCGTCGCATCTGCCTGGATGACCAAGATTTCCTCCTACAGGCTCACCTCATGTTAGGTTTCTTCAGCCGCCGGCTTTATCCAGACTCGATCCTCCAGTCTGCCCTCAAGCGGGTCCTCCTTATCTCCCGTCCCGAGGCACTCACCTTTTCCAACCGCCCCCCTTCTGAGAGAAATATACTCACCCTCACATATCATCCTCACAACTTAGCTGCTGTGAGGATACTCAACCGCTACCGTTCCATTCTCCTCTCTGATCCCACTACCCGTCTACTTTTTAATGATCCCCCGATGATCGCTTTAAGCGCGACAGGAATCTGAGAGATATTTTGGTTAGGAGCCATCTCCCTCGCTCCCACCCTCAACACTTCGGTACGGCCCCTTGTGGTCGTAACTGTATCACCTGTGCCTATGTGCTCCCTGCTGACTCGGTCTTGTTCCCTAATGGACGGTTCGAGATCAAGCATAGCTTCACATGTGTGTCCCGCAACATCATTTATGCCATCATATGCCAACGATGCCACATGACCTATATTGGTGAGTCTGGGAGAAGATTAACGGAAAGATTTTGTGAACATCTACGTGATGTCCAACAAAATACTGGTACTCCGGTGTCTTCCCACTTCAACTCCCCTGATCACAAGGGCAAAGACGACATCCGTGTCACTGGTATTGTCCTTTGTCACTCTGGCGACCGCAGCCGCTATAATTTGGAAAACCGCCTCATAGTCCAGTATGGTTCGCTGACCCCGAGAGGTATGAATGTATCACACTCACACGCATAGTTTCCTTTTGGTTGCTCCTTCCCTTTTGCATAGCCTTCTCTACTGCACATATTTGGGTTCTTTGGTCTACTTACTATGCCATGCTATTTATAGTTCTTCTCTTCTAGTCCCTTATGAGAGACTTCGGTTTTCTCCTCTATAATTTTTTTTTTCTGTTCTCCTTACCCTTCATTTGTTTTTATTGTACCCCATTCTCAGACATCTCACTCTTACCGCCTTTTGAACACCTGTTAGTCTACTATTTCATTCTTTCTCCTTTGTGTTTGCACACCGACCCCTGTGTGAACTCCTCTGGTTCTGTGTGCATTTGCGCACATTTTTGCACGTTTCTCTACGTTCACGACAGCCGCACTTGGTTGCTATTTCCTTTTGGTTTTAATAGGATAGTTAATTTTGTTTTCTTTAACACATATCGATTGTTTTTGTTTTGGTTGTTTCGTTATTAGTTTTGTGTGTATGTTTTTTTGTTTGTTTGTTCTTGATGAAGGCCTATTGGGCCGAAACGTTGTTTATTCTGTGTCGTCCACTTATCACGTAAAACTTCTTACATACCATTTTTTTAAATTTTTTAAATTTTTCCTTACTGACTCACACCATGAAGACGAATAGAATAGATGAGACTGGCTTGTGTTCCTAGCGGACTACTATAGCAGACTACTATTTTTAATTTTTCTCACCAAAATTTGGCTGCCCAATTACCTGTATATGTGGGCCTGCCTGGATCAGTCACTCTTTTGCTACTACTTCGTTTTGCTCTGGCATATACACCTTTCATGGGTTTATTTCAGAACTGCACGGTAGCCGTACCATGTATTTAACGCTGTGTAGAAAGACATCTGTTGTCAGCGCCCTATGTCATAAGTAGACTTCCGTGAATTCATTAGCTAGGAGACTGCGGCAAACCATACGAGGTAGGTTTAGATTTTAGTTGCAGTACGGTCTTTAATAAAATGGTCAATGGAGAAGTAGTTATTCATTTGATGATGATGGAGGCGCGCCTCACAGCACAAGAGCTGAAAGTTGTCAGCGACCCAGAGCTGATGGCTTGCGCCAGGATCGGTGAACCAGAACCATCCACACCCTACTCCATCTCTCCGTGGTGCCTCTAGTAACAGACTAACCTGTCTAGTCTAGCCAAGCGAGTAGGGATCGAAGAGGGAACCCGGTACTCAAAAATGTCATGCTGAAGTCGGATGTGTTGGGCCGAAAGGCGCAAATATCACAGTTATACTGTCAACTACAACACAACGCATACACGCCCACTTAGCGTCCTTTTAAGACAGATTATAAAGAGGTACACTCCTTAGTCATCGGGCGAACGCAAGCAAGCAAGCATTTGGTGATGATGATAACGACGCCAATAATGATGATGATATTAAAAGTGACTATAATTATGGTTTCGATGCTGACGATAATGACGATAGAGATATGATAAGATGACGACGGTTCAGAAATACTTTTAATGTAATCGTTTGTTTTGTTTATGTGTACTCTTCTTCTTCTTCTTTCTTCTTCTTTCTTCTTCTTTCTTTTCTTTTCTTTCTTCTTCTTTCTTCTTCTTCTTTCTTCTTCTTTCTTCTTCTTTCTTCTTCTTTCTTCTTCCTTCTTCTTCTTTCTTCTTTCTTCTTCTTTCTTCTTCTTTCTTCTTCTTTCTTCTTCTTTCTTCTTCTTTCTTCTTCTTTCTTCTTCTTTCTTCTTCTTTCTTCTTCTTTCTTCTTCTTCTTCTTCTTTCTTCTTTCTCTTTCTTCTTTCTTCTTCTTTCTTCTTCTTTCTTCTTCTTTCTTCTTCTTTCTTCTTCTTTCTTCTTTCTTCTTTCTTCTTCTTTCTTCTTCTTCTTTCTTCTTCTTTCTTCTTCTTTTCTTTCTTCTTCTTCTTCTTCTTCTTTCTTCTTTCTTCTTCTTCTTTCTTCTTCTTTTCTTTCTTCTTTCTTCTTCTTCTTTCTTCTTCTTTCTTCTTCTTTCTTCTTCTTTCTTCTTCTTTTCTTTCTTCTTCTTTCTTCTTTCTTCTTCTTCTTCTTCTTCTTTCTTCTTCTTTCTTCTTCTTTCTTCTTCTTTCTTTCTTCTTCTTTCTTCTTCTTTCTTCTTCTTTCTTCTTCTTCTTCTTCTCTTTCTTCTTTCTTCTTTCTTTCTTCTTCTTTCTTCTTCTTTCTTCTTCTTCTTTCTTCTTCTTCTTTCTTCTTCTTCTTCTTTTCTTCTTCTTTCTTCTTCTTTCTTCTTCTTCTCTCTTCTTTCTTCTTCTTTCTTCTTTCTTCTCTTTCTTCTTCTTTCTTCTTCTTTCTTCTTCTTTCTTCTTCTTCTTTCTTCTTCTTCTCTTCTTCTTCTTTCTTCTTCTTTCTTCTTCTTTCTTCTTCTTTCTTCTTCTTTCTTCTTCTTTCTTCTTCCTCTTTCTTCTTCTTCTTCTTTCTTCTTCTTCTTTCTTCTTCTTTCTTCTTCTTTCTTCTTTCTTCTTCTTTCTTCTTCTTTTTCTTCTTCTTTCTTCTTCTTTCTTTCTTCTTCTTTCTTCTGCTTCTTTCTTCTTCATTCATCATCATCAAACGAATACCTTCTTCTACTGCATGAAAACCTAAAGCAAAAACAGAGAAATGAAGAAACACAAGTTTAGTGTCAGGACCGAAAGCTTCGGGCTCATGAGGACTCCCAGAAAAGGTCAATTTGTCCGCGTTAACTGTAGTTCAAATGCTGATTATGTTATTGAGTTATTTGCGGGTCATCATCATTGCACTCGAACATGTCCATAGGTGCTCAGATCCCCTCCTCAGCAATTCCTTCAGTGTCCAGCGACTGACTCCAGTTCTATGTTGGTTGATAAGTCTTCTTACACGGCCACTACGTGTCTCATTTCTGGCTGTGCCTAACTTAACTCCCTGCTGATTACGTTTGTTGTTTAAGTCTGATCAGTGTGAATTATTGATAGCAAAACAATAAACAGTGTACAAATCATTGGAAGTTGTGATTATTTGTTTCTTCGATATGAACATTACTTCTGTGAGCGGCTATAAATAATGTCTACAAAATTAAAACTAGTGAAAGTGACAACAAACACCTGTTTCTTCTGCGCTCCTGGACACCCCGGTGTGAGATAAAATGGATGAGCTGACAGACTGGTTGGAACAGCTGCCGTGGATAGCGGATGTGTGGTGGACCGGTGTGACATTCTAGATATTCTCAAAGACTCAGAGCGCGCTGATGACTCAATCAATGACCATGAATCTACAACCATATTCAGACAGCACGAACATCAGGTAAAAACTGGGGATGCCAGAAAGCAGTGCTGCGCGGGGAAACACAGGCGAAATACGAGTCAACACTAACGAATAACAAGTCAACACAGACGAATTATAAGTCAACACTAACGAATAACAAGTCAACACAGACGATAACAAGTCAACACAGAACTGGAGTAATCAGTCTCCACACCTGGAAGGAAAGTCTGAGCACTAATGAATGTTTCCGATACGCAATGAGAATGATCCGTCGATTAAACGAAACTGAACCTGTCCTCCCAATATACAGATTATGTTTTGCCATCGGAATGCAGACTTTTTTTTTTTATTAAACTTGAATGAACTTTTGCTCTCTCTGTCTCTCTCTCTCTCTCTCTCTCTCTCTCTTAACCCAATGGGGTTGGTTCTGCTAAATTAATCGATGGATCGACTAGTTAAACGATTGACTACAGTGAGGTTAATTCTGCTAACTAATCAATGGGTCGACTAGTTAAACGGTTGACTACAGTGAGGTCGGTTCTGCTAACTAATCAATGGGTCGACTAGTTAAACGGTTGACTACAGTGAGGTCGGTTCTGCTAACTAATCAATGGGTCGACTAGTTAAACGGTTGAACTATAGTGAGGTCGGTTCTGCTAACTAATCAATGGATCGACTAGTTAAACGATTGAACTATAGTGAGATCGGTTCTGCTAACTAATCAATGGGTCGACTAGTTAAACGATTGACTACAGTGAGGTCGGTTCTGCTAACTAATCAATGGGTCGACTAGTTAAACGGTTGAACTATAGTGAGGTCGGTCCTGCTAACTAATCAATGGATCGACCAGTTAAACGGTTGAACTATAGTGAGGTCGGTTCTGCTAACTAATCAATGGATCGACTAGTTAAACGGTTGACTACAGTGAGGTTAATTCTGCTAACTAATCAATGGGTCGACTAGTTAAACGATTGAACTATAGTGAGGTCGGTTCTGCTAACTAATCAATGGGTCGACTAGTTAAACGGTTGACTACAGTGAGGTCGGTACTGCTAACTAATCAATGGGTCGACTAGTTAAACGGTTGACTACAGTGAGGTTAATTCTGCTAACTAATCAATGGGTCGACTAGTTAAACGATTGAACTATAGTGAGGTCGGTTCTGCTAACTAATCAATGGGTCGACTAGTTAAACGGTTGACTACAGTGAGGTCGGTTCTGCTAACTAATCAATGGGTCGACTAGTTAAACGGTTGACTACAGTGAGGTCGGTTCTGCTAACTAATCAATGGGTCGACTAGTTAAACGGTTGAACTATAGTGAGGTCGGTTCTGCTAACTAATCAATGGATCGACTAGTTAAACGATTGAACTATAGTGAGGTTGGTTCTGCTAACTAATCAATGGGTCGACTAGTTAAACGATTGACTACAGTGAGGTCGGTTCTGCTAACTAATCAATGGGTTGACTAGTTAAACGGTTGAACTATAGTGAGGTCGGTCCTGCTAACTAATCAATGGATCGACCAGTTAAACGGTTGAACTATAGTGAGGTCGGTTCTGCTAACTAATCAATGGATCGACTAGTTAAACGATTGACTATAGTGAGGTCGGTTCTGCTAACTAATCAATGGGTCGACTAGTTAAACGATTGACTACAGTGAGGTCGGTTCTGCTAACTAATCAATGGGTTGACTAGTTAAACGGTTGAACTATAGTGAGGTCGGTCCTGCTAACTAATCAATGGATCGACCAGTTAAACGGTTGAACTATAGTGAGGTCGGTTCTGCTAACTAATCAATGGGTCGACTAGTTAAACGATTGACTACAGTGAGGTCGGTTCTGCTAACTAATCAATGGGTTGACTAGTTAAACGGTTGAACTATAGTGAGGTCGGTCCTGCTAACTAATCAATGGATCGACCAGTTAAACGGTTGAACTATAGTGAGGTCGGTTCTGCTAACTAATCAATGGATCGACTAGTTAAACGATTGAACTATAGTGAGGTCGGTTCTGCTAACTAATCAATGGGTCGACTAGTTAAACGATTGACTACAGTGAGGTCGGTTCTGCTAACTAATCAATGGGTTGACTAGTTAAACGGTTGAACTATAGTGAGGTCGGTCCTGCTAACTAATCAATGGATCGACCAGTTAAACGGTTGAACTATAGTGAGGTCGGTTCTGCTAACTAATCAATGGATCGACTAGTTAAACGATTGAACTATAGTGAGGTCGGTCCTGCTAACTAATCAATGGGTCGACTAGTTGAACGGTTGAACTATAGTGAGGTCGGTCCTGCTAACTAATCAATGGATCGACTAGTTAAACGGTTGAACTATAGTGAGGTCGGTTCTGCTAACTAATCAATGGATCGACTAGTTAAACGGTTGAACTATAGTGAGGTCGGTTCTGCTAACTAATCAATGGATCGACTAGTTAAACGGTTGAACTATAGTGAGGTCGGTTCTGCTAACAAATCAATGAATCGACTAGTTAAACGGTTAAACTATAGTGAGGTCGGTCCTGCTAACTAATCAATGGATCGACTAGTTAAACGGTTGAACTATAGTAAGGTCGGTTCTGCTAACTAATCAATGGATCGATTAGTTAAATGGTTGAACTATAGTGAGGTCGGTTCTGTTCACCAATCAATGAATCGACTAGTTTAACGGTTGAACTATAGTGAGGTCGGTTCTGTTCACCAATCAATGAATCGACTAGTTAAACGGTTGAACTATAGTGAGGTCGGTTCTGTTCACCAATCTATGAATCGACTAGTTAAACGGTTGAACTATAGTGAAGTCGGTTCTGTTCACCAATCAATGAATCGACTAGTTAAACGGTTGAACTATAGTGAGGTCGGTTCTGTTCACCAATCAATGAATCGACTAGTTAAACGGTTGAACTATAGTGAGGTCGGTTCTGTTCACCAATCAATGAATCGACTAGTTAAACGGTTGAACTATAGTGAAGTCGGTTCTACTAAACCAATCAATGAATCGACTAGTTAAACGGTTTAATTATAGTGGAATCAGTTCCTCTAAACCAATCAATGGATTGACTAGTTAAATGGTTTAATTATAGTGGAATCAGTTCCTCTAAACCAATCAATGGATTGACTAGTTAAATGGTTTAATTATAGTGGAATCAGTTGCTCTAAAACAATCAATCGACCAACTAGTTAAAAAAAATATTGTGTATTAGAAACTCCTTAAGCAGGCTCTTTTGTAGGTAACACTAATAAATGAATACGTAAATTTGGCCAGCTGTATTTTGTTATAATCGCATGACCGGTTAAATCTTTTTAAAAAGAAAATTCCCAAGCTGTATTTTCTGTCTACAATCTCAGGCTGGTCACTCATGACGATATGCACTCAACAAGTTGTAAGATTTACGCAGGACAATTAGCATATGTCTTGCATTTCTTTATCACTCCATTAAGTACTGGCGTTTCCTTGCACGGAATAAACTGTGTAGTTCTAAATTCAACATGATATTATGCCTCTTTATACACACAAAATACTTCCTTTCGCTAATCTTCAAATCAATAAGCAATTATTGTTCTACACAGTCTTCATAAATCTATTATATTTGTTTAATATCTTCTATAATAACTTTTATATTTTTATTATTTTTTGCACATTTCAAAAGCAATAGCATTACCTCCCTTCCCATTCTTTAGCTCTTCAACCAAGAACCGCTGCTCACAAAATATTGCTCTTATGATTATTATGATTATGATTATGATTAGAGCTTGTTTTCAAACCGGAACTCTCTGGAACACGTAGCAATAATCTTGAATGACTACTAGTTCCGAGATACACATTTTACAGGTAGCTAAACATTATATTGCCGTGAGTAAACATCTCCCCCCCCCCCCCCCCAACAACTTCTTTCCTCAACCTCTTCCTTTCTTGCCATGTTAGAGGTGTAGACGAGGATAATACAAATGCAAGTACACCAAAGTTCAGAGACTCGGTCTATTTTGATTTTCTTGTTTCATGCGATTGGATGATAAAGTTCCGGTAAAGTTGTTCTGTAGGAGAAAAAACAGTCCCTGATTATTGTGAGATTATTTTTTATTAGAAGCTTCTACTCGCTAATGATGCAGCACTGGTTGTTCACGATGAGTGTGTCTTGCAGTCAGTGATTGACATTCTAGGTAGATCATGTGATTTATTCTCGTTGTCAATAAGTATCATGCAGACTGGCGCTTCAACAAGGTGTAGCCAGTCCCGCAGTTATATCATTAAATGACACACTCCTTGACTCAGTGAGAAAGTTCACCTATTCGTTTCTATGGTCATAACCACTGTCTCCCCTGAAGAAGAAATAAATTCCCGAATCTTAAAGGCATCATCCACGTTTTGTAAACTTAAAGGTAGCGCATGGACAAACACAAATTAACACTCAGAACTAAGATTTAAATATACCAAAGTTGCGTGTTTAGTACACTTCTATACCGATTAGAAACTTGGACTGCCTATGCAAGGCAGGAGAAAATGTTAAAAGAGCTTTCATGTGCGCTGCCTTCATAGATTATGAACATCGCAGGACAAAGTAATCAACTCTAGTGACTTACAACGAGCCAAGCTCCCATCCATTATGAACATCGCAGGACAAAGTAATCAACTCTAGTGACTTACGAGCCAAGCTTCCATCCATTATGAACATCGCAGGACAAAGTAACCAACTCTAGTGACTTACGAGCCAAGCTACCATCCATTATGAACATCGCAGGACAAAGTAACCAACTCTAGTGACTTACGAGCCAAGCTACCATCCATTATGAACATCGCAGGACAAAGTAACCAACTCTAGTGACTTACGAGCCAAGCTACCATCCATTATGAACATCGCAGGACAAAGTAATCAACTCTAGTGACTTACGAGCCAAGCTACCATCCATTATGAACATCGCAGGACAAAGTAACCAACTCTAGTGACTTACGAGCCAAGCTACCATCCATTATGAACATCACAGGACAAAGTAACCAACTCTAGTGACTTACGAGCCAAGCTACCATCCATTATGGCAACACTTAGAAGTCGTAGACCAAGGTGGCTGGGTCATGTAAGAAGAATGAAAAACAACTGTATCCGCAAACAAATATTGTATGTCGAACTTAAGGACGGAAAGATACCAAAGGGCAGACCAGTGCTGAGATATAAGGATCTTTACAGGGCTTCCTTGAGGGAATTCTCTATCAGTGAAAGAAACGGGAAATCTGACTGCAGATCGTAGCGTATGGAGAATAAAAGAAAAAATGGCACAGCAACATTTGAGGCAGTGTTGTTATCAAATTCAGAAATCAAAACCGCAGGAGAAAGGAGACGAGGCCAGGCACCATGAATACATCTTGTTCGTTCAATGGCCAGATCTGTTTGTCCAATATTGGCAGATTCAACCACAAGAGAAGCTGTTCAGCAACGCAGCATCCAGCATAAGACAGCGATAACATTTTTACCAAACTTCTGACTTATCATGATTGCTTGCTATCAACCGCCTGCCAAGACGCGCATATATAAATAAATTATTACAATCATCATCATCATCATCACCATCACCATCATCATTATCATCACCATCACCTCACCATCACCATCATCACCATCACCATCATCATCATCATCATCATCATCATCATCATCATCATAATTTATTATTACTATTGTCACATTATTATTAGTATTTATTATTATTATGTCATACTGACTGTGGTTTAATACCATCTTTCAAATTTTAAAATATGATTCCGATGCTCACGTTCTGTAACATTCTATCATTAAAATGGCATATACTACAAGTTTTAAACTTAGAACAATAAACTCATTTTTTATGTTAGACAATTATGCCTGAACCAGCAAAATTATTCACAAGTTAAGGAGATAATGCCGCTGTTTTTGCACCAAATTGTCTATTCTGCTCTAGTCTATCCCACACCATGCGTTCGTCTCAGTATGATCAGCAGGTCAAAGCTGATCAAGACCTCACCGCGCCTCCCAGGAAACGTTTGTTTAAATACAGACAGACGAACGAGTTCAGGAGCAGGGTTGCCAGATGGAAATTTTGATATAAGGCCAAAAAACCGTGCTAAAAAAGCCAAGAAAGAGCCAAACTGTACTTTAAAACGCCATAGCAAAAATCCAAACATTTTTGACATAATCACATCATATTTAATGCTCCAAATCCATTTTAATACAAGGAACAAGTAATTTTAAGGAACTGATTATATTCTGTTAACAATTTTACTTTTTTAAAATGTCCGTTTGCATGATATAGTCTGCTTTGAAGACTTGTAAATGTAGTTCGTGATAGAGTTCATGTTGATCAGCTTTAGTTTGTTGAAAAAGGCTGTTCATCCTTTCAAACTCCTTAACTATGTGTGTTGCAAACACAAAGAACAAGTAATTTTTGTAATCTAGCACCATTTCCTTCAACAATTTTGCTTTCAACTTTGTGTCCAATGTTGAGGTATCTCTGAGATACATCGTAGCTGTTGTATACATCTTTGTCATCATCAAATCATATGAAATCCTCCAGATCCAGTTCATCACTTTGATCTTCAATGGAAGAAGTTGAAGCGACGACATAAACCTTATCAGCTGTAAATTTTTGTAACATATTAGCAGATGACATGAAGTCCTTACAACATTTGTTTGACATCAATAATTCTGCGCGAATTCCCACAATAGCATCTAGCAAAATAAGTTCCATTTTATTCCTGGCCTTTGTTTTCACTGCAGTTACAAGAGAGAATATCCTCTCAACCGTTGCATTGCTGACTGGTGTTATCAGACAAGTAAGAGCAAAATTGGCCAGTTCTTTGAATGACTGATGATGAAGCACACCAATCAAAAACTGTTCACTATCTGTTGGGAGTCCATCTTTTTTAAATGGAAATTCCTCTTTCCAATCAACAAAAATGATTTTTCGGTATTGCTCCTCAATAGCGTTGATATTGTCTCCGGCTAAGTGCAAAAATGGTAAATCTGCAAACATGCTCCTCGATGCTTGATTTAAAATGTGCACAGGACTTAATTTTGACAGATTTTGAAATATATCTTGCACAGAAGGAAGTCTACAATTGACTTGATTGAGAGCTTCATCTAGCATGCACATACATCTTTCTTTCACTCTTATCTCCAGAAAAGCCTCATTACTGTTTTTTTTTAAAGAAAATTGTTACACTCTAATAAATATTTTACTCCAAAATCAACTTTATCAATATCTTTTTTATTATATCTTCTTTTTATTTTTAAATAAATCTTTATTGTATATTTAAATTTATTATATCTTCTTTAAAAACTTCGACATCACAAGATTCACCCACCAATCTCATGACAAACAGCAAATCTAATATTATCAGATAATCAGACAAGCCTTGAAGTTTGAAGGGTAAGGATCCCGCCCGCATAATCAGATTACAACATCGGTTGAAGCCCCTAGATATCGCACCCTTCGGACTGAAGCTTGACGCCCTCACCGACGATCTAAAGGCTAATCGCTTCCAGTGAGATATCATCAACCGATATTAAACAACAAGCCGACACCTGTCGTCGATTTCTATTACGCAATATGCCATGGCCCTGGTAAGCGGATATAGTTTCATCATCAGTTTGGACTGTGGACAGACGGATACGTAGACATGCGGTCTGAAAAGTTTGAAGTTGAACAATTTTAGAAATTTCAGATTGGGGAATTTAGTTTCCACGGATTTCCGTTTGTTTTACACAAAAAAAGCCAGAAAAAGCCATAAAAGCCTAAAAAGCCAATAAAAATAAAAAAGCCAATCACTTTGAAAAAAAGCCAGATTTCTGAAATCTGGCTTTAAAAAAGCCAAGTTGGCAAGCCTGTTCAGGAGTGCAGTACAGATTGTTCACAAACAGAATACACCCCATTGGTTATTTCTTTGTTCACAAACAGAATACACCCCATTGGTTATTTCTTTGTTCACAAAAAGAATACACCCCATTGGTTATTTCTTTGTTCACAAAAAGAATACACCCCATTGGTTATTTCTTTGTTCACAAAAAGAATACACCCCATTGGTTATTTCTTTGTTCACAAACAGAATACACCCCATTGGTTATTTCTTTGTTCACAAAAAGAATACACCCCATTGGTTATTTCTTTGTTCACAAACAGAATACACCCCATTGGTTATTTCTTTGTTCACAAACAGAATACACCCCATTGGTTATTTCTTTGTTCACAAACAAAATACACCCCATTGGTTATTTCTTTGTTCACAAACAGAATACACCCCATTGGTTATTTCTTTGTTCACAAACAGAATACACCCCATTGGTTATTTCTTTGTTCACAAACAGAATACACCCCATTGGTTATTTCTTTGTTCACAAACAGAATACACCCCATTGGTTATTTCTTTGTTCACAAACAGAATACACCCCATTGGTTATTTCTTTGTTCACAAACAGAATACACCCCATTGGTTATTTCTTTGTTCACAAACAGAATACACCCCATTGGTTATTTCTTTGTTCACAAACAGAATACACCCCATTGGTTATTTCTTTGTTCACAAACAGAATACACCCCATTGGTTATTTTTTCCGCCAAATGACCAGTGTGTGCAGAGACTTGTAAGAAATACTGACTGTAACTGAAGCACACAAGTTTCGGTTGAAATACCAGCCGTACATAGACACAGATTGGATGGAACTGAGAGATCGCAACAATGAAGCTTCTGTTGTTGTCGTTAAAAGAGACATGTTGTGTCCGGCAAAGGAGGAATTTGACTATCGACTAGATATCTGCCATGTTACGAAGGACGTCCATAATTGAATATTCATAAGGTAGGATTAAAAGAAAACAACCTTTGAAATATTGCATTACCTTTGGTATAACAAATCCTCATATCAAGGTGGAGGTGGGGGCCACAATAATTCATTGAAAAAGGTGCATTCTCTTTCGGACACAATGTTTGTCCTGTAGTGGTTGCATCTGTTGATGTAGATGTCTTAGCATTGTAGTACCTCCAGTATGAGTATGCTTCAAATACTCCAGCAGAACTCGAGGAATCAAGAAAGCCATTGCATTCTATTACGTTACAAACTATGGTCTAATGACCAGAGTCATGTCAACTTGAAGGTATTAGTTCAACATCAACATCCAGTGACTTAATGAGCTGCTCAAGTACGATGAACAGACGCGAATAATATCTTTCAGTTCTCAACCAAATTACTGAGCAATAAACTATACAATATACATCTCTCCCTATTTACTATAGACAAATAGAGAAACAAGGCTGTGGCAGTGAAGTAGTCACTATTTACTATAGACAAATAGAGAAGCAAGGCTGTGGCATAGAAGTAGTCACTATTTATTATAGACAAATAGAGAGACAAGGCTGTGGCAGTGAAGTAGTCACTATTTACTATAGACAAATAGAGAAGCAAGGCTGTGGCAGTGAAGTAGTCACTATTTACTATAGACAAATAGAGAAGCAAGGCTGTGGCAGTGAAGTAGTCACTATTTACTATAGACAAATAGAGAAGCAAGGCTGTGGCATAGAAGTAGTCACTATTTATTATAGACAAATAGAGAGACAAGGCTGTGGCATGAAGTAGTCACTATTTACTATAGACAAATAGAGAAGCAAGGCTGTGGCAGTGAAGTAGTCACTATTTACTATAGACAAATAGAGAAGCAAGGCTGTGGCAGTGAAGTAGTCACTATTTACTATAGACAAACAGAGAAGCAAGGCTGTGGCAGTGAAGCAGTCACTATTTATTATAGACAAATAGAGAGACAAGGCTGTGGCAGTGAAGTAGTCACTATTTACTATAGACAAATAGAGAAGCAAGGCTGTGGCAGTGAAGTAGTCACTATTTACTATAGACAAATAGAGAAGCAAGGCTGTGGCAGTGAAGTAGTCACTATTTACTATAGACAAACAGAGAAGCAAGGCTGTGGCAGCGAAGTAGTCACTATTTACTATAGACAAATAGAGAGACAAGGCTACGACAGTGAGGTGATCACTATTTACTATAGACAAATAGCGAAGCCAGGTTGCGACAGTGAAGTAGTTATTATTTACTATAGACAAATAGCGAAGCCAGGTTGCGACAGTGAAGTAGTTATTATTTACTATAGACAAATAGTGAAGCCAGGTTGCGACAGTGAAGTAGTTATTATTTACTATAGACAAATAGCGAAGCCAGGTTGCGACAGTGAAGTAGTTATTATTTACTATAGACAAATAGCGAAGCCAGGTTGCGACAGTGAAGTAGTTATTATTTACTATAGACAAATAGAGAGACAAGGCTACGACAGTGAGGTGATCACTATTTACTATAGACAAATAGCGAAGCCAGGTTGCGACAGTGAAGTAGTTATTATTTACTATAGACAAATAGCGAAGCCAGGTTGCGATAGTGAAGTAGTTATTATTTACTATAGACAAATAGAGAAGCCAGGATGCGACAGTGAAATAGTTGTCATTTACTATAGACAAATAGAGAAGCAAGGCTGCGACAGTGAGGTGGTCACTATTTACTATAGACAAATAGAGAAGACAGGATGAGACAGTGAAGTAGTTACTATTTACTATAGACAAATAGAGAGACAAGGCTATGACAGTGAAGTAGTCACTATTTACTATTGACAAATAGAGAAGCAAGGCTGTGACAGTGAAGTAGTTGCTATTTACTATAGACAAATAGAGAAGCAAGGCTGCGACAGTGAGGTGGTCACTATTTACTATAGACAGATAGAGAGACAAAACTGCAGCAGTGGTGTGGTTAGTGCATTTATCTGTATAAAAAGTAGAGTGGCCTGTCATGATATCAAAATAAACCACAAATTTGCTGATAATCATGGACAAATATGGTCACTCACAATCCATTACTCAGGCATCACAAGGGGTGACGAAATCTAATGAGGCGTCTCTTTCTGATTATCAGAATCTGATCATAAGAAACTTTGGCACAAAAATAACATCAGCTGGAAGATGCACCACAGAAATAAAAAGCAGAATAGCTCAGGCTAAAATAGAATTTTAGAAAATGAAAAATATCTTATCCTAAAAATCTAAGTTAATAGAAGTGAGAAAGTTCATCGGTGCTATATAGAACCAATTCTGACCCGTGGAAGCGAATCATGGACAATAGACAAACAAATAAAATGACTATTAAAGGGCACAGATATGTGATTTCTCAGAAGAATGTTGAAAGTTCTCTGGACAGATAAAAAGACCAATGAGGAAGTTCTCAAAGAGGCCAACACAAAAAGGGAACTCCCAAAAAACATCATGATCATCATCGGAAAAGACTCGACCCTGTCGAGGAAGTGCTTCAGTCCTTTAGCTTCTTGACTCTCTAGGGGAGGTGGGTCATCCCAAGCGTCGACCTCCTGGGGCATGGACTCTAAAGCTTACAACATATTCGGTATATGATAACTACATTTATTGTGGGAACAACTTCTGATCAAACCTACCGTCTATACTCGGTCGTACACGACTGTCTCAACTTTAACCTGCCACACTGGCAGCAGCAGCCTAAATATCTCGTATTTTCGCGACGTCTTTTATATACACAGAAAGTTGTCAAGAATACTTGACGATATAGCGTATAGGCATGGAAGTTAATCAGAATAAAGGAATCAATAAAGAAATGAAGGAATTCTTGATTTCTGCTTCACATTTAACATCTGCTATCGATGTACTATTTATAACTGACTCTCCTTTTACGCCTATAAAAAAAACAACAACTACCTTTTCATTTGGCTTCAAAATGATACAAGTTTGTATTCTCTGAGAACTCATATCCAAACTACATCCGTTATATATTTTGCTGACATGTTCTGCCAACCCATACCGTTTTTGCTTATATTCAGCTAATTTTACAACATTTCATATGTTGTTAATTATACAATATACCAGGCAGTGTTGATTATTTTCCAGTTACTTTTTTTTTTAACTTGTGTTAATATTGACTCCAGAAACGGGATAATTACCATAAGGATGTTTAGTTGATAGTGTGTATTTAATTAGTAAAAAATAACTATCTTCGGCTATTAGCTTCGTAATTTATGATGACTGTTAACATATTAAAATCCAAAAATAAGTTAACAGAAACAAAATATAAAATAAAAGAAAGAAAAAGATTAAAAGAAAGAACGAACGAACGTCTAGAGTTTAACGTTATGATGTTGGTGCGCATATTGTGTTTGTATGTATCGACATGATGTTGGTGCGCATACTGTGTTTGTATGCATCGACATGATGTTGGTGCGCCTACTGTGTTTGTATGCATCGACATGATGTTGGTGCGCATACTGTGTTTGTATGCATCGACATGATGTTGGGTATTATGGTCAATACTATGTCGGTCCGTTCTCCCATTAATAAATATATTGTGCTCAGTTTGGATGAAGCGAAAAAACCGGTTAGTCACGGAACAGTCTGAACTTATGAGCCATTGTTCGGTTTAAGAGACACCGACAATTGTATGTGAATTTCGATTATAGATGCAATATATAATCTCTAAATATTAATATGCAATTCATATATTCTTCAAGCCACGATAGCTCAGTGGTTATTGAACTGGACTACAAAGGACAAGAGGTAGGGTTCGATTCCAAAAGACGGCTACCGTTTAAACCCAATCTTTAATGGGTACCGGATTTTTTCTGGGAAAGTAAAGGGCGTAATACCAACCACATTACCCCAAAAATCAAGTGCCGAAGGTCTGTAAAATTTATGGTCACTAACACCATATTCCCTATACGTCACTTGACGTGACGGGGGTACTTTACTACTTTTATATATTCTCCAAAAATTAATATGTAATATATACTCTCCAAACATTAATATGCAACATATAATCTCCAAACATTAATATGTAATATATAATATCCAAACATTAATATGCAATATATAATCTCCAAACATTAATATGTAATATATAATATCCAAACATTAATATGCAATATATAATCTCCAAACATTAATATGCAATATATAATCTCCAAACATTGATATGCAATATATAATCTCCAAACATTGATATGCAATATATAATCTCCAAACATTGATATGCAATATATAATCTCCAAACATTGATATGTAATATATAATCTCCAAACATTGATATGTAATATATAATATCCAAACATTAATATGCAATATATAATCTCAAAAAATTAATATGCAATATATAATCTCCAAACATTAATATGCAATATATATTCTCCAAAAACTAATATGCAAGATATAATCTCCAAACATTAATATTTAATATATACTCTCCAAACATTAATATGCAATATATAATCTCCAAACATTAATATGCAATATATAATCTCCAAAAATTAATATACAATATATAATCTCCAAACATTAATATGCAATATATAATCTCCAACCATTAATATGCAATATATAATCTCCAAACATTAATATGCAATATAAAATCTCCAAACATTAATATGCAATATATAATCTCCAAACATTATTATGCAATAAATGTCTTGTTTTTTTTTTTTTTTAAATAGCTGTAACCAAGGTTTCGGAAACAAAATAATTTCTATAACGGAATGGAGACCAGCTGTTCCACAGTAAAATAAGTTAGCATAAGCCATCTCTATGTATGTGAGTTATATCAGGTCAAACCTTACATTGACAATCACTACACTTCAGCCACACAATAACCAAGCTAAAATGGCAGTAAAACTGCCACATAAAAAATACAACACCGATTAGAACGGCGTCATTTTCTACTTTGACATTGTAAGTGCCCTTCTCTTTACTTGAAATAAGAATCTACATTTAAAATGTGCTAGATAACTGGTTGAGCATAAAATAGGGATACACTTTCACGAAGTTGAAATATATCTTCTCTTGTAGTTTTGTACATTTCCTGCAGATAGCGCTCTCGTTTTATAATATTGCTAACCTTTCACTTTCTATTGTATTCTTGACATATATATATATATATATATATATATATATATATATATATATATATATATATATATATATGTATAAATATAATACTAATATTAAGGGGTTAAGGCAAAGAAATGCATGTGAATGCATAAAAATGCGAAGCTGCAGTAAAGCTGAATATGAGGAAAATTAAAAAATACAATAAAATGGTATGTTAGAAGCTTTACGTGATAAGTGGACGACACAGACTAAACGACGTTTCGGCCCAATAGGCCTTCAGCAGGAACAAACAAGAAACACACACACACACACACACACACACACACACACACACACACACACACACACACACACACACACACACACACACACACACACACACACACACACACACACACACACACACACACACACACACACACACACAACTAATAACGAAACATTCAAAACAAAAATATTCGAAATATGTTAAAGAAAATAAAATGTCTATTCTGTGTGTATGAAAAGGAAATAGTAACAAAAGTGTGGCTGTCGTGAATGTGCAGAAATGTGCAGAAATTTGCGCAAATGCACACCGAACCAGAGGAGTTCACACAGGGGTCAGCGTGCAAACACAAAGGAGAAAGAATAGAACAGTAGACTAACAGGTGCTCAAAAGGAGGTAAGAGTGAGATGTCTGAGAGTGGGGTACAATAAAAAACAAATGAGGGGTAAGGAGCACAGAAAAAAGGTATAGAGGAGAACACCGAAGTGTCTCATAAGGGACTAGAGGAGAAGAACTATAAATAGCATGGCATAGTAGATAGACCAAAGATCCCAAATATGTGCATTAGACAAGGCTATGCAAAAGGGAAGGAGCAACCAAAAGGAAACTATGTGTATGAGTGTGATACATTCATGCCTCGTGTATCACATCTAAGTTGTATGACATCACTGTGCACACTTTCTTGGTAACCACAGCTAAGTTGTAAGGCATCCACTGTGCACACTTTCTTGGTAACCACAGCTAAGTTATAAGGCATCCACTGTGCACACTTTCTTGGTAACCACAGCTAAGTTATAAGGCATCCACTGTGCACACTTTCATGGTAACCACAGCTAAGTTGTAAGGCATCCACTGTGCACACTTTCATGGTAACCACAGCTAAGTTGTAAGGCATCCACTGTGTACACTTTCTTGGTAACCACAGCTAAGTTATAAGGCATCCACTGTGCACACTTTCTTGGTAACCACAGCTAAGTTATAAGGCATCCACTGTGCACACTTTCTTGGTAACCACAGCTAAGTTATAAGGCATCCACTGTGCACACTTTCTTCTTGTAGCCTTGATCAGCAATAGTTCAACAACGTGGTAACAAATACCAACACGACTCAACTAATCCTGTGCAAATTTCTCGTGTCATTAACCTTCTGTTTTGCTACGTCTGTTGCCGGGTGACCACTTTATTCCAGTAAAGTTTCTCATCTCTTCAAGTATTCTACCCATCTCCATATTACTCTTTCTCTGGCTTTGATGGTACACTCCTTGATTTGTTCCCTAGTCTATTTCTTGATGCTACCGGTCCACTTCAGTCGTTAGTTTCTACTGCTTTCTTTACCCTGTATTTTTCCTTCTATGGTGACTTTCATTACGGTATTATATATCTTTATAAGTTCAAGATATTTCATTTATTTTGCTCGAATTGTATTTATAGTTATTTCTTCATTTAATGAGTATTCAAGACGTTCACTGGCATGTTTTATTTTCCAAGCACAAAATTCATACTTTTTCCCTGATGAATTCTCATTTCCAGGCTTCAGTTATCTTTTCTTTTGTTTTCTTTAAGGTCCATGCTCCTAACCCACACAGAAACATTGACATTGAATTAAATTGTGATAGCACATGTTTCAATGTAAGAACTTTTTTCATTCTTGTAAAATGTAGATTAATATGTCTCTGGTAATTCTGTTGTTTTATATATATTGCTTTTAAATTCTGCTTCTCATTCTCCTTCAATCGTTAATTGTTTTCTTGAGATTTTTAAAGATATTCTCAATTTATTTTGAAGTTGCATTGCACATTCTGTAATAATGATCTGTTTATTATAATAGCTTTAGTCTTATGTGTGTTCTTAAGGTCTTTCTCTGGTTTTATTGTTAATTCCTGGCATTAATTGTTGTATATAATTCATAACTCAGGTAGTAATATACTATTACCATCTAGATACATTTACTTTGCAGATCGGTGACGTCATTATCTTCAGTAAACCACAATTGGTTAGTTACATGTTCAATAAAGCATGTTAATTCCCTAGCAGTGTGTTGATTGTAAGGAAAATGTCCGGCAAAAATAAATGGCAAAAATCATCCAGACAAATGCAATTTCTTGAAATTGAAATGCAAATTGAGAAACCAATTCTTGACCTTTACTGTTCCTTCATCACATTCTTCTTGCGTTAGTCAGCAGACTGCTTCTTTTCATCGATCGTCTTTGAAGGTACATCCAATGGGCTTTGTGTTGTGATATTAAGCAACCTGTAACACTGACGCCTTTAGACCAAGTACATCCGACTTCAGCACGACATCTTTGAGTACCTGGTGCTTTTGTTGTCCAATCCCTACTCTTTGGTCTGATTGATCGGTCTTTTTTTCTGAAATACCGAATGGCGAGTTTTATTAGAGTCCTTATCAGTTCTGGTTCCCTTAACGTTATACAAGGAGTCAGCTATGGTTCACTGACCACTTTCAGCCCAGGTGCTGTTTGGACGCCTTGCCCCTGGTATGCAGACACAGTTGATTAGACATATTCCTTGGAGAGAACAAAGAACTAGTGACAATGTCATATTAACATAATAATAAGGAACAAAAAACTACAATTCTGGAATGTTCAAGGAACAAATAATTCTGGTTGAAATATCAGAAATATAATCGCCCACATCACAAGATATATCTTATGACGGTGATGATATATCTTAATGACAACAGAATCAGCTATGCATTTGGAATCTTCAAAAGCAATAACAGATGAAGCGTGTTCAATTTTACATTTCTCTTTATATCTCGAATCAGACACGTGGTCCAACTATTTATCGTTCTCAATGACTTCAGTTAGTTCTTGTATAGGTTTATTGATCAAGAGAGATAACCCCCAGCTGGGTAGCAGACAGTGCCGTAAAAAGAGCTAGATTATGAAAACACTAAACAACACTTCCTGTTATTTATATCGCACATTGTATATTTTATAAGCTTTTGATAATGTATGACAATAACAGTTTTTTTGAGACAATATCTGTTCTCTCTCTCGCTCTCTCTCTCTCGCTCTCTCTCTCGCGCTCTCTCTCTCTCTCTCTCTCTCTCTCTCTCTCTCTCTCTCTCTCTCTCTCTCATAGATGTATATATACATACACATATATTTTCAATTTCTATTTAGATTTGTTTACAAGTTCAGTTCTATTTTAAATATCTTATGCTGAATTTATGAAAATTATTTATTTTATATGATAATTTATGTTTTAATTTATGATAGTGTATATTAAATTTCTGATATTTTATTTCTAATTCATACAAATTCATTTTTAATTTTTGTCAATTTGTGTTAATATTTTATAAATATGCATGCATTCAACTTTTATTGCATTTATACATTTTTTTTTCCCGTGCAAGTGATGAACAAGTGAATGTTCATTTCCTCTGTATTTCTTGTCTGATATTTCAGTTGCGTCTATGACTTGGTCACGTCTTGAAGTCAGCTTCATATTATGGTCATAATGGTAAACATATCTTTCAGTCCCTCTTAATTCGTCTATGTGTGATCACTTCACATTCAGAAGACACATCGATTAAACCACATTTGGAACAACCCTCAGTCTACATTTGATTGCCTCACATTCAGAAGACACATCGATTAAACCACATTTGGAACAAACTACAGTCTACATTTGATTGCCTCACATTTAGAAGACACATCAATTAAACCACATTTGGAACAACCCCAGTCTACATTTGATTGCCTCACATTCAGAAGACACGTCAATTAAACTACATTTCGAACAACCCCCAGTCTACATTTGATTGCCTCACATTTAGAAGACACGTCAATTAAACTACATTTCGAACAACCCCCAGTCTACATTTGATTGCCTCACATTTAGAAGACACATCGATTAAACCACATTTGGAACAACCCCCAGTCTACATTTGATTGCCTCACATTTAGAAGACACATCGATTAAACCACATTTGGAACAAACTACAGTCTATATTTTATTGCCTCACATTTAGAAGACAGATCAATTAAACCACATTTGGAACAAACTACAGTCTACATTTGACTGCCTCACATTTAGAAGACACATCGATTAAACCACATTTGGAACAACCCCCAGTCTACATTTAATTGCCTCACATTTAGAAGACACGTCAATTAAACCACATTTCGAACAACCCCCAGTCTACATTTAATTGCCTCACATTTAGAAGACACGTCAATTAAACCACATTTGGAACAACCCCCAGTCTACATTTAATTGCCTCACATTTAGAAGACACATCGATTAAACCACATTTGGAACAACCCCCAGTCTACATTTAATTGCCTCACATTTAGAAGACACATCGATTAAACCACATTTGGAACAACCCCCAGTCTACATTTAATTGCCTCACATTTAGAAGACACATCGATTAAACCACATTTGGAACAACCCCCAGTCTACATTTAATTGCCTCACATTTAGAAGACACATCGATTAAACCACATTTGGAACAACCCCCAGTCTACATTTAATTGCCTCACATTTAGAAGACACATCGATTAAACCACATTTGGAACAACCCCCAGTCTACATTTAATTGCCTCACATTTAGAAGACACATCGATTAAACCACATTTGTAATAACCCCCAGTCTACATTTAATTGCCTCACATTTAGAAGACACATCGATTAAACCACATTTGGAATAACCCCCGTTGAAGGTTGGAAACATAAAGAAAAATAAGGCTACATGGCTGTGTTCGGGGGAAAAAAAAACTAATTTAAAAATGAGAAGAAATTAAAAAACTTCAACATCTTTACAATGATTAACCTGATTTGTGAAACTACTCTAGAAGACCCTTGCTTTGGAGTTGTGAGATTTTATCGTGTTATCAAGAATGAGACTGAATTGTTAACGGACACTGTCAGAGTGTAGAGATGATAAAAGAGTTATCACGAATGAGACCGAAATGTTAACGGACACTGTCCGAGTGTAGAGATGATAAAAGAGTTATCAAGAATGAGACCGAAATGTTAACGGACACTGTCCGAGTGTAGAGATGATAAAAGAGTTATCAAGAATGAGACCGAAATGTTAACGGACACTGTCCGAGTGTAGAGATGATAAAAGAGTTATCGAGAATGAGACCGAAATGTTAACGGACACTGTCCGAGTGTAGAGATGATAAAAGAGTTATCAAGAATGAGACCGAAATGTTAACGGACACTGTCCGAGTGTAGAGATGATAAAAGAGTTATCAAGAATGAGACCGAAATGTTAACGGACACTGTCCGAGTGTAGAGATGATAAAAGAGCTATTAAGAATGAGGCCGAAATGTTAACGGACACTGTCCGAGTGTAGTGATGATAAGAGAGTTATCAAGAATGAGGCCGAAATGTTAACGGACACTGTCCGAGTGTAGTGATGATAAAAGAGTTATCGAGAATGAGACCGAAATGTTAACGGACACTGTCCGAGTGTAGAGATGATAAAAGAGTTATCAAGAATGAGGCCGAAATGTTAACGGACACTGTCCGAGTGTAGTGATGATAAAAGAGTTATCAAGAATGAGACCGAAATGTTAACGGACACTGTCCGAGTGTAGTGATGATAAAAGAGTTATCAAGAATGAGACCGAAATGTTAACGGACACTGTCCGAGTGTAGAGATGATAAAAGAGTTATCAAGAATGAGGCCGAAATGTTAACGGACACTGTCCGAGTGTAGAGATGATAAAAGAGTTATCAAGAATGAGACCGAAATGTTAACGGACACTGTCCGAGTGTAGAGATGATAAAAAATTGCGTAACACGGAGGACAACAAAAATGACAACCATGAAGATAAATAACTTCATTAATGGATTCATGCGCAGAATAAAAGGATGGAAATGGCAGGACAAAATCACTAACATAGAATTATGGAAAAGTACTAGTCAAATACCAGTGGATAAAGAGATACAACGAAGACGAAGACTCTGGATAGCACACAGACTGCAGAAGTCAACTGAGAGTACTACACAAGAGGCCATTTTTTTAATCCCGAAGGAAAAAAACAAAGAGGAAGACTAAAATATTCTTGGAGAAGACGGAGGCAGAGATGAAGATGATGGGAAAGACATGAAATGATCTTAAAATAATGGCAATAAACAACACGGGTTGGAAAGTGTTTGTTGAAGACCTATGCTCCACAGGAAACTGAAAGTGTTTGTTGAAGACCTATGCTCCACAGGAAACTGAAAGTGTTTGTTGAAGACCTATGCTCCACAGGGAGCTGAAAGTGTTTGTTGAAGACCTATGCTCCACATGGAGCTGAAAGTGTTTGTTGAAGACCTATGCTCCACAGGGAGCTGAAAGTGTTTGTTGAAGACCTATGCTCCACAGGAAACTGAAAGTGTTTGTTGAAGACCTATGCTCCACAGGGAGCTGAAAGTGTTTGTTGAAGACCTATGCTCCACAGGGAGCTGAAAGTGTTTGTTGAAGACCTATGCTCCACAGGAAACTGAAAGTGTTTGTTGAAGACCTATGCTCCACAGGGAACTGAAAGTGTTTGTTGAAGACCTATGCTCCACAGGAAACTGAAAGTGTTTGTTGAAGACCTATGCTCCACAGGAAACTGAAAGTGTTTGTTGAAGACCTATGCTCCACAGGGAACTGAAAGTGTTTGTTGAAGACCTATGCTCCACAGGAAACTGAAAGTGTTTGTTGAAGACCTATGCTCCACAGGAAACTGAAAGTGTTTGTTGAAGACCTATGCTCCACAGGGAACTGAAAGTGTTTGTTGAAGACCTATGCTCCACAGGGAACTGAAAGTGTTTGTTGAAGACCTATGCTCCACAGGAAACTGAAAGTGTTTGTTGAAGACCTATGCTCCACAGGGAGCTGAAAGTGTTTGTTGAAGACCTATGCTCCACAGGGAGCTGAAAGGTAGAAGAAGAAGAAGCAGAGATGATACAAAGTTATCATGAAAGAGACCGAGATAATTAACAGACATTGTCCGAGTATAGTTATGATAACAAGGAACAGTGGAGAAAAAAAACGTTACATTAGTCAGACTTTCCAAAGTGTCAAACTGTCAAAAATATAGAATCATAGACAGAATAAAATAAAAACAAATATTTGCTGAAGATGGGTACTTCTTTGGAAAGACATCGTAGAAGCTGTGAAACTTGCAGCTGAAATTCTTCTTAACAGAAAAGCAACGATGGGAAAATTGTATTCTCCAAGAAGACGCTTTGTCTGTAGATACAAAGCTGAGGAATAGTGAAGTTCTGAATGCCAACAAAATAGAAAGGCTGTTATTTATTAGATTCCATCTCACTACAATATTCCTGAAAATACCGAGGTAAACGAGTTGAGTTTAGTCATTGTTGTACAAGAAGAGAATCGCTCAACACAACGGTTTTCGGGCCTCCGAAATGTCATGAAAAATATATTAACATCGACATCAGGGCTAAAACTAAGAATAGCAAAATGTTATGTCTTCTCAACATTCCTATATAGTACAGAAGCATGGAACATTAGACAAGAAAACAGAACAGAAAATTGAAGCCTTTGAAATATGGATTTATCGAAGAATGGAAAGAATTGGACGGTAAAAAAAGAAAACAAATTATGAAGTCTTAAAACAACTAAAA
This sequence comes from Megaustenia siamemsis, assembly GCA_032433765.1. Lineage (NCBI taxonomy): Eukaryota > Metazoa > Mollusca > Gastropoda > Stylommatophora > Ariophantidae > Megaustenia > Megaustenia siamemsis. The sequence continues at coordinate 54,956,712 of JAVIAB010000046.1, read as the reverse complement.
ATGAAAAGAGAACTACTAAACACAATCAAAGCAAAACAAATGAGATATTTGGAGCATATTAAAAGACACAGGAGTCTACTAAAAGTAATCTTGGAATGGAAAATACAAGGTAATAGAGGCAGAAACATACCAAGACTAACATGGACAAGTAACATCAAAAGATGGACAAGGCAACATACGACAACCTGCACTATAAAAGCAAGAGACAAAGCGGAATGGCGCTCCATGGTAGCTAACCTTCGATGCGGAGACGACAGTCAATGATGAAGCTAGTTGACAAATGAAGCTATAATAGCCAGATAGTACAACTGTAATTTATGAGAGGTTTAACAGCAACAAATGCATGAACAAATGGGATACAGAACGCTATACAAACTATGCCTATTACCAGCTCAACAGAAAATAACAATAGCACTTTTATAGACACCGAACAGGCCATAACAGATTGATGTATCATCTTTACAACACTTTTTGTTATTATCGTTAGTCGAAGGCCCCGGTATCACTGCAAACGAATTAAAATCCATAATTGCTCAACCGCCCGTGCCAGTGGAATCATCAGAATTACCATTTCATCTCATTGAAGGATCCAAACAAAAGAAAGGCAGTTGCAGTCCCTATCATAACAGCTACAGCACACGCGAAAAGACATAAGGCCAAGCGGCACCGAAAGTGAACGCAGCTGAATTGTCCTTCTTCCTACGTATTATCATTCATCGTAAGTCGTAAGCAATCAGAATATCGAAACACAATCCGGATGAAACACAGCTGTGAGTACAGAGCACTAAACTCAGTAGTTCATGTAGCAAGCCGGACTTGCAATATAAGGAAACTGCAACAAGGAACACTTTTTAGACTTTGCCTCAATAGTTCTTGCCGCCTATCTGCCATATTGACCGGTTTACAATGATGACGCATATTACAATCAACACAGAACACACTATTGCGCACACTGTAGAGGATTTCAGATCACATGCACGTAATCCGCTTCACCGGCGAAGATACCAACAGTGGAACTTTCTATCTATACACTTATCTGCATTGGAAAGATAGAGTTAACCATCTTTCCAACAGTGGAACTTTCTATCTATATACTTATCTGCATTGGAAAGATAGAGTTAACCATCTTTCCAACAGTGGAACTTTCAATCTATACACTTATCTGCATTGGAAAGATAGAGCTAACCATCTTTCCAACAGTGGAACTTTCTATCTATACACTTATCTGCATTGGAAAGATATAGTTAACCATCTTTCCAACAGTGGAACTTTCTATCTATACACTTATCTGCATTGGAAAGATAGAGTTAACCATCTTTCCAACAGTGGAACTTTCTATCTATACACTTATCTGCATTGGAAAGATAGAGTTAACCATCTTTCCAACAGTGGAACTTTCTATTTATACACTTATCTGCATTGGAAAGATAGAGTTAACCATCTTTCCAGCAAACAAAGTAACAGTGAACGTTGACGAAAACATGTCAGCGCCATCTTGAAACCGGAAGTTCCTTGTTCAACACTTTAGGAATACAAGTCTTTGTTGTGCTTATGACACAGGCAAAATGACTGCAGAACATCAGCTACAAACGTGCCCAGCTCATGATGGACAGTACATGCATTTGTGCATTCACTAGGAACTACTTGGACAAGCTGTACGGAGATGTCACAAACCTTGTTCAACGCCATATTCGAACTTATTAAAACTGGCATCTAAAGGTGTTCGAAGAGGAAGGAGGAGAAGAAGAGAGCAGCGATAGAGCAATGGTCAGCGAACTAGTGTAGTGATTCAATAAGTGGGAGTTTATTCTCCTATCAGACAAATTCACTCAGACTTAAATGGGTATGGGGTAGTTGTCTCATAGCGAGAAAGACAGTACTGGCGTAGTACTAACAACACTTCCAAGCTTGTGTCGATGACAAAGAAACGAGTTTGATAGCAAAACTACTTTACTGGTGTAGTAATATAAACACTAGCAATATTGTGTCGATGACAAAGAAACAAGTTTGATAGCTAAACTACTTTACTGGTGTAGTAATATAAACACTAGCAATATTGTGTCGATGACAAAGAAACAAGTTTGATAGCTAAACTACTTTACTGGTGTAGTAATATAAACACTAGCAATATTGTGTCGATGACAAAGAAACAAGTTTGATAGCAAAACTACTTTACTGGTGTAGTAATATAAACACTAGCAATATTGTGTCGATGACAAAGAAACAAGTTTGATAGCTAAACTACTTTACTGGTGTAGTAATATAAACACTAGCAATATTGTCTTGATGACAAAGAAACAAGTTTGATAGCTAAACTACTTTACTGGTGTAGTAATATAAACACTAGCAACATTGTGTTGGCGACAAAGAAACAAGTTTGATAGCTAAACTACTTTACTGGCGTAGTAATATAAACACTAGCAATATTGTCTTGATGACAAAGAAACAAGTTTGATAGCTAAACTACTTTACTGGTGTAGTAATATAAACACTAGCAACATTGTGTTGATGACAAAGAAACACGTTTGATAGCTAAACTACTTTACTGGTGTAGTAATATAAACACTAGCAATATTGTCTTGATGACAAAGAAACAAGTTTGATAGCTAAACTACTTTACTGGTGTAGTAATATAAACACTAGCAACATTGTGTTGGCGACAAAGAAACAAGTTTGATAGCTAAACTACTTTACTGGTGTAGTAATATAAACACTAGCAACATTGTGTTGATGACAAAGAAACAAGTTTGATAGCTAAACTACTTTACTGGTGTAGTAATATAAACACTAGCAATATTGTGTCGATGACAAAGAAACAAGTTTGATAGCTAAACTACTTTACTGGTGTAGTAATATAAACACTAGCAATATTGTCTTGATGACAAAGAAACAAGTTTGATAGCTAAACTACTTTACTGGTGTAGTAATATAAACACTAGCAATATTGTGTCGATGACAAAGAAACAAGTTTGATAGCTAAACTACTTTACTGGTGTAGTAATATAAACACTAGCAATATTGTCTTGATGACAAAGAAACAAGTTTGATAGCTAAACTACATTACTGGTGTAGTAATATAAACACTAGCAACATTGTGTTGATGACAAAGAAACAAGTTTGATAGCTAAACTACTTTACTGGTGTAGTAATATAAACACTAGCAATATTGTGTCGATGACAAAGAAACAAGTTTGATAGCTAAACTACTTTACTGGTGTAGTAATATAAACACTAGCAATATTGTGTTGATGACAAAGAAACAAGTTTGATAGCTAAACTACTTTACTGGTGTAGTAATATAAACACTAGCAACATTGTGTTGATGACAAAGAAACAAGTTTGATAGCTAAACTACTTTACTGGTGTAGTAATATAAACACTAGCAATATTGTGTTGATGACAAAGAAACAAGTTTGATAGCTAAACTACTTTACTGGTGTAGTAATATAAACACTAGCAATATTGTCTTGATGAAAAAGAAACAAGTTTGATAGCTAAACTACTTTACTGGTGTAGTAATATAAACACTAGCAACATTGTGTTGGCGACAAAGAAAAAGTTTGATAGCTAAACTACTTTACTGGTGTAGTAATATAAACACTAGCAACATTGTTTAGGCGACAAAGAAAAAGTTTGATAGCTAAACTACTTTACTGGTGTAGTAATATAAACACTAGCAATATTGTGTTGATGACAAAGAAACAAGTTTGATAGCTAAACTACTTTACTGGTGCAGTAATATAAACACTAGCAACATTGTGTTGGCGACAAAGAAACAAGTTTGATAGCTAAACTACTTTACTGGTGTAATAATATAAACACTAGCAACATTGTGTTGGCGACAAAGAAACAAGTTTGATAGCTAAACTACTTTACTGGTGTAGTAATATAAACACTAGCAACATTGTGTTGATGACAAAGAAACAAGTTTGATAGCTAAACTACTTTACTGGTGTAGTAATATAAACACTAGCAATATTGTGTCGATGACAAAGAAACAAGTTTGATAGCTAAACTACTTTACTGGTGTAGTAATATAAACACTAGCAATATTGTCTTGATGACAAAGAAACAAGTTTGATAGCTAAACTACTTTACTGGTGTAGTAATATAAACACTAGCAACATTGTGTTGATGACAAAGAAACAAGTTTGATAGCTAAACTACTTTACTGGTGTAGTAATATAAACACTAGCAATATTGTGTTGATGACAAAGAAACAAGTTTGATAGCTAAACTACTTTACTGGTGTAGTAATATAAACACTAGCAATATTGTGTTGATGACAAAGAAAAAGTTTGATAGCAAAACTACTTTACTGGTGTAGTAATATAAACACTAGCAACATTGTGTTGGCGACAAAGAAAAAGTTTGATGGCTAAACTACTTTACTGGTGTAGTAATATAAACACTAGAAACATTGTTTAGGCGACAAAGAAAAAGTTTGATAGCTAAACTACTTTACTGGTGTAGTAATATAAACACTAGCAATATTGTGTTGATGACAAAGAAACAAGTTTGATAGCTAAACTACTTTACTGGTGTAGTAATATAAACACTAGCAACATTGTGTTGGCGACAAAGAAACAAGTTTGATAGCTAAACTACTTTACTGGTGTAGTAATATAAACACTAGCAACATTGTGTTGGCGACAAAGAAACAAGTTTGATAGCTAAACTACTTTACTGGTGTAGTAATATAAACACTAGCAACATTGTGTTGGCGACAAAGAAAAAGTTTGATAGCTAAACTACTTTACTGGTGTAGTAATACAAACGCTAGCAACATTGTGTTAACGACAAAGAAAACAATTACTGACACTACTACTATTATTTCCTATACACTACATCCAGGAATTCTTTCTACTTTCTTGTGTTCTTCTGGAAGTTGAGATATAGGTGACGGTAACTGACAAATCAGTTGTTCGTGATTTTCCTTATCTTTGTCGATCACCACCTCAGTAAATGTCAGACTTTGAAGCTGTCAGAGAATGATGATGCCATTTAATTCGTCACGTCTGCTAAACATTCGTAATTGGATACCATGAAGTCATAAACGACTTTGAACACTCGCCATACAGGCAAGACAAGATTACTTTCTAGAAGCTCTACAGACAATTACACTGAACACAATTCTCCCGGGTATATACACAAATGTATTATATTACAGCTACGCCCAAAACACAAACATCTATCTGAAGTAGTCTAACAGTATTCCAAATACGAGCCTTGCCGAGGGTTTACTGTGGGAATGGGGACAACATCACATATAAATTGTGTTACAGCTTTACGGACATGTGATATAGCTACACACACAACGTTTCGACATACAATATCTTCATCATTGGATTCAGACAAGAACAAAACACAATGACAAATAGTAGCACGAATGAGAGACGATTATTACTTGTCTACGGAAGGTTCAAACGTCGTAAACATCGCCAACACGAACGGTTATCAGCCGAAAGAAGAGAAGCTAATAATGGGGAGCTAGTAATGGGAGCTAATAATGGGGAGCTAGTAATGGGGAGCTAATAATGGGGAGCTAGTAATGGGAAGGTGGACACACAACAATGGCAGAATCTTTTCGCGTTCGAGCAGGAGTAAGTGATTTTCTGCGAAAGTTTTAATGCTCCAGGCAACCAGTGGGGTAACGTCCTAACCAACAATTAGGGAGAAGACCTAGGAACGCACTCGTATCGGCCGATTTAGTGTGATTGAATAATGAAGGACAACCAGAATGGCCATTCCAAAAAGGGGACTCTGATAGTGCCATAGACCTTGCACTGGTGTCTTCCACCTTCGCACCGGTTTGCAGGTGGAGTGTACAGAGATTTCATGGAAGTGATCACTATCCATGTCATCGTAAGTGATAAAGGCAGAAACAGAAGCCAGAAAAACAATCTCAACACATTCCACTATGGAAACATAGACCAGGGCGTCATTAGCAAAATTAGACGTAGCAAACAGGGCACACCTCGCAGGAGGCAGGAGAGATGGAGGCAGGAGAGTGGACGCAGACGGCCTGGTGAAACGTAGTAGTCGAGGAAGCTTGGTGAAACAAGAGACAAGCGGCCAAGACATGGCAGAAAGCCAGAGATAATGGAAGAAGACAACCTGGGCCCTTGAAGCGTCTGAAAGCAGAGGTCGACCAAAAAATGATGCACTTTAAACTATGTGCTAAGCAGGCTAAGGATGCCAAATGGGATGACTTCTGTAAAAATGTGTGCTGAGAAAAATCGCTAGCCACATTCATGCGCCTTCACCAGAGCATGAATGGCACACCACGACACAGAGGTATACCAGACTTTCAGAGCACAGGCCGGATATGGCACATATCTGATGAGAGCAAAGGGATGGCCCTGCTTGCCCGCTACATTGAGCAGACTGACCAAAGAAATGAGGCTGTAAGAATGATGATTAGGGGGTCACTCTCAGAACTGTGTGAGGATATAGTGCTGAGAGAAGATCTCACGACCACAACCGATACCATTCGCACGCCACTTAAAAGGTCACACAACATCTTGGTCCAGACGGTGTTCTGTACGACGACATAGGCGATTTCGCCTCCAAAAAGTCTTCGAAGGATTCCAAAGACGAGAGGAGACATATGCTGCTGCTATAGATCTGGAGGATGCAAACAACAGAGTACTATTTGAATACCTCAAGCACATGCTTATCAATCTGTCGGAGCACCCCTTCCTCGTCAGAATTATCGCTGCATCACTTTTTCAGAGAAAGGTGATACTCAGATGTGGAAGTTGATCATCCGAGCCAACATCCATTTGTCCAGGGCTGCCACAAGGCTCACCATTGTCACCAGTTCTATTTAACGTGTACACAATAATTATCACGGAACAATAGCTGGAAGGGAGGGAAGAACTATGACTTTTGCTGATCACATTTCATATATCGACAGGAAAGCAACAGACATGAAATCTCCTCCACACTGAAAAACGAACTCGATCGCATCTCTTTCTGGTGTGGAGTATCAAGTGCCTTGGTTAATGCTAATAAAGCATCAGTTGCGTTGTTCCCCCTTAACAATCATATCGTTAACACGGAAACACCGGTGATACGAATGGAACCTTTTGAGGTGACCAGGAACGGGCTGATGACGTACCTAGGAGTTAAGTTTGATCGCTGCTTGCCTTTTAGGGACCAAGTCGACCAGGTAATAACAAAAGCCCGCAAAGGATTAGCCGCCTTGAAGGTCATGGCAGCTGCGAACATTGAGCAGAGGCTACTTACCCTTCTGTTCCTGGGACTAGTCCTCGCGCCAACCAAGTATTCCCTAGCAATTCTTACTGTCAGTACGACTCAAACTGACAGGCTGGAGAAAATACAGAATGAAGCTATGCGCATTATCACGGGGTGTACGAGGGACACTCCCTGTGTAGTAATGAGGTATCTTTTTGACTGTCCAACCATGGATGATAGAATCAAGATTTGGAGGGCACGAGCATACCTGAGGATGAGTGCATATAAAGAGCATCCATTGCACCACGTGCTCAACACAGGGAAAGGTGACAGACTAAAAAGAGGCAAATCATGGGTCGGCCGAGAAGAAGATGTCATCAAACAGGTCTGTGGGCTTACCGATATCAACATTGGTGAGGAGTGGATACCGGTGCCTACGTCATTCAGGGGCATATTCTCATGAATTGTCACTCTCGACAGGAAATGTCGGGAGCAGAACTCAGTGGTGGTCAATGCGAAGGTCAATGTCTCATCTGCGATAACACCGATAAGAAAGATGCAGTGATCTATACAGACGGATCTGTAATATGACACCACAGGAGTGAATTGGCATTTACAGCACGCTCGGCAGGCAGAATAGTCAAAGAAGACAGTAGTGCATACGTTATTTCCACCAGTAGCATGACGGTGGAGGTGATGGCAGTGACCAGGGCATTCATCTGGTTAGAGTCACAAGACTACACTCACATTTGCGTACTAACTGATTTGATGGGCATGATAAAAAAAGTGGAGGCGGGCTCTGTACGCAGGTAATGTTAGTCTTTGTAAAAAAAAGTATTTGTTAGAGTCACCTTTGTCTACGTCCCTGGACATGCGGGAGTACGGTGAAATGATGGGCGCGGACAGGTTGGCCAGCTGCGCTGTCGTTGAAGACGGTAAATCAATGGATCGGGTGACATCATCAATGCCCTCATAGATGTGAGAAGGGCACAGGACTCCGACAGCCATGAGTCCACGTCACTAATTCGGATGAAAGATATGGTAGTTAAGATGGGTACAGCCAGAAACGAGAAACTTAGTGGGCGTGTGAGAAGACTTATCAACCAACACAGATTGAAGTTGTCAATCGCTGGACACGGTGGGACTTGCAGAGGAGGGGATCGGAGCACCTATGGACACATTCTGAGTGACCCGCAAATAACTCAATAACTCCAAAGAAGCTAATGAAATGAAAGAGAGAGAGAGAGAGAGAGAGAGAGAGAGAGAGAGAGAGAGAGAGAGAGAGAGAGAGAACGATCAAGCGCATTGACCTGTGAGATAGGCTATCTTCAGCGCCCTCGCACGATCGTTTGACGCCCTTAGGCAAAAATAAATAAAAATAGTCTCCCCTTAGCAAGGAAAATATAGACGCGCATATGTAAGTGTTGTGGGTATGTGAATTTATGTGCGTGGTGTATGTGTGTGTGTGTGTGTGTGTGTGTGTGTGTGTGTGTGTGTGCAATCACTACGACAGCTTAATTTTTTAGTCTGTTCCTGAACATAATTAAGTTCAATTAAAATATTGAATGGGTTTTTAAAAAAATTATTCAAATAATTTTGCATATTAATTTAAACAGTATTTTCCTACATTTGAAAAATGTAAACGATATAACACTCTTTCTTTGTTTATGAGTAAGGGTGGCGTTCCCGTGTAACCTGGCGCCACTAGACAACTGTCACGGTTTGCATGATGGTAATAGCGTTGGCTAAGATTAGTCTCCACGTGGTGTGCAGGCACTATACATAATATCCCCCGTCTCTGCTTCCTTTTAGCATCGATAGAAAATTGAAGTCTTCGGGATAATGCTCTGTTGTGTATGTCGTGTGTTGTGATCATTGTGATGTCAGATATTTTGTAATACATTGTCTTCTAAGTCTACCGTTCATCTTTGTTTACACATGTAAATGCTCGGTGCTGTCTGGCGGTGACAATGTTACATGAAAAAAGTCATTTGATCTGATCTGTTTTTAAAATGATCCATTACAGAGATAAACCACAACTACTTTCCTTGCATCGCTATTTCTGGTTGTCTTTCTTCTTGTCACATTGAGTATCATTTTCAAGTATCTATTTATTCTCGTTACATACCGTCTTTCTGTGTTAGGTGATAATGCTTGGCTCATATGGCCGTGATCAGTGTAGCTGCTGTAAACAGGAAACCGAATGTTTCGCTGCAGGAGGCAATCTGATCGTCAGAAAATCCCCTACGTGCAAGTGTTTCGACCCATAGCTTCTTGACACTTTGGGGGAGCTGGGTGGGGCCTGGTCTTGATTCCCAGGCATCAACCTCCTGCTACTTTAAGCTTAAAGGCTCACGCTATGTTCGGTATATACTATACTAACTTACTGATTAGCAGGGTAGGCCCTATCAAAGAAGGAGTAAGACGTCTCTTTCATCCTCTAGTCTTCGGGGTACCTTTGGGCAAGGTGTAGCTCCCGTTTAGCTCTACTCTCAGAGTTACATGAATCCATTGGAGCAGGTGGTGGATGGTGTATTGGGAATAGCCGACAAGTAGTGCCGGTTATTGTCCCCACTAGTGATGGCAGACGATCTCATTTATAGAGACAATGGCTGCGATCTCCTGCCAGTACAGTCACTGCAAAGAAGGAAAGGAATGACAAACAACCTTCTTATACTGCCAAGTATAATTATGTTAAAACGCAACTTAATACCTACAGCTAACGACGTTAATGGGGACTCCACAGCCACCTCGTCTGGTAGGGAGCAGTATGTGCTACAGGTGACACCCGATCGTCATCAAGCTACTGAATACAAGATCAAAAGTAAAAATACACTATCAAAACTATCTTGGGGCATTAGATCAGCATTCCAGGTTGGCAAGATAGAAAACATCAGCCAAGTAATGAAGAGAATGAAACAGAACATAATAGGTCGATGTGAAATGAAATGGAAATGAGCAGAATTATTACAACGCGACAGTGGAAATGTAATTTACTCTGAGGGAACCACACATGAAAGAGGTGTAGCCATCATGTTAGATAGAGAAAGAAGCAAAACAGTGAAAGGATTTTGGCCAGTATCAGAAAGAATTCTGCTAGTAAAATTGAGAGGTAGACCAATAGATATCAACATAATTCAAGCTCATGCACCAACAAGTAATAGCGAAGAAGAAGACATTAATAATTTTTACAACGAGCTAGAGATGACCATGAAACAATGTAAATCCTAAGAAATAACTACTATATTAGGGAATTTCAATGCAAAAGTAGGAACAGCTAAAGTCCAAAATGTGACTGGAGGACATGGCCTTGGAGAGACGAATGACAGAGGGGATAGATTGATAGATTGGGCAAAGACACATGAAATATTTATAGGCAACACCTAGATCAAATAACACCCTAGATGACTATGGACATGGCAAAGCCCAGACAAAAAAGTACACAATTAATTTGATCTTATACTAGTACAGAGAAGATTCAGGAATGGGCTAACTGTAGACGGGTACTGGGACATTATTAAAATCAAGGTCAGAGCAATGTATGTTTAGATTTGTGAGGGACCAGAGAAGAATGTTTCTAAATAGAACATATGTCAAGGTCACGAGTGGATGCATGAATTAATATAGTCAAAGGGCAGACGCAACGTCACTTGACGCTATGTCACCAGACACTGCGTCACCAACAAAAGTGCGGGATCATCACGAGTGGATGTATGAATTATTATAGTCATAGGGCAGACGCTACGACACTAGACGCTAGACCAGACGCTGCGTCAACAACAAAAGTGCGGAAAATGAGATACTTAAACCCGTGACTGAGTGGAACATGACACTTGGCACAAAGAACCAGAGAGAGAGAGCCGGGTCGGGTAATGCCGAGAGCGCTTTCGCCAGCATCAAAACAGAGCCGAGGGTCCAAAGGAACCTCAGATGGAGCAAACGGCACACGCATCTGAAGAATATATCTGCAAGAGATGGCAAAGCTAAGTCAACCAGAGACAAGAAACGATCTCTCACAAAGAAGCGTAACGCTTCAAGACCGAAACTCTCACTTAGTAAGCTGAGAGAGAAATCTGCTGAAATGACAAGGAGCAAAGTCAACCAGACACCAGAGCTTAGACAAGCAATGGACACAAGATAAGTGGCGTTACAAGCCGGAATGGCGATAGCTGATGCTCGACTAGAAACAAAGAAACGCTTGGAGAGAGAAACGCACTCTCAAGCACACTGAGAGAACAAACAAAACCAATGAGTTAGAGTAAGAATATTTACGTGAAAAGTTTTACCGATCACAGGATTACATTTCAGATTCCGAGATGTGTGTTAGGCTTAGATCACTAGTTTTATGAAATGTGAACTATTTAAGTTGTGTACATATATATATTTGCGATTAGTGAGTACACGGCTGTTCCAGACCACCAAGTAGCTTTGACTTATGTGTTCCAATTGTAATTATTTAATAGACAGACGTTGGTGTTGTATTACTCACTACACCTTGTCAATTATATATATGTGTGTGTGTGTGTGTGTGTGTGTGTGTGTGTGTGTGTGTGTGTGTGTGTGTGTGTGTGTGTGTGTGTGTGTGTGTGTGTGTGTGTGTGTGTGTGTGTGTGTGTGTGTGTGTGTGTGTGTGTGTGTGTGTGTGTGTGTGTGTGTGTGTGTGTGTGTGTGTGTGTGTGTGTGTGTGTGTGTGTGTGTGTGTGTGTGTGTGTGTGTGTGTGTGTGTGTGTGTGTGTGTGTAGTAGTAGACATGACATTTACACAAGGAAGTGTTCAGAAAGGCAATAATGCCTAATAATAATTTTCACAGTACATGAAACACAACGCAAATAAACATTGAAGCCACTATAAAGAACGAAGTAATTCGTCAAAGCCACTATACGAACACGAACCCAAAAGACAAAGTAGATAATAACAATAAATCAAGTAAGCAAGACATCGCAATCGACAATAAAACCTGTTTTCATAACATCTGTTAAAACAGAGGCAGGAGCAGATTGCAATATAGACCATGCACCCGTAGTTGGAAAGATGAGAATAAAACTACGGAAAACACAGAAATGCCCAAGAAATATGAAATTAGAACTAGACATGCTTAGAGTAGTTAGACAGATGAATGATAAGTACAGCACGATAATACAAAATAGATATAATGCTATTGAAAAAAATATACAGGACATCGAGGAGCAGTGGGAAATGCTGAAACAATTGATTCAACAAATATCAAAAGAAGTAATACCAGTGACTAAAAAATCAACAAAAAGAAATGGATGACAGAAGAAATATTAGAACTAATGGTGGAAAGTGGAAAACATAAGAAAGAAGAACGGACATACAAAATATTGCACAAAGAGATCCAAAACAAATGGAAAGAAGCAAAGGAAGGATGGTTAAAGCAGACATGTGAGAAATGGAAAATAAATAAAAGAAAGATTCACAATTTGTGCACAATCAGTTAAACGAATTAACAGGAAGAAATGAAATCAAAGTTTCAGGATGTGTGAAATCAAAACAAGGAAATATAATAATGGGACAGGGGAAGATAATGGAATGATGGACAGAATATATCAGTCAACTCTGTGATGATGAAAGACCAGAGTTAAACAATTCAAACAAAGACACAGAACCGCCAATAATGCAGGGAGAAGGGGAAAGGGCAATTAAGCACATCAAAGAGGTAAAGCTCGGGTCCCGACAATATTACAATCGAAGAGATAGATGCATTAGGAGAGCTGGAAGTACAAGTCATAACAAAATTACTCAATGACATATATAACACTGGACACATACCTGAAGATCTACTAAAATCTATCTTTGTAGCCATACCGAAGAAGTCAGGAGCCACTGATTGTGAAGACCATCGCACTATTAGTCTCATGAGCTATATGATACAAATATTACTAAGAACAATCATGAGACGCGTAAGGAACAAAATAAAACCAGAAATAAGTGAGGAACAATGTGGATTTGTGGAAGAAAAGGGCACCAATAATACAATATACATCCTGAGAACATTGATAGAAAGAGTTATAGAAGCAATGAAAGATCTATATAGGTGCTTTTTAGACTACACAAAAGCATTTGACTAAATAAAGCATGTGGAAATAATCAATATGCTGGAGAAATTAAACATTGATGGCAAGGATCTGCGAATCATAAAAAAACATGTACTGGAAACAAACAGGAGCAACAAGAATTAGTCAACCAAACAGGACAATTCCAATATATAAAACATGGTGTCAGACAAGGTTGCGTTCTGTCGCCTGATTTGTTTTCACTTTACAGCGAATATATTATCAGTTATTAAAATTGATTTCTAAAACGTACACTGAAGGAGCAGCAAAAGCAGAAAAGGAAGAAAGAATCATCATCATCATCATCATCATGTGCCATACCAGTTGGCGTAAGCGATCATGTCCCTCCACAATTTTCTATCTACAGTACATCGTATCAGTTCTGTTGTTGACTAATTTCCATGCCATGACACCAAGCTATCCAGTATTTTTTTCTCTTTGTCGTCCAAAATCTCTCTTTCCTTTTATTTTGCCAGTTGTAACCAAGTATTCCAATTGTCCTTTTCTCATGATGTGCCCAAAAAATGATGATTGTTTATTTCTGATTTTTTTTTTTAGGAGTTCCCTTTTTGTGTTGGCCTCTTTGAGAATTTCCTCATTGGTCTTTTTAGGTGAAGAAGAAAAGGAATAATTTAAAACAAGTAAAACACCTACACTATCATCATTTCTTCGTACATTGAGCATTTATGGTTTAGGATCATTGTATGCGTTGTTTTGGGCATTTTTGGACACTTTTACAGCCAAATATTAAATTGTCTCTCATTCTACTTTTCCTTATGGAATTGTGCGTTTTTCTTGTGATTGAGTGACACCATATACAAGGACTGGTCTAACTCTCCCAGTGTGCACAAGTTTCAAAACGATAACGTCTGCTCCCATATCGATTCCTACTAATTTCTTCATTGTGTTCTTTCTGTTTCTGCTTAAGAAACGTTAGAATATTGTAAGTGAACAGTGAGCCTTTTAACTTGAAGCTACGCACGCAGTTGATAATGTGTGCTTTAAAGGAGGTGCTTTGGGGAAGAAAGTAGAATATTGTAAGTGAACAGTGAGCCTTTTAACTTGAAGCTACGCACGCAGTTGATAATGTGTGCTTTAACTGCGCCATTCTTTTTATGCAATGCAATGAAAGTTGATGTTTTTAGTTCATTTGGTATGTATCATATTTGGTATATGCCATTGCATATGTCTGTAATCACTTCAATGACAAAATCTTCTAGTGCCTGTATCATCTCTATCTGTATATTGTCAGGTCCTGCTGATTTTCCCTTTTTCATTGTTTTTATAACTTTTCCCACTTCAGATTTTAAGATTTTGTAGCTGGACTTACATTTTATAAATGGTTTTGTTGTCCCTTTCGTCATGAAATAATTCTGTTATTTATTCATGCCATCTATCGATTATATCTTTGTTGTCTGTTAGCATTATTCCTTCACTGTTTGCAATACATCCGTTTCCTGCAGCTTTTTTTGTTTTTATTAGTTATTTTCTTTATTTTCGTGTGCATTCCTCATAATTTTGTTTACTTTCCATAGTTTCGACTTCTAGACATCTTTGGTTGATGAGTCAGTCTTCTTTTGACTTTTTGCAAATTGTTCGTATTTTATTATCAATTTCCTTGTATCTTCCGGTGTTCTTCGCTTGTCTCCTTTCTTCCATTTTTTCTAAGATGGTGTCAGTTATCCATTTTTGTTCCTTTCCTTTTTGGGTAAGGTGTCACAGGATTCTTGTATGTTGTTTTTTATGCATTACCATTTGGTTGTAACTTTTTCATCAGGATTTTCTCTTCTGTACCGCTTAATATCCCTTCTTCTAACAGCTTCTGATATGTGTTCTTTACTTGTATTGTATAAGTTTCTTTAACATCTTTTTCACTTAAAGCTGTTATATCTATTGGTATTGATGTATTAGGCTTTTGTTTGTTTCTCTTTAGTTTGATTTTCATTTTAATCATTACAGGATTGTGATATAAATTAATATCTGCTCCTGGATAGGCTTTGGCTTTCATTACGCTGTTACAGAATCTGTCTTTTATCATTATGTAATCTATTTGATTCCTCTTCTTATCTCCAGGACTTTTCCATGTGTATAGTTTTATTTTTCTTGCTCAAAGTAGGTGTTACATATTATCAGCCTGTTTTCTTCACAGAATTGTATTAATCTTTCTCCTCTGTCATTTCTTTTCCCAAACCATAATTTTTTTAAATGATATTATATATCTACCTTTTTCTACTTTAGCGTTCATGTCACCCATTACAATCAAGATGTCTGAAGATTTCACTTGCTTCTTAACTTTATTGAGATCTTCATAGTGTGCTTCTATTTGTTTATCTGTATAGTCTTGAGTAGATGCGTATGACTATATTATTGCAATATCAGATGGTTTTGCCTTCATTTTTAATAGCATAATCCTATCACTGTATGTCCAATGGGTATTTATTTATGTTTGTAGCTCTCGTTTTATTAGAATGCCTACCCCTCTTTGATGTTCTGTTGTGTTACCTGAATGTATAAATGTATATTTATCGTCTTGAATGTATCCACTTTCTTTCCATCTTGTTTCTGATATGCCTAAAATATCTATGTTTAATCGTTCTGCTTCTATCATAAGATTTGCTAATTTTCCTACTTGGTGTAAGGTCCTAACATTCCATGTAGTTATTTTTAGCTCGTTCGCATGACAATAGTTAGAATTTCTCTCCATGGATTTCTTTGGAATGTTACGTGATGAGGCTCCAATCTCTTTCACGGTGGTCTGCCATATTCGTGTCCTGAATATGCCTCATGTGTACCACACACTTTGCAGTTATCGCGTTCTGGGCCGTTGATCGTTTCTAATTCATCTGCCCTATCCACCGTCACAGACTTTACACTCGCTTTGGACATACCCGCCCCGCGCCATTGTTGTCGAACTGTGTACGAACCACGAACACACGACACGAAAAAACTTCCTCCTGTTTTTATTCCTTACCACAGAAGAATGCTAGTCTAGAAAGATCATAGGTCTTCTGTCACGATGATACGCCCATCCTTCGTGACATCCTGGTTATTATTCTATGCACGCAATATCCTATTACTTAAAAAATTATCCTTGAAGTGTGCTTGACTTTCATAGGTGTGTATAAAGGTGGATTCCGATGCCCGTAGCGCCAGGCGCAGTCCTGAAATAGTACCATATTTTTGTGCGTCTTCAAATGAAATTAATAGTTAACATTTTTATTTATTTATTTATTTGGGGGGAGGGGTTATTTTCGAAAGAAAATCATTTAAAGCCAAAGGGGAAGATAAAAGATAATCAAATGTCCATGTTATCCCTTTGTTTCATCGCAGCCTGCGCACTGGAAGCTGACAGCGAAGGTAAACACCGTCCCAGCCTATTTCTTTCCTTGTAATGTCTGTTCTGACAGACTATTTATTCCTCCCTCATGTTAGTCTCCAATCTATAGCGATACTACTCTCTTACCCTATTGGTAAATTGTGAAAAACTGGCATCTCTTGATGTCACCCTCCCATCAATAACACTGGGCATCCGACATTTCATGATTGCATATTCAGTTAATTCAGATTTAAACAATTGTGAACACGATCTGACAATCTTACACTCAATGCTTGGGCATCATAAACAATCTCAATCTCCACCTATTTCACATCAATTATTATTTTTGTTATCTCTGCCTACATCAACATACTTATTTCAGTCATTTTTATATCTCACTAAAGTATTGCAACAAGCGGAGAAATATATAAGGCTCCTTAGCCACCCCATGCACCAAAGAATAACAGGTTCTGGAATTGTACGACTAAAGAGGAGCAACTTCGCTGCAATTGCCAATGAACTAATTACTGGACCATGTGCCCTGGACTTACTAACACTCCTAATATATCAAACATGTGTGCTTAGCACACTACTATATGGATCCGAAACCTGGACAACATACTCAAACCAGGAAAAAAGACTAAATGTCTTCCACATGCGATGTCTCCGCAAAATAATGCACATCAAATGGCAAGACAAAATAACCAACTCAATTGTCCTGCAACGTGCTAAGACCCTAACAATCATGTCGATGCTCAGAAGTCGAAGGCTAAGATGGCTGGGGCATGTCCAACGGATGGAAGAAAAACGCATTCCTAGGCAAATACTATATGGTGAGCTAAAACACGGAAAAAGACAAATCGGCAGACCTAAACTACGATATAGAGATATCTGCAAATCATCTCTGAAAGACTTCTCCATCTGTGAAAACGACTGGCAACATCTGGCAAGTGATCGCACATCATGGAGAGCATGTATAAGGAACGGTATAACAACATTTGAGACTGTGCTAAGACAGGACTTAGAAGAGAAGAGACTCATGAAAAAGGATGGTAAACCCTGTGGACCAGCGAGCCTGACCTGTTCATTATGTGACCGCGTGTGTTTGTCAAACATTGGTAGAATTAGCCACGAGAGAAGCTGTTCGGCAAAAACAATACCTAAAAAAAATACGCAATAGCCTCCACTAGACCGTCTGACAAGACGAAAAGGGCCATATATAATTACTGGAGACCCAGTACTTTCCCAAACAATATCGAAACCCTTGGGCCCATCTGATATGTCTACTCACGGAAAACATAAAATACCAGAACTTAAGGAAAACATAACAGGAATCATGAAAAAAGGCACCCAATCAGACACAGAAAGAAAACACGTAGCAGAAAAAACACATACACGATACCTACCCACAGGACTCTTGGTCCCACATATACACAGATGACTCTGCTACAAATGCCACCAGAAATGAAGGGGGAAGTGTGTTCTTTACGCTGAATAATCAGGACGAGATCACCAAGTCAATAGCTACTGGAAAATTCTCAAACTTTAAAGCAGAAACTGAGACCACCAGAGATGCTGCAACACTGGCTACTCAACACAAAAATAACATTCACAATAAATTGGTGATTCTGACTGATGCTCTGTCAGTATTATCAGCTCTAAAAATCCCCAAGAACAATGAACTAGATGACTTGAGAACAGCCCTGGACCAACTATGCAATAACTTCCATAGAGTAGTCATTCAGTGGATACCATCACACTGTAATATACACGGGAACGAACGCGCAGACAAATTAGCTAAAGAGGGAGGGAGATTACCACTATCCGCTCAGTTATGATGAAGCCAAATCCATCCTCAAAGGTCAGTTCCATGAAAAATAGAAACGAGAGCACCCAAAGCATAACGAGAGTGACGGATACCACCAACTATCAAGGAGTTCACCAAATTCAAAATAGGTACAACCAGCCTATGCTACTGTACACTGGACAATATGACTACAAAACATGTTCTACAGGATTGCCTCCAGTACACAGACCTGAGAAGAGCAATGTGGTCCACGCCCACCTCCCTGGAAGAGAAACCATATGGGGCAATTGAACCACTTAAACTGACAGCTGACTTCATGAGAGTCTGGAATCCTACTCTGATTGAGTCTTGATAGCAGAGAGAGAGAGAGAGAGAGAGAGAGAGAGAGATCTCCGTTTCAATTTCTTGCACTTTGCTTTCTGTTGCTGTCTCAGTTTCTATCTTCTTGTTCTGTCTCTGATTCTTTTTCTTTATCACTCTCCGCCTGTCTTTTTTCCCCACTTCCTCTTTATTTAAACTTAAAATTGTTTTGAACATTTTATCTTTCTCTTTTACTTTCTGTATATGTTATCCCTTTCTCTTTCTTTTTCAACTTTTATTTCACTTTCTATAACAGTCGACTTTTCACTTTCTATATCAGTCGACTTGTTGCTTTCTATGTCAGTCGACTTTTTATTTTCTATATCAGTCGACTTTTCATTTCTATAACAGTCGACTTTTTACTTTCCATATCAGTCGAGTTTTCATTTTCTATATCAGTCGACTTTTTACTTTCTATATCAGTTGACGTTTTACTTCCTATACCAATCGACTTTTTTATCTGTCGAATTTTTACTTTCTATATCTGTCGACGTTTTACTTTCTAAATCAGTTGACTTTTCTCTTTCACTTTCTGTTTGAATCTCTTATTTGTGTCTCATTGTGCCTAAGTCTCAGATTTGCTGTTTCATGTTCCCTTCTTCTTTCCGTCTATTCATCTTTCTGATACTTTAAATTTTTCTTTTCCTCAATCTCCATGTTCCCACCTCTTCTCTTTAAATGTGTGCATCTGTCCCTTCTCCTCCCTATCTCTCTCTCTCTCTCACTCTCTCTCTCTCTCTCTCTCTTGGGAGGATTGAACGAAGGGTCGTACACAGATAACAAAAACAGGTTAAAACTATAACCGATATAAGAGAGAAGCACGAGCTAGGTAAAATGCTGTCGCCACATCGGGGTTAGCAACTCACGGCATCATTCACTTCCCAATTGTGTTCCCTGGCAAATGACGTCATCAAAGCAGAATGGTTAATGAGACGGTAACAATCTCTACTGCCTGAATTCTGTGGACATATATTGGTTAACGAGACCACTATAATCTCTGCGGGGTGAATTCTGTGGACATATATTGGTTAACGAGACCACTATAATCTCTGCGAGGTGAATTCTGTGGACATATATTGGTTAACGAGACCACTATAATCTCTGCGGGGTGAATTCTGTGGACATATATTGGTTAACGAGACCACTATAATCTCTGCTGCGTGAATTATGTGAAAATATATTGGTTAACGAGACCACCATAATCTCTGTGGGGTGAATTCTGTGGACATATATTGGTTAACGAGACCACTATCATCTCTGCGGGGTGAATTCTGTGGACATATATTGGTTAACGAGACCACTATAATCTCTACTGCGTGAATTATGTGAAAATATATTGGTTAACGAGACCATTATAATCTCTGCGGGATGAATTCTGTGGACATATATTGGCTAACGAGACCACTATAATCTTTGTGGGATGAATTCTGTGAACATACATTGGCTAACTACGTAGGGAGGTCAAAAAGTAATGCACACCAATTTTTTTCTCGGCTAATAATAAAGATAGGAATATGAAATTTTGCACACTTGGAATATGACATGTTCCAATTATGTGCACCAAATTGCACAGCTTTCTGAAAAATATTACGCAATCTATGAACCGTTAAAATGGAGCTTGTCAACAATGTCCGTTACAAACAGCGAATTGTCATAGAATTTCTGGTTGCGGAAAAAGAAACTGTGGCAAACATTCATAAACGACTGTGTGCAGTGTACAAATGTTCTGCAGTCGATAGGAGCACAGTTAGTCGCTGGGTTCAGAGAATTAAAGCTGCAGAAAGTGTACGAGTGGAGCTGCATGATTTACCGCGTTCTGGACGTGTTGCCTCGGCTACCAGCACAGACATGTTAAACCGGGCTGATGCCATTATTCGTAAGGATAGGCGTATCACTAGTCAGCAATTGGCATTGCAGCTTACAGTCAGCAAGGGAAGTACAATCGCAATTTTTAAAACTCTCGGATATTCAAAGATTTGCGCTCGATGGGTTCCTCGGTGCCTAACAAATGATCACAGAGTTCAAAGGAAAACATTCTGTTCTGAATTGTTGGAGCGTTTCGGTGTTGAAGGAGAAATGTTTTTGTCAAAAATTGTTACCGGTGACGAAACGTGGGCACATTATTATGAGCCTGAAACAAAAATGCAGTCAATGGAATGGCATCATTCGCAGTCACCAAAAAGAAAAAATTCAAAACATCTCCATCAGCCGGAAAGGTGATGATCACTGTCTTCTGGGACATTGATGGTGTGATTCTTGTTGATGTAATGACAAGAGGTGAGACAATCAACTCGACAGCTTACATCAATACACTGACAAAACTCAAAAATCGGTTCCACAGAGTTCGGCCTAATAAGCCATCTGCAGATTTGTTGCTTCAACATGACAATGCACGCCCTCACACAAGTCAGGTAACACGGGAAGCAATCAACAAATTTGGTTGGACTGTACTGCCCCATCCTCCTTACAGCCCTGATCTGGCTCCCTCAGATTTCCATCTGTTTGGACCACTCAAAAAATTCCTGCGTGGGAAACACTTTGACAATGATGAGGATGTGATCCGTGCAGTTAAAAAATGGCTACGCGAGCAGGACAAAACTTGGTACAAACGAGGCATTCATGACCTAGTTTCGCGTTGGCGTAAGGCAATACGCTTGGACGGAGATTATGTTGAAAAATAGGTAGTGTAAAGGGGATGTTCAGCTACAATCTGTGAAAATTTCACACATTTTGCCCGAATAGTTTCCGAGAAAAAAATTGGTGTGCATTACTTTTTGACCTCCCTTCAGTATCTATTGACCTTTCGAGCCGTAACCGGCCCATAGGGCGTAGACCAAGATTTACCTTCTCGTATCTGAATTTTTTGTTCTAGCAGTTTTCTTTTAAAGATATTTTATCAAATCTCGCCATCTGTCTCTGTTCTGTGCAAACAGCTCTATCTCATTGAGGGAGCCGATTCCTGCTGCTCTTGCCTCTCTCATCAATGTTCTTCTCAGTGTCTCCCTGGGTCTTCCTCTTTTTCTCGTACCTGTTGTTTCCCATATGAGGGCTTGCTTTGCTATTCGGTTATTATCTCTTCTCATCACATGTCCAACGTATGACCATCGTCTTTTCTTTATTACTGAAGATATTAGTGGTTGATTGGCGATTTCTCTAATTTCCTCGTTTGTTTTGAATTCGTTCCACGCTATACCAAGTATTTTCCTTAGACATTTATTTTCGAAAGCGTTCAACTTTGTTTCTATATCTCTTGTTGTTTTCCAGCTTTCACACGCATACGTAAGGGTTGATAGTACATTTGATTTGAATAGCCTAAGTTTTGTGTTTGTGCTGATGAGTTTTGATTTCCACAACTTCTCAAGGCTTCTGAAAGACATTGCTGCTTTAGCTATTCTGATTTCTTTGCTCGTATCCCCTTCTCGATCAATGTGACTTCCAAGATAGACAAAGTTATCGATCTCTTCTACTGGTTTGTTTTCCATGTATATTTTGTCACCTGTTGGAATTAAACTTTTCATGACTTTAGTCTTTTCATGATTGATCTCAAGCCCAATTTTGCTGGCTATTGATGATAGTTCATTTGTGTTTTCCTGCATCGTTTTTATCTGACTGCTGATGAGAACTATGTCATCAGCAAAGTCGAGGTCCTCCAAATGGTCTCCTTGTATCCATTCAATGCCTTTATTACCAGTGAGCATTTCTTCATTATGAAGTCCATAACAACTCCATATAACAAGGGCGATAAAATACATCCTTGTTTAACCCCAGTTTCTATTGGGAAACATTCGCTCAGTCCTTCCTCTGTTCGAACTGCACATGTGTAACCATCATACATGTCTTTGATAATATTTATGATTTTTTATGGTAAGCCATATTGCTTCAGAACTTTCCACAAAGAATCTCTATGAATACTATCAAATGCTTTTCTTGAAGTCGATGAAGTTAAGTACAAAAGGTTTTTGCTTTTCAATGTGTTCTTCCAATATAAGTCGTAGAGTGAAAATGTGGTCAAGGCAGCTTCTCCCTTTTCTAAACCCTGCCTGTTCTTCACGCATTACTGTATCTATTGAATCCTTTATTCTATTTAGGATGATTTTGCAGAATAACTTTGAGGCAACTGACAAAAGTGTCACGCCTCTCCAGTTGTTACAATCTCTAAGATTGCCCTTTTTTGGAATCTTAACAATGATTCCTTTTTTTTCCATTTATGAGGCGTCTTCTCTGTTTTCCAAATGATGTTGAACATTTTTTTGGAGATGTATTAGATTATGGCTATCAAATGCCTTGAGGATCTCAGCTGTTAACTTATTGGCTAACGAGACCACTATACTATAATCTCTGTGGGATGAATTATGTGAAAATATATTGGTTAACGAGACCACTATAATCTCTGCGGGATGAATTATGTGGACATATATTGGTTAAAGAGACCACTATAATCTCTGCGGGATGAATTCTATGAAAATATATTGGTTAACGAGACCACTATAATCTCTGCGGGATGAATTCTATGAAAATATATTGGTTAACGAGACCACCATAATCTCTACTGCGTGAATTCTGTGGACAAGTATTAGTTAACGAGACCACTATAATCTCTGCGGGATGAATTCTATGGACATATATTGGTTAACGAGACCACTATAATCTCTGCGGGGTGAATTCTGTGGACATATATTGGTTAACGAGACCACTATATTCTCTGTGGGATGAATTCTGTGGACATATATTGGCTAACGAGACCACTATAATCTCTGTGGGATTAATTCTGTGGACATATATTGGTTAACGAGACCACTATAATCTCTGCGGGATGAATTCTGTGGACATATATTGGCTAACGAGACCACTATAATCTTTGTGGGATGAATTCTGTGAACATACATTGGCTAACTACGTAGGGAGGTCAAAAAGTAATGCACACCAATTTTTTTCTCGGCTAATAATAAAGATAGGAATATGAAATTTTGCACACTTGGAATATGACATGTTCCAATTATGTGCACCAAATTGCACAGCTTTCTGAAAAATATTACGCAATCTATGAACCGTTAAAATGGAGCTTGTCAACAATGTCCGTTACAAACAGCGAATTGTCATAGAATTTCTGGTTGCGGAAAAGAAACTGTGGCAAACATTCATAAACGACTGTGTGCAGTGTACAAATGTTCTGCAGTCGATAGGAGCACAGTTAGTCGCTGGGTTCAGAGAATTAAAGCTGCAGAAAGTGTACGAGTGGAGCTGCATGATTTACCGCGTTCTGGACGTGTTGCCTCGGCTACCAGCACAGACATGTTAAACCGGGCTGATGCCATTATTCGTAAGGATAGGCGTATCACTAGTCAGCAATTGGCATTGCAGCTTACAGTCAGCAAGGGAAGTACAATCGCAATTTTTAAAACTCTCGGATATTCAAAGATTTGCGCTCGATGGGTTCCTCGGTGCCTAACAAATGATCACAGAGTTCAAAGGAAACATTCTGTTCTGAATTGTTGGAGCGTTTCGGTGTTGAAGGAGAAATGTTTTTGTCAAAAATTGTTACCGGTGACGAAACGTGGGCACATTATTATGAGCCTGAAACAAAAATGCAGTCAATGGAATGGCATCATTCGCAGTCACCAAAAAGAAAAAAATTCAAAACATCTCCATCAGCCGGAAAGGTGATGATCACTGTCTTCTGGGACATTGATGGTGTGATTCTTGTTGATGTAATGACAAGAGGTGAGACAATCAACTCGACAGCTTACATCAATACACTGACAAAACTCAAAAATCGGTTCCACAGAGTTCGGCCTAATAAGCCATCTGCAGATTTGTTGCTTCAACATGACAATGCACGCCCTCACACAAGTCAGGTAACACGGGAAGCAATCAACAAATTTGGTTGGACTGTACTGCCCCATCCTCCTTACAGCCCTGATCTGGCTCCCTCAGATTTCCATCTGTTTGGACCACTCAAAAAATTCCTGCGTGGGAAACACTTTGACAATGATGAGGATGTGATCCGTGCAGTTAAAAAATGGCTACGCGAGCAGGACAAAACTTGGTACAAACGAGGCATTCATGACCTAGTTTCGCGTTGGCGTAAGGCAATACGCTTGGACGGAGATTATGTTGAAAAATAGGTAGTGTAAAGGGGATGTTCAGCTACAATCTGTGAAAATTTCACACATTTTGCCCGAATAGTTTCCGAGAAAAAAATTGGTGTGCATTACTTTTTGACCTCCCTTCAGTATCTATTGACCTTTCGAGCCGTAACCGGCCCATAGGGCGTAGACCAAGATTTACCTTCTCGTATCTGAATTTTTTGTTCTAGCAGTTTTCTTTTAAAGATATTTTATCAAATCTCGCCATCTGTCTCTGTTCTGTGCAAACAGCTCTATCTCATTGAGGGAGCCGATTCCTGCTGCTCTTGCCTCTCTCATCAATGTTCTTCTCAGTGTCTCCCTGGGTCTTCCTCTTTTTCTCGTACCTGTTGTTTCCCATATGAGGGCTTGCTTTGCTATTCGGTTATTATCTCTTCTCATCACATGTCCAACGTATGACCATCGTCTTTTCTTTATTACTGAAGATATTAGTGGTTGATTGGCGATTTCTCTAATTTCCTCGTTTGTTTTGAATTCGTTCCACGCTATACCAAGTATTTTCCTTAGACATTTATTTTCGAAAGCGTTCAACTTTGTTTCTATATCTCTTGTTGTTTTCCAGCTTTCACACGCATACGTAAGGGTTGATAGTACATTTGATTTGAATAGCCTAAGTTTTGTGTTTGTGCTGATGAGTTTTGATTTCCACAACTTCTCAAGGCTTCTGAAAGACATTGCTGCTTTAGCTATTCTGATTTCTTTGCTCGTATCCCCTTCTCGATCAATGTGACTTCCAAGATAGACAAAGTTATCGATCTCTTCTACTGGTTTGTTTTCCATGTATATTTTGTCACCTGTTGGAATTAAACTTTTCATGACTTTAGTCTTTTCATGATTGATCTCAAGCCCAATTTTGCTGGCTATTGATGATAGTTCATTTGTGTTTTCCTGCATCGTTTTTATCTGACTGCTGATGAGAACTATGTCATCAGCAAAGTCGAGGTCCTCCAAATGGTCTCCTTGTATCCATTCAATGCCTTTATTACCAGTGAGCATTTCTTCATTATGAAGTCCATAACAACTCCATATAACAAGGGCGATAAAATACATCCTTGTTTAACCCCAGTTTCTATTGGGAAACATTCGCTCAGTCCTTCCTCTGTTCGAACTGCACATGTGTAACCATCATACATGTCTTTGATAATATTTATGATTTTTTATGGTAAGCCATATTGCTTCAGAACTTTCCACAAAGAATCTCTATGAATACTATCAAATGCTTTTCTTGAAGTCGATGAAGTTAAGTACAAAAGGTTTTTGCTTTTCAATGTGTTCTTCCAATATAAGTCGTAGAGTGAAAATGTGGTCAAGGCAGCTTCTCCCTTTTCTAAACCCTGCCTGTTCTTCACGCATTACTGTATCTATTGAATCCTTTATTCTATTTAGGATGATTTTGCAGAATAACTTTGAGGCAACTGACAAAAGTGTCACGCCTCTCCAGTTGTTACAATCTCTAAGATTGCCCTTTTTTGGAATCTTAACAATGATTCCTTTTTTTTTCCATTTATGAGGCGTCTTCTCTGTTTTCCAAATGATGTTGAACATTTTTTTGGAGATGTATTAGATTATGGCTATCAAATGCCTTGAGGATCTCAGCTGTTAACTTATTGGCTAACGAGACCACTATACTATAATCTCTGTGGGATGAATTATGTGAAAATATATTGGTTAACGAGACCACTATAATCTCTGCGGGATGAATTATGTGGACATATATTGGTTAAAGAGACCACTATAATCTCTGCGGGATGAATTCTATGAAAATATATTGGTTAACGAGACCACTATAATCTCTGCGGGATGAATTCTATGAAAATATATTGGTTAACGAGACCACCATAATCTCTACTGCGTGAATTCTGTGGACAAGTATTAGTTAACGAGACCACTATAATCTCTGCGGGATGAATTCTATGGACATATATTGGTTAACGAGACCACTATAATCTCTGCGGGGTGAATTCTGTGGACATATATTGGTTAACGAGACCACTATATTCTCTGTGGGATGAATTCTGTGGACATATATTGGCTAACGAGACCACTATAATCTCTGTGGGATTAATTCTGTGGACATATATTGGTTAACGAGACCACTATAATCTCTGCGGGATGAATTCTGTGAACATATATTGGCTAACGAGACCACTATAATTTCTGCAATGTTAAGAATTCTGTTGACATATAATAAAATACAATATTGTAATACCTCCTCGATGAAGAAATAGAAGAGCTCTAGAAGCCAAAGAAGCCACATCATTTCTTCACCCACCACACTGGCACACAAACTAACATGCTGTCCACATGGCGTTACCCCAACAACAGCATTCATTTTTTATTTTATAATAACAAAATATTGTCATTTTTTATGAACACAGACACGAATGTCAAATCTTCAGGCTCGACCATTCAAGCGGCAACGTAGAAGTAAACTTTGGTTTCAAGTGACTGATCTTCTATCCAACCTGAAATAAAACGTGCACTGATTGTGCAGAGCTTCCTATACTGGTCCCAATGTTTATTGTTGTTTTCCTAGAAACTACCCTCCCATCCTGAAAGATTACTCCAGACCATTTAGGTTTATTCAATTTTGAATAATCTGAGGTTCTGCATTGAAGATATCTCGCCCACAACTAATATCAAACGTCTCCCACTGTCAAAATTGAATGTCTCCCACAACCAAAATAAAACATCTCCCATAACCAATATTGGGCGTCTCCCACAACCAAAATAAAACATCTCCCACAACCAATATTGGGCGTCTCCCACAACCAAAATAAAACATCTCCCACAACCAATATTGGGCGTCTCCCACAACCAAAATAAAACATCTCCCACAACCAATATTGGGCGTCTCCCACAACCAAAATAAAACATCTCCCATAACCAATATTGGGCGTCTCCCACAACCAAAATAAAACATCTCCCACAACCAATATTGGGCGTCTCCCACAACCAAAATAAAACATCTCCCATAACCAATATTGGGCGTTTCCCACAACCAAAATAAAACATCTCCCACAACCAATATTGGGCGTTTCCCACAACCAAAATAAAACATCTCCCACAACCAATATTGGGCGTTTCCCACAACCAAAATAAAACATCTCCCATAACCAATATTGGGCGTCTCACACAAGCTGAATAAAACATCTCCCATAACCAATATTGGGCGTTTCCCACAACCAAAATAAAACATCTCCCATAACCAATATTGGGCGTTTCCCACAACCAAAATAAAACATCTCCCATAACCAATATTGGGCGTTTCCCACAACCAAAATAAAACATCTCCCATAACCAATATTGGGCGTCTCACACAAGCTGAATAAAACATCTCCCATAACCAATATTGGGCGTCTCACACAAGCTGAATAAAACATCTCCCACAACCAATATTGGGCGTTTCCCACAACCAAAATAAAACATCTCCCACAACCAATATTGGGCGTTTCTCACAACCAAAATAAAACATCTCCCATAACCAATATTGGGCGTTTCCCACAACCAAAATAAAACATCTCCCATAACCAAAATAAAACACCTCCCATAACTAATATTGGGCGTTTCCCACAACCAAAATAAAACATCTCCCACAACAAATATTGGGCGTTTTCCACAACTAAAATATAACATCTCCAACAACAAATATTGAACTCGCCCTTGAATCAAAATCTAACGTCTCTCATAAAGGACATTTAACACTTAATACAACAAATTTCCACACAACTATTGTTTCCTTCAAAGCACCCAACCAACTATTGTTCCATATAATAAATTCCCACCAACTATTGCTCCATATAATAAATCCCCACCAGCTATTGCTCCACATAATAAATTCCCACCAACTATTGCTCCATATAATAAATTCCCACCAACTATTGCTCCATATAATAAATCCCCACCAGCTATTGCTCCATATAATAAATTCCCACCAACTATTGCTCCATATAATAAATTTCCACCAGCTATTGTTTTTTACAATAAATCCCCACCATCTATTGTCTTCTACAATACATCCCACCAACTATTGTCTTCTACAATAAATACTCACCAACTATTGTCTTATACAATAAATACCCACCAACTATTGTCTTATAAAATAAATACCCACCAACTATTGTCTGCTACAATAAATTCCCACCAACTATTGTCTTCTACAATAAATACCCACCAACTATTGTCTTATACAATAAATTCCCACCAACTATTGTCTTCTACAATAAATACCCACCAACTATTGTCTTATAAAATAAATCCCCACCAACTATTGTCTTCTACAATAAATTCCCACCAACTATTGTCATCTACAATAAATTCCCACTAACTATTGTCATCTACAATAAATTCCCACCAACTATTGTCTTCTACAATAAATACCCACCAACTATTGTCTTATAAAATAAATCCCCACCAACTATTGTCTTCTACAATAAATTCCCACCAACTATTGTCTTCTACAATAAATTCCCACCAACTATTGTCATCTACAATAAATTCCCACTAACTATTGTCTTCTACAATAAATCCCCACAAACTATTGTCTTATACAATAAATTCCCACTAACTATTGTCTTCTACAATAAATCCCCACAAACTATTGTCTTATACAATAAATTCCCTCAAACTATTGTCTTCTACAAAAAATCCCCACAAACTATTGTCTTATACAATAAATACCCACCAACTATTGTCTTCTACAATAAATCCTCACAAACTATTGTCTTATACAATAAATTCCCACCAACTATTGTCTTCTACAATAAATTCCCACCAACTATTGTCTTCTACAATAAATCCCCACGAACTATTGTCTTCTACAATAAATCCCCACCAACTATTGTCTTCTACAATAAATACCCACCAACTATTGTCTTATAAAATAAATTCCCACCAACTATTGTCTTCTACAATAAATTCCCACCAACTATTGTCTTCTACAATAAATCCCCACCAACTATTGTCTTCTACAATAAATCCCCACCAACTATTGTCTTCTACAATAAATTCCCACCAACTATTGTCTTCTACAATAAATTCCCACCAACTATTGTCTTCTACAATAAATTCCCACCAACTATTGTTATCTACAATAAAAAACCTATTAATTATTGTCTCACAAAATAGATCCATATCACCCACTGCCCCCCTTTGAAGAAATCCTCACCGTCTCCTAAGCCACTAATTTTTGTATGCACCAAATGTTGTATCTCTAGTGAAGTCCCCAGCTGACTTAACTTCATTTTCCTATTGTTCACACCTACAGCCGTGGGCTGTATTTGACCAGGGACACCTGATCTAGCTCTATTATCATAGTAACTTAGAAAAAAAAAATCATCATTTTTTGGCCATGTAATGAGAAGAGAACAAGTGGAATATATTGTAACAAACGGGAAAATTGAGGGACAAAATACCAGACAGCTTAAGAGATTGGCTTGACAGGAGGTCAACAACAGAAATGATATATAACTGTTTAGATCGAAAGTTGTGGAGAGACATGATCACCAACGTCAGCAGGGCCGGTACTTGATGATGATGATGATGATGATGATGATGATGATGATGATGATGATGATGATGATGATGATGATGAGAAAAAGAAAAACAACCACAAAGAGAAATCTGAGACAATAATAGCCAAACGAGGATTCGAACTCTCACTCTGTGCACTTTTCCGAGTACATTATTATGTAAATACCTGTGTCCTTGTATAATTTATAGATGCGACGGGTATTATCTACACTCATGTCAATACACGCTTTGTCCCCTGCAGTTTCTATATCTTGTTGAAAGGGACACGCATTTTACAGATTATTAAGACAGTAACGTTATCGGTATATCAATCCTATTTCACTTAGGGTGTGTGAGGTAATATAAGTTTGTTGTAGGAGACGGTGCAGATTTCTTGTAGGAGACGGTGGAGATTTGTTGTTGGAGAGATTGGAGATTTGTTGTGTGAAAGGGGTGGAGATTTGTTGTGTGAAAGGGGTGGAGATTTGTTGTGTGAAAGGGGTGGAGATTTGTTGTGTGAAAGGGCTGGAGATTTGTTGTGTGAAAGGGGTGGAGATTTGTTGTGTGAAAGGGGTGGTGATTTGTTGTGTGAAAGGGGTGGAGATTTGTTGTGTGAAAGGGGTGGAGATTTGTTGTGTGAAAGGGGTGGTGATTTGTTGTGTGAAAGGGGTGGAGATTTGTTGTGTGAAAGGGGTGGAGATTTGTTGTGTGAAAGGGGTGGAGATTTGTTGTGTGAAAGGGGTGGTGATTTGTTGTGTGAAAGGGGTGGAGATTTGTTGTGTGAAAGGGGTGGAGATTTGTTGTGTGAAAGGGGTGGAGATTTGTTGTGTGAAAGGGGTGAAGTTTTGTTGTATGAGACGGTAAGGATTTGTTACAGGAATCAGTGTGAACTTGATGTAGTGAACGACAGATTTGTTGCTGGAGAAAGTGAAGCTTTTCTGTGATAAACGATTGAGATTTGTTGTTGGTTGCGATGAAGATTTGTTATTGGTTGTGATGAAGATTTGTTGTTGGTTGCGATGAAGATTTGTTGTTGGTTGCGATGAAGATTTGTTATTGGTTGTGATGAAGATTTGTCGTTGGTTGCGATGAAGATTTGTTGTTGGTTGCGATGAAGATTTGTCGTTGGTTGCGATGAAGATTTGTTGTTGGTTGCGATGAAGATTTGTTGTTGGTTGTGATGAAGATTTGTTGTTGGTTGCGATGAAGATTTGTTGTTGGTTGCGATGAAGATTTGTTGTTGGTTGCGATGAAGATTTGTTGTTGGTTGTGATGAAGATTTGTTATTGGTTGTGATGAAGATTTGTCGTTGGTTGTGATGAAGATTTGTTATTGGTTGTGATGAAGATTTGTTATTGGTTGTGATGAAGATTTGTCGTTGGTTGTGATGAAGATTTGTTATTGGTTGTGATGAAGATTTGTTATTGGTTGTGATGAAGATTTGTCGTTGGTTGTGATGAAGATTTGTTGTTGGTTGTGATGAAGATTTGTTGTTGGTTGTGATGAAGATTTGTTGTTGGTTGCGATGAAGATTTGTCGTTGGTTGCGATGAAGATTTGTCGTTGGTTGCGATGAAGATTTGTTATTGGTTGCGATGAAGATTTGTTATTGGTTGTGATGAAGATTTGTTGTTGGTTGCGATGAAGATTTGTTGTTGGTTGCGATGAAGATTTGTTATTGGTTGTGATGAAGATTTGTTGTTGGTTGCGATGAAGATTTGTCGTTGGTTGTGATGAAGATTTGTTATTGGTTGTGATGAAGATTTGTTGTTGGTTGTGATGAAGATTTGTTATTGGTTGCGATGAAGATTTGTTGTTGGTTGCGATGAAGATTTGTTGTTGGTTGCGATGAAGATTTGTCGTTGGTTGCGATGAAGATTTGTTGTTGGTTGCGATGAAGATTTGTTGTTGGTTGCGATGAAGATTTGTTGTTGGTTGCGATGAAGATTTGTCGTTGGTTGCGATGAAGATTTGTCGTTGGTTGCGATGAAGATTTGTTGTTGGTTGTGATGAAGATTTGTTGTTGGTTGCGATGAAGATTTGTTGTTGGTTGTGATGAAGATTTGTCGTTGGTTGTGATGAAGATTTGTCGTTGGTTGCGATGAAGATTTGTTGTTGGTTGTGATGAAGATTTGTCGTTGGTTGTGATGAAGATTTGTTGTTGGTTGCGATGAAGATTTGTTGTTGGTTGTGATGAAGATTTGTTGTTGGTTGTGATGAAGATTTGTTGTTGGTTGCGATGAAGATTTGTCGTTGGTTGTGATGAAGATTTGTTGTTGGTTGTGATGAAGATTTGTTATTGGTTGTGATGAAGATTTGTTATTGGTTGTGATGAAGATTTGTTATTGGTTGTGATGAAGATTTGTTATTGGTTGTGATGAAGATTTGTTATTGGTTGTGATGAAGATTTGTCGTTGGTTGCGATGAAGATTTGTCGTTGGTTGCGATGAAGATTTGTTATTGGTTGTGATGAAGATTTGTTATTGGTTGTGATGAAGATTTGTCGTTGGTTGTGATGAAGATTTGTTATTGGTTGTGATGAAGATTTGTTATTGGTTGTGATGAAGATTTGTTATTGGTTGTGATGAAGATTTGTCGTTGGTTGTGATGAAGATTTGTTATTGGTTGTGATGAAGATTTGTTATTGGTTGTGATGAAGATTTGTCGTTGGTTGTGATGAAGATTTGTTATTGGTTGTGATGAAGATTTGTTATTGGTTGTGATGAAGATTTGTTGTTGGTTGTGATGAAGATTTGTTGTTGGTTGCGATGAAGATTTGTCGTTGGTTGTGATGAAGATTTGTTGTTGGTTGCGATGAAGATTTGTTATTGGTTGTGATGAAGATTTGTTATTGGTTGTGATGAAGATTTGTTATTGGTTGTGATGAAGATTTGTCGTTGGTTGTGATGAAGATTTGTTATTGGTTGTGATGAAGATTTGTTATTGGTTGTGATGAAGATTTGTTATTGGTTGTGATGAAGATTTGTTATTGGTTGTGATGAAGATTTGTCGTTGGTTGCGATGAAGATTTGTTGTTGTTGCGATGAAGATTTGTTGTTGGTTGCGATGAAGATTTGTTGTTGGTTGCGATGAAGATTTGTTGTTGGTTGCGATGAAGATTTGTTGTTGGTTGCGATGAAGATTTGTTGTTGGTTGCGATGAAGATTTGTTATTGGTTGTGATGAAGATTTGTCGTTGGTTGCGATGAAGATTTGTCGTTGGTTGCGATGAAGATTTGTTGTTGGTTGCGATGAAGATTTGTTGTTGGTTGCGATGAAGATTTGTTGTTGGTTGCGATGAAGATTTGTCGTTGGTTGCGATGAAGATTTGTCGTTGGTTGCGATGAAGATTTGTTGTTGGTTGCGATGAAGATTTGTTGTTGGTTGCGATGAAGATTTGTTATTGGTTGTGATGAAGATTTGTCGTTGGTTGCGATGAAGATTTGTTGTTGGTTGTGATGAAGATTTGTTGTTGGTTGTGATGAAGATTTGTTATTGGTTGCGATGAAGATTTGTCGTTGGTTGTGATGAAGATTTGTTATTGGTTGTGATGAAGATTTGTTATTGGTTGTGATGAAGATTTGTTATTGGTTGTGATGAAGATTTGTTATTGGTTGTGATGAAGATTTGTTATTGGTTGTGATGAAGATTTGTCGTTGGTTGTGATGAAGATTTGTTATTGGTTGCGATGAAGATTTGTTGTTGGTTGTGATGAAGATTTGTTATTGGTTGTGATGAAGATTTGTTATTGGTTGTGATGAAGATTTGTTATTGGTTGTGATGAAGATTTGTTATTGGTTGTGATGAAGATTTGTTATTGGTTGTGATGAAGATTTGTCGTTGGTTGTGATGAAGATTTGTTATTGGTTGTGATGAAGATTTGTTGTTGGTTGTGATGAAGATTTGTCGTTGGTTGTGATGAAGATTTGTTATTGGTTGCGATGAAGATTTGTTGTTGGTTGTGATGAAGATTTGTTATTGGTTGTGATGAAGATTTGTCGTTGGTTGCGATGAAGATTTTCGTTGGTTGCGATGAAGATTTGTTATTGGTTGTGATGAAGATTTGTTATTGGTTGTGATGAAGATTTGTCGTTGGTTGTGATGAAGATTTGTTATTGGTTGTGATGAAGATTTGTTATTGGTTGTGATGAAGATTTGTTATTGGTTGTGATGAAGATTTGTCGTTGGTTGTGATGAAGATTTGTTATTGGTTGTGATGAAGATTTGTTATTGGTTGTGATGAAGATTTGTCGTTGGTTGTGATGAAGATTTGTTATTGGTTGTGATGAAGATTGTTATTGGTTGTGATGAAGATTTGTCGTTGGTTGTGATGAAGATTTGTTATTGGTTGTGATGAAGATTTGTTATTGGTTGTGATGAAGATTTGTTATTGGTTGTGATGAAGATTTGTTATTGGTTGTGATGAAGATTTGTCGTTGGTTGCGATGAAGATTTGTTATTGGTTGTGATGAAGATTTGTTATTGGTTGTGATGAAGATTTGTTATTGGTTGTGATGAAGATTTGTTATTGGTTGCGATGAAGATTTGTCGTTGTTTGTGATGAAGATTTGTTATTGGTTGTGATGAAGATTTGTTATTGTTGTGATGAGATTTGTCGTTGGTTGTGATGAAGATTTGTTATTGGTTGTGATGAAGATTTGTTATTGGTTGTGATGAAGATTTGTTATTGGTTGTGATGAAGATTTGTTGTTGGTTGTGATGAAGATTTGTTATTGGTTGTGATGAAGATTTGTTATTGGTTGTGATGAAGATTTGTCGTTGGTTGTGATGAAGATTTGTTATTGGTTGTGATGAAGATTTGTTATTGGTTGTGATGAAGATTTGTTATTGGTTGTGATGAAGATTTGTCGTTGGTTGTGATGAAGATTTGTTATTGGTTGTGATGAAGATTTGTTATTGGTTGCGATGAAGATTTGTTATTGGTTGTGATGAAGATTTGTTATTGGTTGTGATGAAGATTTGTTATTGGTTGTGATGAAGATTTGTTATTGGTTGTGATGAAGATTTGTTATTGGTTGTGATGAAGATTTGTTATTGGTTGTGATGAAGATTTGTTATTGGTTGTGATGAAGATTTGTTATTGGTTGTGATGAAGATTTGTTATTGGTTGTGATGAAGATTTGTTATTGGTTGTGATGAAGATTTGTTATTGGTTGTGATGAAGATTTGTTATTGGTTGTGATGAAGATTTGTTATTGGTTGCGATGAAGATTTGTTATTGGTTGTGATGAAGATTTGTTATTGGTTGTGATGAAGATTTGTTATTGGTTGTGATGAAGATTTGTTATTGGTTGTGATGAAGATTTGTTATTGGTTGTGATGAAGATTTGTTATTGGTTGTGATGAAGATTTGTTATTGGTTGTGATGAAGATTTGTTATTGGTTGTGATGAAGATTTGTTATTGGTTGTGATGAAGATTTGTTATTGGTTGTGATGAAGATTTGTTATTGGTTGCGATGAAGATTTGTTATTGGTTGTGATGAAGATTTGTTATTGGTTGTGATGAAGATTTGTTATTGGTTGTGATGAAGATTTGTTATTGGTTGCGATGAAGATTTGTCGTTGGTTGTGATGAAGATTTGTTGTTGGTTGCGATGAAGATTTGTCGTTGGTTGCGATGAAGATTTGTCGTTGGTTGCGATGAAGATTTGTCGTTGGTTGCGATGAAGATTTGTTGTATGAGACGGTGGGGATTTGTTGTAGAGGTGAATGTTTGCTTCAGATGATTATTGAAACTTGAAAAAGAGAACTACTAAACACAATTCAAACAAGGCAAATGAGATTTTTGTGGCATGTTAAAAGACACAGCAGCCTTCTAAAAGTAATTTTGGAAGGGAAAATAGAAGGTAAAAGAGGCAGACCACGACTAACATGGATGAGTAAAATCAAAAGTTGGGCAAGTTTGCCTATGACAACCTGCACAATAAAAGCAAGAGACAGCGGAATGGCGTTCCATGGTAGCCGATCTTCAATGCGGAGACGGCACTCAGTGATGATGATGAATGACTGAAACTTGTCATGGACAATTTAAATTTGGTGGGGATTTGTTGTAACAGACGGTGAACATTTGTTGTAGGAAACGACGCAGATTTGATAACGTCAAAGATGAAGATTTGTTGTAACAGACGGTGAACATTTGTTGCAGGAAACGAAGCAGATTTGATAAAGTCAAAGATGAAGATTTGTTGTAACAGACGGTGAACATTTGTTGCAGGAAACGAAGCAGATTTGATAACGTCAAAGATGAAGATTTGTTGTAACAGACGGTGAACATTTGTTGCAGGAAACGACGCAGATTTGATAACGTCAAAGATGAAGATTTGTTGTAGCAGACGGTGAACATTTGTTGTAGGAAACGACGCAGATTTGATAACGTCAAAGATGAAGATTTGTTGTAGCAGACGGTGAACATTTGTTGCAGGAAACGAAGCAGATTTGATAAAGTCAAAGATGAAGATTTGTTGTAGCAGACGGTGAACATTTGTTGCAGGAAACGAAGCAGATTTGATAAAGTCAAAGATGAAGATTTGTTGTAGCAGACGGTGAACATTTGTTGCAGGAAACGAAGCAGATTTGATAAAGTCAAAGATGAAAATTTGTTGCAGTAAACAGTAGATCTCTTTAAAAAAAAAAACGGAGCTGCTGGTGACGATGAAGATTTGTTGTATGAGTAGGTTGATTTTTGTTGTATGAGTAGGTTGAGATTTGTTGTATGAGTAGGTTGAGCTTTGTTGTATGAGTAGGTTAAGAATTGTTGTATGAGTAGGTTAAGAATTGTTGTATGAGTAGGTTAAGAATTGTTGTATGAGTAGGTTAAGAATTGTTGTATGAGTAGGTTAAGAATTGTTGTATGAGTAGGTTAAGAATTGTTGTATGAGTAGGTTAAGAATTGTTGTATGAGTAGGTTAAGAATTGTTGTATGAGTAGGTTAAGAATTGTTGTATGAGTAGGTTGAGAATTGTTGTATGAGTAGGTTGAGAATTGTTGTATGAGTAGGTTAAGAATTGTTGTATGAGTAGGTTGAGATTTGTTGTATGAGTTGGTTGAGATTTGTTGTATGAGTTGGTTGAGATTTATTGTATGAGTAGGTTGAGATTTGTTGTATGAGTAGGTTGAGATTTGTTGTATGAGTAGGTTGAGCTTTGTTGTTGGGGACTAGATGGTATGACACTGCTGGGATGTTTTTTTCACAAAGTTGAGAGACCTGTTAGAATGGCTCTTCTATTTTCTAAGAATTATGCTACCGCTGTGATCTCACATTGTCATCAGTTTTCTTTATTAGTTAGAGAACCTTTGTTATGTCTCGGATTGTCATCTCGGAAGTTTGCAAAAGTTACACAGCCTGAGTTGCCTCGTCACGCCAGTGTTTAAGATTTTTTATTCTTTCTTTATTTAATTATATTAACTCATTTGTTGCGTCAAATTCCATTCTGAGACAGGAAAACGACCTTCAGCTGGTGTAATGATGTTGTAATTTAGCGGTCACGAGCACAATAGTACAGCGTGCTTGAAGCATTAACGTTGCTGAAGATCTAGTGAAAATCTATTCTCACTTCAGATATCAGGTTTATTAAAAGTGGTCTAGTCCTCTTGTTCGTATTAAAACTGTGTTTTTGCAATTGGAACACATTTTTTAATTTGCGACACATTGAGAGAAGTATTAAAACCCTGCTATTGATGGCATCACCCTAGCCTTTAGGATAATGAACATATAAACAAGAAATAAGAGTGCTATAACTTCGACGTCTATGGGTATCACTGTATGCGGACACGTTTGAATGACTTCAAAATAATACGGAGAGTACAAGAGGGTTTTATTTTTGTTTCTCATTATTAGTCATTAGTCGAAACCTGAAACGAACTGAATTTTTGTTTCTCATTATTAGTCAGTCGCTGGACACCGCGGGACCTGCTGAGGAGGGGATCTGAGCACCTATGGACATATTCGGAGTGCAATGATGATGACCCGCTAGTAACGCAATAATCCAATAGTCGAAACATCATTTAATGCATTATAGGGGTGGGGGGGGGGGCTGATTATGCCTCATTTTGTGGTTTGCAAGATAAGTTCCAAAACTGAAATCTATTTGCCTGACTATCTTCTTGTACTATCTGTCTGTCTCATTACCTGTCGCCTGTCTGTCTGTTCGTCCATCAGTCTGTTTTATTGTTGGTCTTTCTATTGGGTTAACAAGGGAAGTTGTTCAAGGTATTAGTTTAATTAATCAACTATCTAAGGCACAGGTTCATTCAACTGTATATTGTGACTTGAAGGCTACATTTAACCAGTTGGCCCCTTAATTCAATAGAACATACTTTTACAACAATTTGATGAAACACATTATCTGACACATTACAGTAGCTTGTTAACAGGTTGAAACTTGCATCTGCCTGAAGCGACTGGTTTGTGGCTAGTGTTGTATTAGTTTCCAAGGTGAAACGAATTGACTTCCTTGTTTGGTTCGAGTATATATTTTTGCTTGCATAAATTTAGTTTATTTCACAGGCCTATATTTGCTGCGAGGAGAAACAGGATATCCAGTACATTAATATTTGTTAAGAACACACCAGCAGAAAAATCTGGGGATCAGGTATAAATTTTTTTGACTGTTGTTAACTGTTTCTTTATTACGTAATAGTGATCTCTCCCTCTCTTTCTCTCTCTCAACATAAATACATAAATTGATACATCAAGTAATCATCATAAGTATCTACTTTGTTTCTGTTGGAACTTGGCTTCCATGACAGCTCATCAGAAGTTGTCTCTGTCCTCAGCAGGAAGTTCAACGTCTGCAGCTGTCAATACCAGGAAACCTTGTACACACCCTCATCTAGATCGTAGTCTCGTTTGTCTGCCTCCAGAAACGGCTCCAAAAATATCTTCTACAGTCTAGACTATTATGTCGTTTTACATGACCAAAATAGTCTATTTTCCTTGTTTATATGCTCTTTATTAAATAGTTTTCTGAAATGTTAAGTACTTGCAAAATTGATGTTTGTTTTACTTTTCTGCGCCCTGGTAGTCTAAGTAATCTTCTATATCAGTGAAAAGTAAAGGATCTTACACAATTAAGCTTTAGACCGATCAAGATGGTAAAATTGTGAACTACATAGACCAAACAAAGAATATTTAAAACAAATATTTAACTCTAATGCGACAATTAAAGTTAAAAAAAAACCGATCAAAGAGAGATTTTTTTTCATCCGGAACTGTTCGGAACGCGTTCCGATAAACCTTCAGGACGTTAACGATTGTGAGAGACATAAGTTATAATTAAATGTAGAGTATATAAAGAAACAATATATAAAACGGTTTATCTATATGATAAGGCAAAAAGATCAAATACAACACAACGAGACTTTAAAAAATGTTGCGAAAACACCAGACCCAAGGGCCGGCCACGAGAAAGATGGATTGGCGGAATATTAGAAACACTAGGAAACAATAAGAGCTGTAGAGGCCAGCAGAAAAGCAAAAAATCGCAAATTATATCTCCCTTGGACGCTGAAAGGCAAATGGGGAAGGGAAGGAGAAGAAAAAGAATCCCTCTAAAATGTGCGTGGGTGTCGGTTCTGCTGGCTGCAATTTCGTATTCGTGCCTCATACAGTAACAGAGGATCTACATTTGTTATTCGTATTCGTACCTCATACAGTAACAGAGGATCCACATTTGTTATATGTTGTGCACTCAATGTTTCGGAGACAAATTTAAGTTCGGCGAGTCTCCACATGTTCTCTAACTTGTTTCTGTTATACCCACGCCTTTGTGTGCATTATTACAATATCTATGCATAGCTGACGTACTCCAACTATTTTGTGGATGTGCAATGGACAAAACAGAATACATTTCTCTTTCTATGCATGATACAAGTTTGTATTTTGAAATATTTTAAGATGATTAAAAAAAATTG
Organism: Megaustenia siamemsis; assembly: GCA_032433765.1. Taxonomy (NCBI): domain Eukaryota; kingdom Metazoa; phylum Mollusca; class Gastropoda; order Stylommatophora; family Ariophantidae; genus Megaustenia; species Megaustenia siamemsis. The sequence goes on along the minus strand of JAVIAB010000046.1, from coordinate 54,916,366 downwards.
AGCTTCTATATTAACAATGATAACAATCCGCCTAGCTTAACCTAACATTGGTTAGGAAACGAGGATAAATGTAATCTATGTTTTGATAAAGATGCTTTATGTAGTTATATTTGACAATAAGTACTACCTAGTCACTTACTAAAATTACGCGAGTCTCTCAGCAAAAAATGTTCATTTAATACAAATAACAATTCACCAGGAACTAAAGTATTGAACGTAATTAACATTAAGTTGTTGAGTTATTTCCTGGTCATCATCAATGCACTCCCAACATGTCGATCGGTACCCGGATCCCCACCTCAGCAAGTACCGCAGTGTCCAGCGACTGACGACTCCAGTTTTGTGGTACTTGATGAGTCTTCTCATTTATGGCTGTGCCCATCTTAACTTCCATCTCTTTCATTCGAAGGAGTGACGCGGACTCACGGTTGTCGAAGTCCTGTACCCTTCTCACATCTCGGAGGGCATTGATAGGATTTTCTTGTTTTATTGAATGATATGATAGGTGCAGGTAAACTTCCTTCTTTGGAAACACTGTCAGGGTATTATATGCTGGAGAAGTTGGATGATATGATGGGTTCAAGTAAAATTCCTTCTTTGGAAACACTGTCAGGGTATTACATGTATATGCTGGAGGAGTTGGATGATATGATGGGTTCAAGTAAACTTCCTTCTTTGGAAACACTGTCAGTGTACATGCTAGAGAAGTTGGATGATATGATAGGTTCATGTAAACTTCCTTCTTTGGAAACACTGTCAGGGTACATGCTGGAGGAATTGGATGACCCAAAAGTTATTGCGATACTAGGTCTTCTATATCAACAGACCCACAGCATTGCGAATACTGTTATCCTTACCTCATTGACTAGTCTGTTTCAACGTTAATTTTTATTGTCGCGGAGTGCCTCTGGTAGGTAAAGTGAGGTCTTGATCAGCTTTGTGTCGTGCACACTCTCATGGCGATTGCACTTCTCATGATCCAGGCTTCTCATTTGTTGATAAATATGAAGAATTTGGAGGCACACTGTATTCTGATAATAATATCCCCAATTTGCTTGTCCACAGATTTGAGGAAGGAGCTTACACCTATGTGGTATTAGCATATCGAGCTGTTGATACACGAGGCTATGGCGATAGGAAAAATGTTGATGCTGTTTATTGCTGTTATCATCTTCGTAGTTCCACAGTCAATGACGTCAACTGAACAGACCGATGATAATTTTGATCAACAGACATCCACTCCCACGTGGGAAGACTTTACGTCCGGTGATGAATATATCACATCCGAGGATGAAATAACGACGACTCCATCGACAGGTGAACAAACTGTGGAGGAAACGACGGAGACTACAACAACGCAGCAGTCGCATGTAGTTAACTCTGTGGAGGACGATAACAACACCGCGAGACACAGCACGACATATGAAGACACCGCAACAACAGAGACATATCAAGATACCGCAACAACAGATACATATCAAGACACCGCAACAACAGAGACATATCAAGATACCGCAACAACAGATACATATCAAGACACCGCAACAACAGATACATATCAAGACACCGCAACAACAGACCCATATCAAGATACCGCAACAACAGATACATATCAAGACACAGCAACAACAGATACATATCAAGACACCGCAACAACAGATACATATCAAGACACCACAACAACAGACCCATATCAAGATACCGCAACAACAGATACATATCAAGACACCGCAACAACAGATACATATCAAGACACAGCAACAACAGATACACATCAAGACACCGCAACAACAGATACATATCAAGACACTGCAACAACAGAGACACGTCAAGAAACCACAACAACTACGACGACACCTCAAAACACCACAACTACGACGACACCTCAAAACATCACAACAAGAGAGACACCTCAAAACACCACAACAACAGAGACACCTCAAAGCACCATAACAACAGAGACACCTCAAAACACCACAGCAACTAAGACCACACCTCAAAACATCACAGCAACAGAGACACCTGACAACAGCACAACAACAGAGACACCTCAAAACACCACAGCAACTAAGACGACACCTCAAAACACCATGACTTCAGTTACAACTCTTCATGTCACAACGTCATCAGGTACGTCATGTTCTGTTTATATATAAGCAGATACAGAATCAACATTTACATATCATTATTATGTAAAGAAAAGAACAGCTGCTAGGGTAAACAAACAATCATTCATTAGTTTTAGAATTATGTTTCATTCACAGTTTCTGACAACTACTGGTATTGCTAGTTCTCGCAATATTTACAGATATTGCAATTTCTGTTCTTCAATCAAATATTATTCTTGCTATTAATGTTATTGCTGCTACTATTGATACTGTTACGGCTGTTCTAAATACTGCTATAAATCACAAGACACCCAATGTAATTTCACTATACCAAACAATCAGTCAATGCAACAAAAGTATTCAAGCTCGATTCTAAAGTAACACCATCTCCTGGATTTGAGGAATTCAAACACAGCGGACTTCGATCGACCTTGCCCAAGACACAACGACTCTCCCATAAGTTTACTGAACGACAGTCTGTGTGAAAAAAGGGGGGAGCATAAAGCATGAATAAAGAAAAAAAAAGATGCATAGAAATGCGAAGCTACTGTAAAGCTGATGATAAGGGTGAAAAGACAAATTATGGTTGGGTAAATCTTTACCATACATAAGGCAGTGCTGAAACCATACCACTTTTTCTCTTTTCTTTTAATCTAGTTTTTAAAATATTGTTAGCTGAGGGGAATATCGCGCCTTGTTCCCGTATTGGAGGAGTCTATTGATACATAAGATATAACATTGCAATACCTCCAGGTTTTTCAAGCAGAAACAGTGCATTCATAAAAGCCTTTATGGTTATGGCAGGCCCCAGTATCACTGCAAACGAATTAAAATCCGTAATTGCTTAACCGCCCGTGCCAGTGGAATCATCCGAATTACAATTTCATCTCCCAAACAAAGAAAGGTAGCTGTAGTCTCAATCATAGCAGTCTCAGCACACACCAAAAGACAGAAGGCGAAACGGCACAGAAAGTGAACACAACCATACTCTCCATCATACGATATCATCATTCATCGTAAACAATCAGAATATCTAAACACAATCAAAACAGATGAAACGCACAGCTCACAGTGTGCACAGAGTACTTAACTCAGTAGCTCCTGCAACAAGCCGGACTTGGAACATGAGGAGACTGCAACAAGGAACACTTTTCAGACATTGCCCTCAACGGTTCCTGCCGCCTATCCACCATATTGACCTCAAGTTCACGTCCTCCTGAAAATGATGATCGTCATTTAAAAAAAAATGTTTAGCGCTTTATGATGATAGGACATCGTTTTTGACTCCAAATCCAAACATATGAAACACAGTTAGTCATCGGACTATCCCCGTCGCACATCAAACAACAGACTGTAAGATCTCCCTGCAATGTGAATTTGTGAAATTATGAATCCCTCCTGACTAACATGAACCTCCGGGAGTGACCCCGGTGCTGCAAAGTCATATACGAAACTCCATTCCGCCTTTCACTATTAGCGTACGACCGTTTTAGGGAATACAATCAGCCATTGTGATGATGTAGCACACACAACAATGGCTGCGCCTATAAGATCCCACTTACTCTAATAAATGCAGCCAACAACGCACGAAACGATGATGCGTAATCTCTAAAGCGAAAACTGCGATTGACTTGGCAGAGCAGTCCATATTAATGAGTTGTAACATGTCAATACTTGGCGTCAAAATAATTCCAACGATGGCCTTGGAACAGCACTCAATGTGTTGACGTAAATCGCGTACCAACGCTAGACCGGAGAAGGTCGCCTTCACAAACTTGGACTTGACAAAGAGGAACATTGAGGTGCGTAGGATTCTGCTTCATTGGTGAAATCTCTTAAGTGGATCATCAGACTGACTTCAACGCAGAAAATTGCATTGAAGAGCCGAAACTAATCAGTCAACAAATGCAATTTCTGCAGCGGTCCAGATAACGTGAAGCTTTATTCCACCATGTTGGAAACGGAAGTCCCTTTACAACTCTTCACCGCATCGATTCTTAAACTGTTTCTCCGTCAAGGACCATCTTTAAATGTATTGTGTACCAACAGACCCCCAAGAATCAACTAAAGATTAAAAACCTTAGACAACATGAAATTGTTGTTGACGGGTTTTCTCCAAGGATGTTTAATTTGGAGATAATGTGAGAAATAAATCACTGCACACTCATCTGCTACATTTTTATTTCAACTATTTGTGTCTAATTAATGATGACGATGATGATGATGATGATAATAATAATAATAAGAAGAATAAAAGTGATAATAATAATAAAATAACTATAATAATAAAAATAATAATTGCTTCAATTTTTCTCTGAAGAATCGGAAATTGTCTGGGCATAAGATTACGCACCATAACTCACACGATGGAAAGAACAAAAGGGAGGGAAGATTTTATACTTTAAAATTAATAATCAAGATGGCGCTGCATTTCACTTACAAACTTATAATTGCGAGCTTAATTTCTGAAACGTGTATTTTAAGATATAATTCCAGTTTTTATTTTTTTAAGTGGTTGTATATTTATTTTTAAGATAAACGAGAGGAGAGAATGATTTCCCACACAATTATGACTTTTACGAACGGTATCAATACTTTCATAGCCTTCTTCGATAGTTCATAAAAATCTGCTACTGAGCCCAAAAATATGGAACGGACTGTTCCTTGAACTGCAGTTTTAGAGCACCATCAGTTGACCTGTTTATGAGTTTGTCTTTCTCTGCTGCAGCGAGGGCCATAGTTCACACTATAAACTTTAGACTTCAGACCGGATTGGCGTTACTGAAGGCTGATCATTCTCATGTCGTCTAGGCCCCCGTTCCTGCAACCAACAAGTGTTCATCCTGATCATTCAAACTGTTATAATGAATGTGTCCCGTTCATAAAAATGGTGCGCGGAGCATAATACACACTTTCAGATCATTGCAACTGTCGCCGCAGGCAGCACGATCCTTATGCGCCGCGGCTGAATCCGTGTAGTCTTCATAGTCAGTGAGTGTTTGTACACATTGTGCATACGTCTAGTTCGTACATCCTCTAGTTCGTTCACAATGACTGAAAAATGGATCTCTAATTCAGTTTTTAATAATTATTCTTTGATGGTGCTTGCCAGAACATCAAGTCACTTCATAAATGAGCTATTTGACAAATGTGTTAAGGAAATGTCATTGGTAGTATCCTTGTTGATCAATGGAGAAACCCCTATTCTTGTAGCAGGTAGTAACAGTTCATCAGTTATTGTGCACGATTTCCCGGCTTGTGCTATTGGGTGATACATTTCGTCACAAGTACTCATTCTAGCCAGTGATGGGGAGTGTTAGACACTCCAAGGTATGGTGACTGCTTTACAAATAGGGAACACAATACAATACTGACGTTTCGGCTAGTAGCCTTCTTCAGAAAACAAGGACAACAACAACAAACGATGAAGCACAATTATCTATATCTACATGTTAGATGATAAGGAGAATGGAGAGGTGGAAATGGTTCTAACTAAAGTACACAGAGATGGATGACGTTAAACAAACACAAAGTAGCAGCGATATCGATTGGTAGGGAACAGGCAAATAATTGCAATGCTGCGGTAAAGCTGGTAGCATTAAGTACTCATTTTACTTTCATTGTTACTGTCAGCTGAAGTCTTTTTTTTTTTTTTTTTTTTAACCATTTTCTTATTTTCCCCCAGCTCGTGCTCTATATTTTTTTTCCAAAAATTGAAACTCTTTGTGGTGTGTTCTTCATGTTTAGTGTCGAGATGTCTTCACAATTGTGACTGTAATGTGACCGCTTTGGACAATATACCCTAGCACAACTCACTATGGTAGCTCAGGACCAGAATAGCCAAAGCCAGTCGACAGATATTTTTTGCTCTAAGGTAGCACTTCTTAAGACGACTGGAGGAATATTCATTCGACCTTGTACAAGGTGCACTCTCGACAACATCATCTGTTCTTTTACGTTCCAGATTCGCCTGCGATACACCGTGAGGTGCAGCCAAAATGTATTAATATTCTGCTATCAGTCAGCTTAAGCAGATGGGTCCGGATTCTATCACCAGAAGTGGTGAATTTTGTTTCGGACCAACAAGCCTCAGGGTTTCCCTAGTTTTATAAATGGGTCCAAAGATTTTTCCGGGAGTTAAAGGCGCCTACCACATCACCCAAAAAATGTGCCGTGGTCATAGAAATAAAATGGTCACTAACACCATATTCCTCATACGCCTAGCAAGGCAGGGGAGGGAACCTTATCAGTCATCTGGTACAAGCAGTCATTTTATTGCACCTTTTTAGTCTCTGACTCACGGCTCTTCGCTCGGGCGTCCGCGGACCACAGATTAAGAATCACTGGTCTAGGGAATTGAGTTAGTGTGAACCCATGGCATTAAAATAATCACCGTCACTTTTGAATTTGACTTAAAATTGTACACAGCTTCTATGAAACCTCGGTGTCTGAATGGTTAGCGCTATCGCTTTCTGATCAGAAGGGTCCAGGTTTGATCCCCAGAAGTGGCGGATTTTTTTTCAATCGACAAGGCTCCGAGGTTCATCCAGTCTCTAAAAATGGATACCCGTGATTTTTCTGGGAAGCAAAGACGGTCTGGCGTGAAACCGACCATATTACCCAAAAATTGTGCCGTAGACATATAAAAATATGGTCACTAACACTTTATTCTCAATACACCTAGCAAGGCGTGGAGGGAACCTTTACTTTTTACTTTCGTGGTGCATGTGATAATATTGTTGTATATTATTGTGTAATATTGCCTTTTTTGAAGAGTTACATTTCTAAATTGTAATAGTTTTTTTTTTTTAATAAAGAGTTATCATCATCATCATCACCATCGAGTGCCTTCTCCGCAACGAAGGTTGGCCACCATGGATCGCCATTCTACTCTGTTTCTTGCTTTGATGGTGCAGGCTGTCATAGATTGACATGACCATCTTTTGATGTTACTCGTCCATGTTAGTCTTGGTCTGCCTCTGCCTCTTTTACAATAAAGAGTTAACTTTGTTTTAAATCAATAATTTCGTTTCGATTTTTCTCTCTTTTGTTTCAGTCGCAACCAATCGGCAGAGAGGTAAATATGATGTTGTACGTCTTCTTACTTATAACATAAGATACTTAGAGGTATAATTCAACAGCCAATATGTAGCCGTGAGGAGGAGGGGGGGGGGGGGGGAGAGTAGGAAACGTAGGGGCCACGAGAAATTAGAGAAAGTATGTGAAGCAGAGTCGGGATAGGTGAGAGGGAATAATTAGACGAGTAACAGGGACGTGGGGATAGTTGATTGGAGAAAAGGAGAGGAAGTAAGATTTCATTGGATGATAAGAGAAATATTTGAAAAAGAGACACAAAGAAACGACAGGTTTTACGAGAAAGAGGTGACACACCTAGGACTATAGTCCGTTTCATAACTGGTGCCCAACTTTTAAAATCGATATCTTTTTAACCCCTTTTTGTAATTTTTTCAAAATTTGCATGTAAAGTTATAATGATTAGAACCCAACAGGGAATTAATTTCATAAAAAAAACATTTGGTTATTATTATTGCTTATTTGATTTATATAAATTTATAACGACCCATTGATGTAGTCAAAACTTAGTGTTTACCATATTTAAGTTAAAAATAGCGATTAAAAATCCATACACGGTACAATTGACGTTTTTGCACGCTTTCAACGTGAGTTGTCTGACACAATTAGACACTTGTAGAAAACACGAGGCATTGTGTGTTCCATTTCCGTTCATTCATAGGTGGAGACGTGGAACAATAACATTTATCATGAGTCTTAAAATGAAATTCTGCAGTTTACAAAACATCGCAATAAAAATATATGACTATTTTTGCAAAGAGGCTAAACGAGGAAGATTATTTCATTCTTTAGAGAACCCTGAGAATAGGACAAGACACATTTTGGATTTATCTAAACGGTCATTTAATCGCTGGATTCAAGCACGTGACCGTCAATGTTCAAAATATACAAAATCACAAGGAAGAACAAAAATGTTGGATAATTTCGACAGTGAACTTATTAGAAGTGAAATTCGCAAAATGTTGGGTATGAATGAAACTGTTACAATAAGAAAATTAAAAGTATCGCTGAAAAAGAACAACAGTATTGAAATATCAAAGTCTACATTATGGAGGAATATGAGAGCTGCAGGCTTTACATTCAGAAAGTATTCCAATGGACGAAACATCATCTGTGAGAAGCCACATATAGTAGTCATGAGAAGCAAGTACTTACGTGAAGTAAAAGAGCTGCGCAAGCAAGGTTATGATATTGTGTACTTGTATGAAACATGGATCAATGCTCACCACACTAACCAAAGGGAATGGCAGTCATCAGATGGAAAGATTAAGAGATTAATACCTAGCAGCAAAGGACATCGCTTGATAATTGCTCATGCAGGTAGTCGACAACATGGACTAATACAGAATGCAGAGCTCATTTTTCTTTCAAAATCCATAGACAATCGGGATTATCACTCTGAGATGAATGGTCACATATTTAGACTTTGGATTGAAAATTCTGTTCTCCCATCACTAGATCGACCATCTTGCCTATTAATGGACAATGCAGCGTACCACAACATTGTTGCACTTGAAGATAAAGTCCCGACGTCATCCAGTACAAAAGATGCTATTAAGATATGGCTCACAAAGAAGCACATACAATTTAATAACATGTACTTAAAACCTGAATTACTATCTCTAGTAAAGCAAAAACAGAGGACAAAGATTTTTCAAATAGATAAGATTATCCAAGAGCACGGTCATATAAGTTTGAGGCTGCCACCTTACCATGCTCATTTAAATCCAATAGAACTAATCTGGGCAAAATGAAAAGGACAAGTGGCACATGAAAATACAACATTCAAAATATGCGATGTAAAGACTCTTGCTAATCTCGCTTTATCAAATATAGACAAAGATTATTGGGCTAAATGTGAAGACCACGTCTTAAAACAGGAAGAGGAATATTGGAAAAATGATGGTTTGTGGAATGTTCAACCCCAAACAGTTATTAATCTTTTAGACTCGTCTGATTCAGAATGAAAGTATATAGCCCCCACAATGTTGGCCCATATATTACCTTAAATTAGTTCAACAAGCGGTCCTTTTCAGGACTACACAACTATGAAAATTGGACATACAGGTATACCTTGATATTATCGTCCGTTCTCGAACTGAGCAGACAATAATTCTCCTGGTGTTTTGCCTTATACAGTTATTTCCCCATTACGGCCACGCCTTTACCTAGTGAAAATTAATCATAGACCAGCAACTACGGTAATTTCTATTCTTTAGGGCTTCACAATTTACAATTGTGACAAACATCAAAGAAATTCGCCGCTTTAAGAAAACTGCAGCTGCAAGATATTTGTTAAATATACATTTAAAGGGTCTTTTTCATTCTAATAACATTTGGAAAATTTCAAATGTTTTAACAAATGTTTACTGCGTAATAGCGTTTTGAAGTTGGGCACATGATTTGAAACGAACTATAGGTAGGGGCTGTCGATGGCCCAAACTAGTAAGTTAGAAAGTAGGAACACAGTATTAGCTAAGTTCAGACATAACTAGAGTTTCACTAACTCAAGCGATAGTGCACTAGAGTAGAGTAAGCTCATGTTCAGTGTGGAACAATACTCAAGATATCAGAGATAGAAGTTTCAAGTTGTGTGAGAATCTAGCGACCAGTGGCAAAGTGAAATTGTTACTGAGATGTGTGACTGACCGTGCGGGAGAGAACCGTTGGTCTTGTAAATACATGTAGATATGTTGTAACTATGAGCCAATTGTTCAAATCAGCTGAATAAACAATTGTGTGTTCGCCTCATCGGATTGCAGTGTTGTATTTCTATCCGTCAGCTGCTCACACCAGGCGGAATAAGAACTTGGGAAAGTGTCGCGGGCAAAGACAACACGAAGTACTTAAATTGATCACAGGACACGGGGTGAGAAGTGTCAATTACCCAGGTCTGCGGTCCTTGCCAGACAGTGTACCCTAGCTGCACGAGAACAACAAAGCAGGCGACGTGTGTGTGGGTCGCCATTAATCCGCTTTAGCTACGCACGACTGGAAGCGGCCACGAGAGACTGGTGGTAAATAACGTCATCCATTATTATTATTCAAAGAAAGCTCAACACCAGTGTAAACTCTACAGCAGGCGAGAGCTGCCGGTCACCGCCAGTGACAGGTGACCAATATAAGACGGAATAATAGAAGGAAAAGGTGTGTGATAGCACTCGGAAAAAATGACAAATATACAATAACAGAAAAAAAAAACAAAGAACAATATATGGTCCGAAGCAGGATCGAACCCGTACTCCATGGCACTGCGCCTTGCCACGAGAAGCCGAACGCTTGGTACACTGCCACTCAGCTAATTAAAAATTAGCTATTGTGAGCAGTGTCTTACACGAAGGTGTTCCTATGACTATAGCATAGGGTTACGATCATAGATCGGAAATAAATTGTATTTCTGTACTTTCCTATGAAGACAAGTATCTCCCAGTAGGGCTGAATACTTGTGTTGCAGACAAACATTTATTGGACGAAACTGCACGAATAGTAGCTTCCAGTGGTTATATACTGGAGACAAATAATAATAAATAAATATTATTAAATAGGGAAACTTCCGAGGCGATAATAGGGAATAATAGAAGGAAAAGGTATGTATTAGCTCTCGGAAAAAAATGACAAATAAACAATAACCGAAAAAAACAAAGAACAATATATGGCCCGAAGCAGGATCGAAATGCGAAAGCAGAATCTCCCTACTGGGAGATACTTGTCTTCATAGGAAAGTACAGAAATACAATTTATTTCCGATCTGTGATCGTTACCCTATGCTATAGTCATGGGAGCACCTTCGTGTAAGACACTGTTCACATTAGCTAATTTTTTAATTAGCTGAGTGGCAGTGTACCAAGCGTTCGGCTTCTCGTGGCAAGGCGCAGTGCCATGGAGTACGGGTTCGATCCCGCTTCTGACCATATATTGTTCTTTGTTTTTTTTCTGTTGTTGTTTATTTGTCATTTTTTCCGAGTGCTGACTATTATAAGACCCATTGACGGGTCAGAACTTTACTAACGTGACACAACGTCGGTTCTGTTGTATGGTATGAGTGGTACCAGTAGCATTTAAAGGCCGCTGACAGATGAGAGAGACAACGAGGTGGCAAATGGAATTCCACTTTTCTACTTAGTGTCGTTTAGTGTTATCTGCAAGTGTTTTTCTTGTCTGTTTTGTTCCGTAGAGAATGTGTTGCTATCAGAGAATGAGAAAGTGTGACACACACACACACACACAATGAGAGAGAGAAGGGGGGGGGGGGGGGGAAGGAAAGACAGTGAGAAAGGTTGAGAAAGGAATAAGTGGGAAGATAACATAAAAGATTGAAATCTTTTGAAATCGGATGTGCTGGGCCGAAAACTGTTACAACTTGCTGTAAATACAAGATTCGACTCATCAATGCTCATTTCACATCGTTTATGGGTGGACACAGAGGCTAGCAGTCGTCGGGTAAACACAAAAGAAGAGTAAAGAAGAAATCACAATGTGTGGGTAAATGTAAGACTAAACGGTCTACCAAGAATACACCGGTACAATATGACGTAAACTACAACTCAGAAAGGTGTTTCGTTCCACACATGTCCACACACTCACCATCCAATTAACCACCACAGTCCAACCACTAGGGAACAATTTGAAGTTTGTCAGAATCGTATTGAAAGAATATCTTCTAAATAGGCTACCATTATCACACCCCATCAGCCACATGTTAGACTGACATTATCACATTCCATCAGGTACACGTTTGACTGATATTAGTATATTCCATCAGCCACATGTTAGACTGACATTACCACATTCCATCAGGTACACGTTTGACTGATATTAGTATATTCCATCAGCCACATGTTAGACTGACATTACCACATTTCATCAGGTACACGTTTGACTGATATTAGTATATTCCATCAGCTACATGTTAGACTGACATTACCACATCCCATCAGCCACACGTTAGAATGACATTACCACATCCCATCAGCCACATGTTAGACTGACATTACCACATTTCATCAGGCACACGTTTGACTGATATTAGTATATTCCATCAGCCACATGTTAGACTGACATTACCACATTTCATCAGGTACACGTTTGACTGATATTAGTATATTCCATCAGCCACATGTTAGACTGACATTACCACATTTCATCAGGTACACGTTTGACTGATATTAGCACATTCCATCAGCTACATGTTAGACTAACATTACCAAATCGTGTCAGCCACACGTTATAATGACATTACCATATCCCATCAGCCACACGTTAGAATGACATTACCACATCCCATCAGCTACACGTTAGAATGACATTACCACATCCCATCAACCACACGTTAGATTGGCATTACCAAATCCTATCAGCCACACGTTAGACTAACATTACCACATCCTGTCAGCCACACGTTAGAATGACATTATCACATCCTGTCAGCCATACGTTAGAATGACATTACCTCATCCCCTCAGCCACACGTTAGAATGACATTACCATATCCCCTCATCCACACTTTAGAATGACATTACCTCATCCCCTCAGCCACACGTTAGACTGACATTGCCACATCCCCTCAGCCACACGTTAGACTGACATTACCATATCCCATCAGCCACATGTTAGTGACATTACCACATCCCATCAGCCACACATTAGACTGACATTACCACATCCCATCAGCAACACGTTAGATTGACATTACCACATCCCATCAGCCACACGTTAGACTGACATTACCATATCCAATCAAAAACACGTTAGATTGACATTACCATGTCCCCTCAGCCACACGATAGACTGACATTACCTCATCTCCTCAGCCACACGTTACACCGATATTGCCACATCCCTTCAGCCACACGTTAGACTGACATTACCATATCCCATCAGCCACACGTTAGACTGACTTTAGTACATCCCATCAGCCACATGTTAGACTGGCATTACAACATCCCATCAGCCACACATTAGACTGATTTTACCACATCCCATCAGCCACACGTTAGACTGACATTACCATATCCCATCAACAACACGTTAGAATGACATTACAATATCCCCTCAGCCACACGTTAGACTGACATTACCTCGTCTCCTCAGCCACACGTTAGACTGATATTGCCACATCCCCTCAGCCACACGTTAGACTGACTTTACCACATCCCATCAGCCACACGTTAGACTGACTTGAGCACATCCCATCAGCCACATACTAGACTGACATTACCACATCCCATCTGCCACACGTTGGACTGACAGCATCACATCTCATCAGCCACGTTTTAGTGACATTATCACATCCTATCCGACACACGTTAGACTGACATTAATATATTTCATCAGCCACACTTTAGACTGACATTATCACATCCCATCAGCCACGAGTTAGACTGAAATTACCATATTGCATCATCCACATGATAGTAGACATCACCACATCCCACCCACCACACCTTAGACTGATATTACCACATCCCATCAGTCACACGTTAGAATGACGTTACCATATTCCATCAGCCACATGTTAGACTGACTTTAGCACATCCAATCAGCCACACACTAGACCGACATTATCACCTCCCATCAGCCACATGGTAGAAGAAATTACAACATTGCATCAGACACATGGTAGTAGATATTACAACATACCATTCGTCACGTGTTAGATTGACATTACCACATCCCATCAGGCACACGTTAGACTGACATTGCCACATATCATCAACCGCACGTTAGACTGACATTACCACATCCCATCAGTCACACGTTAGAATGACATTACCATATACCATCAGCCACATGTTAGACTGACTTTAGCACATCCAATCAGCCACACACTAGACCGACATTACCACCTCCCATCAGCCACATGGTAGAAGAAATTACAACATTGCATCAGACACATGGTAGTAGATATTACAACATACCATTCGTCACGTGTTAGATTGACATTACCACATCCCATCAGGCACACGTTAGACTGACATTGCCACATATCATCAACCGCACGTTAGACTGACATTACCACATCCCATCAGTCACACGTTAGACTGACATTACCACATACCATCAGCCACATGGTAGTAGATATTACAACATACCATTTGCCACATGTTAGATTGACATTACCACATCCCATCAGGCACACGTTAGACTGACATTATGACATTCCATCAGCCACACTTTAGACTGACATTAACATATCGCATCAGGCGCATGGTAGTAGCCACGCACCATCAATCACACGTTAGAATTACATCACCATCTTCCAATAGCCACACGTTAGACTGACATTATCACATTCCACCAGCGACATATCAGACTGTTATTACCACATAGCATCAGCCACATGGTAGTAGACATTACCACATCCTATCAGCCACACGTTGGACTGACATTACAACATCCTATTAGCCACATGTTAGATTGACATTACCACATCCCATTAACCACATGCACGTTGTGCTACCAATGCCAGACCTGGACCATAGATGCAAGAACAATAAGAAAAATAACCTCTACAGAGATTAAATGTGTTAGAAGAATGAAAGGAAACAGTCTGAGAGATAAGATCAGAAATGAAGAACTGAGTTAAAAGCTAGGAACAGCCCCCGCCATAGAATATATAAGGAAACAACAGATAAAATGGTTTGGCCACGTGACAAGGCAGAAAGAACAAAACAGAACACAACGAGCCTTCAACAAACGTTGTGAGAACACCAGACCCAAGGGTCGACCACGTAAAAGATGGGTCGATGAACTATTAGAAGCACTATGAAACATAACATCAGCAGAGGCGAACAGAAGAGCAAAAGACCACGAATTATATCTCCCCTCGACGCTGAAAGGCAGATGAGGAAGGAAAGAGGAAGAAGAGGAAGATTAACCACATGATATTTCTGTGAAGAACGGTAGGAGCGTCATGATACCTGAGGCAATATTATGACACTACAACAATCGAGACGACTTAAAACATCGCAACTTTGGAGATATCTCAAGACAGGACAGCAACAGGGATATTTCACCACATCGCAACGTCGAAGATTATCTCAAAACGGACATTAAAAAAAACCCATTAAAACATCGCAACTTCAGTGACATCTCAAGACTGACAACAAAAGAGATACTTCACTACATCGCAACTTTAGCGACATCTCAAGACGGACAACAAAAGAAATACTTTACTACATCGCAACTTTAGCGACATCTCAAGACGGACAACACAAGTGACACGTCACTACATCGCAACTTTAGCGACATCTCAAGACGGACAACAAAAGTGACACGTCACTACATCGCAACTTTAGCGACATCTCAAGACGGACAACAAAAGTGACACGTCACTACATCGCAACTTTAGCGACATCTCAAGACGGACAACAAAAGTGATACTTCACTACATCGCAACTTTAGCGACATCTCAAGACGGACAACAAAAGTGACACGTCACTACATCGCAACTTTAGCGACATCTCAAGACGGACAACAAAAGTGACACTTCACTACATCGCAACTTTAGCGACATCTCAAGACGGACAACAAAAGTGATACTTCACTACATCGCAACTTCAGTGACATCTCAAGATGGACAACAAAAGTGACACTTCACTACATCGCAACTTTAGCGACATCTCAGGGTGGACAACAAAAGTGACACTTCACTACATCGCAACTTTAGCGACATCTCAAGATGGACAACAAAGAGATACTTCACTACATCGCAACTTTAGCGACATCTCAAGATGGACAACTAAAGAGATACTTTACTACATCGCAACTTTAGCGACATCTCAAGATGGACAACTAAAGAGATACTTCACTACATCGCAACTTTAGCGACATCTCAAGACGGACAACAAAAGAGATACTTTACTACATCGCAACTTTAGCGACATCTCAAGACGGACAACAAAAGTGATACTTCACTACATCGCAACTTTAGTGACATCTCAAGATGGACAACTAAAGAGATACTTCACTACATCGCAACTTTAGCGACATCTCAAGATGGACAACTAAAGAGATACTTCACTACATCGCAACTTTAGCGACATCTCAAGACGGACAACAAAAGAGATACTTCACTACATGTCTCATGCCAACAGTCTAACTTGGACATATTGCCCCGGAGACGGCCGACAGGTTGGCGGGGTCTGCCATTGCGCACGAAACCTTAAAAATGGACATGTGTGGCATTGCAAGAGCTTTAAAAGGACACCGCTCACAGCATGGCGACAAGGAAGTTGAGTACAATCCACACATCAAAAGAATGGTAGAAAACGGCACCACGAGGGCGAAAGCAGGAAAGAAGCATCATCAGTGCCAATGAACGCAACACCTTTAGTCTATGCAGAACAGGAACAATCCGTAGACGAACTGTGTGGTGGCTGGAACAGGTGACGGATATGGGAATGTTCCAAATGCGATGACGCCAGTCCGACTAAATACAAAATACTTATTATTTATTAAATTTAAGTATTTTGAATGCTGACATATGTTAATATTAAGCCAAATGGATAACGGAAAAAAATTAAGTAAATACTAACGAAACAATTGTTTCCTTCTTCGTCCTTTCCTCTTATCAAGTTCACTGAGTCGATAACAATACCCTATAACATCATCATCATCATCATCATCATCATCATCATCATCATCATCATCATCATCATCATCATCATCATCATCGAGTGCCGTCTCCGCAACGAAAGTTGGCTACCATGGATCGCCATTCCACTCTATTTCTTGCTTTGATGGTGCAGGTTGTCATAGATTGACTTGTCCATCCTTTGATGTTACTCGTCCATGTTAGTCTTGGTCTGCCTCTTTTACCTTGTATTTTCCATTCCAATATTACTTTTAGTATGCTGTTGTGTCTTTTAACGTGCCACAAAAATTTCATTTGTCTTGTCTTAATTGTATTCAGTAGTTCTCTAATAGCTGAGTGGTTAGTGAACTGGACTACAAAGGACAAGGGGTAGGGTTCGATCCCAACCGACGGCTTCCGGGTACACCAAACTTTAAATGGGTACCGGATTTTTTCTGGGAAAGTAAAGCGGCACGGGCGTAATACCGACCACATTACTCCAAAAATTATGTGCTGAAGGTCTGTACAATTTATGGTCACTAACACCATATTCCCTATACGCCACTTGGCGTGACGTTGGGGCTCTTTACTTTTTTACTTTTTATTTTTAGTTGCTTTAAAACTTCATCGTTTGTTTTCTTTTCTTTCCATCCAATTCTACATATTCTTTTATAAATCCACATTTCAAAGGTTTCAATTTTCTGTTCTGTTTTCTTGTCTAATGTCCATGTTTCTGCACCATACGGGAATATTGAGAATATGTTAAATCATCAACCGTTGTTAATTGACAAGTAGAATCTTTGTTACCAAAGTAGGAAGTGAAAGTTGACAGGAAAGAGAAATCGATGTAAAGGTCAAAGGTCGAGTCGCCATCTAGCAGATGGAGTACTTTTTGTCGTCTGCTGAGAGATCACATGACCATGCTTTGAGCAGACGATCCAGATGGTCAGTTGAGAATTCGGTGGCAATGTGAGCGGTCATAAGAGAACTGGAGAAGGAATGTATGTGATAGGTTATCAACCAACGGGAAGGTACGCCCAATGACGACATTAGACGAAGAGAGCAAATATATCTACCTTTAAGAAGACCAACTATCAGCAGTGAAGAAGAAATATCAAATGACTTCTAAAACACGACAAGAATCAATCATCATGCATGGGGAACGAGCTGTCATGCCAAGTATTTGTATTTCTGTAGGAGTTGAGCAACCGAGGTGGGTACCAATTTGAATATATAAATTTGTGAGAGTTTAATTGTCAAAGTAGTCAATTCAAAGTGCACCAGTAAATAATTGTTGGCAACAAATTAATAAAAATGGTTTTCACTTTCATTTTTGGATGGCAACTGCGGTCTAACCCTGAAAGTCTTCAGATCAAACTTAGTCTGAGGTGGAACGGACTCTGTGCCTGACCAAAAAGTAGTAGGCAAAATATAAACCAACAAACAATACAATAATACATAAATAAATAACTTTACTTTAGAAACATTAAGTTACACAGTTACAGAGATAATGACAATAATTTTTAAAATGTTGCAATCTATCTGCTATCTAATTCATTTAATTCAAATGATGTATTATTAGTAGTAGTAATAAGAAATAATCCAGATCATATGCGCATGCGTGAATAGTTTAATATAACTTGTAGAATTGAGTGTTATTTTTATTGAATTGTATTATTATTATTATAGTTCATTATTATATATTGTATAGTTTACTATTATTAAAAGCAGCTTTCCAGAAAATGAGGACTTTACTATGCAATCGATTTTTGACAATAGAAGCAAGAAAAAGATTTCTTAAATGTTACGTAGAGCAGTCTTAACATATGGATGCAAATCATGGACAATAGGACAACAGACAAGAAAATCACTGGAGTCTGTAGAAATGTTGTTTTACAGAATAATGTTGAGAATACCATGGACAGCTAAGAAGAGTAATGAAAACGTTCTGAAAGAGGTCAAAGCAAAAAGAGAGCTAATTTCCAACATTTGGAAGAAACAATCATTTTTGGCCATGTAATGAGAAGAGAACAACTGGAATATATTGTAACAACTGGGAAAATTGAGGGATGAAGAAATAGAGGGAAGCAAAGAAAAGATACCAGACAGCTTAAGAGAATGGCTTGGCAGAAGGTCAACAACAGAAATGATAAAGAACTGTTGAGAAGAAAGTTGTGGAGAGACATGATCACCTATGCCAGCAGACCTGGTACTTGATGATGATGATTAGTTTACTATTATAGTACAGTAGTATATAATTATAGATTAATAAATTCTTAAATACTATACTTTAAATTACTATATATCATATATAGAATTATTGTTTTTCTAACTCATTATAACTATTATAAAATAATTATTTATAGTAGTGACTCACAGTGAGTTAAGTTCAAGTCTTTAGAGGATTCCAATCTGTCAGTGGTTAACATCAATTCAAGTTTGTTCATTTTGAAGTTAATGAATTATTAAATTATTATATTTTATTATTTATTATAATTTATACAATTGTGATTATCGTATGATTGTGTGTCTACATTAGTTATCTTAACATTATGTTGTGTAGTCCTAACATAGACAGTGCTTTTGGTAAACAGTGTATAATCCTAATTGCCAGGCCAACCCATCTCACACTTGCCTATTCAATCTTCTTAACACTGCTCTCTAACACTCTCAATAGAAAACTAACATAACATAAATAAAATATCAGAAATTCTAAAATGCAGGAATACTGCAGACCCAGTGGTATAATGTGAATTCATCCTACAATATATGAGAAGATTGTAATATCTCATGCTGATTATAAGGCAAGGACAATCATCTGAGGATAACGACGTTCTATATTGTTAATGATTGTAGTTGAGTCTGCATGTCTTCCCATGATATGCCATAGTGTGAAGAAATCTAATTTGCCAGGTTCAAAGATCCCTGGCAGTCCATTGACCACAGAATATTATCCCCATTAGATTTGCTCCCACACCTTCCTCCCATCTCATGACCAAGCATCTCAGATGTTGTCTTTCCAACCAAGTTAATCTGAGTTTTCATTGAGCTTTTAGCTCATTTAAAACAATAAATAAAAAGTTAACTTTCTTTCCTACTGCCTCACCTGAGGCCATCAGAAGAGCAAAAGACCACAAACAATATATTCCCTTAACACTGCAAGACAAATGATGAAGAAGAGGAGTAGAAGAAGTAAACTTGCTTACATTTGTGTATTATTAAATGATAATGAAATGTTTTGAAAGTTCTGATATGATTTTAATATCACAGACCTGTACCCATGGGGAGTTGGTGCTAGAGACCTTGTTATCAAACACAACTCAGACACCTACTACTGGTACGACCTAAAAAGTCAACCCATATACTTCACTGGTGGCGCTCCTCTCGGGTCTGATAAATTTAGAGTAGCACATGTAAGTCTTTCTTATCATCATCATCATCATCATCGAGTGCCGTCTCTGCAGCGAAGGTGGCTACCATGGAGCACCATTCTGCTTTGTCGTTACTGGTTATGGAACCTCGGTATCACAGCAAACGAATTAAAATCCATAATTGCTCAAGCCCGTGCCAGTGGAATCATCCGAATTACTAATTCATCTGAAAGGTACTATAGTCATCGTAGCAGTCTCAGACATCGCGAGTGAACAGCCAACTGTTCCCTGTCATACGATATCGTCATTCATCGTAGCGGGATATCGAAGCATCAGCTGTGCACAGAGCTCAGTAGCTCCTGCAACTTGTGACACTTTTCAGACATAGCCTTCATGGTTCCTGCCACCTATCCACCATATACCATGCTCTTGCTTTGATGGTGTAGGTTATAAGAAGCTGTCTTGTCCATCTTTTGATGTTACTTGTCCATGTTAGTCTTGGTCTGCCTCTGCCACATTGTATTTTCCCTTCTAATATTACTTTTAGTAGGCTGTTGTGTTTTTTAACATGGCCCAAAAATTTCATTTGTCTTGTTTGAATTGTGTTTAGTAGTTTTCTTTGAGTTGTTTTAAAGCTTCATCGTTTGTTTTCTTTTCCTTCCATCCAATTCTACCTATTCTTCTATAAATCCACATTTCAAAGGCTTCAATTTTCTGTTCTGTTTTCTTGTCTAATGTCTATGTTTTTGCACCATACAGGAAGATTGAGAAGATGTAACATTTTGCTATTCTTAGTTTTAGCCCTGGTGTTATTTGTTTTGATGCTAGTATATTTTTCATGACATTAAAATTACTTTTTTGCCATTCGTATTCTTTTGTTTATTTCAGTTGTACATTTTCCATCACTGGTTATAGTATGTCCCAGGTAGTTGTAGTTCTGAACTGTCTCTAGGTCTATTCCTTCAATTTTGATATCCACTTGTGGGTTATGAGTATTTTCTTTGTTTATGATAATAGTTTTAGTATTTTTGATATTCATATCTCGTCCATATTTTTTGCTTACCATGTTTATTACATTAAGCAATTGTTGTAGGTCTTTAGGATTTTCTGCTAGTAGAACAGTATCATCAGCATACCTTAGGTTATTGATTATCTTTCCATTAATGTTTAGGCCTGGTATCTCTGAGATGTTTTTACAGATTTGCTCAGTGTATAGATTGAACAAACTTGGTGATAGGATGCATCCTTGTCTTACTCCTTTTAAGTCTTTCTTATATCACACACAAATGAAAGCACACATATGTAATTCTCTTTCATATAACACACTTACACATATAAGTACACATCAACCTTTTCTCATATCACACTCTCATGCATGCATGTAAGCATACATATACTTATTTCTCATATCACACTAACAAAAACACATACACTCATATCATATTACATAGCTAAGTTGTGAGTTATTATATATTACTATATATATATATATATATATATATATATATCTAACTTTTTAGTGTCATTTTTGATGACACCTGTTCTCCAGTAAAGCTATTACCATAGATTTTATTCATCTCTCTTTTCTTTGCTTCAATCCACTTATATTCAATGGTCAAGATTCCATTATTAATAAATCATAAATTCATGTGGAAAAGATTAATGGGCAGGGAGGAGGAGAGGAGTGAAAAAATATGAATGGATTCCTGGAAGGATAAGAATTTAGAAAATTCGGTTTATATCTAGAATGCACAGGAAAATAAATTCATAAGCTTTTTTAAAGTTCAAATGTATTCAGCATATTTTTGTGTGTGCTTATAACATTGTCTTTTTGCAGGTTCATTCCAATGGTGTAATCACATTTGGAACACGAAGTTGGGCTTGGTGGCCCAATTTTGATTATGCTTACGAAGAGCAAGTCAGTCTTGTGGCACCATTCTGGTTTGAAACAAACTACAGGCAGTCAGGAATCATTTATTACCAGTTGTATGAGAGTAAAGATATATATAATCACAACTCTTTAAACCACAAACATGTTCTTGATAGAGCTTCTCGTGAGGTAATGTGTGATTTTTTTGGTGAAATTATGCATTTATAAATGAATAATCATAATTATTATATGAAGATTAAGAAATGAATATAGTTTTAAAATTTAATAATATATTTATGAAATTTATATTTTTTATTATATAATTATAATTAAAACATAACAAATTCATGAATCAATCATGTTATTCAATTAATTTGTGTGCATGGGTGTTCAGGTATAAGAAGAAATAAATGATAGCAGGTCTGCTAGCTTGGCTGTTATGGAGAGTGGATGAGCTATGGACAGAGCTGACATTCTAAATGCTCTCAGTGAGGCAGGACGAGTTTTGTTTTTATGAATCAGACAGTGGATGTGAATCTGCAATCGTTATTAGATTACAAGGACATTGCATCAAAAGTGACAAGCCGAGACTTGAAGGATTGATGTCAGACATTTGAGATGAATGCAGGAAGATAGAGGACACTAAATTTTAAAGCCAAAATAGAACTGGAATCATTATACATGCTGGATATACTGAGGAGGGGATCTGAGTACCTATGGTGTTGTCCAATATACATGATGGTGATATATTGAATAACCAACTATATTATATACATATTTTTGTTGACGTTCAATGTAATGACCAATGAGAATGGTATGTTGTTCTGCTTTGTTCACTCTACAAAAATGCATGCCTGTGATGTTGGTGCCAATTGTTGCTTTATGCCATTGATTACAGCGAGGTGCTGTGCTTGAAATATTTGCTGATTTTTAGCATGGCTCTTTATTTAAGTACCACATTCTTCTTCCCTTTTCAATTCCAACTCATATGGCCATATTAATAGGTAAACTTGATCTCTGTTTTCATGAATCTATGTGGACAGGTGGAGGATATGTTCCTAATCAGTTATAATTCACTGATCTTCACAAGTTACTAAATGCTTTCAGTCCATCTATTTCATTTCTCATTCACATAAGTTTGTATTTGCCTTTAAAAGAAAAAATAACAAGCTGAAAATGCTGAAAAATGTTATTAACTTTATTTCCATAAGTTTTTGTAAATGTCAGGATGGAGTGACCAAGAAGATGAACTAACAGGATGGTGTAGGTCTATAGCAAGCTAGCTGCAGGAATCATCCTCTTGCATAAATTTGTGTTATTTGTTGAAGATTGTACACATGAGTTGGCCCTGAATGTGATGAAACTGCTCTGCAGGGGTTTAAACCTATACTGTTGCAACTGACCTTGAGGATGCATGCAACAGAGCACTCCTGAATTTCCTGATGTATCAGCTTCCACTCAAGATCAGTCTTTTCCTTCTTACTTGGATTCTGTGCCCTTTTTCCAATGAAAGATATTTAAATGTAGTACTTGGGCCTCTGTACCAATAAAAATATGCCCAAGTCTACCTAAGAGTTCACCAGTATCTCCAATGCTGATCAACACCTACACAGTAAGAATCGCAAGTGAGCAAATCTTTCAACTGAGCAGAACATTATCTTGCACCAAATCTTGGGATGGGACAAGACATTATCTTGCATGATTGACGTTTTGGTGTATCACCAGGGCAGAGACAGAGTGTTGCAACAGAGCTTCAGATAGATCTTGATTGTATAAACAAGTGGTGTGAAGGCAGGAGCACTTATCAACCTGATGAAGCAAAGGTGACATGTTCTCATTGAATAATCTACCTATTGTAGATCATAGGGCAAAAATTATAGACTCTTGTGTCCGGCTATTTTTCAACTGTCAGACTTTGCACAGGGCATGCATTTTCTTGTCACATGGCTCTGTTCTCGACTTGTTGCTCAGACTTGGTGAGGAAGCCAATGCCTGCTGCTGTTGCTTCTCGCTTTAACTTTCTTTTTAGTATTTATCTAGGTCTGCCTCTTTTTCTGTTACCGCTGATTCCCATTTGAGATTTTGAGGGCTTGCTTTGAGATTCTTTTGTTGTCCCTTCTCGTCACATGGCCAACATAAGACCATCTTCTTCTCTTGATTATAGGTTATACTTTTGGATGCTTTGTCATTTCTCTTATTTTTGCACTAGTCTTGAATAATGATATAGTCTAAATAGCATGCACATAATAATGTGAGTCTGCGTACAGAGACTGTAGAGAAAACCCATGCAGTGAGATACCTAGGAGTGTGTTTTGATTGCAGTCTTGTCTTTACTAAGCATGTAGACCAGGTAGTATTGGAGGTCATAAAAGGCCTGTCTGTGATGAGGGTCATGACTGCAGCAGGGTTTAAGTAATGTCATCTTTTTCTTTCATACTGGGACTGGTCCTGTCTGTAACTAAGTATGCACTGATGATCCTGACTCTCAACAATATGAAAATGGCTTGTATGAAATCTGATGTATCAAATAATAAACATTCAAGTTAAAACATGTGAAAGTTTGTATGCAATATTTCAATTATAATCAAAATTATGAAAGATAGGAATGGCACATCTGGTGATTTATCTAGTATAAAACAAATAAACTGAGACACAAGTTTACATTGTGATAAATGTCTTGTTGATATAACAAAAAACATCCTAAGTGCTTTTAATTCATTTTCTGATAAATTCTACATCATCAGCTCTAACTTTTTGTAGTGCCAATAACCAGACCAATCTGATCAAAGATGCTGGACAAAATTATTAAGCATGTCAGCCTATTGCTGGTCTGAAGCTCAAACAAGAAAAAAAAAGAAAAAAATATTTGCTAAAGAAGATTGTGAATGAAGTCAATATGAGATGTGATAAGAATTGCAGATTTGCTTCCAACAAAAATCTTGAAATAAATCATGAGTTGATCACTGGTCATTTAGATCAATTTGACCATTAAAAAAAAAAACAATTAGAAATGACTGATATATGTTTCCACCTCTTATTCTTTTTGAAACATTAATAACATATCAGGATCTGTAAGAAGTTCTAATTTTACTTTAGTATATTTTAAAGTCGCCCATGCGCTGCCGGGGCCCGAAAGGGGAGTAAAGAATAGCGGTGCTGTACCCTACCAGGCATGTTCGTAAGAGGCAAGAAAGGAGGTTTAGGCATGGGACTGGCTATCCCATACTGTAAAAAAATAAGCCGAAAAACTTCACATACAAGGACAAATCAAAGAGAGAAAAAGTTAACCCGTCAACCAGGAAAGAGAAGGGCTCTCTGTCTAAGAGACGTATGACGCAATCTGGAGAAAGCCGTAAGGAGTCTGGGTTGCAGACTCACCCTTTGTCTACCAGGAAATCCTCCAGAATTGGCACCTGGAATGTTCGTACCCTTAACGAACAGGGAAAAGCTGCACAAGTGACAGCAGAAATGACTAACTACAAGATAGATATTCTGGGAATGTGTGAAACAAGATGGCTGGGAGCGGAGAGAATAAAACTGAATACAGGGGAGATGATTTTATCATCAGGACACCAGGAACCAGGAGCACAACATAGCGAAGGGGTAGCTGTAATGCTAACAAAGAATGCACAGAAGACACTAATAGAATGGGAGTGGGACCAAGACTGGTGAGAGCAACATTTAAAACAACAAAAACAAAATAAAATTACACATTATACAATGCTATGCACCAACCAACGATAAGGATGATTCAGTTAAAGATGATTTCTATAAACAGATAATGTCAGATGGATGCAAGACGAGCCAAGGATATTATAATCTTGATGGGAGACCTAAATGCTAAGGTAGGATCTGACAACAGAAGCTTCGAAGAGATTATGGGAAAACATGGACTTGGAGATATAAATGAGAATGGAGAGATATTTGTGAATTTCTGCACCCTTAATCAAATGAGCCTAGGAGGAACAATATTCCAACATAAAAGAATACACAAAGCTACATAGGTGTCACCAGATCATAGAACGGAAAATCAAATTGATCACATATGTATTAATAATAAGTTTAAGTCATCCTTACAGGAAGTAAAAGTATATAGAGGGGCAGATGTAGCTTCTGATCATCATCTTCTGTTAGCCGAACTTAAAATTAAACTAAAAAGGTATACTACAACGAATAAGGGTAGAAAGTATTTCAATGTAGGGTTTCTTAAAGAACAAGGAATTAAAGATAAATTCGGAGTCACAATATCAAACAAATACCATGTTCTCCAACAACTAGAAAATACAATAACTATAGAATATCATTGGAAACAGGTAACAAATATATGGAAAGAGACATGCGAAGAAACACTGGGGAAAAGAGAACGCCAGAATAAGGCATGGATGACAGCAGAGACCCTGGATAAAATTAAAGAACAAGAAAGCAGACGTAAATAAAAGCAAAACGAGAAGTAATAAAGCCAAGACACAGGAAGCTTACACAGAGGTGAACAAAGAAGCGAGAAGATGCATTAAAAGGGATAAGAGGAAATATATAGATGAACTAGCTAAAGAGGCAGAAGAAGCAGAAAATAAAGGGAATATGAAAGAACTGTACAATAGCACAAAGAAATTAAATGGAAAATACAAACAGATCAACGCCTTTATCAAAGATAAGAAAGGAAATTTGCTTAGTAATATAAGGGAACAAATGGAGAGATGGAAAGAGCACTTTGAAGAACTTTTGAACAGACCCGGCTCAAATAATCCTCCAGATATACTAACTACCAGCAGAAGAAGAGTTACACGTTAACTGTGGAAAACCAAGCAAAGAAGAAATAATGAAAGTCATCAAACTATTAAAAAATGGTAAAGCCACAGGACCAGATGAAATTCCTTCAGAAGCCATCAAAGCAGATATTAACACCACTACCAAGATGTTACATAATCTATTAGATAAAATTTGGGAGAGGGAAGAAATACCTAAAGACTGGAGAGAAGGTTATATGATCAAACTACCAAAGAAAGGATGTTTACAGGAATGCACAAATTATAGGGGAACTATGCTACTATCAGTGCCAGGAAAAATATTAGGCAGAATCATTCTGGAGAGACTAAAGGAGGCTATAGAGAAACACTTGAGAGATGAACAAGCAGGTTTTAGGAAGAACAGATCATGTGCTGATCAAATAACTACTCTACGTATAATAATTGAACAAAGTTTAGAACTAAAATCCCCACTTATATTGGATTAATAGATTATGAAAAGGCATTTGATAGTTCAGACAGAAGAATGCTTTGGAAGTTGCTGAGTCATTATGGAATAGGAATCCCCATAAATTTATTAACCTGATAAAAACAATGTATGAAGGAACAAAATGTAGTGTGGTGCATGAAGGGCAGCTTACATGACATTTGAAATAAGAACAGGAGTAAGGCAGGGATGCCTTCTGTCCCCATTTCTCTTTCTACTGGCCATAGATTGGATTATGAAAATAACTCAAAACAACAGAAATGGAATCCAGTGGTCACTGACCAAACAACTTGATGATTTAGACTTTGCTGATGACATAGCTCTCCTATCACACAACCATCAACAGATGCAGGATAAAATGAGTATATTAGATGAGAGATCACAACAGCTAGGACTAAAGATTAATAGAGATAAGACCAACATTATGAGAATTAATGAGAATTAATGCAATTGGCAATAACCAAATAAAACTAGGGGAAATACCTCTACTAGACGTACAATCTTACATATATCTGGGCAGTAATATAGATAAAGAGGGAGGAACAGAAAATGATACCAAAATAAGGATATCAAAAGCAAGAGGAGCTTTCATTGTACTGGGAAACATATGGAAATCCAAAGAAATTAGGCTAAATACAAAAATAAAAATTTCAACTCAAATATTAAGTCAGTCCTATTATATGGCTGTGAAACATGGAGAATAACAAAATTGACAATCACGAAGGTACAGACTTTCATTAATGGATGCTTACGCAGAATAAGAGGATGGAAATGGCAGGACAAAGTCACTAACATAGAATTATGAAAATGTATCAGTCAAATACCAGTGGATAAAGAGATACAGCAAAGACGATGGCGATGGATAGGACACACACTACGGAAGCCAACTGAGAGTATTACACAACAGGCCCTTTTTTGGAATCCCCAGGGGAAAAGACAAAGAGGAAGACCAAGGAATTCTTGGAGAAGACAGATCGAAGCAGAGATGAAGATGATGGGGAAGCCATGGAATGATCTTAACTTAAAAGAATTGCAAAAAGCAGAACGACTTGGAAAGTGTTTGTTGAAGACCTATACTCCACTGGGAGCTAAAAGGTAGAAGAAGAAGATATTTTAAAGTAAAGAATAGTGGCACTGTGACCTTGCATGTCGTAAGAGGCGACAAAAGAGGTTGATCTACGGCTTGACAAGCTGTCATTGTAAAAATATTGTTATGGAAACAGCGCCATATATTTTAGAGCAGTGATCTCTGCAATATGTGCCACTTTGGCATTCAAGGTTTCTGTTTTTGAGATTGTGGTTCTGCCCTATGTGCCGTCTTCAGCTCGAAAGGACAATAGATAGATAGAGATAGAGATATATGTCTATATATTTAGATTGATGGTTGACATCACAAGAGTTTTGTTTTATGAACTCTGGTTGAAGGCTTTTTGCTGAAACATGGATAGCCCTGTGATGTTGAACAGAATAAATTTAAATCATCAGTCTCAGTTCAGAAATTGCCCTTATCATTTTCAAGCTGTAAAATGTGTATTATTTGAATGCCCTGATCTTAAAAAAAAACGACAAGACTTACTTTCACTACATTATCCATCAGCAATACTATGTATGATACATTAACCCATTGCAACACCTCCATATTAGCTTTGCTATAAAAAAAAAATTAACATTTTGAAAAATGAACAAAAAATGAATATATCTAACTAGTATATGGATATATAACCATGCATGTAGACTACACATTTAGAATACAATTTCTTATCCAATTATGTTGGATCAAAATACACTTGTACACTCATATACAAACATTCTCACTGAACATAGAAGAACTTCTATTTGATAATGATTTGAATATGGAAGTGATCAGTCCATCAAATATTTGAAGTCATGAAAATGCTTTTTATTGATGCAAAATATTACCAAATGTTTAGAAATATTTTGTAAGATATATTTACAGAAAAAACAAAATTGAAGTGTTTTATGTAATTTCATTTGTGTCCATTTTAAAAATCAATGTCAGTTCGTTCATTTACAGCAGTCATCAGTACGACAAGGTTAATGACATCATAATATAACATGTTCATAAATAACACTGTCAATAGCCAAATGAACATTTTCTTTTCATTGTAAGCTAGACCTATCTGAAGCCAGTGTTTGTCAGTCATTTTGCCAGCGCTACAGCTACACTTTTTAGATGTTTCAGTTAATAAAGTGTTATAAAAGGGATATTATAATCAGTTGTCTGGAGGCTGAATATTATTGCTTGAAATTTCCGGTTTTCCTCCTCTTATCTCACTCATTTGCCTCTGCCTTAGCATCTTAAGTAATGTGAGATGGAATCCCCTGAATCACAGTTGTATTGTACCACTGTTACTGTGAAACATAAGAAAAGAGGTGAGACCACCATGTGACATGAAATTGCCTTCTTCATTCTGCAACTAGATTTACCATTCCATTATTTGCAAGATCAGCCATGAGAGAAGCTGCTCAGTAAAACAGCACTGGATAGTTATTATTGAAAATCTGTTCTATAAATAGTCAAAAGGTCATATACATAATATGAGTGTAGAATGTTGCTCTTACTCAATTTAGCTTCATCATTATCTGGTGCTTCAGTCTTGTAGCACAATTAAATAAGATGTCTCTTATATCTACCATGCTGTACCTTTTCTTACCACTGAAACCATTTCTTAAATGGAACTCTAGATCTGCACTTGTAGTGCTAGCTCTTTCAAACTCCTGTATATCAGACATGCACATCAAACAAGAAATAGGGAGACAGAAGACTGCTTCATTGGTTTTATAAGGAGAATATCTATGATAGCTAAAATAGACATTTATTACAGTGATTATATAGGTCAGTCTCATTGATAATATATTTTATTTATCATTTCTCTGTTTACTCTAAAATAATGACACAGTAATTTATGTGTTAAAATTTTTATTTAATTTATATTCTTGTACAAGTTGTATTGAAATCTTTATGCGTATTTGTAAAATGCTCATTTATATATTCCCTTCTGTTAAATTTTAACTTAATCTGTTAGCACGTTGTTTGCTACCGGTCTTACTTTTATTACATCATTCAGGGGGACATTCTCGTGTATCGTCACACTCGACAGGAAATGTAGGGAACAGGACTCAGTCATGGTCAATGCAGAGGTCAACGGTCTCATCTGGGATAACACTGATGAGAAAGATGCAGTCATCTATACAGATGGATCTGTAATACAACACCAAAGGAATGCATGGGCATTTACAGCACGCCCGGCAGGCAGAATAGTCAAGGAAAAAAGTGGTGCATACATTATGACCACAAGTATGACGATGAGGGTGATGGCAGTCACCAAGGCATTAATCTGGTTAGAGTCACAAGACTGCACCCATGTCTGTATATTGAGTGATTCGATGAGCATGATAAGAAAAGTGGAGGCGGGATCTGTATGCATGCAATGGGTAGAGTCATTGCAGAAGTCAGAAATACTTATGGGCACCTTTGTCTATGTCCCAGGACATGCAAGCGTACGGGGAAATGAAAGAGTGAACAGGTTGGCTAGCTGCGCATTTGTTGAGGATGGTCAACCAATGGATCGGGCGGACATCATCAATGCCCTCCGTGAAGTGGGAAGGGCACAGGACTTCAACAACCATAAGTCCACGTCACTCCTTTGGATGAAAGGGGATCTCAGCACCTTTGGACATGTTCGGAGTGCAATGATGATGACTCGCTAATAACTCAATAACAATAACTTTTATTACAATATTAACAGGTGAATGAATTCTATGGTGTGCAATATTTCAAGGCTGAAGCTGTTCTTGTTGCTACATGGCACAATGTAGAACCATATTCCTGGTATACATGGTTGTGTGAATACTACTACTATTATCAAAATTATTGGTGGTGGCAAGAGTATTATTCAGCTCTTTATGGAAAGTATTGTACCAACCAGGTAAGGAGTCAATAGTCAATGTGTTTTGTACATCATCTTTACCACATCTGCCCTATCAACAACTCTTTAACTGCTGAATTATTTTGCTAGTTTGGACAGAATTATCCATCTCAGATATGCAAACTGCCTAATTTGAAAAAAATAAACTTCTGTATATTTCCTGTTTTCAGTTAAAACCTGTCATATTTTATATAAAATTAAAGGGAGAATATTGCACTACATAGAAAAATATTTGTAGGACATAATAATAATAAACTGAATATGTTTATAATAAAGTATGAGTGAAATTACACTAACAAAAAAATTTTGAGTGCAAACATAACTCCAAATGTAATTTTATTTAAAGTGCATCCATTTATTTCTTTAGTAGTTTAATATGAAATTCAGTATGTTTTAGTTTAATAGTGAAATTCCTATTTGTTGTATGCACAGTATACAATAAAAAATATAAATAAATCCGATACCCCATCATCATTTGACAGACTGTATAATATTCATTTGGCAGGCTTGAGACTGCATTCTTGATCCTTGATCCTTTCAGGGCCATAAGGCTCATAGTCTCTCCCACCAATTGACCATTAGGAAGTTTACATTAACCTGAGAGTTCACACCACAATAATTTGTAGTAGAAATCACACTATAACAATTTTTAGTAGATTAGTAGAACCACACTATAACAATTTGTAGTAGATTAGTAGAGACCACACTATAACTAATTTGTAGTAGATTAGTAGAGACCACACTATAACAATTTGTAGTAGATTAGTAGAGACCACACTATAACTAATTTGTAGTAGATTAGTAGAGACCACACTCTAACAATTTGTAGTAGATTAGTAGAGACCACACTATAATTATTTTGTAGTAGATTAGTAGAGACCACACTATAACTAATTTGTAGTAGATTAGTAAAGACCTATGCAAACCACTTCTCTTGATGATGAAATAAACAGCCAAATTGGTAAGGCAGCTATGACTTTCAGCAAACTCACAGAAAGGGCCTGGAACAACATGAAACTTACACTAAAGACCAAACTCTTAATATATCAAACTTATGTGCTTAGCACACTATTATATGGATCTGAAACCTGGACAACATACTCAGATCATGAAAAAAGACTAAATGACTTCCACATGTGATGTCTTAGCAGAATAATGCACATCAAATGGCAGAAGAAAATAATTAACTTAACTGTCCTGCAATGTGCTAAGACCCCTACAATCATGTTGATGCTCAGATATCGAAGACTAAGATGGCTGGGGCACATCCAGTGAATGGAAGAAAACGCATCCCCAAGCAAATACTATACGGTGAAACTAATACGTGGAAAAAAGACAAATCGACAGACCTAAACTATGATATAGAGATATCTGTAAATCATCTTTGAATGACTTCACCATCTGTGAAAATGAGTTTGAACATCTGGCAAGTGATTGCACATCATGGAAAGCATAAATAAGAAATGGTATAGCATCATTTGAGACTGTGCTAAGGCAAAACTTTGAAGAGAAAAGACTCATGAAAAAAGATGGAAAACCCTGTGGATCAGTGGGCTTGACTTGTTCATTCTGTGGCTGTGTGTGTTTGTCAAACATTGAGCCATGAGAGAAGCTGCTTGAAAAAAAACAAACCTAAAAAAAAAATTCACAATAGCCTCCACTAGACCGTCTGACAAGATGAAATGGACCACATATAGTAGAGACCATACCATAATAATTTGTAGTAGATTAGAAGAGACCATACTATAACAGTTTGTAGTAGATTAGTAGACCACACTATAACAATTTGAAATTTTGTAGTAGATTAGTAGTAGAGACCACACTGTAACAATTTGTAGTAGATTAGTCAAAATGATACAATAATACTATAACTATTTGCAGTATATTAGTAGCAAGCAAATTCCAGCAGTATTAAAGTTATTTTTGTTCTTATTAGATAAAAGAAACCAGCACATTTCAGGCAGTCTATGTCACAGATGGACAGGAGGCATATGTGATAGTTACGTACAAATTTGGTGAAATGAATTGGATATATGAAGAAGGGCGGGCTATTGTTGTGGGCTTTGCAACAAGTGATGAAGTTATGGATTACGGTGTGAGCTATACAGACATGACTACTAAGATGGACCGCATTGTGTGGAACACAGGTCAGATATATTGTGATTTTTATAGTATAAAAAAATTAATTTTGTTTTTGCTTTTGCCCAACTGCAACTCCTGTTCCTTCTTTACTTTTGTAAAAAGAATGTTAAATCCTGCATTTTTTTTCTCATGGGCATTCACAGCATACTAGACTAAAAGGAAATAGTTTCAGATTAATTTGTCTTAAATACATTTAAGTGTGTACAGATCTGAATGTGTGAGCAAATAGTTATAAATTTAAAGGTGAGGTTCTACCCTGGCTTTGCTTGAACAACAATACATTTATAAAGTTTTATTTTTAGTCACTTCTTTCCATGAATTAAAAATTGATCTCCATGTAGCAATATTTATCATCAACTGACAATGCTAACCTATCAACAATGATGTCAGTCATCAAGCAGAGTAAAAAAAAAACAGTCAAGTTGATTTAACTAACCAGTAATAAATTCATTTGTTCCAAGCTCTTTGTTGGAAATAAATCTGCAATTCTTATCATATGACATCAGGATTTCATGCACAATCTTCTTTTGTCAGAAATGATTACTTTTTTTTAGGAGCTTGATTAGACATGAAACCAGCAACAACCTGACATGCTGAATAATTTTGTCCAGCATCCTTGATAAGATTGGTCTGGTTATTGGCATTACAAAAAATTAGAGATGATGATGTAGAAGTTATCAGAAAATGATTAAAAGCACTTAGGATGCTTTTTGTTACATCAACAAGACATTTATAAACTTGTGGCTCAGTTTATCAATTTTATACTAGACAAATCACTAGATGCCACTCCCACCTTTCATAATTTTGATTTTATTTGAAATATCGCTTAAGAACTTTCACTTGTTTTAATATCTCATACGTGCAAAATTCAGTTCCTAGTCTCTAGGAACTTCGTCAGAGTTGAAAGCTGGTGAACACAACAACAACAACATATCTCATACGATTTTTCATTTGTTTAGACTGGAAGGGTCATGATTTGACACATCAGTTTTAACTCTAGATTACAATTTAGTCATAAACATAACCACTTAAATTACAAATTCTTGAAGTTTGACAGTTTGCTGCAGGTAACCAGTGCCCCCTGAGTGTTTGATTTAATTCCTTTGATGTTGGATTTTTATTTTTCAAACAAAACATATTCTGTGTAAAAGTTACTATGGTATCGTAAGAATGTGGCGTGCCATTTTATAAATTTAGCCAAAATTCAAGAAACCATTTTTTTTTTCAATTTTTTTATCATCATGGGTGAAATCTCCTCAGCCATCAGTGAAACTTCAAAGAAACCTTTGTGACACAGGATAGACAGCGAATAGCGCTTTGAGGGAACCAAATGGCCTGAGCTAACGCCAGATGGCTACTGTGTGAATAGACAAAATGTAAATTCTCTAATAGCTGAGGAGGTCATGTGGTCAGATTTTAGGCTAAAAATCTACTGTATGCAAGGAAATGATTACAGCATCTGATCCCTGTGTGTCGTCTTGGATGAGCACACAGTTGTGTAGCAAAAGTTAAAAAAACTACTATTTTTGGAACTCAAATGTAACATTTAAATGGTAATAATTTTTACTATGGTATCGTGAACCCCACAAATAGGAATCATATTCCAGGGTTAATGTAATACTAAGGGCAATACTAGTTTATCTTTATTGCATAAAAAAAATTAAAATTTGCTAACAAAATTTATATGGATTTAAGATGGCGTCTGTATGTGGACAGTGTTTTCCGTTACAGCTTGTGTTGTTTTGAAATACGCTGATTACACGCGGTGTGCTTCTTAGATTTAATGTTTTGCTCATGCCTGTCGTGGTTGTTTAACTTCTGACAGGCTGGTGGACAGTGGAAATTCTTGTTAAGTGGGTATTTATCTTCTTTTCATTCGAGATATACCTATCTGTGATAGGTCATTGTTTTTCACTGTTGCTCCAGACAGACAGGAATATCCATCCAGAATTGTACAAAGTCTGTGACGGTGGATAGGACGGAAGAGTCAGCAATGACCAACAGCCCAGAAAGCAAAAACAGTAAAGTGTGTGGTACAAAGGAGGCATGTTCAGGGCATGAAAGACGAATGTGGCAGACCACCATGAAAGAGATTGGAGCCTCATCACGTACTATTCCAGAGAAAGCCATGGAGAGGAATTCAAACTTATGTCGGAGGAAATATCTAAAATAAATACATGGAATGTTAGGACTCTATACCAAGAAGAAAAATTAGAAAATCTTATTCAAAAAGCAGAATGATTAAACATAGATATTTTAGGCACATCAGAGACAAGATGGAAAAAATGTGGGTACCTACAGGACGAAAAATATACATTTATATACTCAGGAAACACAACAGAACATCAAAGAGGGGTAGGAATACTAATAAAAAAAAAGCTACAAAAATATATAAGTACTCACTGGACATACAATGATAGGATTATACTACTCAAGATGAAAGCAAAACCATTCGACAAAGCAATAATGCAGACATATGCACCTACTCAAGACTACACAGATGAACAAATAGAGGCATACTATGAAGATCTAAATAAAGTTATGAAGCAAGTGAAATCTTAGGACATCTTGATTGTAATGGGTTATATGAATGATAAAGTAGGAAAAGGTAGATATAAGACCATTATAGGAAATCATGGTTTAGGAAAAAGAAATGACAGAGGAGAAAGATTAATAAAATTCTGTGAAGAAAACAGGCTGATAATATGTAACATCTACTTTGAGCAAGAGAAAGGAAACTATACACATGGAAAAGCCCTGGAGATAAGAAGACACAATCATGTAATAATTAAAATGAAAATCAAACTAAATAGAAACAAGCACAAGTCTAATTCATCAACAAATCCACTAGATATAACAGCTTTAAATCAAAAAGATATTAAAGATACTACTTATACAATACAAGTAAAGAACACTTATCAGAAGCTTCTAGAAGAAGGAATTGAGCAATACGAAGAGAAAATCCCGATGAAATAGTAACAACCAAATGGCTATGCATAAAGAAAAGCATACAAGAAACTTGCAACACCTTACCCAAAAAAGAAAAAACAAAAAACAAAAATGGATAACTAACACCATCTTAGAAAAAATGGAAGGTAGGAGACAAGCAAAGAACACTGCCCAATACAATAAAATAGATAATGAAATATGCAAAATGTGCGATAAGGCAAAAGAAGACTGGCTCAGCCAAAAATGTATAGAAATAGAAACTATGGAAAACAAACAAGACTTAAGAGGACTGCACACAGAAATAAAGAGAATGACTAATAAAAATTATAAAAGCCACAGAAAGGATGCACTGCATACAAAAAAGGAAAAATTCCAACAGACAATAAAGATATAATAGATAGATGGCAGGAATATATAACATAATTATTTCATGATCAAAGGGACAAGAAATCAATTATAAAATGTACATCAGGCTATAAAATCTTAAAATCTGAGGTGGAAAAAGCTATACAAACAATGAAAAAGGGAAAAGCAGCAAGACCTGACAGCATACAGATAGAGATGATACAGGCACTAGAAGATTTTGGCATTGAAGTGATTACAGACATATGCAACAACATATACCATACAGGATACATACCAAATGAACTAAAAACATCAACTTTCATTGCATTGCCTAAAAGGAATGGTGCAGTTGAATGCAGTGACTTTAGAACAATAAACCTAATGAACCATGTTACAAATATCTTGCTAAAAGTTATACAAGAAAGGATTCAGAATAAAATCAATACTGAGTTAGATGAGCAGCAATTTGGATTTAGGAAAAATAGTGGGACAAAAGAAGCCATATTTTGCATGAGAACATTAATCGAAAAGTACACAGAAGTAAACAAACTAATATATGCCTGCTTCATAGACTACACCAAAGCTTTTGATAGAATACACCACAAACAACTTATAGACTGCCTAAAAGAGATACATCTAGATGACATGGACATACGACTAATATGCAATCTATACTGGGAGCAAACAGCAATAATAAAATATAACAAAGAGAACTCTACACCCATTGATATAAAAAGAGGAGTAAAACAGGGATGCATTCTATCACCAAGCTTGTTCAATCTATACACTGAGCAAATCTTTAAAAACATCACAGAGCTGTCAGGCCTACAAATTAATGGAAAGATAATCAATAACCTAAGATACGCTGATGATACTGTACTACTATTGTATATCTACAACAATTACTTAATGTAGTAAACATGATAAGCAAAAAATATGGATTATATATGAATGTTAAAAAGACTAAAACTATGATCATAAACAAAGAAAATACCCTAAACTCACAAGTGGATATCAAAATTGTAGGAATAGACCTGGAGACAGTTCAGAACTACAACTACCTTGGACATACTATAACCAGTGATGGAAAATGTAAAACTGAAATAAACAAAAGAATAGGAATGGCAAAAAGTAATTTTAATGTCATGAAAAATATACTAACATCAAAACAAATAACACCAGGGCTAAAACTAAGAATAGCAAAATGTTACATCTTCTCAATCTTCCTGTATGGTGCAGAAACATGGACATTAGACAAGAAAACAGAACAGAAAATTTAAGCCTTTGAAATGTGGATTTATAGAAGAATAGGTAGAATTGGATGGAAAGAAATGAAAACAAATGATGAAGTCTTACAATAAATAAAAATAAAAAGAGAACTACTAAACACAATTCTATCTATCTATCTATTGACCTTTCGAGCCGTTGCCGGCCCATAGGGCGTAGACCAAGATACACCTTCTCATATCTGAATTTTAGTTCTAGCAATTTTCTTTTAAAGATATTTTTATCAAATCTCGCCATTTGTCTCTGTTCTGTGCAAGCAGCTCTATCTCACTGAGGCCGAATCCTGTTGCTCTTGCCTCTCTCATCAATGTTCTTCTCAGTGTCTCCCTGGGTCTTCCTCTTTTTCTCTTACCTGTTGTTTCCCATATGAGGGCCTGCTTTGCTATTCGGTTATTATCTCTTCTCATCACATGTCCAACATATGACCATCGTCTTTTCTTTATTACTGAAGATATTAGTGGTTGATTGGCGATTTCTCTAATTTCCTCGTTTGTTTTGAATTTGTTCCACGCTATACCAAGTATTTTCCTTAGACATTTATTTTCGAATGCGTTCAACTTTGTTTCTATATCTCTTGTTGTTTTCCAGCTTTCACACGCATACATAAGGGTTGATAGTACATTTGATTTGAATAGCCTAAGTTTTGTGTTTGTGCTGATTAGTTTTGATTTCCACAACTTTTCAAGGCTTCTGAAAGACATTGCTGCTTTAGCTATTCTGATTCTAATTTCTTTACTTGTATCCCCTTCTTGATCAATGTGACTCCCAAGATAGATAATGTGATCGATCTCTTCTACTGGTTTGTTTTCCATGTATATTTTGTCATCTGTTGGAATTAAACTTTTCATGACTTTAGTCTTTTCATGATTGATCTCAAGCCCAATTTTGCTGGCTATTGCTGATAGTTCACAATTAGAAGAAGACAAATTAAATTTTTGGGGCATGTTAAAAGACACAACAGCCTGCTAAAAGTAATATTGGAGGAGAAAATACAAGGTAAAAGAGGAAGAGGCAGACCAAGACGAACATGGACGAGTAACATTAAAAGATGGACAAATCAGCCTATGACCTCTTTTACCTTGTATTTTCTCCTCCAATATTACTTTTAGCAGGCTGTTGTGTCTTTTAACATGCACCATCAAAGCAAGAGACTGAGCAGAATGGCACTCCATGGTAGCCAACAATTGTTGCGGAGATGGCACTCGATGATGATGATGAACTGAAAGAAAAATAAAATCCATTTTCTCTTGAAATCACGGGAGTGGTCCTTTATTCTGCATTTCATGTTCTGCTTGAAAAATACAGGGAACCTTAGAGCCAAATTTGTATGGTTTATTGTAAAGTAATACCAGCTTTCACCATTGCTAAGACATCCAAACATTTCTATGCAAGCTAAACAACAAATGATAAATAGCATTTTCATACCAACTTTGTGCTATGAAAGTCAAACATGGACCCTTTCTAAATCACATTTAAGAAAGATCAATACATGTGAGATACAATGCTTGAGAAAAGTAACAAACAACACAAGAAGAGATAGAATACCAAATGAAACCATAAGAAAAATAGTAGGAACAAAACCCTGCCAAGAATATATAGAACAATAACACTTAAATGGTTTGGCCACCTGGTCAGAATGAATCCTTATCAATCACCATCAAGGGCATTCTTCCCGAGAATGCATGGAAAAAGACCAAGAGGAAGACCCAGAAAAAGATGGATAGATGCAGTGACAGAGACATGTAAAAACAAAGGAAAATCACTAATTCAGACAGTTCGAGCAGCTCAAGAATGACAAGTGATATAAACCACGACACCTTTAAGGTATCAGTGAATAGAGAAAAGAAGAAGATTGTAAAATTGTTTACATAAAACTGTTAGATGGTCATTAATGATTGCTGTAATGACTTTTCTTTTATACTTTTCCTTTCTCTATTTCAAACAATTATATTAATAGACAAATTAGTCATTATAACTAATAATCTTATATCTAGAAAAAATTTTATAAAATGCAGAATAAGATAATAAACATGAATTATTAGTAAGCAACCAAAACAAAAATTCTTTAAATATGTGAAAATAACATTCGCTAAATCCATCAGCAAAGTGTTGCACGTCTTTGGTGAATTTTAACTTCTTTATGTCCTTATTACTAGGTCTACTAGTTTCTTTTTCATTGTGCCATCTAGATAATCTGACAAGATATTCCTCTCGTAAATTTATTTTTATTTTTGCTTCTATCATTTTTTGCTAGGTATTAATGCAAGAAAACCAAACTAAAAATATTGATCCGAGGCATAAACATTTACCTACACATGTGGAAGCTGGAAAACACAAAAATAGATTGAGAAAAAACTAAACGCTTTTGAAGACCAAAGGTTAAGAAAAATATTCTGTGTACAATGGAATGAATTCAAGATTAATAATTAAATAAGAGAAATGGCCATGCAACCAAAGATCTCAAACTATGGAAAGAAGATGGGCATATGTCAGACATGTTGCCATCTAGATAATCTGACAAGATATTCCTCTCGTAAATTTATTTTTATTTTTGCTTCTATCATTTTTTGCTAGGTATTAATGCAAGAAAACCAAACTAAAAATATTGATCTGAGGCATAAACATTTACCTACACATGTGGAAGCTGGAAAACACAAAAATAGATTGAGAAAAAACTAAACGCTTTTGAAGACCAAAGGTTAAGAAAAATATTCTGTGTACAATGGAATGAATTCAAGATTAATAATTAAATAAGAGAAATGGCCATGCAACCAAAGATCTCAAACTATGGAAAGAAGATGGGCATATGTCAGACATGTTCTGAGGAGTGACAACAAAAGAATTCCAAAAAAGGCTCTTCTGTGGGAAACATCAGTTTACTGAAAAAGAGGAGGTCCTATAAGAGACACTATAAAAAAACACTTATAAGAGAAATAAAGTTGGCAGGCATAGACTCATTAGATAAGATCAAACATCTCACCCAGAACAGAGATGGATGGCAAAAAGCACTATAAGCCCTATGTGGTGTCTAATGGTACAGGAGGAATCAAGAATGACAGAGTGCTTTGTCCTCCCTCTTGTCATAATGTATCCAAATAATGAAATAGCAGCTAGACTCACTTCACTTCATACTTCTGCTTTTGTTGCTTTTAAGCATGAAGGAAAAAAATAGAGAGTTTAGGTCATTTGTTCTGTTGTGTGTCTTCTGCATGGAGCTCACAATGAATTTTGAAGGGAAGTCACTTGTCATCCAAATGGGCACCATTTTAGAATCAATAAACTTCTTAAACTTTGATTAGCCTTGCAGGTTGGTGGTGGATAATAAGCCTAATGAAAGAAACTAAATAAAATGGAAAAGCAGCTAAAATGGTACATAAATACATTGAAATAAATTCTGGCTGCATAAGAAACTGGTTTCATGGTGTAAATTCAAACTTATAATGGTTTCTATTTGTTAATCATCATCAAGTACTTAGCCTGCTGGCGTAGGTGATCATGTCTCTCCACAACTTTTGTTCTTGACAGTTATTTATCATTTCTGTTGTTGACCTTCTGCCAAGCCATTCTCTTAAGCTGTCTGGTATCTTTTCTCTTTGCTTCCCTCTATCTCTTCATCCCTCAATTTTCCCACTTGTTACAATATATTCCAGCTGTTTCCTTCTCATTACATGGCCAAAAAATTATGATTGTTTCTTCCTATTATTGAAAATTAGCTCTCTTTTTGCTTTGACCTCTTTCAGAACATTTTCATTACTCTTCTTAGCTGTCCATAGTATTGCCAACATTCTTCTGTAAAACCAAATTTCTACAGACACCAGTTATTTTGTTGTCTTTTGTCCTATTGTCCATGATTCACATCCAGATACTAAGACTGGCTCTACATAACATTTAAAATAACATTTATTTGTTAATAATAAA
Source organism: Megaustenia siamemsis (assembly GCA_032433765.1). Taxonomy (NCBI): domain Eukaryota; kingdom Metazoa; phylum Mollusca; class Gastropoda; order Stylommatophora; family Ariophantidae; genus Megaustenia; species Megaustenia siamemsis. The sequence goes on along the minus strand of JAVIAB010000046.1, from coordinate 54,874,526 downwards.
TATTAAATATGACACTTTACACTATACACAAATTATTTAAATTATTTATGTACATTATTTTTGTACATAAATTTTTTTTATTGTGCATTATATTTTGCTGTACATATATAAACCAAACTTGATCATTGTTTTCCTTAGGGCGATATGGAACATGGATTGAGAAAGTTGGCATAATTGTGAACTCAGACAGTCTTTGTTTGAAGTTCTTCACACAGAACATTCACTTCATATCTAATTCAACACATCAACAGTTGACTAAAGCCTTGTTTGATTGTCCTTGTAGTCTGGAACGTATGGGTAGGCAATGGTGGTCATATTCCTGGGAACAGGTTCTAGGAAGTGACAGCACATACAGAGTCTGTTATGCTATTGGTATAACTGCTAAAGTTCGCCTAGAAAGACTGAGAGGAAATCCACTCAACAAAGTAAGATGAATTTTTAAACTGAACCTGTCTATATCCTTTAACTTTAAGATATTGCTGTTTTGTCTTACTATGTTTTAAGATGTTGCTCCTTTATCATACTATGCTAACTTATAGATACCAACTTCTGTTTACTGGCTTAGTTCCATTACAATTGTTTATTTTCCAAGGGCTGTCTTTTGATGACTTATCTTGGAATTCCTCTTCTAGCTGTGAAGTTTAAAGATTAAACCTCATTTTATTTCAGGGAATATCCTATCAGTTTTTCTAACTTCTGATTTGTCCCTTTTCAGTTATCAATCATTCAGCTTCAATTTGAAAAAAAAACATTTGAATATCATAAGACAAACACTGCAGTGGCTTGTAGTGCTGATGCGATTTAGAAAAGCTACCTCCAGACCAATTGCTAGATTCCATGTTTAAGCTACAATTTCTTGAAATGAATTAATGTACATCTGTGATCATCAATCCTGACAAGATTGTAGACAACAATTTTTAATTTTAATTTTTGTAGTATAAATTGTCAAAATCACTTAAAAAAAAAAAAAATCCAATATTTTCAAAAGTCTCAAACTAAGAGAAAAATCAAACAAATTATTGCAAATATTTGTCTACACATTTAAATATCTTCTTTCTAACTTATTCTAATATTTAATCAGTGGAAGCAAAATTATTTGAAAGCAATTTATTGAATTTGAATGTCAGTTTGATCTAATGATTTATTGATGTAATGTGAGTATATTTATTTCAGCTTTGTTGCTACCTGCTGACCTACCCAAGAAATTGGTACTGGGATTCCTGGCAAGAGACATTACGCAAGGCATCTTATATCTCCTTCCCTGACACCAGAGCAGGCCATCTTCTTTTGAATGACCCTTGGTACTGGTGGGGAATGCAAGAAAGTCCAGAGATGAAGATTTTAACCCTCACAAATGGTGCTGTGAAAGCTCAAGCTCACCTTCAAAATTCTGTAATTATTTCAACATTGTGAGGCCAGACTATGGATGCTCACCAGATGCAGAGTTCATTACTGGTACATAAAGACTGGATGTCCTCTATAATTCAGAGAAGTTGTTGGTGGTTATATAAGTTGAAGCATAAATGTGAAACATTCTCTTAGCAAATTATCCCCAAAATATTAACTCTTTCCATACGGAACTTTTTATTGACGCAACGAAAGAAATTTCAGAGACAAAATTGTTCATGGTTTTAAGAATCAATCTACATATTTATATTTATCTAACATATAACATATTATATATAAATGTTTAGATAATTGAACAAGGTATTAGATTTCACCAATATCCAGATGATACAAGACATGTAAAAAGAATGTGGTGTGATGGTGTTCACACTAATCAAATTGAACGTGGCACACTATGCAGTGAAATGTACTCTGCTGAAATCGGCAGGACGCACAGTGCGGCGAAACGTACGGAAAGAGTTAAATTGTTTATAGATTGTCCTTATTGCACTCCTGGAAGCCACAAGGGTATACATTGTTAGTTATCTTATTTTAGTGGTTATGCATGTTGATTGTTGCAAATTAAGCACATTCCTAGTCTGATTTCTCAGGTTACTTTATGTGTCTCACTCATCATTAAATTATCATGCTCCCTTTGATATTGAACATAAACTATTACTCCCCATCTGTGATAGCATACAGCTAGTTCTTATGAAGTGTTGTTCTATTTTTATTTATTATTCTCTACAGTGCCTTGCTTGATTGATATAACATATTTGTGCCCATTTCCATTCTAGTTATTCTGAATTCATGTTTAATGTCACTCCAACTCCAATATAATAATATTCTCTGATTAGTGCTATTCATGTATGATTTCATTCGGTTTAAAAACTTCCATATTGATATTTATACATGTTTCACATCTGAACGCTTGCTCTTTCTACTTGATCTACCTTAGTTTTATGCAGTTGTTACGTCAAATACAGAATCTCTTCCCACGAAGTTTGACTGTAGAATTACACTGGAACTATATATTTTATATTACAATCTGCTCAATTCATGACATGTAATCTCTCACATTAACATTTGTGTGTGTATGTCTGTGTTAGTCACATCTCACATCTTTGTGTGTCCGTGTCTGTGTTAGTCACCTCTAGTGACTCGGGCAGATGGTGCTCGTAAACCTGGGAGGGCCTACCATCTAAGGGCAGAATCCCCCTACAGAAAAGATCATCTGCTGCCTTGCAGGAAGATTGGGAACAATCAAAGCTAGGGAAAGCAAACCCGAATAAAATGCTGGCTGAAATCGGATGCACTGGGCCACTAGCGCAGAACACAGTGCAACGTATTAACGGGTGTTCAGTCAGAGTGGATCTGACAGACTCTAATTGTGATGTTCTGTCTGTGGGGGGCGATCAACACACTTAGCCTGACAGCTGACTTCATATGAGAGTCTGGAATCCTTACTCTGATTGAGTCCTGAACGCAGAGACATTAACATTTTGAATCCATATTTGTTTATACAACAATGCAATTTAATAATTTTGGTAAATAGAAGTGAAAGTCATAATTCTTTGACTGCTTCAATTTTGTTAAATTTGCATTTGAATTTGAAACATAATTTTGTGTTCACAGCGTCAGTGTAAGTGAAAGTCATAAACACTGGACTATTAGGCGGCCACTGTAACTTTAGCAAATTTATGAGATGAACTGAAGCAACAGAAACTACACTGTCAGCGGCATTATATAAACAATAATTGTTTTTATAGTAGCATAGTGGAGGAAAAGTTTTGAATGTAGGTTAGAAACACCAGAGTTTTTTTTTCAGAGGAAGAGCCTCATTTGTGTTATCATGACTTAGGTCATTTCAGCTAAAAAGCATGCCCTGACCAGGCATGCTTTGTAGACATTTGTTCTTAAAGGTATTACATATATATTTATGCCGGTGTTGATTTTCTGCTCTTTTAACCATATATCATTACTGGTATCAAGTAGGAATTATATGTTTGAGTTAGCATTTGATGCACCATTCTTCTAGTTTTGGTTTAAACTTTTTACTTATTAAGCATGACAGCTATAAGCCAGCATAGCAGTGAATACATAAATTTATAAATTGAAGGTGAATTATATTTTAAAATAAATATAAGATAATGTTTTTTAGAAACTCAATTTTGGGGTGTAAAATCTGGAGAATAACCTTCAGTTTAAATTGAGTCTTGTTCATCATAATATATGAAATTGTGCAAATGAAATAGTGGGGAGGGGACTTTTCTAGGCAGGTTAATGCACAAGATCATGATGGGTGAAGAGCAATTTCAAGAAGGAAAAATGTATCACTTGGGTGAAGAAAATAAAAGAGATTTGAGAGATAAGGTACATTTTTTCTGCAAATAATGTTTGCATTTCAAACCAGCATAATCATCACAGACACTGCTTCAAAAACAGTCTGAAGTGCCTCTATAAGTCTTATTAATCAAGGATACCTATTATATGTCAAGTGAAAAATACAGCTACACTTTTTATACACATATCTTTAAATCTGAACTTGTTATGTTTTGGAAATGCTTCAACTTGCAGTGAAAAAAAAGACCTGTAATGATAGGAGGGCTGAATGATTTTAAGAAGTTTGATTCTGATCTAGGTTTCTTCATTTTCTTTTAACATTATATTAGTTATTTATATATAACGCTAAACAGGAGCTCTACCTTGCCAAAGGGTGTCCCAAATACTAGCAAAGTAAAGGAGATAACTAGCAAAGGAAAAGAGACATCTTATTCCTCCTTTGGTAGGGGATAACTCTACCCCGCTAACCATCTAAAATCAATCTTTGCAGCCATACTGAAGAAGTCAGGTGCCACTGATTGCAAAGACCATCACAATATTAGTCTTATGAACCATATGACCAAAATATTACTAAGAATCCTTATGAGAGAAATAAAAGAATACCAGAAATAAGTGAGGAAAAATGTGGATTTATGGAAGGAAAGAGCACCAGTAATGCAATATACATCCTAAGAACATTGATAGAATGAGCTATATCTATAAAGATCTATCTATCTATCTATTGTCCTTTCGAGCTGAAGACGGCACATAGGGCAGAACCACAATCTCAAAAACAGAAACCTTGCGTGCCAAAATGGCACATATTGCAGAGATCACTGCTTCTAAAATCTATGGTTCTAAAGATCTATGTATGTGCTTTATAGACTACACAGAAGCCGTCATTGGAATTGGTTGACGCAAGTTATTTACATGTTACAACACATTGATGTGGACTGCTCCGTCAAGTCAACCAAAGTTTTTTCTTTTTAAGGAATTTGCACCATGTTTCATTCATTGTAAGCTGCATTCACTAGAGTAATCGGAAATCTATGGGCGCAGCCATTGTTGTGTGTGATACGTCATAATGGCTCATTGTATATCTCTTGACCAGCCATACGCTAATCTTACGGTCTGTTGTTTGATGTGCGAGGGGGATAATCCGACGACTAACTGAGTATTATATGTTCAGAATTGGATTCAAAATCAATGTCCTAAAATCATCAAGCACTATACATTTAAAAAAAATTTCAACGATCATCATTTTCAGGAGGACATGAACTTTCGGTCAATATGGTGGATAGGCGGCAGGAACCATTAAAGGCTATGTATGAAAAGTGTTCCTCGTTGCAGTTTCCTCATATTCCAAGTCCGGCTTGTTGCATGAGCTACTGAGTTAAGTGCTCTGTGCACACCGTGAGCTGTGTGTCTCATCCGCTTTGATTATGTTTCGATACTCCCTTTATTTACGATGAATGATGATATCATATGACAATTAACAGTTGGCTGTGTTCACTTACTGTGTGGTTTCACCTAGTGTCTTTTGGCGTGTGCTGAGACTGCTATGATGGCGACTACAGTTACCTTTCTTTGTTTGGGAGATGAGTTAGTAATTCGGATGATTCCACTTGCACGGGCGGTTGAGCAATTATGGATTTTAATTCGTTTGCAGTGATACCGGGGCCTTCCATAATCATAACCGTAACAGAAGCATTTGACAAAGTAAAGCATGTGGAAATAATCAAAATGCTGGAGAAATTAAACATAGATGGCAAAGATCTGAGAGTCATGAAAAAACATGTAATGGCAACAAACAGGACAGTTCCAATATATAAAACAAGGAGGAACTAGGCTGTGTCCTATCACCCAATTTACTTTCACTTTACAGTGAAAATATTATGAGATCAATAGTAGACAAAAGAAAAAGAATTGTCACAAGTCAGCGGTCACAACATAAACAATTTGTGATATGCGAATGACACAGTCAGAGACAGGGAATAAACTACAAGAATTGATAGACATAATAGTAAAAGAAAGTAACAAGAAAGTTATCAATCTGAATAATAAGAAAATATAATTTATGGTTATATCGATGTAACAATCAGTGCCATCACTAAGCATACAAATAAACAGGATAAATCTGAAACAAGTACAGTGTGTCAAATACTTGGGCACAATAATAACATCAAATTGGAGATGCACCACAGAAATAAAAAGCAGAATAGCTCATGCCAAAATACTAGTTTAGAAAAATGAAAAATGTCTTATGAAACAAAAATATGTCAATAGAAGTGAGAAAGAATTCCATCTGTGATATATAGAGCCAATTCTGATCTATGGAAGCAAATCGTGGTAAATAGACAAACAAATGAAAAGAAGATTAAAGGCCACAGAGATGGGATTTCTCAGAAGAATATTGAAAGTTCCCTGGACAGCTAAAAGGACCAATGAGGACATTCTCAGAGAGACCAACACAAAAAGGTAGCACCATAAAAAACATCAGAAAGAAGCAATGAACATTTTTTGAGCACATCATGAAAAGAGGAAAGTTGGAATACTTGGTTACAAATGGCAAAATACAGGGAAAGAGATAAAATACTAGATAGCTTGGTGGCATTGCATGGAAAACAGTCAACACCAGAAATGATATGATGCACTGTGGATAGATGATTGGGGAAGGACATGATTGCCTTTTCCAACCAGTATGTCACATGATGATGATAATTATATATAATGTTTGTTTTAGTGGACTGCTGTGAATTCAAGAGGAGCTTTTGTTGCACTGGGAAACATATGGAAGTCCAAAGAAATTAAGTTAAATACAAAAATAAAAATTGTCAACTCCAATGTTAAGTCAGTCCTATTATATGGCTGTGAAACATGGAGAACAACAAAATTGAAAATCATAAAGATACAGACTTTCATTAATGGATGCTTACGCAGAATAAATGGATGGAAATGGCAGGACAAAATCACTAACATGGAATTATGGAAATATACCAGTCAAATACCAGTGGATAAAGAGATACAGCGAAGATGATGGCACTGGATAGGACATACACTGCGGAAGTCAACTGAGAGTGTTACACAATAGACCCTTTTTTGGAATCCCCAGAGGAAAAGACAAAGAGACCAAAGAATTCTTGGAGAAGACAGATAGAAGCGGAGATGAAGATGATGGGGAAGACATGGAATGATCTTAAAAGAATGGCAAAAAACAGAACAACTTGGAAAGTGTTTGTTGAAGACCTTTGCTCCACAGGGAGCTAAAAAAGGTAGAAGAAGAAGAGCTTCATAAAATCAGTAGGAAAGATTTTTTTCCTGGGAAAGTAATGCATCTAGTGTTATGACATTAACAACATCTCATATAGTTGTGCTGATAGTCACTACATCAAATATGGACTCTAGTATATATCAATCATAAACTGCAAATAGCTACACCACTACGATCATCCCACCAGCCTGCCTATATATACATACATACATATATATATATATATATATATACACGCACACGCACAAAAATAGGAGTATAAAATATAAACTGTGTTTATAGATTTTGTGTTGTTTGTTATTTTTGTCACTTCCCTTTTAGATGTGTATTTTTGGGCATATCTGGATACTGTTAAGATTGTTAAGTTATGTAAGTCCACAAAGTTAATTTGTTGCTCTATATGAATTATTCATCAGGTGTTGCTCTGGGTGATCCTCATATGAAGACACTTGATAACAAGGACTACACTTTGAATGTTCTCGGGGAATATATTATTTTGTCTATTGCCGAAGTGCAGTTCATGCTGCAGGGCCGGACTCAGCAAGCACTAAACAGTGAAGGAAACAAGACCTCTGCCACAGTTTTTACGGTTTTTGCTGCTAAAGAGAGAAACATTACATTTCAAGTAGAGCTTGATTCAGCACAAACAGGTAAACAATTATGTTTATACAGGTAAAGTCTAAGTTTTAGATACCAAACATGACCCTCCAGCAATATTGTTGACAGTGATGGTTAGTCTAACTGTTCTGAGAGCAGGATGGATGGATGGAAGCCCAAAATGATCCTGTATGGAGAGACAGCCAACAGAAGCAAAGGATGACCAATTCTATGTTTCAAAGATGTAAATGTGACAAAAGGGTGCTTGATATGAATAGAACTGATGGGAGCTAACTAAAGGCAGATCCAACTGGAACCTGACAGTAAACACTAGCCTGGAAGCAAGTGAAACCAATTTGAAAAAAAGTTGTCAATTCTAGACCTGCACTAAGGAAGAAAATAAACAACTTCTGGCATTACAGATGTACTAAATCCATCATTTCTCACTATTATTACCGCTGCCACTGCTACTAGTCTAAGTATACTTTGTTTATATGTAAAATCACAGGTATTGTCACAGGGACAGATAAATCTATCTTTCTATCTATTGTCCTATCAAGCCAACAACGGCACATAGGGTAGAAATTCTAGACTCATGTGTCCAACGATCTTTTTTATAAAGTATCAGACCTTGTACAGGACCCACATTGTATCTTGCCACATGGCTCTGTTCTGGGTAAGTCACTCAATCTTGGTGAGAGAGCTGATGCCCTCTGTTGTTGCCTTTCACCTCATTTAGTTCTTTGTTTTTCTCTAGGTTGGCCTTTTTAAATTTTATCCTCTGGTTCCCATTTGAGGGTAAAATTTGAGATTCTCTTGTTGTCTCTTCTCATCACAAGGCCAACATATGACCGCTTACTTCTCTTGATTATAGATGATATTTTTTTATGCTTTGTCGTTTCCGTTATTTCTGCAATAGTGTTGAATTCGTTCTATAGTATACAAAGTATTTTCCTGAGGAATTTATTTTCAAATGCATCTAGTTTATTTTCTGTTTCTTTAGTTGTTTTCCAGCTCTTCCATGCCTAAGTAAGTGTGGATAATGCATGTATTTTGAAAATCCTGAACTTTGTTTTTGTGTTTAGTAATTTGAATATTTTATCAAGGTTTCTGATTACTGCTTTTGCTATTGATTCTAATTTCTTTCTTTGTGTGTCCTTCTTGATCTATGCAGCTTCCTAGATATACAAAATGATGTACTTCTTCCACTATTTTTCCTTCATGTATATATTTTCTTCTGGGTGAATTTGATTTTACATTACTTTTGTCTTTTCTTGGTTGATCTCAAGTCCTATTTATCCAGTCATTGATGACATGGCATTTGTTTTTTCTTAAATCATGTTCACATTGCTGTTGGTAAGGACTGTGTTGTCCTCAAAATCAAGGTCCTCCAATTAAGATCCAAGTGTCCATTCAATGCCTTTGTTACCTGTACAGCATTTTTGCATTATGAAGTCAATGGAAATTCCTAACAACAAAGATTCCTAAACATCCTTGTTTCACTCATGTATTTTCCCTTCCAATATTACTTTTAGTAGGCTGACCGTGTATCAATCTGGAACCATTCACTCAAACATACCTATGTACCTCTGTGTGAACTGCTCATGAGAAGCTGTCATACACATATTTGATGTTGTTAATAATTTTGTGTGGTATTCTATATTGTCTATGTTCCACAAAGAGTCTATGTATGCTGTCAACAGCCTTTTTGAAATCAATGAAATTTAGAAATGGTTTTTGTTTTTCTATATGTTCCTCTAAACAGCTAAATAGTAAATCTTTAATAATTTATAATGGTGGAATCTTGTAAGTCTCATACAGACATGTAAATATTAGTTTATACAGTAAACTTTTGATTTTTTAAATATATATATATATATGTATATATATATATGTGTGTGTGTGTTTGATTCCAAAGGAATGGTGATCTCAGCTTGTGGTGCTGATGTTACAAGAGACTTCTATAAGGATGAGTTCTTCAATGTTACACAGTGTGATAATGGCATTGATGTGATGAGAGGAAATAAAACTGGCTTCATAAGTGTAACAGCTTTTTTTCCATGTGGTCAGTAATTAAGATATAATTTTTAAGTTTCCTAACATTGGTTACATGTATCTTGTACACTATTATTTTTGACATCATCCAAAAGTAAATTTTTGGTACAGTATAATCATGCGTCAGACATGCATTTTCTACAGTGTTGAAATGTTATAGTATCATTTTTAAAATATCTGCAGCATTTTAGCAGAGAATTTTATTTATAAATTTATAAAAGAAAAAGTTGTTTGACAACTTAAGATGGGATTTATTACTCAATATTTCTATTTGATGTAATAATTCTTATCTTGGTGATAAGGAAAATTGAAACCATAGAGACAAAATTTTATCTACTTATTAGGAATCTATGTATGAACAATGGCCGGGCCGACGAAACAAGCACAAGTCGCGAGCGAGATGGATAGACACGATCTAGATATTTTAGGATTAAGCGAAATGCGCTGGCTTGGAACAGGTAGGAAATCTGTTGATAATAAAAAAGAGGCAAGAGCAGCAGGAATCGGCTCCCTCAGTGAGATAGAACTGCTTGCACAGAACAGAGACAAATGGCGAGATTTTATAAAATATCTTTAAAAGAATTGAAAACTGCTAGAACAAAAATTCAGATGGAGTATCTTGGTCTATGCCCTATGGGCCGGCTATGGCTCGAAAGGCCAATAGATAGATAGATAGATTAGGTATCTACTATCCTGGTTATGCAAGTCTTAGCAGTAGTGAGCGAGTAATATGGACAAAGAAATTGTCAACTAATGCAAATCAAGTATAGAGACAATTGGTTTTGCTCATGCAAAACAGAACAGTGTCTTTTAGCACAAAGACACATCTAATTTTTATTCCCACCTTACGCTACCTAGGTCAAACATGGTTACGCATGACAAATTAGGAACAGAAATAGTAAACACAGAAATTATGTTTGAGAACTGCAGGTGGAGTGAGAAGTAGAGACTAAATTAGAAATGAGATAATTAAAGAAGTAATTTGGCATAGAATCAGTCTTTAATTATATTCTGAGACAGTAAATGATATAAATTATTGACATGGAGAAAATGACTGCCTTGTGATTCCGTCCATACCTACAAGGCATATATAAGAAGACAAGAAGAAAGCAGTGACCAAGACAAGTGCAAAGTATGATGGAGGGAAAACATCAAGGAAACTCATCATCATCAGACTACAATGGTTGAAGCTGCCAGAAGAATGAGAAATGTAATTCTATATATAAACTCAAACCCTAAAGGAGTATAAGATAAGGTTACTAGATTTTTTCCACAATTTCTGGGAACAGGTATAAACACAACAAAAACTACTTTTGAAATGTACCTTATGTTATTTTGGCATTCAGTTATATAGTTTCAGATATGTTTTAAAGATTTAAAATACTCATTCTATTTCTACTAACAGTACTTACTACTTACCTCAAAAGTCTACAGGTACTTTTCTGAAGAGTGAATTTTCTTCAGCAGGTACAATCTGAATCCTAATATTTCAGAAATTCTTGACAGGCCATATTAAAGTTTGCCAAGATGGCAAGCATGGCTTGAGCAGTTCCTAAACTCATGTTAGACTTTTGGGATGTCCACACCATGTTTATTGAAGAGAAAACTCTCTATACTATTGCTTCCAAAAAGACACAGGGACAGTTCAATGAACGTCTGGAGCTGTGCATATGGAATCATTTTTCAGAGAAGAATTAAAACATTTCACCCCTTTTGAATAAAATGTGTCATTTTCTTCATTCCACTTTGCTATTTTTTCTGACGTCACATACTGCTTCAAGAAAGAAATTTCGTTAAACAAATTATCATCATTCAAGTCAAATCATCTAAATTTAAAGAAAAATAATGAGCAGTTTCTTCAAATTTCTCCCTTTTCAGAGGCAATCTCAATAGTATACATTCCATAGTTTTGCTATCTTGTGAATGAACAACCCAGGCACTGAGATATTGAACATTTTTATAAAATTCACAAGAAACACTGAGAAATTCTGTTGTAGAGTGGAAGTCATTTTTTTCTAAAGGTGCTAGAAGTTGCTTAACTGATGATGGAATGAACTTCTCTTCTTTCCTGCAGTTCAGTTTTTCAATTAAACTTGATAACAATATGGAAAACTCTACTGCAATTATATCCTTGCTTTCAATTTTTGTTATCGCATCATGAACAAGGGGCAAAGTTGCATGAGCAAAATTCATCCACAGCAAGGTGTAAGGATAACTAAACAACTTCTTAAACATCACTGGACACTTTTCTTCAGAAAGAAAGAATGATTTAAGTGCAGGGTACATTTCACAGATTCTTCTGATTGCTAATAGTAAGGAGGGTCACATAACATTGTTATAGCTCAGTATTTTTTATATTCCTGTCCAACAAAGTTACAGAACTCCTTAAGTTTTTCCACTCTGACAGTAAATATGTGAACATCACCATATACCTTCACAACAATTCATTCAACACCAAGGGGGATGAATTAATAGCTAAATGTGCACAATTGTGTATCATGTGAGCTGTACAGCCTAAACCAAGAACTTTCTTTTGCAACCATTCCCTCAATTTGGCAAAAACATGTTTTTTTTTTTCATTTTATTTTCAAACCACCAAAGTTTGTATTTGTATTATCCCCTGAAACTGCTACAATTGTATTTTCAAGGCCAAATTGTTTTACTGTTTCCATTACAACCTGTGACAGAATTACTGCTGTTTCCTGTTATCTCAACAAAGTCAGTCAGTTTAGTTTGAATTCTAATTGTCTTTTCTCTATGGTAACATATCTAAGAATAATAGGCAATGTTTTCAAACTGCCATGGTTAGAAATTTCACAAAGTCTGATTACAAAAGAAGCAACACGAATTTCTTTTATCACTTCATCAAAAGTCTGAGGGGTAAAACACACTTTACAATAGCCTCAACTTTTGTTCTGGCACATGTAAATTTAGGTCCATCAGACTTCTTTATTAAACCAGCAGTACAGTCCATAGATTTAAAACTGATAATGTTTTACAGTATGTAATGCATATGTTCCTTCCTCTAATGTAATGATCAAATTACTTTTAACAGGCATAGCATTTTTTAAGAACTGAGACACTTTTGTGCTAACTTCAAAACTTGAAACACTTTTATGCTTTTTTGTTTCGATGTGTTACACAATAGACATTTTACTGCATTCCCGACACTAAATGTTGCTTTACAGAAAGAACAAAAGGCAGCAGATTCATATATACCCTGAATGAATTCAAAACAAATGAAGAAATCACCAATCAACCACTAATATCTTCAGTAATTAGAAAAAGGCAATGGTCATATGCTGGACATGTGATGAGGAGAGATAATAACCGAATAACAAAGCAAGCCCTCATGTGGGAAACAACAGGTAAGAGGAAAAGAGGCTGATCCAGAGACACTGAGAACAACATTGATGAGAGAGACAAGAGCAGCAGGAATCGGCTCCCTCAATGAAATAGAGTTGCTTGCACATAACAGAGACAAATGGCGAGATTTGATAAAATATCTTTAGAAGGATTGAAAGCTGCTAGAATAAAAATATAGATAAGAGAAAAAGTATCTGGGTCTATGCCTTATTGGCCGGCTACGGCTCGAAAGGTCTATATATATATATATATATATATATATATATATATATATATTATATACAACAAAGAAGTATAAAGGTGAACATGGAAATAAATACATTGCTGCGGTAAAGCTGGTAGTTGGGAACAAGTGGTGGGGTGTCGCATACACTTGTACAAAGTATGGTAACAGCTTTACAAAGAAGGAAAATAAAAAGTATTTGACTTTTCAGCCTACATGCAGCCTTCTTCAGAAAACAGTGACAATATAAATGGACAATGAAATGAAGATACACTGTACTAAATATTCTGAAGTAATAAAACTATCTAATAAAATAATATTACAATACTAATAATACAAATAATGAATAAATAAAATGATAAGAAAATATGTAAGGAGAATATACTGTTTCACATGTATAGGAGAGAGAAAGAAGAAAATGAATGTGTAAAAATTAGATTCTCTTAGATGTACCATACAGTGTGTTGTTGGAAAGTGGAATGTGGGAAATGTGAGAGGAAAAGGTGGAGAGAGGAACCAGGAGACTATGAGGTAGGACAAAAAAAATGTTGGCAAAGGTGGCTGATAAGGGGAGATATGATGAGGAAGAGAGGGCCAGATTCCATATTTAGGTGTAAGGATAAAAAAGAATGAAATGGTAACTAAAATGAACAAAATAAGGGTTAAAGTGAAGGTGCAAATATTCCAGATCTGTATGAGGTAATACTCTTTATTAATGATTGTTAATGGCCATATACACCTCAGAATTAGTAACCATCTTTATGTATAGTAGGAAGCTGCAATAGCTCTGTGGTTATGCAACAAACCTATGTCAATAGAAGGGAGAAAGAGAGTTCATCGGTGCTATATAGAACCAATTCTGACCTATGGAAGCGAATCATGGACAGTAGACAAACAAATGAAAAGACGATTAGAGGCCACAGAGATGGGATTTCTTAGAAGAATGTTGAAAGTTCCCTGGACAGCTAAAAAGACCAATGAGGAAATTCTCAAAGAGGCCAACACAAAAAGGGAGCTCCTAAAAACATCAGAAAGAGACAATCAACATTTTTTGGGCACATCATGAGAAGAGGAAAGTTGGAATACTTCGTTACAACTGGCAAAATAAAAGGAAAGAGAGATCGCGGATGACAAAGAGAGAAAATACTGGACAGCTTGGTGTCATGGCATGGAAAACAGTCAACAACAGAACTGATATGATGCACTGTAGATAGAAGATTGTGGAAGGACATGGTCAACCAACTGGTATGTCACATGATAATGAATGGCCATTTGAATATTTATAAGAAAATGAAGAACAGCAATGATTAGTTAACTGAGAACAAGTGTGACTTCATTGCATCAACCTGCCAGCTTCTAGGTTCACCCAGCCTTAAATTCTTATCAGAAATTTTTTGTAATAAAGAAAGACAGCCTGGCTCAAGGCTAACAATATTACCTACAAAAGTGCTGATGGTAAAAAAAAGAAAAGGTTCTAACTTGATATTCTCTTATGCCCAATTCAAGGTATTACAGAATTCTTTATGGTTTTATGAAAAATTAACAAATTGGTTCTGTAGACATAACGTAAATAAAATTGCAACCATAAATATTTGCTGTATCAGAGACAAAGAAGAACAATTAATCAACACAATGATAAAAAGAAGAATCAAAATACTCAGAGTAGCAGACACAAGACTGAAAGAGAAACAAACAAGGAAAGCATACATGAATTATATCATAACAAACTCAGGAGTTGACACCAACGAAGTAGCAAAACACGGAGTAGGATTCATTGTAGACCCAGAAACGTCCAAAAACATTATAGAAATACATCAACATTCAGAAAGGATAATTACCCTAAGAGTAATAGAAAACAACGTCAATAAAACATACATCCAAATATATGCACCTTGCAATAATAATGAAATAATGACGAAGAAAGCGAAGAATTCTACGAAACACTTAACGAAATCATAAACAAAGTAAATAAGAAAGAAGATCTACTGGTGATGATGGACTTTAACGGGAGACCAGGAAAACGCAATTATGAGAACTCCAAATATCTGGGCCCATTTGGAGATAACATAAATAGAAGAACGAAAATGGCAACTGAATGCTTGAATTATGCAATCAACATGAATTATGCATAACTAACACTTTCTTTAAACATAAAGACTCACAAATATACACCTGGTATAAATGGAACGATAACAATTGTAAAAGCCAATAGATTTCATCCTAGCTAGAACACAAAGGAAGAGGAAAATCAGAGACGGCAGAGCGGTACCTAACATAAATGATACAGACCATAAAATGGTGCTAATAACCATCCTGAAAGCAAAACAAGACAACAAGAACCAATTGAAAACAAGAAAACAATCCGAAAGGACAATAAAATTAAGCCAACTTAAAATAGAAGACAAAAAGAAATAAATAGAAAAACAACTAGAAAATCAATTTAAACAACTACCACAACAAATAACTACAGTAGATAATGAGTGGCTCACATTAAAAAAATCATTGACGAAAATAGCAATCGCAATATTCGGAACGAAGCAAAGGAAGAAGGAGGGAAAGATGAGCACTCCATGGTGGAATGATATAGTCAAGAACGCCATAAAAAGAAAGAAAAAACTATACAAAATCTGGCTAAAAACTAAAAAGCAAAGCGATTATGATATATACACAATAGAAAGAAGAGAAGTGAAGTGAAGAAATTAATCAAAGAAGAAAAACATAAAGCATGGGTAAAATTTGGAGAAATGATTAGTAACAATCACAAATCAGCATCCAGAGACTTCTATAGTACAATTAAAGCCATAAGACAAAAGAAAGACAATTATGACCCAACTGAAATCATCAATGATAAACGAGGCCAAGCAATAACAAACAAAGCGCAAATCTTAACAAGATGGAAAGAATATTTCAAAGAGCTTTTGAATGTAGAAACAACAAGCCCAAAAACACACAAAAAGCAACTAATAGTTGGCGATAAAGAACCAAATATACTAATGGAAGAAATAGAAGAAGCATTACGACTAGCACCAAGAAACAAAGCCCCCGGAATCGATAACATCCCAGTAGAAATGCTAACAGCAGCGGGAAAGGCAGGATGTAAATGGTTACACAGAATATTCAACGCTGCATGGATACAACAGCAAGTCCCAGATGGTTGGAAACAGTCCATTATATTACCAATATTGAAAAAGAAGGGCAGCAGAAGAGATTGCAACCAATATAGAGGAATATCGCTATTAAGCCACACAGGGAAGTTATATGCCAAGATAGTTGAAAAAAGATTGAGACCAGTTATAGACCCACAACTAATAAATGCTCAGATGGGCTTCAGGAGGAACAGAGGTTGCACAGATACCCTATTTATCATAAAACAACTAGCAGAAAAAACAATAGAGCATAATAAAACACTATATACAGCTTTTATTGACCAAGAAAAGGTGTTCGATAGGGTGGACAGGGAACAACTGTGGTCCGTATTGTCCTTGTATGGAGTGAGTCACCACATAGTAGAAATATGCAAGAGCCTCTATGAAAGTAGTCGTACTACAGTAAGATCTTCAGCAGGCTACTCTAAACATTTCACCATTAACTCCGGAGTAAGACACGGCTGCGTGCTTTCCCCTTTACTTTTCATCACATATATGAACAATATATGCAAATTAGCATGCCCAATCAAAGGAAGTATACCAACAAGGATGATAACAAGCGATAACACAAAAGAGAACGAAATATACATACCAGAAAACAATAGAAGAGAGGAAGAAATAAAATGAAATACTATTTGCAGACGACCAAGTTCTGATACATGAAACAACTGAGGACCTACAAGAACATATCAACAGGCTAAACAACACTTGTAAACAATACAACATGAAGATCAACATAAGCAAAACCGATGTAATGGCAATAGCGAGAAAGAAAGAAAAACTAAACATCATAATAGATAATATGACTCTGAAGCAAGTAGACAATTTTAAATATCTGGGTAGCATGTTAACACAAGACAATAACCAAGAGACCGAGATAGATATAAGGTGTAACAAAGCATGCCAAGTTATAAACCAAGTATCAACACTATTGAAAAACAAAGCAATAACTATAGAAGCAAAAAGGGCAATATACAAATCAATTTTTCGACCAACTCTGTGCTATCAGTGCCAGAATTGAACGCTGACCTTAGAACAATAAGAAAGATAACGACCACTGAAATGAAATGTGTCAGAAGAATGACAGGAAACAGCTTAAGGGACAGAGTGAGAAACACTGACCTGAGGAAGAAACTCGAAATTGAACCAGCCATCGAATACATAAAGAAACAACAGATAAATTGGTTTGGCCACATAAGACAAAAAGAACTAACAATGACTCAAAGAGCCATAAACAAACGCTACGAAAACACCAGATTAAGAGGAAGACCGAGAAGGAGATGGATTAAGGGAATACTAGAGTCACTAGGAGGAATAACACCAGAAGAGGCCAACAGAAGAGCAAAGAATCACAGATTGTATCTCACCTCGACGCCAACGGCAACAGAGGAAGGATAGAAGAAGAAGAAGAAGGTTCTGTGCATGCTATAAATCAATTTACCACTTGATTTTTATCCTGTCAGCTACTATTTGGGTGCTATCATCGTTTGTTGATTGTTGACACAAACTTTATATCTTTCTTCCAAATTAAATGAATATTAAACTATCTGTATTTTGGTGCTTGTGTTGATCTAAACACTGTATATTGCACTCTTAGACAACTACAGTGTATTAAGTAGCTTACTTTATTTCATGAGACAGTATCATTTCATTAGTATGATCATCATTTTTAAAATAGTAAATCCTATGGTGTTTCTTTAAAATTACATCATCTTTTTATGTTTATGATTAGGCAGTCCACGCAGCAAAAAGTTAAAAAGTGAGACAAATGTAAGAAATGTCCTTGAACTTTCAAAAGCAAAGATGATGTTTATGCGATATATACATGTTAATCTGTTTCCTGTTAACACTTCCATTGTTGATTTAAAACAGTGTTTTTGAAATTGTCATTGAGAACATTTCACTATGAAGCCAAGTTATAGCTTATTGTAATTTTGCTTTTAAAGTTTTTCATAGTTATACTGTCAAGTCAAACATATATTTATAGATATATATGTGTGTGTGTGTGTGTGTGCATATAAACATCTATCTATCTGTAACATTCATAGGTGTTTCACTTGAGGTGTATGTGGGTCTGAGAAACCTGGAGTTTTCAACAAATGTTCCAAAAAGCTTCAAAGGAAAAACAAGAGGACTTCTTGGCAATTTCAATGGTGATCCCAGTGATGATTTTGTTCGCCAAGATGAGAGAATACTAACAATTAATGAGACAGACACAGAGAGAAAAATCTTCTATAACTTTGGACAGGGTTGTAAGTGTTTGTTTACTTTCCTAGCCAGTAATTTGAAGACATGTATATTTGTTGTAGTTATTATAGCTCATGGTTGTGGATTTTGTCAGCAATTTTTCTTGGGTATGGATCTTAGTGTAAAGTAAAACAAAGCAAATGGTTTCCATCACACTTTGTAGCATATGAAGATTATGGTGTTAACATATATATTTTCAACAGTATCTAAAGAGTTATGGGTGATATGGTAAGTATCACATCCATCTACCTTCTCTGAAAAAGTGCTCTGGTACACATTTTCAAAGGCTGAGTGAACTCTGATGCTGTGCTGGTAATAAACAAACTTGCCACATTTAGGAGTTGAACCTAATCTGCCTTATCAGCAGATTACCATTTAGAATAAATACTGGGATCTTGTCTACTGAAATTAGTTGCTTCCCTTAGGTTCCAAAAGATTGATGTTTTTATCTGCTGAAATTAGTTGCATACCATTTGTCTCTGAAGATTGGTATTCTGTCTACTGAAATTAGTAGCTTTTCATGAATTCTCAAAGGTTGGGATCCTCTCTCTTAAAATTATTTGCTTCTCTCTTCTAATTCCCCAAAGTTTGTGGTTTTTGTCTACAGAAATTAGTAGCTTCCCATGGGTCCCTAAAGATTATTGTTTTGTCTACAGAAATTAGTAGCTTCCCATGGGTCCCTAAAGATTATTGTTTTGTCTACAGAAATTAGTAGCTTCCTATGGGTCCCTAAAGATTATTGTTTTGTCTACAGAAATTAGTAGCTTCCTATGGGTCCCTAAAGATTATTGTCTGTCTACAGAAATTAGTGGGAGCCGTGATAGCTCAGTGGTTAGTGAACTGGACTACAAAGGACAAGAGGTAGGGTTCAATCCCAACCGACGGCTTCCGGTTCACCCAACCTTTAATGGGTACCAGATTTTTTTCTGGGAAAGTAAAGCGGCACGGGCGTAATACCGACCACATTACCCCAAAAATCATGTGCTGAAGGTCTGTAAAATTTATGGTCACTAACACCATATTCCCTATACACCATTTGGCGTGACGGGGGTACTTTACTTTTACTTTTACAGAAATTAGTAGCTTCCTATGGGTCACTAAAGATTATTGTCTGCCTACAGAAATCAGTAGCTTTCCATGGGTCCTTAAAGATTATTGTCTGTATACAGAAATTAGTAGCGTCCTATGGGTCCCTAAAGATTATTCTTTAGTCTACAGAAATTAGTAACTTCCCATGGGTGCCTAAAGATTATTGCTTCATCTGCAGAAATTAGTAGCTTCCCATGGGTCCCTAAATATTATTGTTTTGCCTACTGAAAAATTAGTAGCTTTCCAGGAATCCCAAAAGTTTAGGGTCTGTCTGGTGAGATTTTTACATAATTATAAAATAAACTTTAAAATAGCATTTAATGTGAACCTAAGAATGGTTTTGTATTCTCACAATTTTTGTTACATTTAGGGCAAGTCAATACAGGTAACTCAGTTTTCAAGTATTCAGAAGGAGAGAGTGCTCTTAACTACCAGTTCCCTTCATTTGTGCCAATTTTCCGTGAAGAAGTGAATGAAACTGTACTGCATGAGGCTATTAAAATTTGTGGGATAAATGATGATGCCTGCACCTTTGATTACATTGCAACTCGAGATGAAAAGTTTGCTGAAAATACAAAAAACAATAACAAAGAGGCCACCAATGTTAAGACTAGTCAAAGTGAGTATTTTTTGCAATCTTATTTTTTTTTACTTCATACCATTTGTAATTGTAATAAGAACTGAACCCTCTTTATTATATATTTGATTTTTATATTTTTCAGGGAGACCCTGCCAGGTGCAAATAATGAAAGGTATATTATGGCAGCCAATCACAGGTCGTCATTTAATAGAATGATAGGATAACTTTAAACAAAGATGTCTACCTCATAAAGTGAAATTGTAATTTTTTTTTTCTGCTAAATTTTTTGTGAATTTCACAATGGATGAGACCAATGAAAATGCACCTAGTATTAGTAGTGAAAACAGTAGAGGAATTATTTTGTTTACAAAAAGTATTCTAGACGAGATGGGCACTGTGATAGACAGAACAGTTGGAGAATAAGATGATGGTAGTCTTCATATCAAGGTCAGGATGAACTGTTAGATCTTAAACCTGGAAACCTGACATAACAGGGTGCAATGGCTTTCTTGGTTTCTTTGGTTTGACTAGAGCCAGTAGTTTGGTGCAAATTTTGGCATTAACATTGAGAAAAGTGTGAAAATAAAAAACCTCAAGGATAAAAAGAAAGTTTAGTCTATTCACCTCAGAATTAGCAACCATCTTTATGCATAGTAGGAAGCTGCAATAGCTCAGTGGTTAGTGAGCTGGACTTCCAAGGACTAGAGGTTGGGTTCAATCCTAATCAAAGGCTTTTTCAGGTTCTTGATCTTGATCCTTCCATCGCTAGACGTTACACAGGGCTGGTAGTGTTTTTTCACCATCCATCTCTATTCTGGGTGAGATGTTTGATCTTATTCAATTGAGTCTATGCCTTTCAACTTTGCTTCTCTTATAAGTGCTCTTTAATATATGTCTCTGATCTTCCTCTTCTTCTCATCTAATTGTAGATGAAATCATTGATTGCATGGCTATTTCACTTATCTCTATATTAGTATTGAATTCATTCCATTGTACACAGAACATCCTTCTTAGGCATTTGTCTTCAAAAGCCTCTAGTTTTTTTCTCAATCCCTTTGTTGTTTTCCAGCTTTTACATGTGTAGGTAAGATTTAATAATACATTTGAGTTCAGTATATTCTAAGTTTAGTTTCCTTGCTTAGTATTTTTGATTTCCATATTTTGTCCAGGTTTTTAACATAGAATATTAGAAACACTAGGAAACATAACAGTAGCAAAGGCTAAAAGAAGAGCAAAAGATCACAAATTGTATCCCCCCCTCGACGCTGAAAGGTAAATGAGTAAGGAAAGAAGTAGAACTGTAAATTATCTTGTCCCATCACACACTATGAATTGAAGATAAACAAAGATCATGCACCTTCCCAAAGTTAAAATTCTAATTTAGCACTTTAAAATTGTCCAGATTTGTTTAAATTTGTGTTCCATTTTTTCTCAGTGAATAGTCTTCCAGTACTAACCGTGCTACCCAATCAGTTAAATAACAAACAGCAGTGGGAAGTGACACATGGCCAGCCAGCTTCCATTGTCTTCAATGCATCTGATGCTGATGATGATGAAATTACTTACCTGCTGAAGGGAAATTTCCAAGATGTGACTATAAATAGTTATGGAGTCATTACTTATACACCAGATTCTGATAATTCTATTGTTATCGGGTAGGTTAAAGATAATATTTAAATATGTGCCTGGGAAATCCACAGAAACATACATAACATATTTGGTCTGGTTTGTTAATAGAAAAGTTGGAATAATATTTGAGTTTATACATTTATTCATGAATTGTGATCTAACTTAGTACTGACTCATTTAGATTAATTTTGTCAACACAAAATCTAGTCAGTAGCTGTCTTTTTTATTTATTTACTTTGTTTATTTATTATTTATTTTTTTTGGGGGGGGAGGGTAGAGGCTGTCATGTATACTAGTTAACACTCTGTTCTGATGCAGTGTCACTACATACTGGCTCATTTCTGATTCGGCCTATTATTATCTATCTGTACTTTCTGTTATCCCAAAGTTATTTGGATCTGTTGGTGTAGAAACCTAGGATTGTAGTACCTCTACAATGGGTGCTCTATCCTCTCTAGCAGGACCTGTGAAAATATGAAAGCCATTTCAGCTGTCACACAACCATCTATGAGCCAATAGTTTGTGACAACCTTATGACATTCAATCAACAACAATCTTTTCTGATGTCTTATGTTTTTCTCAAAATTAATTCTAATACCTGTTTACCTGTCTATTTACTATTTGTTTTAGTCAACTGTCTTTGGTGTGTAGTGAATATGATGGTAGTGCCATATTTTTTTTATAGTTAACATATTTTTAGCTAACGTGGTCAGTATTATTCCAGAGATGTCTTTCATTTCCAGAATAGTCAGGTACCCATAGTCAGGTACCCATTTAAAGCTAGGCGAATCTAGAAGTTGTTGATTGGGATGAACTTGACTTCTTGTCCTAAATAGTCCAGTTCCATAACCACTGCTCTAACATAGCTGCAAGATAGTTTTGTACCAAAATCTGTCAGAATATAATATAAAAATAGAAAAGATGACTGAGTGGTGAAAAAATAGCATAATGAGATGGACCAATAGCAGCCTGTCAGAGTGTGTCAACAATGCATAAGATAGATGATCTGTTACAGCCAATCTTTGACAGCAGAGGCCATCATCATAAATATCTGATAAATTGAGTACAATTAGAAAAGATGTAAATTTATGAGTGTAAATATTTCAGCTACCATCATCAGCATCAAGTCCCATACCTACTGGGAAATGATCATGTCTTTCTATGCTTTTGTATCTTTAAACTTGTTTTACCAGTTCTGTTGCTGACTTCCTACCATTTTCTTAGACTGCACTATATCTTCTCTTTGTTTCCCTTCTATCTCTTATTGCCTAAATTTTTCTAGTCATCACCGTTTGTTCCAGCTGTTCCTTTCTCATTCTCTTCTTAAATTAAAATATCCTACTTTTTTTCTGTATTATCCAGTAAATTCATTCTTAACATTTAAAAATGCACGGCTATTGACAAAAGCAAGTGATTTGACTAACAATAAATATGGTTGGTGCCTTGCTTTCTTAGCAGAGATGCTTCCC
Source organism: Megaustenia siamemsis (assembly GCA_032433765.1). Lineage (NCBI taxonomy): Eukaryota > Metazoa > Mollusca > Gastropoda > Stylommatophora > Ariophantidae > Megaustenia > Megaustenia siamemsis. The sequence continues at coordinate 54,851,146 of JAVIAB010000046.1, read as the reverse complement.
TTCCCTAAATTATTATTATTTTAGCATGAATTAATAGGCAGAAATCAGTTTATCTCTCAAATTTTGTGAAAATAAACATAAAATTGTTGTGTACAGCTTTGTTTAATGTGCTTAAATTAATAATTTTTTTTAAATATTGAAAAAAGCTCACCTACTGTTTTCAATTGCAGTTCTGACTTGTAAATCCAATATCATGAAACTATCATTTTAAAGTGTTTACTGTGATTATGGCAAAAATCAATAATGAACTTTCAACTTTCACCATATTCCATGGGAATGCTGTGGAGGTACAATGGCATATATCGTCAATTAAGTCTGGGGGTTTTGCCTACTTCTCGGCAAGACATCTTTCTTAAACCAAGTTTTCTAGGTTATATTGTGATAGTGTGACCATTCCAGAAAAAGAAGAATATGGCAGAAGAATAAATGATGAATAAGTTGTAGGTGAAGAAGAATCCTTTGTCGTAGATTCATTGATCAGACTCAGAACGATGAGATGTAACAAGCTATAATACCCAGCGGAGAGAGATAGCAAGAGATTGTTATATGGACTCTGAATGCTGGAACTCTTGACAGATCATCCACTAACTAGGGGATCTTATGTAAACAATGGAGTATAGCATAGATCTGAGAAACAGGCTTGTTTGATACAGAACAGACAAGAAATTCAAGTAGCCTTTGATATCCAACAATAAGAGACGCAGAGTTCTCACTGATGTGCAGCGGCAGTGAAGATCGAAAGGGTCTGAGAGAGAGAGCCTACTTTGGTCAAGAGACCAAATGACAGCTTTGTTTTGCTGAAAGCCTAACTTATAGGAGTGACTGACAGATGTTGTCAAGACTCCTCAAGAAATGAGGATTAGGGACAGAATTGTAAGGTAGAGTTATGGAGGTAGTGGTTAATTCCCTATGAATGTTAGAGTGACCATAGCCAAGTTTCCCAGAATCCTCAGTCAGATGGGAGTGGTTGACATTGCAACAAAACCAAGAAACACTGATACTTTTGGAGCAGTTCTCTGAGATTTTGGATGCACTTGAGAAGATGTAATGTCAGACTAATTTTAGGAAACTGCCTCAAGGCGGAGGAGTGAGTTAGTTAGTTAAACACATTTTTGCCCACAAAGCTCTTGGGACACACCAGAGAAAATGTAGTAGAGGAATTTAGAAACCTGTCTCAAGGCAGAGAGTCAAGAGTGAGTTGGTAGGTAGTTAAGACAGTTCTGGAAGATAATGAACAATTTAGGAGTTAGTGAGGAATTTATTAGAAGTAGTCAACAAAACTGAGAGACTTAGAAATAGAATCTTCAAAGGACACAAGGAAATTGTGTAGATTTAATCTTCTACTGATGCAAGAGATGGTGTGAACTGAGTCATAAAGTTAACAAATATAGCTAAGGAACAGTCTTGAGAGAAATAAACTATTAAGAACTATTATAACAACTATTAGTATGATTACAGGAATCCACTAGTTGCCTAATTAGATTATCAAGAAAGACAACTAAGGATCACGAAGTTACTGATATGTCAAAATCGCAGGTAGGCTGGTATAGTAACATGCCAAAGTTAATATAAAATTTGGATGAATAAAGACTGTTGTATTCAAGTTGTTACCACCATAATGAGTTGTGTGTCAAGTTCATTTCAATGCACTATTGTATAAGTCAAGAAATAAGAAATAGATAAATAGAAACTCTGTAACAATATTAGACTGCAATTTCTATCCAAACATGAAATAGAAAACTACTTTGGGCTATATGTAACCAGCAAATTGTATTGTGAGCAAAGTTATTTTGTTTACCTTTCCTCATCATCAAGTACCATGCCTGCTGGCATAAGGTGATCATGTCTCTCCACAACTTTTGATCCCGACAATTATTTATCATTTCTGTTGTAGACCTTCTGCCAAGGCATTCTCTTAAGCTGTCTGGTATCTTTTCTCTTTCCTTCCCTCTCTCTTAGTCCCTCAGTTTTCACAGTTGTTACAATATATACTAGCCGTTCTCTTCTCATTACATGGCCAAAAAATTATTATTGTTTCTTCCTAATCTTATATATTAGCTTTCTTTTAGCTTTCGCCTCTTTCAGAACGTTTACATTACTCTTCTTAGCTGTCCATGGTATTCTCAACATTCTTCAGTGAAACCACATTTCTACAGCATACAGTGATTTTCTTGTCTGTTGCCCTATTGTCCATGATTCACATCCATATGTTAAGATTGGCTCTACATAACATTTAAGAACTATTTTTCTTGTTTCTGTTGTCAAAAATGTAAATAAAGTAATCATTACCTTTAATGTGATGATTATAGTTGGAAATGCATTGAAATGCGTGTCGTTCGCAGCAATTTTCTAACTTTAACACTAATCATGTGATATCTCAATATATACAAAAATAAACATTTTCAACTCAATTGTTAAGTCGGTCCTATTATATGGTTGTGAAACATGGAGAACAACAAAATTGACAATCACGAAGATACAGACTTTCATTAATGGATGCTTACGCAGGATAAAAGGATGGAAATGGCAGGACAAAATCAGTAACATAGAATTATGGAAATGTACCAGTCAAACACCAGTGGATAAAGAGATACAACGAAGACAATGGCGCTGGATAGGACACACACTACGGAAGCCAACTGAGAATATTACACAACAGGCCCTTTTTTGGAATCTCCAGAGGAAAAGACAAAAGAGGAAGACCAAGGAATTCTTGGAGAAGACAGATAGAAGCAGAGATGGAGATGATGGGGAAGACATGGAATGATCTTAAAAGAATGGCAAAAAACAGAATGACTTGGAAAGTGTTTGTTGCAGACCTACGCTCCACTGGGAGCTAAAAAGGTAGAAGAAGAAGTAAAAGATGTGATATCTCTGGTTAAATGTGGGTCTTTTCTGCTGTTTTGATAATTTGGTTTTTTGTTGCTTTCAGAATTAGTCAATATACAGTTTAAAAAAAAGTTTTATGCGTAGATTAATTTTAAGAAGTAACAAAATGCATAATTGCACAAAAATAAAAGGTCTTTTCCCTATATATATATATATATATATATATATATATATATATATATATATATATATATATATTGAGAGTATGAGCAATATTAAAGAAAAAAACACAGAAAAGTGTATTAAATATGGGAAAAATATATCTTATGGAAGGTATGCAGATAAAAGTTATTCTGGCTTTGTTTATCCTTTTATTGATATCTATAGCGCGCACCCCCCCCCCCCCCCTCCCCTTTTCCATTTCCAATCTGGTGGTAGAATAATACATTTCAGGTACATGATGTTTACTGCTCCAAGATTTCTAGTTTGATTGATGGTGTTGAGTTCTTTTTGCGACCAAGATTTCCATCTTTTCTATGCAGTGCAGTTTATGACAAATTTTGGCCTACTGATTCTGAAATGGCTCTATAGATCAAGGCTTCTGTTCTTTAGATAAGCTGTACTGAAGTTGATATTGAAATCACTAACCAATGTGTGAAATTCCCAACACGAGAGTATGGCTAAAGAAGCATAAGCAAAAATTAAGTTATTTAGTTTATACATAAGTTAAATAGTTAAATGTCCATGATAAATACTGATAACTTATTTATAACAATCGGAAACTTTATTTAGGTGCATTTTTATTTTTCAGAGTCCAAGCAAAAGATTCCAAAGGTGGAATGTCTACCATTATATTTTTGAATATTGTAGTCTGCCCAGCTTGTAGTGATAATGGGGCATGTGACAGAAATAGAACAAGAGAACAAGAGAGGGAAGGAGGAAAGTTTGTGCTGAATGTCTGTAACTGTAGACCGGCTTACACTGGTTAGCACAGATTTCTTTACAGTTTTAAATTGCTTTTAAATTGCATTTCATTACTTTGTTCTTGTAATAGGCTGTTTGTACTGTAGAATAACAGGTTAGCATAAGACAAACCTTCATTTTCTAAATGTTTTTACCACCTAGTAAAAAAATTACAATTTAAGGGTACCTGTCACATATTGTGATATTTGAGAAATATAGTTTTACTGCACTGATTTTTCAATGATCATTGACACATTTGTGGATGAACATGGTTAGTATAATGTCAGGATACCATACTTTTTCAGAGAAAATCTCTGGTACTAATTTTCAAAAGCTGGTGAAACTCAAAGCTGTATTAGTTCTGAAAGAAATTTATCACACCTGTGCCCAGGTGGTCAGTAAATGAATGCTGTAACATCACCTAAATGACATCAATTATACTGTAAAGCTCAAATTTAACAAATAATGACTCATCTTATTCATAATAAAAATAAGGAATGTTTTACTTTTTGTTGTCATGAACAGGACAAAAAGAAAGCTAGTTTTAAAAAAATGGGAACAAAGTACAGGAGTCATTTAAACACATTCATGTTTCACCCACAATTGCTTCATGACATGCTTCAGATACTGTATGTTGGGTAGTGGGACATGTATATTTCTATAGTGTTATGTATTTCATTGTGTTAAATTGGTGTGTGTTATTCTACCAGTGTTGATAAATAATTACATTGTCTCCATTCACATTTGAGTGTGCTTTGAAATATTCAAACAAAGACACAGGGCCACCAATAATACAGTGTGAAGTGAAGGGGCAATTTAACACATGAAAAGAGGCAAAGCTCCAGGTCCCGACAATATAACAATATAAGAGATAAATGCATTAGGAGAGCTGGGAGTACAAGTTGTAACAAAACTACTCAATGACATATATAACACTGGACACATACCCGAAGATCTGCTAAGATTTATCTTTGTAGCCGTACCGAAAAAGTCAGGAGCCACGGATTGTGAAAACCATCGCACTATTAGTTTCATGAGCCATATGACGAAAATATTTCTAAGAATCATGAGACATGTAAGGAATAAAATAAAACCAGAAACAAGTGGGAAACAATGTGGATTTGTAGAAGGAAAGGGCACCAATAATGTAATATACATCTTAATAACATTGATAGAAAGACCTATAGAGGTAGAGAAAGATCTATATATGTGCTTTATCTATCTATCTATTTATTGTCCTTTCGAGCCAAGGACGGCACATAGGGCAGAACCACAATCTAAAAAACAGAAACCTTGCGTGCCAAAATGGCACATATTGCAGAGATCACTGCTCTAAAATCTATGGCGCTGTTTCCATAACTTTTTACAATGACAGCTTGTCAAGCCATCGATCAACCTCCTTAGTCGCCTCTTACGACATGCCTGGAAGGTCACAGGGTCACTATTCTTTACTTCTCTCATAATGAGGCCCTGGTAACACACGGGAATGTGTGTTTTAAAGACTACACAAAAGCATTTGACAAAGTAAAGCATGTGGAAATAATCATTATGCTGGAGAAATTAAACATTGATGGCAAGGATCTGCAAATTATAAAAAAAACATGTACTGGCAACATGCAGCAGTCATAAGAATTAGCAACAAAACAGGAGAATTTTAATACATAAATAAAGGAGTCAGACAAGGCTGAGTTCTGTCACCTGATTCACTTTACAGCGAAAATATTATCAAATCATTAGTAGATATAAAAGGAATTGAAGTCAACGGTCACAACATAATCAATTTGCAATATGCGAATGACACAGTCTTAATATCGGAGACAAAGAATGAACTACAAGAAACGATAGACATAATAGTAAAATAAAGCAACAAGAAAGGTCTCAGTCTGAATAGTGGGAAAACAGAAGTAATGGTCTTAAAGATGAAACAATCATCACCATCATGCAGCATAAAAATAAACAGGACAAATCTGAAACAAGTGCAACGCTTCAAATACTTGGGCACAAAAATAATATCAGAAGGAAGATGCACTACAGAAATAAAAAAGCAGAATAGCTCAGGCCAAAATAGCATTTCAGAAAATTAAAAACAACTTATGCCACAAATCTATGTCAATAGAAATGAGAAAGAGAGTTCATCTGTGCTATATAGAGCTAATTCTGACCTATGGAAGCTGATCATGGACAGTAAACAAACAAATGAAAAGACAATTAGATGCCACAAAGATGGGATTTCTATGAAAAATGCTTAAAGTTCCCTGAACATCTAAAAAAGACCAACGAGAAAATTCTCAAAGAGGTCAACACAAAAAGGGAGCTCCTAAGAAACATCAGAATGAAACAATGAACATTTTTCAGGCACATAATAAGAAGAGTAAAGTTGGAATACTAGGTTACAGCTGTTAAAATACAAGGAAAGAGAAATCCTGGATGACAAAGAGAAAAAAAATACTAGATAGCTTGGTGTCATGGCATGGAAAACAGTCAACAGAACTGATATGACGCATGGCAGATAGAAGATTGTGGAAGGACATGATCGCTTAAGCCAACTGGTATGGCACATGATGATGATGATGTTTGAAAAATACTCATTAGACCTTTATGAACCTGTATCTGTTACAAAAAGTTCATCCATGTTTTGTTTTGCTAGTTAGTCCAGGAAAAGATGTTAAAAATTTGTATTTGTAGAATGATCACTTCTGGCCAAATTACTTACAATGAATCTATTTTGAGTGCTGCTAGTACCCCAAGTATAACATTTTTACAAACTTGTTTCATAGACTTTTTTGATGATTAGAATCTTTAAGAAGGTAAATGAGAATGAACTTAGGTATAACAAAAAATAGAATAATAATGGTTAAAAAGTATAGGAAGGGAATTAAGTGAACAATTGTATAACAACAAAAAACTTTTAGATCAAAGATTGAGTGAGGGGGGAAAATAGGTGGTCTAGAAATAGGAACACAAAACTTAGACTATTCTATCTATCTTTCGTTCGCCCGAAGCATTTTCTATATCAGCAATGTCGTTTCCTGTATGAATTTTACTGTCTTTTGTAATTCTTGCAGTAGCCCATATAGTTTTGTCTGTAGTGTTGTATCTATGGGCCAATGGATTTTCCTCAGTCTACTATATTCAGTGCAGTCTTGAAGTATGTGTTCAGCAGTCTGGGGCGCCTGTCCCCATGTACAAGTAGTTGATGTGCCGATCTTGATTTTTGTATACATGTGACTATGGAGTCGATTGTGTCCTGTTCTGAGGCGTATAATGATAACTTGTTCATATCTATTCATATTATGAAAGGCATCCTAATTTGGGGCTTGTGGGCCTCTGATTGATTTGATTATCTGTTTCTTATGATGGTATGTAACCGGTGTGTCTAGTTGTGTGCCTGTTGAACCTTCCTTTGTCAACTGATCTGCTTTCTCATTTCCTGGTATTCCACAGTGAGACGGGATCCACTGCAGGGCAACCCTGTGGTGCTTGCAGAGTTCAGTCAATAAGGTCTGCAGATGTGGTAATTTTCTGGATTGTAGTGCCTGGAGTACTGATCTTGCATCTGTCAAAAACACTACAGGCTGTGGGCTAAGATTACTGTTCAGCAGTTTTTCTATTGCCAACTTTATTGCTTGTATTTCTGCATCATAATTGTGACAATATCCCCGTGTTGCTATTTTATTCATATCCCTAGTGTTATTTGGGTATTCTATATATGCACCTGCTCCCCCATTCCTTACTGCATTCTGTGCTGATCCATCTGTGTACACACGAATCCATAGGTCTTGTGGGTATTCTTTATCCAGGAAACTGAGAGTTATTGTTTTTCGCTGTAGACTATTCTGTTCTTCTTTGTCAACTATTCCTTTCACTTCTGTCCATATTTGTATTGATAATCCTGATTCCTCTGTCCAGGGAGTATGTTCTGGTATGGGCAGTAGGGGGTTAACAACTCTTGGCATGTCTGGTGTTTTGTCTACTAATACGCTTGGCTTGGTGGATAAAACTGCTTCTCTTAAGTCATCCCAATGCAAGATTTTGGAATTGGTCCTTCATTGGATGTCTTGGCATGCATGCAAATTTTTCTGCCTGTATCAGCACCGTTGTGTCCCTCCGTTCTCTCAGTGCTGGTATCCTCCACAATTTCTCCATCTCCAATATTGGTGTTGGTTTCATTGCTCCAGTGATGACCCTAAGTGCCTGGTTTTGTACTTTATCCAGTTCGTGCAGTGTGATGTTTGATGCTGAGCACCATGTGGATGATCCATATTCTAAATGTGGGCATATACTCTGTTGGTAAACTTTACTGAGTATTTTCCTACTCTCACCCCATGTGGTTCCACACAGCTTTCTTAGAATAGCCAATTTCCTCCTTGCTTTTTGGGTTGCCTTATTTATCTGCTGTTTCCAAGATAGTTTGTTATCACATGTAACTCCGAGATATGTAGCTTGTATGTCTTCTTTCACAGGCTCATTGTTTATGTAGATGGTTCCTGCTTTTTTTTTTGGGGAGAGAGTGAAAAGTGTAGTACTGCATTTGCCTGTATTGATGCTGATACACCATCTATTTGTCCATGAATTCAGTGCATTCATAGCTCTTTGTAGCAATTTGAAGGCCACTGTTGCATACATATCTGTGCACCTCATTACCAAGTCATCTGCATACATTGCCACTTTGATGCCATGTGGTAGTTCAGTAACTAGGTCATTGATGTAGATCAGAAAAAGTGTTGGAGATAGTACCCCTCCCTGTGGAACGCCCTGACGCAGTAAGACCTTCTTACTCTTAAGACCATCCAGTTGCACTCTGGCGCTCTCCTGTTATGCAGGTATGCTTTGACCCATTTGTACATCCTGCCATATACTCCATAATTTCTCAGTTTCTTCAAAAGCCCTTCCTTCCATACCTTATCAAATGCTTTCTTTAGGTCTATCTATGCTGCTAGTACCAGTTTCTTTTCTTGAAACGCATCCTCAATTTCCTGGGAAAGATAGGTTGCCTGATCTTCGGTAGAGTAACACTGTCTAAAGCCTGCTTGTTGTGGGACAAGGAAATTTTCACTTTCCAGGTACCACTGCGGTCTGAGATTGATGATACTTTCCATTGTTTTACACAAACAGCTTGTAAGGCTGATTGGTCTATAGCTGGATGTCGTTGAACCATCTTTTCCTGGCTTTAGTAATGGTATCATAATTGCTTCTCTCCATGCCTGTGGCAGTCTACCTGTGATCCAGCAAATGTTGTAGATCTGCAGTAGTTTTGCTTTAGCTGCTGTTCCCAAGTTCTTAATCATTTCATTGGACACTCCATCACTGCCTGGTGACTTTTTCATTTTTAATTTGGATATTGCCAGCTCTAGCTCTCTTTGTGTAATGGGTATTTCCATGACTTCATGTGTGGTCTCTTCTTGTCTTGCATTTTGTTGTTTTAAACGGGTCTCTTGTCGTTTCTCTAGGCTGATTTCAATATTATTGTCATTTGCAAAGGAGTCTGCAAAATAATTTGCTGCATGTTTACCTGTTAGGATGTTTCCATCCTTCTTCAGTGTAATTTTAGTGTTCCTTTCTGTACCCACATCATTCAGCTGTTTTACAAGCTTCCACACTTTTCTTGTGTCTCGTTCAAGATTCAAGGACTCTTTTCTCTTTCCAGCTTCTCCGTCTGGCTTGTAGTTTAGCCCATTGAAATTTGGCTTTAGCATGTTGGTAGTTATTGTGGTGTTCCTGGCAAGGGTTATTTTCTACTTGCTTTCGAGATGTTTCCATGTCATTGTGCAGTTGCTCTAGTTCACTACTCCAGTATGGTTTGTAGTGTTTCTGTGCCTCTCTAGATATTGTTACATTGGCAGCTTGTATTATTTGTCTACTGAATTCATCAACTATTTTGTTGATGTCTCTGTCTGTATTTATATCTTTAGTCAGTACACTGGTGTAGTGTTGATACATTTTCCAGTCTGCCTTTTTGTAATTCCATCTGGAGAGAGTGCTGCTCTCCCTGACGGCCTCATTTTGCACCACTAAAAAGACTGGTCGGTGGTCGCTGCCTCCAAGTTGTTTCCCAACAATACGTTGATATTCCAATCCAGGTCTGGTGAATGGAAAGCAAGGTCTGGTGTAGATGTGGTATGCCATGATCTGGGGTAGAATGTTGGTGGATCTGTTGTCTGGTTTAATAGTATAAGCCCATTGTCATCCTGCCAATTTTAAAGCTCTTCACCTCTCTTGTCCATATGTTCATAGCCCCAGCTCTGTGAATGGCTGTTAAAGTCTCCACATACAATTATTCTTTCTTTTAATGTAATTGTGTTTAGTGCCAGTGGGCGGTCACTCGGACAGTAGTAGTTAAGTAGATGTAAGTCTGTATTTCCTGTCCTGAGGTGCAGTATTTGATATTCCGCCCCATCCATACACACTTCAATCTGACATGCATTGACTTTGTTCTTTACAAGTGTCAATATTCCGCCCTTCTGTCTGTTTTTCCTGTCAGATCGATAGCACTGGTATCCCCTAATCTTCAAGGCTATGTCGTTGTTTAGATGGGTTTCCTGCAGACAGCATATGCTTATTTGTTCTTCATGCAGGATATTTTCTAATTCTATCTTTTTACTGTACCCATCTCTTTTGCTGTTGATGCCATCAGCATTCCAGTGCATTATTTTGAGTGGTCTTATTTTGGATTGGCCAGTAGCTCTATTCTCTTGTCCCCTGACTCCACAGAGTGGTTGAGAAGGACATCCAGTAATAGAGGTTGGGCCCTTTCGAGGCTGAGGGTCCGGCGCTGCACCTGCCTGAGTGTCCATCACAGGGCGAGTGCCATATCGATTTGCGGTTATAGATATACTTCCATTTGCGCTGAGTGCGTGGCATCCTGATTTTTGTAGTGCGCCTTTTGGCTGGTTGCCTCTGACTTCAGCACTTGAACTTGCTAGAGCAGACTGTGGTCTTGCTCGGTTGTAGGAAGGCCTGACCAGTCTTGGTTTTCAGTCCCTGATGACTGTTAAGCCCCATCCCCATGACAAGGAGCTGGCCTTGATGAGGACTTAGACTATTCAAATCAAATGTACTATCAACCCTTACGTATACATGTGAAAGCTGGAAAACAACAAGAGACATAGAAACAAAGTTGAACACATTTGAAAATAAATGTCTAAGGAAAATACTTGGTATAGCGTGGAACGAATTCAAAACAAACGAGGAAATTAGAGAAATTGCCAATCAAACACTAATATCTTCAGTAGTAAAGAAAAGACGATGGTCATATGTTGGACATGTGATGAGAAGATATAATAACCGAATAGCAAAGCAAGCCCTCATGTGGGAAACAAGAGGTAAGAGGAAAAGAGGTCGACCCAGAGAGACACTGAGAAGAACATTGATGAGAGAGGCAAGAGCAGCAGGAATCGGCTCCCTCAATGAGATAGAGCTGCTTGCACAGAACAGAGACAAATGGCGAGATTTGATAAAATATCTTTAAAAGAATTGAAAACTGCTAGAACAAAAATTCAGATAAGAGAAGGAGTATCTTGGTCTATGCCCTATGGGCCTGCTATTGCTCGAAAGGTCAGTAGATAATTAGATAGATAGATAGATAGAAACAGGATGTTCCTCTTTGGACAAGAAGGTCCTGGGTTAGATCATATCAGAGGCAGTGGGAATTTTTCCTCTTTGATCTGTGGTGTCTTTGTGGCTTTATCCTTCCAGTGGTCCATGTGTAGTAAGATCCAATGTTAATTGTCTCAGAAGTTTTACTTCTATAAATTAGTTAATAATCTTCGTTGAACATTAGACCACTCCATAACACTCAGATCCCCACTCCAGTACCTCTCCCAGTGTGCATCTATTGACCATTTCAGTAATTGCCATCACTGTCACACACTAGTAAAAGCACAAAAGATGGTTTTAAAACTCAGATGCATGAAATTCCATAGTAGCACTGGTGAAGACCTTAAAATGGAGAGAGAGGTATTGGGTAGATTTTTATTGCTTTACTATTTTGCTTGGGCTGTACCATACTTGGCATATTCTTCTAGACTTTTAACTGCAAAGAGTTCTTTAAATTGCAAAGAGTACAAATGGGTCCCTCTGCCTTTTGCTGTTATCTTAAATGGCTAGACATCAGATCTCTCTACCCTGAGACCAGGGAAGGGTGAAGCCATGAAGAAATCAAGAATTTGAAGAGAAAAATCCCCACCTCTTGTGATCAAATTTTAACCCAGGACCTTGTCCAAAGACCAATTTGTTACCTCTAGATCAAACAGCTCTAAATTCCTACATCACCAAATAGAAACTTCAGTTACAGTCATGTTTTCATAAAAGCAATTTACCTCAGTATGTCTGCTATACCTTTTGTAATTCCAATAGAAATGTGTTTGCATACTTGTAACTTTATATTTATGTCCAAGGTGAGGATTGTGAACAAGAACTTAATGGATGTGCTTCCTCACCTTGCTCTAGAGGTCAAGACTGCACAGATTTGTCTGCAGCACAACAAGGGGATAGTGAAATTGGCTATGCCTGTGGATCATGTCCTAATGGATTTCGCAAAACTGGTGAAATTTGCGCTGGTATGTATTCTATTCTGTTTTTTTTTATTCTATTATATTCTACTTACTTCTGTACTCTTGCCTACATATTTTAACCTCTCTATTACATTTTGTCTTAATCTTAACAGTTTACAATTATTTGTTATTTAATGTTACAAACCTTTCAATATTTCCCTTTTCATTAATAATTTGTACATCTTTATTTCTTTGCTTCTCTTAGCATCAGATTTCCTACTTCTCTGACAATAAATATTTCATTGTTTCAGATGAGTTTAACCGTTAATCTGTTTTCAGTTATATTTTGGAACTAATGTTAGCAAAAACAGCAAGGAATTTTAAAAACCTGGACAAAATGTGGAAATCAAAATACTATGTAAGATAACTAAACTTGGAATATTCAACTCAAATGTACTATCAACAATTATCTATGCATGTGAAAACTGGCAAACATCAAAACAGTTTGAGGAAAAACTAAATGCTTTTGAAGAGAAATGCCTAAGAAAAAAATACCCTGTGTACAATGGAATGAGTTAAGACTAATATTGAAATAAGATAAATGACCATGCAACCATAGATTTAATCTACAATTAAGGAAATAAGATGGACATATTCAGACATGTGCCGAGAAAAGACAACAAGAGAAATCCAAAACAGGCTCTTCTGTGGGAAACATCAGGATATAGAAAAAAGTGGAAGACCTAAAGAGATACTAACAAGAATACATAAAGAGATGCAAAGTTGGCAGGCATAGACTCATTAAATAAGATTGAACACATCGTCCTGAATAGAGATAGGTGGTGAAAAACACGACAAGCCTATAGGATGTCTAACGGCACGGGAAGAATAGAGAATTAAGAAGAATCAAGAATGCTTTTCATCTGTTTGCAGACACCACTTTGTATGTCTATCCTAATACAGCGTGTATGTTACTGTTTTTTTTCTTATCACAATGAATGACTATTGTTCTAACGTACTATAATGTTGATGGATCTGACATATCTTACACCATTCACATCAATCACTGTAGATGAGAACACACAAGCACACTTCCTTTAGCTCATACAAAGAAGGACAAAATCCATTCAAATACTGACAAAAATATGTTTAACAATGAAAAATAAACATACCGGAATGGTTGTAATTTGTTTATAGAAATAGTTGTAGCCAAGGGCTACATACATTATAATTCATGCATTTAATCTATGTCCTTATTTTTAAGGTTTAATGTCATTCTACATTATATTACTTGTTCTTTTTTAAATTGGGCTCTACCATTCTATTTAGAAAGATTTATAAATTTTATTGTTTTAAGCTAATTCAAGAAAAATATTTTCAGTTCTCTTGCTACTTTCTTTTCAATTTAGTCTTCTTCTTTTTTTACATAGTAAGTCACATTGTACTATATTTTGCACAATTTGGTCAAGTACTTGCATTTTGCATGCCCTCCTTTGGAACTGCTTTCCTAGTTGTTGGTCTGCCTTTACCTCCCTGCAAGGCTGAAGCTATTTTTAGTTTGGTAAGTGGTCACTCTTATAGAAACAGTTTTACAAAAGGATTGCTTGATGATCAAGTTTTCCTTCCTTTAGGTGGAATGTCCACCAAGTTTACCATGCTCCTACTGCAAGGATACTTGTTTTGGTTTTCTCCTTGACTTTTACTTGATCAGGGAATGATCTCTGGGCATACTCTTGATATGAAGTTTGGAAATTGTAATGATAGAATTAGACCTCAACATGATTATTTTGTTCATTCTGTCAGGACATAATCCCTGGACATATTCTTGCTTTGAATTTTGAAAACTGTGATGACAGAACTAAACCTCAATATGGTTGTTTGTTTCTTCATGCCAGGGTATTATACCCTGGACATGTTATTGGTGTGAAGTTTGACAACTGTAATGACAGAATTGAACCTAAATATGTTTATGTGTTTATTCATGCATTTTCCCACTGGAATTCAAGAAACAATTTAAGTGGACAAATACAGTAGCACCTCTTAAATATTATTACAAAGGATTTTCATACAAAGATCAGGCCACGATATTTATACATCAAACAGTACAGAGAAGACAGAGGCAGGTATGGACGGCTATAATTTGTGTCTTGCCTGCATTTGTTGGCAAGTTCTACAAGACAGCTGATTTCAAATACTTGGAGTACATTGGAATTATTTCATGATCAAAGGGACAAGAAACTTATTATAAAATGCATATCAGGCTATACAATCTTAAAATCTAAAGTGTAAAAAACTATACATACACTGAAAAAGGGAAAAAGCTGCAGAACCTGACAACATACGTATAGAGATGATGATGACACTAGAAGATTTTGGCTTTGAAGTGATCACAGACTTATGCAACAACATATACCATACAGAATACATACCAAATGAACTAAAAGCATCAACTTTCACTGCATTGCCTAAAAAGAATGGTGCAATTGAATGTAGTGATCGTAGAACAATAAGCCTAATGAGCAGTGTAACAAAAATCTTGCTAAAAGTTATACAAGGAAGGATTCAGAATAAAATATATATTGAATTAGAAGAATAATAATTTGGATCTAGGAAAAACTGTGGGACAAAATAAGCAATATTCTGCATGAGGACATTGACAGAAAAGTACACAGAACTAAAGAAAAACAATATATTCCTGATTCATAAGACTACACCAAAGCTTTTGATAGAATACACCATAAACAACTTATAGACTGCCTAAAAGATATACATCTAGATGACACAGACACGTATGACTAATATTTAATTTATTCTTCTTCTTTCTTTTCTCTTTCTCACTGATACTTAAAAGGTGTTGTGGTTTTATCACTTGTCGTTCTTGAGCTGCTCGAACTGTCTGAATTAGTGATTTTCCTTTGTTGTTACATGTCTCTAAGACTGCATCTATCCTATCTTCTTCTAGGTCTTCTTCTTGGTCTTTTTCAATGCATTCTTGAGAAGAACACCCTTGATGGTGATTGGTGAGGATTCATTCTGACCAGGTGGCTCAACCATTTAAGTTGTTATTGTGTTGTTCTATATATTCTTGGCAGGGTTTTATTCCTACCATTTTTCTTATGGCTTCATTTAGTATTCTATCTCTTCTTGTGTTGTTTGTTACTTTTCTCAAGCATCGCATCTCACATGTATTGATCTTTCTTAAATGTGATATAGAAAGGGTCCATGTTTGACTTTCATAGCACAAAGTTGGTATGAAAATACTATTTATCATTTGTTGTTTAGCTGCTATGGAAATGTTTGGATGTCTTAACAATGGTGAAAGCTGGTATGTGACAGCATTTGCATAAGACTTCCGGTGCGTAACTGTGCTGGCAACATGTCACATTTTTTGCGATGGGAGTCAAATTTAAATTATAAATGAATTTCATTGCTCGTAGTAAAAGAAATTAAAGTGTTCTTGTGTGTGATTTCGAATGGATTTATTTTGTGATTTATTAGTGATCAAAGTGGAACGGAAATGAACATCTGCGGTCTAGGTGATAAAAGCACAGAAATAGTTGAATTTATGAAGAAAAGGAATATAAAAATCTTAGGATTAGCGGATACTAGAAATCATTACAGAAATACACCAAAGTTACACACTTATTATGAGTGGAACTATTTAATTTATATTGGGAGCAAACAGCTATAATAAAATATAGCAAAGAGAACTCTACACCCATTGATATAAAAAAGAGGAGTAAGACAAGGATGCATCCTAACACCAAGCTTGTTCAATCTATACACTGAGCAAATCTTTAAAAACATCACAGAGATACACGACCTAAACATTAATGGAAAGATAATCAATAACCTAAGATATGCTGATGATACTGTTTTCATCATCATCATTGAGAGCCATCTGCGCATTGAAGGTTTTCTACTATGGAGTGCCATTCCGCTCTGTCTCTTGCTTTGATAGTGCTGGTTGTCATAGGCTGACTTGTCCATCTTTTGATGTTACTCATTCATGTTAGCTTTAGTCTGCCTATGCCTCTTTTACTTTGTATTTTCCCTTCCAAGATTACTTTTAGTAGGCTGCTGTGTCTTCTTCTTCTACCTTTTAGCTCCCAGTGGAGCATAGGTCTTCAACAAACACTTTCCAAGTCGTTCTGTTTTTTGCAATTCTTTTAAGGTCATTCCATGTCTTCCCCATCATCTTCATCTCTGCTTCAATCTGTCTTCTCCAAGAATTCCTTGGTCTTCCTCTTTGTCTTTCCCCTGGGGATTCCAAAAAAGGGCCTGTTGTGTAATACTCTCAGTTGGTTTCCGTAGTGTGTGTCCTATCCATCGCCATCGTCTTCGCTGTATTTCTTTATCCACTGGTATTTGACCGGTACATTTCCATAATTCCACGTATGTGACTTTGTCCTGCCATTTCCATCCCTTTATTCTGCGCAAGCATCCATTAATGAAAGTCTGTACCTTCGTGATTGTCAATTTTGTTATTCTCCATGTTTCACAGCCATATAATAGAACCGACTTAACATTGGAGTTGAAAATTTGTATTTAGCCTAATTTCTTTGGATTTCCATATGTTTCCCAGTGCAATGAAAGCTCCTCTTGCTTTTGATATCCTTATTTTGGTATCGTTTTCTGTTCCTCCCTCTTTATCTATATTACTGCCCAGATATATATAAGATTGTACGTCTAGTAGAGGTATTTCTCCTAGTTTTATTTGGTTATTGCCAACTGCATTAATTCTCATAATGTTGGTCTTATCTCTATTAATCTTTAGTCCTAGCTGTTGTGATTTTTTCTGGGAAAGTAAAACAGCACGGGCGTAATACCGACCACATTACCCCAAAAATCATGTGCTGAAGGTCTGTAAAATATAGGGTCACTAACACCATATTTCCCTATACGCCACTTGGCGTGACGGGGGGTACTTTACTTTTTTTTTACCTAGCTGTTGTGATCTCTCATCTAATATACTCATTTTATCTTGCATCTGTTGGTGGCTGTGTGATAGGAGAGCTATGTCATCAGCAAAGTCTAAATCATCAAGTTGTTTGGTCAGTGACCACTGGATCCCATTCCTGTTGTTTTGAGTTATTTTCATAATCCAATCTATGGCCAGTAGAAAGAGAAATGGAGACAGAAGGCATCCTTGCCTTACTCCTGTTCTTATTTCAAATGCTTCTGTAAGCTGTCCTTCATGCACCACACTACATTTTGTTCCTTCATACATTGTTTTTATCAGGTTAATAAACTTTATGGGGATTCCATAATGACTCAGCAACTTCCAAAGCATTCTTCTGTCTAAACTATCAAATGCCTTTTCGTAATCTATGAATCCAATATAAAGTGGGGATTTTAGTTCTAAACTTTGTTCAACTATTATACGTAGAGTAGTTATTTGATCAGCACATGATCTGTTCTTCCTAAAACCTGCTTGTTCATCTCTCAAGTGTTTCTCTATAGCCTCTTTTAGTCTCTCCAGAATGATTCTGCCTAATATTTTTCCTGGCACTGATAGTAGCATAATTCCCTATAATTTGTGCACTCCTGTAAACTTCCTTTCTTTGGTAGTTTGATCATATAACCTTCTCTCCAGTCTTTAGGTATTTCTTCCCTCTCCCAAATTTTATCCAATAGATCATGTAACATCTTGGTAGAGGTGATAATATCTGCTTTGATGGCTTCCGAAGGAATTTCATCTGGTCCTGTGGCTTTACCATCTTTTAATAGTTTGATGGCTTTCATTATTTCTTCTTTGCTTGGTTTTCCGCAGTTAACGTGTAACTCTTCTTCTGCTGGTAGTATATCTGGAGGATTATTTGAGCCGGGTCTGTTCAAAAGTTCTTCAAAGTGCTCTTTCCATCTCTCCATTTGTTCCCTTATATTACTAAGCAGATTTCCTTTCTTATCTTTGATAAAGGCGTTGATCTGTTTGTATTTTCCACCTAATTTCTTTGTGCTGTTGTACAGTTCTTTCATATTCCCTTTATTTGCTGCTTCTTCTGCCTCTTTAGCTAATTCATCTATATATTTCCTCTTATCCCTTTTAATGCATCTTCTCACTTCTTTGTTCACCTCTGTGTAAGCTTCCTGTGTCTTGGCTTTATTACTTCTTGTTTTGCTTTTATTTATGTCTGCTTTCTTGTTCTTTCTTTCTTTAATTTTATCCAGGGTCTCTGCTGTCATCCATGCCTTATTCTGGCGATCTCTTTTCCCCAGTGTTTCTTCGCATGTCTCTTTCCATATATTTTTTACCTGTTTCCAATGATCTTCTATATTTATTGTATTTTCTAGTTGTTGGAGGACTTGGTATTTGTTTGATATTGTGACTGCGAATTTATCTTTAATTCCTTGTTCTTTAAGAAACCCTACATTGAAATACTTTCTGCCTTTATTCGTTGTAGTATACCTTTTTAATTTAATTTTAAGTTTGGCTAACAGAAGATGATGATCAGAAGCTATATCTGCCCCTCTATATACTTTTACATCCTGTAAGGATGACTTAAACTTATTATTAATGCATATGTGATCAATTTGATTTTCCGTTCTATGATCTGGTGACACCCATGTAGCTTTGTGTATTCTTTTATGTTGGAATATTGTTCCTCCTAGGCTCATTTGATTAAGGGCGCAGAAATTCACAAATACACAAATATCTCTCCATTCTCGTTTATATCTCCTGTGTCTTCTGACATGCCTCAAAAATCTCATTTGTCTTGTTTGAATTGTGTTAAGTAGTTCCCTTTTCTTTTTTAGTTGTTTTAATACTTTATCATTCGTTTTCTTTTCTTTCCATCCAATTCTTCCTATTCTTTTACAAATCCACATTTCAAAGGCTTAAATTTTCTGTTGTTTTTCTTGTCCAATGTCCATGTTTCTGCACCATACAGGAATGTTGAAACGATATAACATTTTGCTATTCTAAGTTTTAGCCCTGGAGTTATTTGTTTTGATGTTAGTATATTTTTCATGACATTAAAATTACTTTTTGCTATTCCTATTCTTTTGTTTATTTCAGCTTTGCACTTTCTATCACTGGCTATACAGTATGTCCACGGTTGTTGTAGTTCTAAACTGCCTCCAGATAAATTCCTTCAACTTTGATATCCACTTGTAGGTTTTGAGTATTATCTTTGATTATGATCATAATTTTAGTCTTTTTGATATTTATATCTAATCCATATTTTGCTTGTCATGTTTATTTCATTAAGTAATTGTTGTAGATCCTTAGGATTTCTTGCTAGTAATACAGTATCAAAATCTACAAGTGAATATCAAGGTTGAAGGAATAGACCTGAGATAGTTCAGAGCTACAACTACCTTGGACATACTATAACCAGTGATGGAAAATGTAAAACTAAAATAAACAAAGGAATAGGAATGGCAAAAAGTAATTTTAATGTCATGAAAAATAATACTAACATCAAAACAAATAACACCAGGGCTAAAACTAAATATAGCAAAATGTTATATCTTCTTAACTTTCCTGTATGATGCAGAAACATGGACATTAGACAAAAAAAACAGAACTTTTGAAATGTGGATTTATAGAAGAATGGGAAGAATTGGATGGAAAGAAAAGAAAACAAAGTCTTAAAACAACTAAAAATAAAAAAAACTACTAAACACAATTCAAACAAGACAAATGAGATTTTTGGGGCATGTTAAAAGACACAGCAGCCTACTAAAAGTAATCTTGAAAGGGAAAATACAAGGTTGCAGAGGCAGACCAAGACCAACATGGATAAGTAACATCAAAAGATGGACAAGTCAGTCTGTGAATACAACCTGCACTATCAAAGCAAAAGTCAACCTTCAATGCAGAGATGGCACTCAAAGATGATGATGGAGCTCATTGGAGGACAAGAAACAAGTAATATTTTAACTGTTATCTTATTATTAACCTTTATCTTTATTGTACCACTTTTAATCCATAGCTATGGACCAAGATACCAGTTAGTGATGTACATACTTGTGGTGTGTTATAGAGCAGCAACAAAGTTCCTTAATTTTTCATGGGTTGTGGTTATCCACTCTGGGGTGTCCTAAGTCTAGTGTGTGCTGCTTATCGACTATCTTCACCAAAGATTGTCCATGGTCAGGTTTGACCTTCCCTCTGGTCTCCACTATATAGCAGTTCTTGTAATTGTTTCTGGATCTCTTTAGAACATATGCCCTGTCCAGCTTCAGCTTCTGCCTACTATCAATGTCTGTATAAATTTCACCTTTGTTTTACTTCTTCAACAGTTCTTGGTTACTTATTTCATTTGGCTCAAATATGCTGATAGTTTTTTTATGTAGGTTGTATGAAATAATTGCAGCCAATCAAATAATATTACTTATTGAAGCTATCGGTGTTGTTATCTAATGATGGACAGAAGAAAAATAAAAGCATATTTTTAAACTGCAATCATCCATATTTTTGAAGGTCTTAGTTCTGATCTCTTTACACCTTGTTTTGCTTTTCTAGACATGAATGAATGTGTAGAGAATGCAACTGATTCTATCTGCCCCCAAAATGCTGTGTGTACAAACACTGTAGGATCATATGTGTGTAATTGTGATCTTGGATTTAGGCAGAACCCCATCAACAGTTCTCATTGCAAAGGTAAGCTGAAATCTCATACTCATCATTGATATGTGTATGCTGTTCTATTTTTTTTATTACTATTCTCTAGGTCAATTAATTTTGATGGCAACATCAATTTTGTCTGCTGTTTGTGTTTTATTTCTGATGTCCAGCTTTAGATTATATAAAATTGTATTTATAGCATTAATTTTATTTCTTGTATACAACTGCCGAGCACCCTTTCTGCTTTTTTTCCACACTGTTATTAATGTTTTGCTGCATTTCATGTCTGTTTAATAAAGGTGTGATTCCACATGGATGAGAGACATGAGTGTATATGGTTTATCAAGTCTTTTCATCACAAATAGTAACTCAATGTGGATTGTCAAGGGAATACAAGTTTCTGGTTGTTATAATGCTATAGTTAGATAATTATTGGCAAGGAACACCTGCTGAGCTCACTTCAAGATCATCATTTATATGAGAAAATGATACTTAATGAATGTATAATCCAAACACTATATACATTTGGAACCAAATGGAATACAAGCAAAGAGGAAAATTGGAGAAATTGTAAGAAGTGATTTAACAATGAGCTACTGTAACAATCAGAATGCATATAGGATCCATTTAATAATTTGTTAAAATGTAACTGGGCATATTCAGGTCTGTCCAGAATGCAGTAGAATCATGTATGTCAACCAGTAATTGATATTAGAAACACCTTAAAAATATATATATATATTATATAGCTTTAAGAATTTAACTCAGGATAGTTACTAGCTGTCATTACTGGTCTGTTGTACAATAAATATAAGTAGATTGTTTTGTTAGATTTAGTGTGGATAGTAAAGAAAACTATCTATGTTCTATTCAATTTTATGTGTTAACTTTTGTGTGAAGAATATAGAAAACTATCATTGTTTCTGTAAACTTTATATGTTAGCTTTAATGTGGAGAATTTAAAGGAGGCAGGATAGATGGATGCAGCCGCCCAGGTGGAACGTAAAAGTCGAGACAGCTTGGCGGAACAAGAGACAAATGGTCAAGGCATGGCAGAAAGCCAGAAAGAATGGAAAAACACAACCTGAGCTCTTGAAGCATCTGAAAGAAGAGGGCGACCAAAAAAATGATGCACTTTAAACTATGTGCTAAGCAGGCTAAGGATGCCGAGTGGGATGATTTGTAAAAAAAAATGGGCACCGAAAAATTGCTAGCCACATTTTGGTGCCTCCATCAGAGCATGAAGTGCACAACACAACACAGGCGCATCCCAGACTTCCAGAGTACAGGCCAGATATGGCACAAATCTGATGAGAGTAAAAGGAAGGCCCTGTTGACCACTATATTGAGCAGACTGACCAAAGAAATGAGGCTGTGAGAATGAGGATACTAGGGACACTCAATTGTGTGAGGATGTAGGGCTGGAAGGAGATATCATAATCACAACCAATGCCATTCGCACAACACTTAAAAGGTCACACAACACTGCTCCTGGTCCAGATGGTGTTCAGTATGAGGACATAGCCGATTTAGCTGACGATGACTTGAAAAAACTGGCCAAAGAGTTTAATGCCAGCATTCAGAGTGGCCAGATTAAGGAGGAGTGGCTACATAGCTACTTACAACTGCTACCAAAGCTAAACAAGGACCATTCTTTAATTAGTGCCCACAGAATCATCATGATGCAAATCACTGTGGGCAAGCTACTGGAGAAAATAGTTGCCTGTGTACTCACCTGTCACCTTGAACTAGGGTTGCCAGATACACCGTTTTTTACGGATTTCTCCGTTTTTTTCGCGTAATTCGATGACTCCATTTTATCTTTGCCCGGAGTCGCTAAAACACCGTATTTTAACGCTTACGTAAATATTTTTTAAAATATCGATTAAATAATATATAAATTCGTAGTAAATAATATTAATTAAACCATTCGCTGGTTTGTTTTGTATAATTGTTTCTGGATCATACTTTTAAGTGTGCAAATTGTAGTTCCGCGCTAAAATATTGAAGCGATTTAATTTCCGTCCTAGCCCACGACAAGAATCAATTTAGGATAAAGAAATTCATTTTGAAGATTTGGAAACTGCAGTGTGTATTCTGAAATTGAAAGATCACATATGTGTTGATGCCATGTATGAAGAGTTCTGTGACTTTCAGAGTGTTCTATGTGAAAGTATTAACAAAGATAACAGTGATATCACAAACTGGTTACATTTTTTTTCTGTTGTGCCAGAGCATAAAGTGCTAAACAGTTCAAAGATTGTTGGATTTTTATTTAGCATACCAGGATCAAATGCCTTTGTTGAGAGGATATTCTCCTTAATGAAAAACAAATGAAATGACACAAGAAATAGGTGTAGCCAAGAACTGATTGAAGCAGAGCTCAGAGTCATGGTTAATTTTGACAATTCATGTGCTGATTTTTTTTAAATTTGTCAAAACTGATGCAAGATTATTGAAAGCTGGCAAATCCTCAAGAAAATACAATTAAAATGCCTCTAGAAACACTAGGTGAGAGTTTTTTAAATTTAAATAAGAAAATTGTCTTTGCAGAATATGAGCATTGTTTTATTTCTAGTTTCTGTATATAATTTTTCATAAATTTGTTTGAATATAAAGGCGAATTCATTGTCACTACCGGTAACAATATACAAAATCATTTGTTCGTAAATATGTAATTAAAATTGAAGAAAAAAAAATTCAGCGTAAAAGTACTCCTTTTTTTTTGTTGAAAAAATCTGGCAACCCTACCTTGAACGGATACGCACATTCCCAACCACACTTTGAGGTTATAGATATAACAAAGAGACATGGCTCAGTGTGGCAGTCTTCGCTTATGACATCTCTTGTGAGGTATCTTCTTGACTTTCCAACCATGTATATAGGGATCAAGATCTGGAGGGCATGAGCATACCTGAAGATAAGTTCAGATAAAGATCATCCATTGCACCACAAGCTCAATACAGGGAAAGGTGTCAAGCTAAGAAGAGGCAAATCATGGGTGGACTGAGCAGAAGATGTAATCAAACCGGTAGGTGGGCTTATCAATATCAATGCTGGCGAGGAGTGGATACTGGTGCCTACATCATTCAAGGGAACATTCTCGTGTATTGTCACACTCGACAGGAAATGTAGGGAACAGAACTCAGCCATGGTCAATGGACTTATCTGGGATAACACCGACGAGAAAGATGCAGTCATCTGTACAAACGGATCCATAATACGACACCAAAGAAGTGCTCATTGGGCAGAATAGTTAAAGAAGACAGTGGTGCCTATGTTGTGACCACATGTAGCATGTCGATGGAGGTGATGACAGTGACCAGGGCATTCATTTGGTTAGAGTCACAAGACCACAACCACATCTGCATACTAAGTGATTCGGTGAGTATGATAAAAAAAAGTGGAGGTGGGCTCTGTATGCAGGCAATGGATAGAGACTTTGCAGAAATAAAAAAAATATAGGATCACCTTTGTCTATGTCCCTGGCCATGCAGGAGTACAGGGAAATGAAAGAGTGGACAGGTTGGCTGGCTGCGCTGTTGTTGAAGATGGTCAACAAATGGATCTGGTGGACATCATCAATGCCCTCCGAGATGTGGGAAGGGCAGAGGACTTTGACAACCATTAGTCCAGTTCACTCCTTCAGATGAAAGAGATGGGAGTTAAGATGGGCACAGCCAGAAACAAGAAACTTAGTGGGCATATAAGAAGACAGGGTTAAGGCAAAGAAATGCAAATGAATGCAAAAAAATGCGAAGCTGCAGTAAAGCTGATTGTGAAGGAAATAGAAAAAAAATAGAAAAAATGGTATGTTAGAAAAAAACGTCGTTCAAATCTGTGTCGTCTACTAATCACGTAAAGCTTCTAACATACCATTTTTTCTATTTTTTTTCTATTTCCTCCATATAAGAAGACTTATTATTCAACACAGAACTGGAGCTTCAGTCGCTGAACACAGTGGGACTTGCTGAGGAGGGAATCTGAGCACCTATGGACATGTCCCGAGTGCAATGATGATGACTCGCAATTAATTAAATAACTTAATTTAAGAATTAAACTATCATTGTTGCTTTAAACTCTATGTGTTAACTTTAGTGTGAAGAATTGGAAAAAAAACTATCATTGTTGCATTAAACTTTATGTGTTAACTTTAGTGTGAAGCATTAAAAAAAACTATCATTAAACATTATGTGGCCCACTGGAAGGATTTTTGTGGGGTTGGAGAGTAAAGGTTAAATAGTAGTACAGTTGCCATAAAGTGTCATTTCCTGTTTATGGAAAAACCTTTGACCTTATCAGTTATCAAATCTGAATTCATCTGATAAACAAAATTATAACAAACAAAATTATAACGTCTATTTATTATCACAGATATAGATGAATGTACTGAGAGAACTGACAAGTGTGACCACGTTTGCCACAACATAGAGGGAAGCTACTCCTGCTCTTGCTATGATGGAAACAAACTCAATAAAGATAACAAGACTTGTACACCTAGTAATGCCTCTATATTCTATCTTTAGAAAATATCTTAGATTAAATAATTATTTTAATTTTTCATCCATTTTCATCATTGCAAACATTGGAAATTCTATAAAAAATTCTAATTTCCAGGGTCATTCATTGATCACAAGCAAACGAAAATGGATTTCAAACACTGTAAAAAATTCTTTAAAAAATAATCAAGAAGATTATATTTCCCGAAAAATGTACTTCCCATGAAAATGTCTGAAAATTATGAATTTTTTCAAAGCATTAAATGAAACCATAAATAAAATTGACAAAAGAGAAAGAAGTACATGTAATAAAAGATAGAAAAGATAGAATCATGCAAATAGACATTTGGAACTTATTTGTGAGATAGCTAACAATCAGAAGCTAAACAAGTAGAGGAATCCAATATCTAGATAGTCTTATAACATATTAGAGCAAACAATCAAAAGAAGTAGTCTAAAGATTCTACAAACTTTCCATATTATTCCATATGCCATCTTTATAGAAACAAGGAAGAAGAACTAGGTGAAGATGGGTGCAAGATGTCACAAATGAGTTAGGATTTGACTGCTGCAGACCTCAGACATCTCGTGTAAGATGGAAAACTTTAGAGTAGCTGTCATTGGAGCTAAGTTATTATGGCACCATTACTGGCCAATAAAGGAATCACAATAAAAACTTAAAGAATGATCTTCAACACAATCTTCATATTATATTTTACTATCAATATCAAAGTTGGACACTAGATAAGATAAATGCCACCAAAATTAAATGTGTGAAATGCATAATGGGAGCTAGCTTGAGAGAAAGAAAAGTAGAAATGAAGAACAAAGAAGACATAGATCACCACCACTTCTTTTTCTTCTACTTTCCTTCTTCACTTGTCTTTCAGTGTCGATAGAGATATAGTTTGTGGTCTTTTGCTCTTCTGTTGACTTCTGCTGCTGTTATATTTCCTAGTGTTTCTAAATATTTCGTCCGTCCATCCGTCCGTCTGTCCATCCATCCATCTTTTTCATGGCTGGCCCATGCATCTCATGATCTCGCAATTTTTATTAAAGGCTTGTTGTATTGTGGTGTTGGTAAGTCTTTAGATTATCCTCATTGCACATTGAACAAATGTCTAAGTAGTGCTCAGATCTCCTCCTCAGCAAATCCTGTAGTGTGAAATGATGAACTGGTTCACAAGTCTTCCCTCTTTCTTCTTGTAGCTCTCCTGATTTTAGGCAACATCCCTCTTGAGTAACATGAAGATTTGAGAGTCGCATCAGGGCTGCAGATTCATGAACAGCGTCAAAAACCTTATCATCTCGGCCTTTTTTTTGAGTGTATGGCTGGGTTAGGAATGTATGATCATCTTTATGACACAGCCCATACAATATTTATCAACAATGTATGTATCCACATTGCCTGATTCACTCCAGGAGGTAGCTGAGTTGGCCGTGTGCTCTAGCATTTGGTTCTTGTGGGTGGCAAGGCACTGTTACGAGGAGTACGGGTTCGATCCTGCTTTGGACCATCTATCGTACTTTGTTTTTTTTCTTTTGTTGATTATCTGTGATTTTTTCAAGTGTTTCAAACTTACCTCTACTCCTAAAGTTATTCACATTGTCAAATAACACAGTCAGAATGCATGAACACTGTAGCACAGGTGCAGAATCCTTAAAGTGGAACCTTCACTTAACTTAGTACAGCAATCCACATGAAGAAGCTGAAAGTAATTGAGGACAAACAAATCAAATGGTGGTTATTGAACAACTCACAATAGTATTAGATAAAATGCATATCACCTTCACAACGTTGAAAAGTTGCATTCACACCACCTTATTCACCAAAAAAGGACCTCTGCCAGGTGCATGCACTCTGTACCATGAGCACAAATCTTTTAAGTGGAGCATCCATTTGACTTTAATGCAGCAATCTACATTAGTAAGCTGAAATTAATCAGTCTCCAAATGCAAATCCTGCAGTAGTTGATGGAACACAATTTCTATTCCATCATTTTGGAAGTATTCTTTATGTGTTCTATGATTCTATCCCCACCATGGTGTAATATATAGAGAAACAAGAAATTAAATGGATTAGTTATGTAACAAGACAGAAACAAACATAGTCCAGCAGCTGTCAACAAATGCTGAAAAAATAACAGTGTAAGAGGATGTCCTAGAAACGATGGATAGATTTGCTAGAAAATGCTTGACTTCAGATGAGGCCTCTCAAAGATCAAACGACTGCAAACTATATCTCTCACAGATAGGTGAATGAGGAATGAAAGAAGAAGAAAAATGTTCCTGGAAAGTAATAGGGTGACCTGGAAGATGATAGGATCAAGACAAAGAGAACTCCATGAAGACTACAATTACTGAGGTAGACAACACAACTAAAGCTAGACTCTGGCTGGTTGGTTGTGTTCGCCCGATGACTAAAGTATTCTAGAGTATCGTGGTAGACTAGAATATTCCTCTTCATCATCCGTCCTTACAAGGACGTAGTGGACGTGTCTGCGTTGTGTTGTGGTTTGCAGTATAACTGTTATATCTGCGCCTTTCGGCCCAACACATCCGACTTCAGCACGATATTTTTGAGTACCGGGTTGTCTTCCCTCTTCGATCCCTGCACACTTGGCCAAACTAGACAGGTTAGTCTGTTACTGGAGGCACCATGGAGAGGTGGAGCAGGGTCTGGATGGTTTTGGTTCACCGATCCTGGCGCAAGCCATCAACTGTGGGTTGCTGACAACTTCCAGCTCTGGTGCTGGGAGGCGCGCCTTCGCCTTTTGAGAAACATTTATACAAAGCTCAATGGCACTGTCCTCTAGACAGGCTGCTTGATGATATTTTTATATAAAGCTAAAAGAATAACATTTACCAAATTAAATCATTTTAACTCATGTTCATACCTATATATATATATATATATATATATATAGGAAATGGGTAAAGGCATAAAGATGCATAGAAATGCAAAGCTGTTGTCAAGCTGATGATAATAATGAATATTAAAAATAAAAGGAAATAGTGGTATGATAATAGCTTTACATAGGTGAGAAACAAAACAAAAGTAGAACAACATTTCAGCCAAAATAAAGATACACATATATATATATATATATATTTATATATATATATATATTAAAGAATAGTGACACTGTGACCTTCCAGGCATGTAGTAAGAAGCGACTAAGGAGGTTGATCGATGGCTCGACAAGCTGTCATTGTAAAAATTATTGTTATGGAAACAGCACCATATATTTTAGAGCAGTGATCTCTGCAATATGTGCCATTTTGGCACGCAAGGTTTCTGTTTTTGAGATTGTGGTTCTGCCCTATGTGCCGTCTTCGGCTCGAAAGGACAATAGATAGATTGATAGATAGATATATATATATATTTGTTTTTTAGAATCACAACAAAATTAACTTCCAGTAAATATATATATATACATTTAATATTGATTATCCTAAAACAACCACCATAAAACTTAATGTATTTTTTGTGATGTAAATAATTATATCTTGGTCTGTAAAATAATTTTTACTTAACATTATATGTATCTCCATTCAAACAGTGAATGAAACAGTATGTCGTGGCTGCAAACAAGCATGCATTATGATCAATGGAACTGCTAGCTGTAGTTGTAGGAATGGCTATCAGCTATCTGGGACAACTGACTGTGTTGGTGAGCATGGAGAAATATGCAGTCACCATGTGATGTACAGACCTGCTGCTGCTACTATTACAACTACTACTACTGTCCCTAATAGTTTAAACTTTATCTACATTCTTATTAATTGATTCAATCTTAAAGTTATATTATTATTGTCTTTTCACTTTATGATCATGAACTTAAACTTCTCTATTCCTCATGCATCAAAACAAAGTGAAAATAATAATAAAAAAATAATCTGTACAAAGACAAAAACGATATAAAGTGTATGTATGCACAGCAATCATTTAGCTGTATGTATGTAACCATGAGTTTAGCATATGTGTTCTATTTGTTCCATCTTGGCTTATATTTCAATACTACTCATGTATTCTAGTCTCTCTTTCACATGGTTGTAGGTGTCCTCTGTGAGTGAAAATGTTTTCTTACTTCTGTTTGTTGAGTTATACTTTTGATTAGCTGTGCTTTGTGTAGAATGTTATAACAATTTTTCATGTATTTTCAAAAGAATAAATTAGCTTTCCTCATATCACTCCCAGAGACATATATTACTTGAAAATAGTTTGATAGTTTGTGATGTCGACAATAATCCCAGACACCTTGTTTGCTTTTTTAACAGTTTTGTTCTGTGTTTTCTTGTTCATTTGTAACAATAGAATAATCTAAAATGGCGATATAATAAATAGAGTTGGGGTTACATGAGTGCCAGACTATATTAAGAAACAACAGTAAACATTATGTAATATGTTCCTTGCCCCCTCCAAGCTAAAAGCATCAATATTCAGAATATACTTGGAAAAGGTAGAAAAGCAGGCTTAAATGATGATGGAATGAAGCTATTTAAAACATCACCTATTAGCATCAAGCATTGCAGAATTGAGCATTGACCCAAACATTCCATTTTCCCATATTACTGAGAGAACAATAGTAGTTAACGATAGAAGCAGAAAACATTTAACATAAACTGTATTTTCATTAACCTGGGCAGTATTAACAAATCATATAGGTAATAGAGAAACTAGTTGTCAGCTGGAACAGAACTGTGAGAACTCATATTATCAATATTAATATCATGTCCCACATGTGGGCAGGCCTTTCATACACATATTTGAACCTCTACACACACACATGCACGCACACACGCACGCACACACACAAAAATATAAACTTAAGTAAGTAAAAGTAAAGAACCCCGTCACGCCAAGTAGCATGTAGGGAATATGGTGTTAGTGACCATACATTTTACAGACCTTCAGCACATGATTTTTGGGGTAATGTGGTCGATATTACGCCCGTGCTGCTTTACTTTCCTAGAAAAAAATCCGGTACCCATTAAAGGCTGGGTGAGCCGGAAGCTGTCGATTGGGATCGAACCCTACCTCTTGCCCTTGTAGTCCAGTTCACTAACCACTGAGCTATCGCTGCTCCCAAAATAGAAACTTATCATCAGTAATTGGTAGGGGGTAGAGAAGACACCAAGGCACATAGGTTAAAGTATGAGGGATAAGAGACAAACGTGTGGGCTGACCGGCTAAATGCTGCAAGAAAAATAGTCTTGGCAGAATTACCAGAGCACTGGGCTACATAAGGGAGCCACGATAGCTTAGTGGTTAGTGAACTGGACTATAAAGGACAAGGGGTAGGGTTCGATCCCAACTGATGGCTTCTGGGTTCACTCAGCCTTAATTGGGTACTGGATTTTTTTCTGGGAAAGTAAAGCGGCACTGGCGTAATACCGACCACATTACCCAAAAATCAAGAGCCGAAGGTCTGAAAAATTATGGTCACTAACACCATATTCCCTATACGCAGCCACTTGGCGTGACGGGGTACTTTACTTTTTTTTTTTTTTACTGGGCTACATGTCACACAAAATCATCATCATCATCAAGTACTGTAACTGATAGTGTGGGTGATCATCTCCCTCCACAACTTTCTTTCACAGTTGTTTCTACAGCTGTTACCAATTTTGTTGTTGCCTTCCAACAAAACAGCTCTTTTAACCTGTCTGAACCAGTGGTGGCCAACTTAAGGTTGACCAAGGACTGAATTATGGCCAAGGCTAAGACCAGAGGGCCAAACTTAGAGTATTGTCAAAAATTACATGATGTGATATAGTAATAAATAAATAATGCTTGCACTTTGATGACATATTTTATCATTTGTAAAAAGACAACTAATTATTTATTTCAAAATTACCTTTATTTTAATTCAGTGTGAAGTTAAGGGCTTGTCACTTTTCATCAGTGATTTGAAGTTCACTTCCATTTGTGACAAAATTCGGAGAATTTAGGATAATCCCAAACCAGTTATTCTGTTCCTGGTCTTGGATTTAATTCGCTTCAATGCAGAAAATGTCTTGCATAGATATATGCTACCAAATATAGAGCACACCTTTAGTACCATTTTCTCAGAAGTGGGCAATGTTTTTGGTAAAACTTTTGCGCAATTCAGTCTCTAATGCCTTTACTCAATTTACTGTACTGAGGAAGGAGTCATACTCAAGTTCACATACCTCTAGTTGAAGTTCTGATGGCTGACACTACACGGTGCACTTCAATGGGTCATTATAAATTTCCATTTGAGGACAAAACATTTCAAAATCTTGAAATCATCAATCTAATTCAGAAATTAACTGTTTGATGTCAGCTGTGCACCTACTGAAGTTAGAACTTTATATCTCCTACAACTGCTTACAACTAGGAAAATAGAAATTATCATTCTTTTACAAAGAAAGTTTAAATATATTCAGTTTTTTTAAAAACTATCAACTTAATTCATCATTTGAAAATCATTTGCTTTTCCCCGTGTAGCTGCAAATTCAATACATTAAAATGTTGCATTATATCTGTGAGATATGCCAAGTTATGAACAAAATTAATATTTTTGGGCTTATGTTGAAGATCAATGGAACATGGTAAATTGTCTCTTAGGAAGTCAAAAATGTTACCCTTCAGTGCAAAAAATATTATTAACCCCAGATTAAGATATTGTAGTAAAAATTACTGCATCAAAACACAAATTCTTCAAGATTTGATAGTTTGCCGTGTTTAAGTATCCCTATCCCCCCAACCTATGTACGTACCTTCCTAATAATAACTACTTCCGGTGACCCCTGGGTGTTGGATTTGTTTCTATTGATGTAGGATTTTTTGTTTCATTGCGTGGGGTGACAATTATTACACTATCAGATAAAATGCAACTACTTTTTAAAAATAAAATTTGTCAAACTGTCAAAAAATTAGTTTCTTCTCTAGTTTTTTTCTGTTATGACTGGGGAAATTTCCCTGTCTGTTGGCTGGACATCAAAGAAACTTTGAGACACAAGATAAAAAGTGAGTGACATGCTGAGGGTACTGAACATCATGTTGGATTCTCTGATTGCTGGCAGACATGTTAATGACATGGTAATATTTCCTAAGCAGTGATCTCTGCAATATGTGCCATTTTGGCATGCAAGGTTTCTGTTTTTGAGATTGTGGTTCTGCTCTATGTGCTATATTCGGCTCAAAAGGACAAAAAAAGTAGAATAATATTTCCTATAGACCGCAGCCTATTTGTATTTGAATTTTTTACTGTAAAATGAATGTAAGCTAGAAAATGATTACAGCATCCATGTCCCATGTTTTTTCTTGAGGAAACACAGCATTGTAGCCCAAATTCAACGGAAATACTATTTTTAGAAATCAAAATTAAAATTAAGGGGTAGTAATTTTTACTGCAGTATAGTTAAAATATGTTTAATAGAAAGGTATCACTATCAAGGGTTAAACATTTCCCTCTACTAAGCCATCTTACTTCTGTATGAAGCAGAAGATCACTGTAGCTAGAATCTACTTCCTCTAAAATTGATAGAGAGCTGTCCTCCTTTAATCAAAATTGTTATTTTCACCACTGTAGCCATTGTGTCTTTTAGGTTTATGGAATTTGCACAAAGGGCCACTTGATGGATTATGTAATGCAATGTAGGTATGTCAATTTGGTTTTGTCTAAGAAGTCCAATAAAACCAGCATTTGTACCAATAAAAGCCATGCAACCACCTGTATACACTCCATACATTTTTTTCCAAAACTACCAAATTCTTCTATGGCGGTTTAAGCTGCAAAAAATATGTCTGCTCCTCTACATGTCATGCAATGAGAAAACTTTTAGCAACTCTTCAATAACAGTAAAATACTTCTGGATCACTTTAACAAAAATAAGAAGCTGGCTAGTGTCAGGATGCAGTACATCAATCGCCAATAAAAAATATGGGACATTTTCAATTAAAGATCTTAAAATTTGAGATAATGCAGACTAATGTCTTCTGTTCTTCTGGCTAAAGTTTGTTCGAAAGAGGCATAGATTAAAATTCTTTAAATAATTTTTCTTCACTGAATGCCTTTGCCGTTTGAATTTCACATTTTTTCACAAAATTGCCATCAGTAAATGGTTTTTTAGATTTTTTAAGCCCATAATTAATCACATGATGCAATGAGCTATAATTCTTAAATTTTATTTACATTTCTATATTTACATTGTTGTTGTTGATTTAACTTTGTCTTTGGTTGTTCAATCAAAGGCTTCCAAGCTTCATCACTATGTTTCTTATACATTTTCTGATGATTTGTGGCACTTTAAGTTAAATTCCTTCAACCAACACTAGAACTCAAGCACTGAGGTTTGCTGTCCTTATTGAGAATGAACAAAGAATCAAATTTCCATTCAGGTTTAAATGTGCAATTTTCACAATCCGGTTTTCTACATTTAAATATATTTTTTAGAAATACAAACTCAGAGCTAAAAGCTACAGACGGTTGGTCTACTGCTGAAAATATGTCCACACTTGTCAGTTATAAACACAAAACCGACAGCATAGTCCAATGTGAAAAATTGTAACAAAATAAACAGGATGGAGTCATTTTATGGACAGATGATCAGGTCACAATACAGACAGTATTTGTGCACATCAAAAGGAATGAAGGCGAACAGTGAAAGGTTTTTGAATTTGCTTTAAAGCAAGAATTGGGGCAGAAGTCCCTCCCTCCGAGCCTCATTATCCCTTTTCTGTGAAGTGAAAGAGAGCCTCCAAGTACAGCTAATAAATGTCAAGCCAAAGATCTGACGCTATCACTGACAGAAAAGCAACTTTGCAGCGGCAATTGTATACAAAGCCTTTGATTATTGTCTGCATGAATAGTGTTTTGTTTTTTTAACCGACTGGAACTTTAGTCTTTATTTATAGGTACTTAATATAGTAGTTTCTGTGGATGCTTCAGGGGTAAAAAAAATAGACTGGTGGGCCAGATCTGGCCTGCAGGCTGCCATTTGGCCATCTACGGTCTAAGCTAAAAAAAATAGTTCAATGCAATTCCCAATACTGAACAAAAATGTGGCAAAACAATTGTTTAAAGCATTTTTTCTATTGCAGGCTGATATTAATTACAGGTTATATTTAGCTCTGGATTAGGTATTGCTAAGATATAATCGAAAGAGAAAATAGAATCACACAGGCTTTATTTGCTAGGTTATATTAAGAAATAACAATATAAATTGCTTTTGCATGTAAAATGATTCCACCAGACATCTGCCAGAGAAAACCATCAACATTTAGAATAAGCAAAAATAAGAAGAAATGCAAGCAATTGAGCATTTACACAAACACTGCAATTTTCCTTGATGCTGAAAGGTAACATAAATATAGAGAATTAAAGGAAGCATAGTTCTGTTAGTGACTAAGCCTAACTCTATAATATCTGGTATCTATTTTTAGAGACTAAATGAAACACTGAAGTCATGTTGATAAAAAAAAAAAAGATGTGTGCCAGATTTTGAAATTGAACCCACTTGTCAGTAGATAAACATACTAACGACAACACCACTGTGGCATCAATTTTATATGTAAAAGGCTGTTGAAAATATATTTCTGCATGCTGTTCATCAGAAAATGTTCATAATGTTAACACCTTGTTTCTTGCAGATATTGATGAATGTAAGTCTGCTAACATGCCATGCAGTCAGTCTTGTCATAACACTGTAGGGAGCTTTACTTGTTCCTGTTACCGTGGTTACAAATTGGCTGAAGATGATGTGTCTTGTACTGGTACGCATCTCTTTTATGACAGTTGTATAGGTTTCTATGTTCATTCAATGACCATTAACTTTGCTGTATTGATGGGAAACATAATAATTATATATATGTGACATAAAAAGCAAACTTGGGATTGTAAATAATAGACAAATTTATGGTCCACATGGCTGGGGGAATACTGGTAATTGATATATTTGTGGTGCTTTTGGCTTGGGAAATATTGGTAATTACTAATTTGTGACATAAATGGCTTGGAAATATTGGTAGTTGATATATTTGTGAAGCAAATTACTAGAGAATATTGGTAATTGTTAGATTTATGATGTGCATGGATGGGGGAAGTATGTAATTTGTAACTTCTGAAATAAACATTGTTAGAGTTCTTAACCATCTGTCAAATTGGTAGAAACTAAAGAACACTATTGTGGTTTCCCTTATTTGCCTTGACATTAAGATGTTACCTCTTTTAAATGTTTGCAAAAAAATAAAAAGATGTGTTCTGTCTCAAAGTGGCTCTCTTTCCATGGAAAATATTCTGAAGACTTATAGATTCCATTGTGGTGCTGAGAATTTCATGAATTAAAAAAAACAAATGATGCTACAATTGATGTAGAACACTTATAAGAGAAACAAAGTTGGCAGGCATATACACATTAGTAGATAAGATGAAACATCTTGCCAAGAAGAGAGATAGATGGTGAAAAACCCTATGAGTACTATGGGATATCTAGCAATTCTAGAAAGATCAAAATCAAGACAATTGGTGTAAATATATTTCTTATATTATTTTGATTAGTTTTTTTATGTTGGCTGTTCATATTAATTTGTTAGGTATTTATTATATTTACTTTATATTGTGCAGTAAAAATTACAGGACGCAGATGTAAAATAGGTTTCAAAGTTCAAGTGTCTAGGAGCAGCATTTTCTGAAGATAGCAAAATAATTAAAGAAATTAACATCCAGTGCATCTAGGCAAACTAAGTATTGGGACAGCTAGCTCTGCGCCTACAACACAAGACAGTACACAAAAGAAGCATTTTATTCCCCCTCTATGTTACCAATGCCAAACATTGTCACTCACAGCAAGTCAGAAAAGAAAGTCACTGCAGAAATTAAATGTTTAAGAAAAAACTGTAGGAGTGATCAGAAAAAACAAAATCATAAATGAGGTTATGAGTGAAATTAGTTGATAAATAACCAATTTGTTTTTACATAAAAAGACAATAAATAAAATGGTTTGTCCACCTGGAGAGAATTTCTAGTGATGCTATACCTTACAAGGCATGCACAAAAAAGAGGAGAATGACACAGAGCTCAAGGCAGATCCAGACTACATTTGAGTGACAACATCAGAGAAACTCAGCAACAGCACCATGTACGGCTGATGTTGTCAGAAGTGGAGGAACCTAAACTTTGTATCTCCCTTAACCCCCGAAGCAGTAAAAGAGCAGGAAAATAATAATAATAATAATAATAATAATAATAATCATAATTAGAAGAGTAGCATTTTACAGTTTTTAATTGTTTGTTTAATCATCATTAATTTTTTTTTTTAACTTTTCATGCTTGTTTTTGCCATGGTGGTTACATTGAACAACATATTTAATGATACAGCACAATGTGGAACTCATAATATGATGTTTGCTTGATTGAATAATTGCCTTAGGAGTCTCTACAAGCCAATATGATGATTTTTTCCACATCTTCCTTCATACTTTCTGGTTGTATGTCAGTTTCTATGTTGGTTCAAGTGTTTTTCCTCACCAGTCTTTGGTATCTTTAATCCATTTTTACACTTTATAAAAATTTCTCCAACTTCTTCCTCATTTTATTTGAAAGAAGCAAAAAAAGTGATTGTTTAATGAGGATGAAAAGTTAAATTAAAATAAGCCTTGCTTGAAGGCAGTGATTTGAGTCTCTGGGGGGGGGGGGGTCATGGCTGATTAAAATATTTATTTTGTGCCATTACATTTGGGTGTAAGAGGGAAAGAATGAGCAGACAAAATTGCTGGGTTGGCTTTATGAAGAATGGATCAGGCTAACATTCTAAATGCTCTCAAAGGACAGAATGAGTGAGTGATTTGGGCAATAGATGTAAGTCTACAACTTTGTATATAACTGGAAATGCATCACAACAAAAGGGGTACAACAGAAATACTAAACAGGCAGCCAAGGAAGACAAATTCACACAAAATTGAAGTTATCAGCTTCTACACATTGAGGGATATGCTGAGGAGGGGGTCTGAGCCCTTAGGGAGTTGTCTGATAGACAATGGTAATGACCTATTGATCACTCAACCAACCAATCTAATGTCACTATCCTCTTGATCATTATAGTATAATGAGTTTTTGTAAATGATTTTTCTAGCATGCAATCAACCATACTATGGTGAAAATTGTGCCAGCCTGTGTGTTTGTACTGGACGTGGGTCTTGTAACCATATCCATGGGTGCCAGTGCAGACCAGAATGGACAGGTGTCAACTGCAACCAAGATGTAAATGAATGCACAGAAAACATGAACACATGTCCAAGCAGTCAGACATGTGCTAACACCTTTGGTAGCTACAGTTGCTCTTGCTCTGAAGGTTACTCCATGAATTATGGGGTATGTGAAGGTAGGTTGTTGTGTAATGGAATATGTGAAAGTAAATTGTTGATTATTCTATCTATCTGTCTATTGACCTTTCGAGCCGTAACCGCCCATAGGGCGTAGACCAAGATACACCTTCTCCTATATGAATTTTTTTGTTCTAGCAATTTGTCTTTTAAAGATATTTTATCAAATCTCGCCATCTGTCTCTGTTCTGTGCAAGCAGTTCTATCTCATTGAGGGAGCCGATTCCTGCTGCTCTTGCCTCTCTCATCAATGTTCTTCTCAGTGTCTCCCTGGGTCTTCCTCTTTTTCTTTTACCTGTTGTTTCCCATATGAGGGCTTGCTTTGCTATTCGATTATTATCTCTTCTCATCACATGTCCAACGTATGACCATCGTCTTTTCTTTATTACTGAAGATATTAGTGGTTGATTGGCGATTTCTCTAATTTCCTCGTTTGTTTTGAATTCGTTCCATTCTATACCAAGTATTTTCCTTAGACATTTATTTTCGAATGCGTTCAACTTTGTTGTTCCAAGCCAGCACATTTCGCTTAATCCTAAAATATCTAGATCGTATCTGTCCATCTCGCTCGCGACCTGTGCATGTTTCGTCGGAGCGGCCATTGTTCGCACATTCCAGAATCCTATTTTGTTGTTGTTTTAGGGCCGAAAAAACTATCACTACTATCTACTGCTAATTTACACATTCTGTATCAGGTCTACGTTTCATTAACAACATCGTTTTTACGATAGCGGCTTGTTATACCTCTGATCAACGGTTATATACCAAGCCGGAGAAAAATAATTCCTCCATTTTGGAAACAACCGGAAACTCCGCAGGTTGATTATTGGAGCATGTGAATTTAAGTTGTTGATTAATGTTGTATCTGAAGGTAATTTGTTTAGCTACATTACAGATGTGTTTTGTTACAAATGTTTTAGTTAAGTAAAGGCAAGAGGTCATATTCAGTTTGCATGTCCTTTGTAGAATGTTGCATTCGCCACAACCTGTCTGAAAGAGTTTCTGAAGTAAAGGCAAGAGGTCATATTCAGTTTGCATGTCCTTTGTAGAATGTTGCATTCGCCACAACCTGTCTGAAAGAGTTTCTGTCTCTAGCTAGATCTCCCACTTCTTTTGTTGTCATGTCAAAGTCTTCTTGATGCTTTGAAACCACCTTCTTCTTGGTCTGCCCCTGATGCGTTGCCCAGGAACCATACCTTCAATTATTGTTTTTTTCCAGCCTGCTGTCTTTTGATGTGGCCATAGTATTTCCATTTCCTCTGTAGAATGGTGTTTATATATAAACCAGTTCTTATTAATGTTTAAATTTTTAACATGTCTTCATTGCTCTTTTTCATTATCAAACGTTTTTAAGGATTTTTCTGTAGCATTTTGTTTTGAATGGATCAATTTTCTTCCTTGCTGTTTGCAAGATTATCCATGATTCACAACTGTATGTGTAACACCGCATGATGTATTCATGGTGGTTACACATAAGACAACAAGACAACGATTCACAATGTTCTTAACTCTTTTTGGATTTTTTACCGACACAACGGCTCCACTTATGAAGGCAAACCTGACCAAAATCCGACAACTTGGCTTGGACCAAGTCCGTTTGAATATTTTAAAGTAAAGTAACGACTATGTATAAGTATTCACTAGTACTTATATTCAGTTATCTAGAAGAAGCTTCATAATTACTTCCTTTGATTACCATGTGGTATTTTTATTTTTTATTTATGTAGATACAGTGATTACGTTTTTGAAGTAAATAGTAACTAGTATAATGTGTTTTTTTCTTACATATATTGGCCACACCATTTCTTGTGCCTAATTTCATTATTTGTGGACATAAATGCATTAAGTAAATAAAGTGTATTTTGAAGAACTTTGGATTAGTTTGTGTATAATTTTGAGAAGAATAGATAGCAACAAACTTTTATTCAGGGTAAAATAGAGGTACGTAAAATATGATATTTTGAATTGAAAATTATCTGCCTTTGAATATTTTTATACTATTTATAATTAATAATATATTTTTTTCTTCAGATATTACCAATATAATACTATTTTCATTTTCTTCAACCATTTTCCTTTCTGGTGATGTATATCATTAAAAAAAAGAAGTAAAGTACCCCCGTCACACCTAGTGGCATATAGGGAATATGGTGTTCATCATCATCAAGTGCCATGCATGTTGGCGTAGGTGAACATGTCTCTCCACAACTTTCGATCTCGACAGTTATTTATCATTTCTGTTGTTGACCTTCTGCCAAGCCATTCTCTTAAGCTGTCTAGTATTTTTTCTCTTTGTTTCCCTCTATCTCTTCGTCCCTAAATTTTTCCAGTTGTTATAATATATTCCAGTTGTTCTCTTCTCATTACAAGGCCAAAAAATGATGATTGTTTCTTCCTAATTTTGGAAATTAGCTCTCTTTTTGCTTTGACCTCTTCTAGAACATTTTCATTACTCTTCTTAGCTGTCCATGATATATATTCTCAACATTCTTCTGTAAAACCACATTTCTATAGACTCCAGTGATTTTCTTGTCTGTTGTCCTATTGTCCATGATTCACATCCATATGTTAAGACTGACTCTACATATCATTTAAGAACTCTTTTTCTTGTTTCTATTGTCAAAAATGGATTTCATAGTATCTTCCTCATTTTTTGGAAAGCTGCTTTTGCCTGAGCCATTCTGCACCTCACCTCTTTTGTACATCTTCTGTCTGAGGTTAACAAAGTTCCCAAATATTTAAATTCATTTACCTGTTTATCTTTGTGTGTGCATGTCTATGTCAGTTATATCTCATATCTTTATGTACATGTTTATGTTAGTCATGTGTCATATATCTTGATGTGTGTCAGTGTTAGTCATGCCTCGTATCGCTGTGTGCATGTCTGTGTTAGTCACATCTCAAATCTTTGTGCGTGTGTGTCTGTGTTAGTCACATCTCACATCTTTGTGTGTGCATGTCTGTGTTAGTCACCTCTAATGACTCGGGCAGATGGTGCTCGTAACCTGGGAGGGCCGACCATCTAAGGGCAGAATCCCCCTACATAAAAGACAACCTGCTGCCTTGCAGGAAGATTGGGGACAATCAAAGGCTAGGGAAAGCAAACCCGAATAAAATGCTGGCTGAAATCGGATGCACTGGGCCACTGGCGCAGAACACAGTGCAACGTATTAATGGGTGTTCAATCAGAGTGGATCTGGCAAACTCTACTTGTGATGTTCTGTCTGTGGGGGTGATCAACACACTTATCCTGACAGCTGACTCCATGTGGGAGTCTGGAATCCTACTCTGATTGAGTCCTGATCGCAGAGAGAGAGAGAGAGATTTACCTGTTTTAATATTGTTCTACTTGTCTTTATTTTGCACTGTGGTGATGTCTTTTTCTTTGTTGTTACCATTACTTCTGGCTTTTTGCTATTAAGGCAGAGTCCTTTATTTTTGCTATCTTTCACTATAATGTCCAACATTTCTTGCAACTCATTTTCACTCTTGGCGATTAAGAATGTATCATCAGCATACCTTAGAATATTTATATTATGACCTCCAATTGTTATTCCAGGCATGCCCCTTATGGATCTTAAAATAATCTCACTATAAATATTAAACAAATTTGGTGACAGCACACAACCTTGTCTAACACCCTATTTTATTTGTTGAAACATTCCAAATTGGTTTCCAGTTCTTATAGCTGCTTTTTGTTGCCAGTAGATGTTCTTTATTGTTCTTAGATCTTTGCTGTCTACGTTTATTTTAATGATGGAATTTTTCTAATTTGAAAACTAATCTGGTCTGAACCTAAAGAAAACCTAATGTCCACCAATGTCTGGAAAGAGTTAACATTCACAATTAGTCAAGTAAGTACTACTGACTATGACATGTGAGTGATTCAACTTTATTAGATCATCATCTTATACAATTCTGATAGTCCTAGTGGTGTACATAACATTTGGAACATTTCTAAATATAGAAGTTCTTGATCTGATGTGCTAAAGAGGTTATCACCATTGTTTACTTGAGCATCTCTTCATACATGCCTGTGAGATTTCTATCTTTCATTTTATTAAAATATTATAACTCGGCTTGAGTTACTCTATGCTATTCTTTATCTACATCATGACTTACTCTATGCTATTCTTTATCTACTTACCATTATTCTTTGGAGCACAAAAACTTCTAAATCTAACTTGGAAGTGCTTCTGAACTAATCTTTGTTTTCCTAACTGATCTCTCTCTTGGTGCTCTTTAGGTTTTTTTTCTCATGGGGCCTTGTGTTCTATGACTACTTTAGTTAAGCCTTTGAGGATAACTTTGCGACACAGATTATGGCACAATGCATGGCGATTTGGAAAGGAGGTGGGGGGTAGATGAATTTCCCCAAAATGTAAAAAAATGACCATTGTAAGTTGTGCTTTTCTAAACAAAAAAAAAAAACAATCTAATAATAATAATTTAATATACCGTTAATTGTTTTGTAAAGTTTCACTTTTGACAATGTTTATTTCATCATCATCATCATCATCATCATTGAGTGCCGTCTTCGCATCGTAGGTTGACTACCATGGAGTGCCATTCCGTTCTGTCTCTTGCTTTGATGGTGCAGGTTGTCATAGGCTGACTTGTCCATCTTTTGATGTTATTTGTCCATGTTACTCTTGGTCTGCCTCTACCTCTTTTATGTTGAATTTTTCCTTCCAAGATTACTTTCAGTATGCTGCTGTGTCTTTTAACATGCCCCAACAGTCTCTTTTGTCTTGTTAAAATTGTGTTTAGTAGTTCTCTTTTCATTTTTAGTTGTTTTAAGACTTCATTGTTTGTTTTCTTTTCTTTCCATCCAATTCTTCTTATTCTTCTATATATCCACATTTCAAAGGCTTCAATTTTCTGTTCTGTTTTCTTGTCTAATGCTCATGTTTCTGCACCATACAGGAATGTTGAGAAGATACAACATTTTGCTATTCTTAGTTTTAGCCCTGGAGTTATTTGTTTTGATGTTAGTATATTTTTCATGACATTAAAATTACTTTTTGCCATTCCTATACCTATTCCTTTGTTTCAGTTGTAGTTCTGAACTGTCTCTAGATCTATTCCTTCA
The DNA here is from genome assembly GCA_032433765.1 of Megaustenia siamemsis. NCBI lineage: Eukaryota > Metazoa > Mollusca > Gastropoda > Stylommatophora > Ariophantidae > Megaustenia > Megaustenia siamemsis. Next base: position 54,808,347 of record JAVIAB010000046.1, on the reverse strand, counting down.
ATTTTGATACCCACTTGTGGGTTTTAAGTATTTTCTTTGTTTATGATCATAGTTTTAGTCTTTTTTATATTCATATCTAGTCCATATTTTTTGCTTGTCATGTTTATTTCATTAAGTAATTGTTGTAGATCTTTAGGATTTTCTGCTAGTAGTACAGTATCGTCAGCGTGTCTTAGGTTATTGATTATCTTTCCATTTATTTGTAGGCCTGGCATCTCTACGGATGTTTTTAAAGATTTGCTCAGTGTATAGATTGAACAAGCTTAGTGATAGGATGCATCCTTGTCTTACTCCTCTTTTTATATCAATGGGTGTAGAGTTCTCTTTGTTACATTTTATTATTGCTGTTTGCTCCCAGTATAGATTACATATTAGTCGTATGTCCATGTCATCTAGATGTATCTCTTTTAGGCATTCTATAAGTTGTTTAGCCCTCATATGGGAAACAACAGGTAAAAGAAAAAGAGGAAGACCCAGGGAGACACTGAGAAGAACATTGATGAGAGAGGCAAGAGCAGCAGGAGTCGGCTCCCTCAATGAGATAGAACTGCTTGCACAGAACAGAGACAGATGGCGAGATTTGATAAAATATCTTTAAAAGAAAACTGCTAGAACAAAAAATCCATATAGGAGAAGGTGTATCTTGGTCTACGCCCTATGGGCCGGTTACGGCTCGAAAGGTCAATAGATAGATAAGTGTTTGTGGTGTGCTCTATCAAAAGCTTTGGTGTAGTCTATGAAGCAGGCATATATTGGTTTGTTTACTTCTGTGTACTTTTCAATTAATGTTCTCATGCAGAATATGGCTTCTTTTGTCCCGCTATTTTTCCTAAATCCAAATTGCTGCTCATCTAATTCAGTATAGATTTTATTCTGAATCCTTCCTTGTATAACTTTTAGCAAGGTTTTTGTAACATGGCTCATTAGTCTTATTGTTCTAAAGTCACTGCATTCAACTGCACCATTCTTTTTAGGCAATGCAATGAAAGTTGATGTTTTTAGTTCATTTGGTATGTATCCTGTATGGTATATGTCATTGCATATGTCTGTAATCACTTCAATGCCAAAATATTCTAGTGCCTGTATCATCTCTATCTGTATGCTGTCAGGTCCTGCTGCTTTTCCCTTTTTCATTGTTTTTTTAGCTTTTTCCATCTCAGAGTTTAAGATTTTATACCCTGATGTACATTTTATAACTGGTTTCTTGTCCCTTTGATCATGAAATAGTTCTGTTATATTTTCCTGTCATCTATCTATAATATCTTTATTGTCTGTTAGCATTTTTCCTTTCTTGTGTGTAATGCATCCACCTTCTGTGGCTTTTTAATTTTTATTAGTCATTCTCTTTATTTCTGTGTGCATTCCTCTTAAGTCTTGTTTGCTTTCCGTAGTTTCTATTTCTATACATTTTTGGCTGAGCGAGTCTTCTTTTGCCTTTTTGCACATTTGCATATTTCATTATCTATTTTATTGTATTGGGCAGTGTTCTTCGCTTGTCTCCTTTCTTCCATTTTTTTCTAAGATGGTGTTAGTTATCCATTTTTGTTTTTTGTTCTTTTCTCTTTGGGTAAGGTGTCGCAGGTTTCTTGTATGCTTTTCTTTATGCATTGCCATTTGGTTGTTACTTTTTCATCAGGATTTTCTCTTCTATATTGTTCAATTCCTTCTTCTAGCAGCTTCTGGTATGTGTTCTTTACTTGTATTGTATAAGTATCTTTAATATCTTTTTGATTTAAAGCTGTTATATCTAGTGGATTTGTTGATGAATTAGACTTTTGCTTGTTTCTCTTTAGTTTGATTTTCATTTTAATCATTACAGGATTGTGATCTGAATTGATATCTGCTCCTGGGTAGGTTTTGGCTTTCATTACGCTGTTACAGAATCTGTCTTTTATCATTATGTAATCTATTTGATTCCTCTTCTTATCTCCAGGACTTTTCCATGTGTATAGTTTCCTTTTCTCTTGCTCAAAGTAGGTGTTACATATTATCAGCCTGTTTTCTTCACAGAATTGTATTAATCTTTCTCCTCTGTCATTTCTTTTTCCTAAACCATGATTTCCTATAATGGTCTTATATCTACCTTTTCCTACTTTAGCGTTCATGTCACCCATTACAATCAAGATGTCTGAAGATTTCACATGCTTCATAACTTTATTTAGGTCTTCATAGTATGCCTCTATTTGTTTATCTGTGTAGTCTTGAGAAGGTGCATATGTCTGTATTATTACTATGTCGAATGGTTTTGCTTTCAACTTGAGTAGTATAATCCTATCACAGTATGTCCAGTGGGTACTTATATATTTTTGTAGCTCTCTTTTCATCAGTATTCCCTCTCTCTCTCTCTCTGCGATCAGGACTCAATCAGAGTAGGATACCAGACTCTCACATGAAGTCAACTGTCAGGTTAAGTGTGTTGATCGCCCCGCAGACAGAACATCACAATTAGAGTCTGCCAGATCCACTCTGATTGAACGCCCGTTAATATGTTGCACTGTGTTCTGCGCCAGTGGCCCAGTGCATCCGATTTCAGTCAGCATTTTATTCAGGTTTGCTTTCCTTAGCCTTTCATTGTCCCCAATCTTCCTGCAAGGCAGCAGATTGTCTTTTCTGTAGGGGGATTCTGCCCTTAGATGGTCGGCCCTCCCAGGTTTACGAGCACCATCTGCCTGAGTCACTAGAGGTGACTAACACAGACATGCACACAGCGAAACGAGGCATGACTAACACTGACACACATCAAGATATTCGATATGACTAACACAGATATAAATGCAAAGATATGACACATGACTAACATAGACATACACACAAAGATATGAGATATGACTAACATAGATATGCACACACAAAGATATGACACATGCCTAACATAGACATGCACACAAAGATATGAGATATGACTAACATAGACATGCACACACAAGGATATGAGATGTGACTAACATAGCCATGCGCACACAAGGATATGAGATGTGACAAACACAGACATGCATACACATAGATATGAGATATGACTAACATAAACATGCACACAAAGATATGAGATATCACTAACCCAGATATGCACACACAAAGATATGACGCATGACTAACACAGATACACACTAAGATATGAGATATGACTAAAAACAGACACACATAAAGATATGAGACATGATTAACAAGGACACACCAAGATATGAGATATGACTAACATGATACACACCAAGATATGATATATATTTAGTATGAACCTGTTGTTAGTTATTCTAAATAATCACAGGTACAACCTTTGGGCTTGTGGTTTATTCAGTATATTGTTAAAATAATTTTGAATAATATATATGAATTGAAAGGTAATCAGCAGTTTTATATTAAAACAGGAATAGACAAAATTAGATGATTAAACCAGGTGCTGGATAAACAAAAATAGAACACAAAACACTGAAACTAATAAAAATTAAATGAACAAGAGAATAAACAGCTGAAACAGTAATTGATAAAGTTGACTACTTACAGCCTGACATGAATATTTGTTGTATTGTCTGTTTTTGTAGGTCTAACTATTGATTGTCAGAGAAACCATTGCAAAATGTTGATATTTTTCAACCATATTTTATTGACATATCACACTTGAGATATATAGAGTAGTTGTAGAAAGCTGCGTTAAAACATTTGAAATGTTGAACCCATATGGTATTGACATGACACACCTTCAATATTGATTAGGAAAAAGCATTATGAAAAAGTTTGCACATGTACAACCCATATGGTATTGACATGCCATACCTTGAATGTAAAAGTGAACAGGTCTGTATGAAAATGTTGGCACATGTTCAGCCATAAGATACCATGATTGTAGGAAAAGAACAATGGAGAACAATCAATGTTGTTAAGCCTGGGTTGGACTCACTAAAGTCCTGTTGTGGAAAGCTTTAAGGGGATTATTCAGAAAGACTTTTAGAATACATATTTTAGAGATTTATTATATGTATGCTATTTTGAATTACCAAAGAGGTTCTACTATTTTCTTACAGAACCTGGAGAGTGCCACACTTCTGACAGTTGCCTTAAAACACAATAAAATTGATCGCTAGTGATATATGGTTTGATAGATTCATAGATGGGCCATAACCAGTGTTTCTGTGTAATGAGAGATATTTATATGTAAGCAAGACAATTATCCAGATGTGTTTGTGAAGTTTAACTTGAGAACTGCATAGATAACTTTTCAACATAATTAAAACAGCATCTTCAAGGCATGACCTAAAGTTTTCAGGACAAGTGTTGTTCTGAATATTTGGAGTTGCTGTTTTTTCTTATGGGTTAGTCGTTGCATTGTGTATCTCATTATCGCATATTGACCCCATAATTTATAACTCTGCCACTTGTCATGGATACAATTTCCACACTAAAACACAATATTCATTGTATGTCACAAAGCATAATGAGTATACTTTATTTTTATAATATACATCCACAACATGACTTAATGCCATATATGTACATAAAATATACACAAAATTACCAACAAAAATATTTTGAAAAGACATTTGCTATATTTCTACTGCTTGTTCTCATATATATTATTTTTCTATCCATTCCTGATTTATCTGAACTATCTCTTAATTCTCTGTGGATTTGCTAAATCTGCCACAAATTAATGGCTGATACAATTATCATTGTTAAACTTTTATGATAGATTTTAGATCAATTAGCAAGTAGGCTACCACAAAAATTAAATGTGTCATGCCAAAGATGGGAGTCAGCTTGAGAAAGAAAACTAGAAGTAAAGAGCTAATATCAGGTATGGATTACCACAGGTGTAAAATATATAAAAAAGCAAAATATTAAATGGTTTGCTGATGTGACAAGACTAACAACTAAACATTTCACACAGCTGTCAACAAATACTATGAAAATAGCAGAGTTAGAGAATGTTCTAAAAAATATTGGCAGATAGAATACAAGAACACTTGGAAATGTGACAGCAGAATAGGCTAGCCAGGGGTAGAAAACAGCACAAATATTTCTCCCCTTGAGCAAATATTTCTGCCTTGATGCTGAAAGGCAAATGAGGAAGGGCAGAAGATGAAGTCAAAGAAGAAGAAAATAACATAGACAAACTTTCTTGACAAGTCTTATTTTCCATGGTTTATTTCTTCTATGCAGACATCAATGAATGTGAGGATGTTTTGAAGCACAATTGCAATTTGTCTGTGGAGGATTGTATCAACAACAGGGGCAGTTATGGCTGTATATGTAGAGCTGGTTATGCCCGTAGAGCTGATGGTGTGTGTGAAGGTGGGTCACTGATGTCTTTGTTGCATTCTGTGAAGATGTGTAACTGATATCTTTGTTATAGTCTGTAAGGTGGACTGCTGATGTCTTTGTTTGTGTCTGCAAAGGTAGATCACTGATGTCTTTGTTAGTGTCTATGAAGGTGGATCACTGATATTGCAGTTGGTGTCTGTGAAGTGGGTCATTTATATATTTATTAGTGTCTGGAAAGGTGGGTTACTGATGTCTTTTAGTGCCTATGAAGAGGGGTCACTATTGTCTTTATTAGTTTCAGTGGTGGTGGGTCGCTGATGTTGGTGTTTTAATGTCTGTGATGGTGGATCCCTGATGCCTTTGTTAGTATCTATGAAGGTGGGTCACTGATATCTTTATTGCTGTCTGTAAACATGGGTCACTGATATATTTGTTGCAGTCTATGAAAGTGGGCGGGTCACTGATATCTTTGTTTCTTTTGAAATTTCAGAAATAATAACTCTAGAAAGTTCTTTTATGGGACATTCAAACTTTGTTGAGGAAATTAAACAAATTGTATTTACCAAACAGTATATCAATACAAGAAATGAGAGCTCACATTTAGACATACTGTATATCTTATATGCATTCAGTGCCATCAGACTTCACATAGGGATCACAGTGTACCTTGTCAAAAGTTCTTGTTCTGGGCAAGCAAAATCTCAAGAGAGGGAGTTGATGCCAGCCATCTTTGTCTCTCTAGTCAGTGCTTTTTTCAATGTCTTTTGATGTTGACTTCTTTCTTTTTTTTTTTTTTTACTCCATTTGTGGGCATTCTTTGTGATTCTCTGGTTATTTTCTTCTCATCATACGGCAAACATATTTTTACCGAATATTTCAATACAAGAATAGAGACAGATTTGAGATGCAACATGCATTCTGAACCATTATCAAACTCAAACCCTCAGCTCCTTATGAGGCAATTGTCTTTAACAAGCCTACTTCAATATTTCTTATCTGTCTATTTAGCCTTCTTCTCTGTGTTCTTGACCATGGGTCAACAAAATGGTCAGCTGCCAATGCGCCTTATTGCATCTTGTGGATCAACACAAAGTTCCTTTATTTTGTACAGTCATCTTTCATAGTGTGCTTCAGGTCTAGCCTAAACTTATTCATTTCTATTCCTATTGTTCTCAACCCAGCTGTCCTTTGCCTGCTGCTCTTTATACCTTGCCTTCAGAGTCACCTGAATGACAGATACCTTCATGTTCAGAACCAGAAAATGACAAAGTAGACAATATTTTTAATATTTCTTCACATATACACTAAACTACTAAACACCACTTTATCATTAGTACACAAATTATTATAACTAGAACAGTCTTTATTTTCTTGTAGTGGCATAAAATGAGTACAAATAAAAAAAAATTTCATATTTTTTTTATCATTAATATATTTAACTCTTTCCGTACATTTCACCCCAATGTGCACCATGTCGATTTCGGCAACGTACGTTTTGCCGCATAGTGTGCCACGCAATTTGATTAGTGTGAACACCATCAAACCATATTCTTTTTACTTGTCTTGTATCATCTTGATATTGGTGAAATCTAATACCTCGTTCAATTATCTAAACATTCATATATAATATGTTATATGTTAGATAAATATACATATGTAGATTGATTCTTAAAACCATGAACAATTTTGTCCCTGAAATCTCTTCCGTTACATTGATAAAAAGCTTCTGTATGAAAAGAGTTAATATTATATCTAATATACACTCTTAATAATATTATTTTCTATCAAGAATATGAATTTAAGAAAAAGAGTTCCAATTGTATTATGTGGAGTCAGTCTTGGCAAATGCTGGGCCTACCTGACAAGGACATTTTTGGAAGCCACAGATATGTGGTTTTATAGAAAATGATGAAATTTCATTGGAAAGCAGAAAAAGAGGAACAAGAAAATTAGGAACATTCTGAAAAACAAAAAGCAAAAAGTTTATTGTCAAAATCAGAACAAAATGCTCATGATTTATTTGTCTATAAAATGAAAAGAGAACAACTGGCACATGTTGTGGCAAGTGGAAAGATTGAGGAAAGAATAGATGAAGTGAACAGAGAAGAAAGATAACATATAGTTTAAGAGAATAGTTTGGGAGGAAGCAACAACAGAAATGGATAAATAGCTAAAGAAACAGAAAGTTATGGAAAGTCATCATCATCTATATCTACAACCAGCAGACATGATATATGATGATGATTTCTATTAACTATAAACTTCATTGTTATGAAGCTGTATTAATCTTTTTTAGTGAACTAAATTGATGTTCTTGATGAAGTAATGCAACACATTTTTTCTGCATGTTGATTTTGTATGGAAAATAAACATTTTAAATTCAGCATCTTTGAACCATCCTGCATAAGCCTCATATAGTTTCATAATTTTCCAGTAGATAATAGTGATACAGTTAGGTTTAAAAATATTTAGATTTTAAGTGAAGTGCATTGTTAGTATTTTAAGAATCTGTACTGAAAAATGACAGGGGATAAAAGCATCATCAGTCATTGGATAAACCTTTTTTCATTAACAGAAGAAGGTTGACGCAGTCTGTCTGATTAACCATACTCACACTGGGCGACTCACACTGCAGTAACTTGTGAAAAGTTACAGATACCTCTATTTGGGATGACTGACAAAATGCAAGAAAACATCTTGCCTCTCAACTTGGTGTCTCTGTTGGTATTGCCAACATGAATATTCATCAGATAAATTACTCAAAGAGTTTGTACCATTGATGCCTAAATGATGACCAGAGTGGTACCTTGACGGCATACAGACTATTACATTTAGAAGGCTCAAACCCATCAATTTCTTGCATGGAGATTATGTAGAAAAAAGACTATAAATATTGGGGAATATCTTGGTATATTCCAAATTTGAGTACTTGCTAGAACATTTGATAATTGAAGAGTTTATTAGGAAAACTCTTTGAGCTCTTATACTGGATATTTTCTTCAGATATCGATGAATGTGCTAAAAATAGCCATGACTGTGAACATATATGTGAGAATACCCCAGGAAGATACAACTGTAAATGCTACTTTGGTTACAAGTTAAACATAGACAGAGTCAGTTGTGTGAAGGGTGAGTATATCATGAGAATTTTGTGCAAGTATTTTTTTGTTCAATAAATAGTAGGATACGTGTTTGCAGATGACACAGATTCATTCTCCTAATTGAGAATTATAAAAAAATTTTCCTACTTAGTAGTTTGGGTCAAATCCATTTAAAAGATATTTATTTGCTGTCAATTTGTTTGATTACTATTCTACTATTAACTATTAGTATTTTATTAAATTCTAACAAATTATACATCACTGTTATTGAGAGAGAAAACAAAATAATATTCATACTAATGTAATAAAATAATTTCATAAGATGAATTGTGAGTATCATCATCATCATGTGCCGTACCGGTTAGCATTGACGATCATGTCCTTCCACTATCTTCTATCTACAGTGCATCGTATCAGTTCTGTTGTTGACTGTTTTTCATGCCATGACACCAAGCTATCCAGTATTTTCTCTCTTTGTCATCTGCGATCTCTCTTTCCTTTATTTTGCTAGTTGTAACCAAGTATTCCAACTGTCCTCTTCTCATGATGTGCCCGAAAAATATTGATTACTTCTTTCTGATGTTTTTTAAGAGCTCCCTTTTTGTGTTGGCCTCTTTGAAAACTTCCTCATTGGTCTTTTTAGCTGTCCAGGCAACTTTCAACATTCTTCTGAGAAATCCCATCTCTGTGGCCACTAATCGTCTTTTAATTTGTTTGTCTACTGTCCATGATTCTCTTCCATAGGTCAGAATTGGTTCTATATAGCACCGATGAACTCTCTTTCTCATTTCTATTGACATAGATTTGTTGCATAATATATTTTTCATTTTCTGAAATGCTATTTTGGCCTGAGCTATTCTGCTTTTTATTTCTGTGGTGCATCTTCCATCTGATGTTATTATTGTGCCCAAGTATTTTAAGCATAACACTTGTTTCAGATTTGTCTTGTATATTTTATGCTGCTTGATGGTGATGATTGTTTCTTTGATATAACCATTACTTCTGTTTTCATACTATTCAGACTGAGACCTTTCTTGTTGCTTTCTTTTACTATTATATCTACCATTTCTTGAAGTTCTTTCTTTGTCTCTGCTATTAAGACTGTGTCATCCGCATATCACAAATTATTTATGTTGTGACCGTTGACTTCAATTCCTTTTTTGTCTACTATTGTGAGTATAAAGAGGAGGAAAAGGGGATTGGGGGGGGGGGGGGGGAGAAATGATTTATAATTACATTATGATCCTACTAAGTCTGTTTTCTCATTAAATAAAAAATATTCCTAAGCTGATATGTTTATCGTTATCTTTTCTAAACTTCCTTACATGTTATACTTACTTAATGGACGAAAGTTTAGTAAAGGATAATCATTGTCGTTAATTTAAAAGAAGGTAATGGTGTCCCATAGCAGTATTTGCTGCCATAGGAAAGTAATGTGAGGAGCCTCAACTTATTATGGGCACATCTTTTGAGGGAGGGTGGCCCAGTGCTCTCTTCCCTTATGCCTGACCTTCTCTGATCATTTGCCAAGTTCCACTTGTTTCTTCTAACTGAATTGACTGACATGGACAAGTGAGCCTTAAATCCTGGTATTTGGTTTGAAAAGTCATTGAAGTCAATGGTCACAACATGGGTGGGCCGAGCAGAAGTTGTCATCAAACAGGTCTGTGGGCTTACCAATATCAGCGTTGGTGAGGAGTGGATACCGGTGCCTACGTCATTCAAGGGGACCTTCTCGTGTATTGTCACACTCGACAGGAAAAGTATGGAACAGAACCCGGTCATGGTTAATGCTGAGGTCAACTGTTTCATCTGGAATAACACCGATAAGAAAGATGCAGTCATCTATATAGGCGGATCTGTGATACGACCACAAAAGGAGTCCATGGGCATTTACAGCACACTCGGCAGGCAGAATAGTCAAGGAAGACAGTGGTGCATATGTCATGACCACGAATAGCATAACGATGGAGGTGATCGCAATGACCAAGGCATTCATCTGGATAGAGCCACAAGACTACACCCACGCCTGTATACTGAGTGATTCGATGAGCATGATAAGAAAAGTGGAGGTGGGCTATGTATGTATGCAATGGGTAGAGTCATTGCAGAATTCAAAAAAATGTTAGAGTCACCTTTGTCTATGTCCCAGGACATGTGGGAGTACAGGGAAATGAAAGAGCGGACTGGTTGGCTAGCTGCGCTGTCGTTGAGGACGGGCAACCAATGGATTGGGCGGACATCATCAATGCCCTCCGAGATGTGGGACGAGCACATGACTTTGACAAACACAGATCCACGTCACTTCTTCAGATGATGGAAATGGGAGTTAAGATGGGCGTAGCCAGAAATGAGAAACTTAGTGGGCGTGTAAGAAGAATTATCAACCAACATAGAACTAGAGTTGTCAGTCGCTGGACACTGAGGGAATTGCTGAGGAGGGGATCTGAGCACCTATGGACATGTTCGGAGTGCAATGATGATGACCCGCAAATAACTCAATTTGGTTTGAAAAGTGAGCTAGTTAATTTTAGAAGCATTTAAAATTAAAACTTCTTTGTCAAACCCAAAATAAAACATGATTGCCTTATCATATTGATTAGAAATATGCTTCATTACTGGGTTATATAATTAAATAAAGGAAGATGATGATTGTGGTTAAATATTAATAAGGAACTAAAGAAGTGTTGAGAAGTGTGAGAACCAGTCCCTTGTATAATTTTAAGAATTACTCTATATCTGTTAGTTTACTTGATCTAATATGACTCTTGATTGTATCTCTAGGAGAAACAGATGTGTGTGCTGGGGTCACTAACTTGGTCTGTGAACATGTGTGTACAGTTGACTTTGCAACCAACACACCTTACTGCAAATGTAATAGTGGATATTACCTCTCCAATAACACCAAATGTTTGGGTGAGTTACATTGTCTATGTATACATGACTTTGAAATTTTGGAACCAGTCTCCTGTATAATATCTTATAATGTAATGATTAGATAGCCTTCAAAGGACTGGAGAGCATAAGACATACCCTTGCAGAGAACTGGAGGATATGAGAACATGCCATGCAGATAGTGCAATAGAAATTGAAAATGCTCTTTCAAAGTACTCAAGAGTTTGAGACAGTTTGTCTCAAAGAGTTTTAAACATATTTTGTGGTATCCCGAATAGTGTGAGCCATGCTTCAAGAGTGCAGGAGAGTATAATAAATGGCTTCTTTTTTCTCTTTCTTATGAAAGAAAAACTTAAGGTTGTCACGTTCTGTTTTATTCAAGACACAAGAGCCATGAACTCAACTATTCTTTTGATTGTTTGTGTGCTACTCAAATCACATAGGACTTTAATTTAACAAAGTCTACAAGTTTGACATCATCAAGTAGCGTGTGAGATACAAGCCATATTCGTCTTTGGTGGATAGAAAAGATCGCTCCAGGATGTCATCCATTTATGAAGGTTCTTCTTGGATCTTCGACAAGAACTAAGGAACCTTTCTTCCAGCATTTACATTTTTGCATTGCTGATCTCTGACACGGGTGTTCTGGTTGGCATACTGTTTGTGTGGTTAGAGACCATTGGCTACAAAGTCAATCATATGAACGGGATGTGTCAAAGTCTCATTTTCACCACCTACATATTTAGCTTTCTGTCCGCATGGTACGTTGTGTGCATAACAGTGGAGATTTACACCACCATATGTCATCCAACAAGCTCTGTGGTTATATGCACAAAGCAACGCGCCAGTATCGTGGTCATGTGCATTCTAGTCTTATCGTTGTTGCTGTGTATGGCCACTACTGTTGCTGCTGAGATAACGCCAAATGAGATAGGTCTTGAGAAATGCTTACCAAGTCCAAGGCTGATGTTCTTGCACATAATAACCTACATTGACTCGGTAGTAACGTTGCTACTACCACTGATTGCCATTACTGTCATGCATGCTCTTCACGATCATTCTGTCCATTTTACACAAGTCCCGGTGGAAGAAGCTCAGTGGCCTGCCGATGCTGGAAGTTTCCGAGCTGAAACCGTTTAACGACCCTAGGTGGAGCTCAGTGCGAGCTAGCGCCCAGGTTCGTATGGCTAGGATGCTCTTTGCCTTGTCTCTGTTTTACATCATCATGAACACACCCAGCCACATGGCCAGACTGTACTATCTGATGCGGACTCAAAACTCAGGGGACATGAAATTGACATTCTCTGAAGGTATTATCCAGCTGATCTTCCAGCACGTCAGCCACGCCCACCATGCCTGCAAGTTTTGGATCTTCGTGGTCGTCAGTATAAACTTTACCAGGAACCTCAGAAAAACTTTAGTGGACGTTACCAAGTGTATATGTTAGTCATGGCTTATATCTTGGTGGTTGTCTATGCTAACCATGGTTCATATCTTTATGTGTGTATGCATGGTTCCTATCTTGGTGGGTGTCTGTAATAGCCATGGCTCAACTCTCAGTGTATATCCGTGCTAGTCGTAGCTCATATCTTAGTGGGAGACTGTGATAGCCATGGCTGATATTTTGGTGGGTGTATGTGCTGGCCATGGCTCATATCTTGGTGTGTGTCTGTGCTGGCCAAGGTTCATATCTTGGTGTGTGTGTCTGTGCTGACCATGGTTCATATCTTGGTGTATTTCCATGCTAGCCATGGCTCATATCTTAGCTTGTGTGTGTGTGTGTGTGCTAGACATGGCTCATAGCTTGGTGTGTGTCATGTTAGTCATATCTCATATCTTGGTGTGTGTCCGTGTTAATCATGTCTCATATCTTTGTGTGTGTCTGTGTTTAGTCATATCTCATATCTTAGTGTGTATCTGTGTTAGTCATGTGTCAAATCTTTGTGCGAGCATGTCTATGTTAGTCATATCTCATATCTTTGTGTGCATGTCTATGTTAGTCACATCTCATTCCTTTGTCTGTGCATGTCTATGTTTGTCATGTCTCATATATTTGTGTGTATGTCCATGCTAGTCACATCTCATATCTTAGTGTGTGTCTGTCTATGTTAGTCATGTCTCATATCTCTGTGTGTTTGTGTTTAGTCATATCTCATATCTTTGTGTGAGCATGTCTATGTTAGTCACCTCTCCTATCTTTGTGAGTGCATGTTTATGTTAGTCATGTCTCATATCTTTGTGTGTGCATGACTGTGTTTAGTCATATCTCATATCCTAGTGTGTGTATCTGTGTTTGTCATATCTTATATTGTAGAGTGTGTCTGTGTTAGTCACATCTCATATCTTAGTGTGTGTGTGTGTGCATGCATGCATGCAGTCAGTCAGTCAGTCAGTCAGATCTCATATCTTGGTGTGTGTCAGTGTTAGTCATGCATCATATCGTTGTGTGCATGTCTGTGTTAGTCATCTCTAGTGACTCGGGCAGATGGTACTTGTTAACCTGGGAGGGCCGACCATCTGAGGGCAGAATCCCCCTCCAGAAAAGACAATCAGCAGATTTCAGCCTTGCAGGAAGATTGGGGACAATCAAAGGCTAAGGAAAGCAAACCTGAATAAAATGCTGGCTAAAATCGGATGCACTGGGCCACTGGCGCAGAACACAGTGCAACGTTTTAACAGGTACTCAATCAGGGTGGATCTAACAGACTCTAATTATGATGTTCTGTCTGTGGGGTCTATCTATTCATTTAAACAGACATGTCTTCCTGGAGTCCTACTCTGATTGAGTCTTGATCGCATAGAGAAAACCTTATTCCATTGATAGAGGCTGGATGTGACCCTTGCTGTTGATGTACAAAATATAAGAACTCATGTTTATGGAGGACCGAGGCTGGAATAAGTGAGCCATTCAGTAATCAGTCAGAGAGGGCATTCACTTATTATGACAAATAGAAATGGCTATTTTTAGGTAGAGTCAGTTATTCTATGGAAACTGCGAAAACTCAGTGGTTAGTGAACTGAATGGACTACTAAGGACAAGAGGTTGGGTTCAACCATGACTGATGACTGCTAGATTTCTACATTTTTTACTTTCTCAAGTTTTGGTTCTTACACTTCTGGCAGCCTCAATCATTGACACTTTATCCTGTTGTATGTAGAGTTTCTCTCTTACTGTCAGGATAACGTAACCTGCATATGCTCGAGCTGTGGCCTCTTTTTGTATATGTCTTGTATGGTATAGCATCACTAGACGCTCTCACCAGATGGTTAAACCATGTTATTTGATGTATTTTTATATAATTTAGAATTGATTCTATACCAACTCTTTCTTTTATAGCCTTATTTCTTATTTTTCTCTCATCTGATTTTTCTGTCATCTATTTTTCTCTCTTCTGGCCATTCCTACAGCTCCTAGGTTTCTTGAGCTTGCTCCTTCCAGCGCCAATGGATGTCACATAGGGCTGATAGTGTTTTGTGCCATCCATCTCTATGCTGGGAGAGATGTTTGATCTTAACCAATGAGTCTATGCTTGCAAATTTTGCTTCTCTTATAATTAGTGTTATTTTCCTAGTTTTACCCAGCCTTAAATAAGTGCTAGATGTTAGAGGAAAAAGTCAGATAGCACTGACCGCTTTATCTATAAAATGTTTTGTTGCTTATTACAAATAAGGTCACTATCACCATATTCCCTATACACCTCAGGGTGGAGGGATGCACTCCCACTTCTCTACCATGTGGATGTAGAAGATCAGGGAACATTACAATAATATTGACTCAATATAATGTCTCAACACTTAAATATTTGAAATCGAAGATCAGATAACTTCAGCAACATACTGATGGTGATGCATGTTTAGTTTATGTAAAATTACTTATATCTACCTTCTAAAAGTCTTTTCTTATGAACATGAGCTATTAATGGTATGCAAAGAGTGTACTACAACATACTTTAATGTCATATGGGAGTACCATACTAGGCCATAGTGTTTTGAGGTGAGGAATTCCAATTCCAAGATAGTTAAACAAAATTTGCATTCCATTGATTTTGCATGATTTGTGTTGGAGGCTGATTAATTTCAGCTCCCTTATGTAGATCACTGTGCAAAAGTCAAATGGAGGTTCCATTTTAAGGATTCTGCATTGTTGCTACAGTGTTTGTGCACCTGGCTGCACCCTTTTTAGTGAATCAAGCATTGTGGGTAAATCCATTGTAGCCAAACGTGTATGCTACAACATGGTTTGGATGATACTGCCATGCAATGGACAGATTGTATATCCCTAAAACTCAATTTAAAAAAAAAGGGGTAGGGTGAGTTTTGGATTTAAATGATGTTCATAAATCTGTAGTCCAGATGTGACTCCCAGATCTTCAGGTTAAGAAGGATGTTGCCTAAATTCAGGAGAGATAAGCTACAGAGAGAACAGAGAAAGACTAGTGAACCAGCATAGTTTTTTTCTCAGTTATTTCATACTATGGTATTTGCTGTGGAGGAGATCTGAACACTTACATCCAATGACTAACATTTGGAGGTTAGGAGGAGGAGACTGTGGAGGCATTGGCCTACCTTATTATTTATTCTTTCCTTCTGATTGAGCCAGGTACCCATTTTTTAAGCTGGATATCTGTAATGTTCTGAGAATTGAAGCAGCCCAGTGGGTAATTAAAAATATTTTTCATCTAAAGTACATGGGATGCTTTATGAAGATTTTACTGCAGTCAGCCCAACTGTAGATGTACACCAAGCCTACATTTATTACTCTCATTACTTTCTATTTCAGTACATTAATGCAAATTCTTTAATAATCCACAACTCTATAATGCTATGGGACCGATTTACACCTTTTATTTTTTTAAAAAATGAAGTTAATCTTTCACTGATTTAAAAACAAAAATATTGTCTTCTCTTTTTTCTAGCTGATTAATTAAAATGTTGATTAATTAAAATCATTACCTATGCAAAGCAGGAGAGAAGGCTAAATGCATTCCATATGCGATGTCTGTGCCATATTCTTGATATCACCTGGAAGAGTAAAGTGACAAACGTGGAGGTCATGACTTGCACAGGCCTCCTGAGCATCTACATGCTGCTCAAACAACATAGGTTACACTGGCTTGGCCACATACACCATATGAAAGATCGCTGCATACTAAAAAATATACCCTACGGACAACTGGCAGATGGCAAAAGGACTAGGGGGCACCCAAAACTTCGATTTGTAGACTTGTATAAATGCGACATGAAGACTCTGAACATGAACCCAGCAGCCTGGGAAGAAATAGCTGCAGATCGCAATCTCTGGAAACACACTCTAAAGGTCCACCTCAAATAAGAAGCAGACAGATTGGTAGAAAAAAAGAATACACTGTGAAAGGAAAGAAAATAAAAAATAACAATTCTAGGAGTGCTGAAAAATCCATAGTCAATATGACTGACGGAGGCTACTACTTCTAATTAAAATGTGTTCATGTTGATTAATTAAAATAAAAAATAAAAAATTTATTTCAGCACATTTTTTTTTTCTATTCCTCATACATTGTATCTCTCTTTCTTCTACTTCCCTTCTTCTAGATCTTTCATGTTATTACTAGATTTCCACTGTCTTTTTTACCTGTATCCAAGAACTTGAACTGTCTCTTTTTCTTCTTCTTTGTCCTCATCTACTGTGGACTGTGTTGCACTGTGTTTAGCAACTTACAACTTTTCTTGAAGTTGTTTTTGTTTTGTTAATGTTACTTTATTGTCAATATCATGTGGCTTGTCCTAGAGAGAATGCCATTTTTTTATTGCCAGTCTGTTTTCTTTTCCTCAGTCTGTATAGTCTGTAGGGAACTCTATGTATCTTAGTTCCCAAAATCTTTTATGTAATTCCCTTCTCTGCTTTCCAGAAACTATACTCTAGTATTGGACAGGAATGTCTTTAGTTGTATTGCAGAGAGTTACTCTAGATTGTGACAATTGGAAGCAAATTGTAAAAATGTCATCTGTGGTGCCCCAATGACCGACAAGGTTGTGGGATAATTTATTGATTGACTTTCTGTTATTATTTGAAGCCTATTATGTTGTTTGATATTGTCATAGTATGTAAGTTTTTTTATTTCTTAAAGTCACTAGCCAATTCGTTTAGTATCAGTTAATTTGTTTTCTTTGTTGTCCAGGAATACTAAGCATTCTTCTCAGAAACCACATTTTATGAACCTGCTGCTAGTAATCTGATTTGTGAGGAGCGTCAATTTTATTTTCATTGTTTGTGTTTCTCAGACATCGATGAATGCAGGTTTGATCATGTTAACCTCTGTGAGTACAAAGAAGGATGCACTAACACTGATGGTGGCTACACCTGCTCATGCCTGTCAGGATCTGTGCTTGATAATGATGGACGATCTTGTGTTGGTGAGATCATTTTAGAATAGCAATAAGATTTTTGTAAAAAGTAAAAAAAAAAATAATTGGTTATACAGAAGTTATTAATATTATGGGGTTAAAACTTGGTATGAGACCAACAAAAAAATAAATTATAAAAAAATAGCTAACTAAAAGAGGTTTTGTAAAGGGGAAAGGTACAGCAAATGCCACATATATCATAAAAGCAGTGATGGAAGGAGCTATAGAAGTGAAAACAAACATGTACCTTTGATTTTTTGACTATAGTATGGCATTTGAGAAAGTAAAACACACCATATAAGTAAAACACATTTTAAAAGACATAAATGTTGATGGGAAAGATTTAAGGATTACCAAGAAAATGTGCCGGGAACATTTAGCAGCAATCAGAATAGGTAATCCACTAAGAGAATACCAGAATAGAAAAAGAGGCATATGGCAGGGATATGTACTATCACCTGACCACTTCTCATTATACAAAGTGAAAACATCACTAGACACAGAACTTATGCTTGGAATAACATTAGAGGGATTTAATTTTAACAACTTGAGATATGCAGATGAAACAGTACTGATATTCAATAGCAATAACAAACTTCAATCATTAACAGTTATATTTATTTAAGAAAAAGTAAACAGAAGTAGTAATTGACTTTAAATGAAGAGGAAGCAAACATAATGGTGGTATCAAAAGACAAGATTTCTCCTAAGGGCAATGTGTGTATATATATATATATATATATATATATATATATATATATATATATATATATATATATATATATATATATGCAAAAAGTAAAAAGTACAGACAAGTAGTTTGTTTTAAATGTTTAGGAATCATACAGGCTAAGAATAAATTTAACTCTTTTCGTATGTTTAGCCGCACTGTGCACCACGCCGATTTTGGCAGCGTACATTTTGCTGCATAGTGCATCATTCTCAATTTGTTTAGTGTCAACGACATCAAACCATATTCTTTTTACAAGTCTTGTATCATCTTGGTATTGGTGAAATATAATTCCTTGTTCAATTATCTAAAAACTCATATATAATATGTTATATGTTAGATAAATATAAATATGTAGATTGATTCTTAAAACCAAGAAAAATTCTGAAATCTATTCCGTTGCATTGACAGAATGCTTCCATACGGAAAGAGTTAATAAAATGACAAATATGTTATAAATAAGTCATTATTGAACGTTATAAAGACAGTCTTACAGTGCTACATTAAACAATGCTGCTTTATGGTTGCAAATCTTGGGGAGTAGACAAAGCAATACAACAGACAGAATCATTTGAAATGTAATTTTTTAGAAGAATACTAAATATACCATGGAAAGCCAACAAATCAATTGAGGAGGTACTAAAAGTGGCAGATAAAGAGAGAAAAATTGTAAAACAAAATGAGGAAAGGCAATGTCCAGTTTTGTGGGACTTATGTAGAGAGGAGATGGGTTGAATTGCTTAGTAACAACAGGAAAAATAGAAGGTCAGAGAGACAGAAGGAGAAAAAGATGCTGGACAGTTTGACAGCATGGGATGGGAAAAAATCAATGGTATAACTGTTCACAGCACATAAGATCAAAGGTTATGGAGGAATAAGTTATCAAGTTATCTAATACTGCTCAGCATGAATGAATTAATAAAATGGATAAAAACTGAGACAAACATTTGTGAATAAACATTGAGATTAATATGCTAACCTTATTCCAAAAAGTAGCCAATCTGAGTCACAAATAGAGCAGTTATATCAAGCCCTGATCTCAGCATTGGTGACATCAATTATCTTGACTTGCTGGAGGAGGATGATTAACCCCAAAAAAAAATAACCAAAAAAAAACACGTGAAAACAAAAAACCCCTGGCAACTGAAAATTTACCAGAATATGATGTATACACTGTCTGGACCAATTTTGAAATATAAAATTGTGTCTATTAACCATAATTGAAATTGTAAACAGTTTCTGAAATTACTCCAGGAGATCCTTGCTTGTACTATGAGTTTTTGCAGTTTGTGAGATTGAGTTATTGAGTTATTAGCAGGTCATCATCATTGCACTCCGAACATGTCCATAGTTGCTCAGATTCCTTCCTCAGCAAGTCTCACAGTGTCCAGTGACTGACGACTCCAGTTCTATGTTGGTTGATAAGTCTTCTTACACGGCCACTAAGTTTCTCATTTCTGGCTGTGCCCATCTTAACTCCCATCTCTTTCATCCGAAGAAGTGACGTGGATCTGTGTTTGTCAAAGTCATGTGCTCGTCCCACATCTCGGAGGGCATTGATGATGTCCGCCCAATCTATTGGTTGCCCGTCCTCAACGACAGCGCAGCTAGCCAACCTGTCCGCTCTTTCATTTCCCTGTACTCCCACATGTCCTGGGACATAGACAAAGGTGACTCTAACATTTTTTTGAATTCTGCAATGACTCTACCCATTGCATACATACATAGCCCACCTCCACTTTTCTTATCATGCTCATCGAATCACTCAGTATACAGGCGTGGGTGTAGTCTTGTGGCTCTATCCAGATGAATGCCTTGGTCATTGCCATCACCTCCATCGTTATGCTATTCGTGGTCATGACATATGCACCACTGTCTTCCTTGACTATTCTGCCTGCCGAGTGTGCTGTAAATGCCCATGGACTTCTTTGGTGTCGTATCACAGATCCGCCTGTATAGATGACTGCATCTTTCTCATTCGTGTTATCCCAGATGAAACCGTTGACCTCTGCATTGACCACGACTGAGTCCTGTTCCCTAAATTTCCTTTTGAGTGTGACAATACACAAGAGTGTCCCTTGAATGATGTAGGCACCAGTATCCACTCTCGAAAGCGTTGATATTGGTAAGCTCACAGACCTGTTGATGATATCTTCTACTTGGCCCACCCATGATTTGCCTCTTTTTAGCCTGACACCCTTCCACGAACCTGTTGCAATGGATGCTCAACTCTTTATCTGCACTTATCTTCAGGGTATGCTCATGCCCTCCAGATCTTGATCCTGACATCCATGGTCGGAAAGATACCTTATTGCTACACAGGAAGTGTCCCTTGTACAGCCCAAGATAATGTACATAGCTTCATTCTGTATTTTCTCCAGCTTGTCAATTTGTGTCTTACTAACAGTAAGAACTGCCATGGCATACTTGATTGGTGCAAGATTTTGTGAGATTCCCAGGGGGATCATAATTGGAATACTGCCCAAGTACAATGGTTAACATTTTCCTGTGAATATGACAGTAATATTTAATATTCTTTTGGGAAAAAATGTACAGAAAATAAATAAAGACCCAAAATAATTAACAGTCTTAATTATGAATTGAACCCTTATCAGTTAAATACAGTTATAACTGCAAACAACTGCTGTCTTGTAGATAAGTCAAAGTAAACAAAAATCAGGGAAGAAGTGCCAAACATATTTGTGTTGAAGATGGATGCACTAAATAATAAGGTGCAAAGCACAATACAACACAACCCATTAATATACTAATGAAGAAGAACTCTTACTATTAAAAATAGTTCATTACTATCATTCAAATTTTTAAAACATGAGAGACAATGGCTGTGATCTCCGACTAGTACAGTCACTGCCAAGAAGGAAAGGAATGGCAAACTACCTTCTTATATTGCCTAGACTAATAACAAATCACAACTGAAGTGAAAAGACGATTAGAGGCCACAGAGATGGGATTTCTCAGAAGAATGTTGAAAGTTCCCTGGACAGCTAAAAAGACCAATGAGGAAGTTCTCAAAGAGGCCAACACAAAAAGGCAGCTCCTAAAAAACATCAAAAATAACAATCAACATTTTTAAGGCACATCATGAGAAGAGGAAAGTTGGAATACTTGGTTACAACTAGCAAAATAAAATGAAAGAGAGATCGCGGACAACAAAAAGAGAAAATACTGGATAGCTTGGTGTCATGGCATGGAAAACAGTCAACAACAACTGTACTGATACGATGCACTGTGGATAGAAGATTGTGGAAGGACATGATCGCCTACGCCAACCGGTATGGCACATGATGATGAGGATGATGATGAGTGCTGTTATTGGATTAACATTTAATGGGCTCCTGGCAATGTATTTATTGTTTAATTTCTTGGTCCAGGCTCCTAAATATAATTATAATTCTAGAAAGTGGTCAAGTGATAGCATAATGATGTTAACTGTCAATTAAATTGTTTTGTAACCAACATAAATTAGATATGAAGATGGCTATATCCTGCAGTTTGCAGTGGAGGCAAGTGGGGAATGCAATGTGCTGAAAACTGTGCTTGTTTTCCTGGAGCTTCTTACTGTGATCCCAAGAGAGGATGTATCTGTAAATCTGGATATACAGGTTGGTAGATTGGTTTATTTAGAAATGTTAATTTGTGTGTATGTATGTGTTTCTGTGCTGTTGATTTCATGAGGAGAGAATATATAATGGAAATGTGAATATATAATATATAGATAATATAATGTGAAATTAATTAGTAAAAAAAAATTGTTTTATCATGAGGGAAATAATTTCTCTGTATATGTGTGTTCTATTATTGTTATTGACACTAGCTTTTAATTCTTTACCAATCTATATTTGTGAACATTATGTGGTACTGACTTTGATGTATCAACTTTTTGTTTGAGTTAGTTTACCACATTAAAGTATTATGTAATTATTTTTTTAGATGTACAACATCTTTTGCACAGTGAGATTGAGAAGAGAAAGGCAGCAGGTTCAAAAGAGAAAAATGGGTGGTGCAGGCTTAGAACATTTGACAAAATTGTCCACAGGGGTACATCAATCCCTTGGAAGAGTGGATGCGAGTGCCAGCAGAGTGTCCATCACATTGAACCGTGAATGCTAGTCAATAAAACCTATGGTTTTGGAGTGGTAGGCCTTGGTCTTTAAGAATACACCTGAGGTTTCAGCAATCATCAACACTGATGGGTCTGTTGTTTGACACATTCGTAGCCCATGGGCTCTTATGGTCCAGGTCAAGGGTAAAACAGTGAAGGAGGGGAATGGTGCTTTCACGGTAACTACAAGTGATATTGCCATGGAGATCTTGTCAGCAACTAAAGCTTTGGCCTGACTCAAAACATAATCATTTACTTATGTGTTTTTTTCCGAGTGACTTGATGGACATGATCAAGAAGATCGAAGGGGGCTGTGTTTGGAGACAGTTGCTGGTGTTACTAAAGAACTCGGGACTGACTGGTATATGTTTCTTTTTTGTCTCTGAACACTTGGGCATGAAAGGGAATGAACGAGCTGATAGCCTGGGTTAAATGGCTGCCATGCATGCGCATGTGCGCTTTATTGGGCTGACTGAATGTACATAGGGCAAGCTAATAATTCAGTCCTTGATCATGAGTCTACAATCATGTTTCGACTCCATAAACATCAGGTCAAAACTGGAGATGCCAGAAAGGAGTGCTATGCGGGAAGACACAGAAGATCAATAAATCAACACAGAGCTGAAGTAATCAATCTTCACACACTGAAGGACATACTGGGGAGGAGATCTGAGCATTTATGGATATGTCAATCAGGCAAAGAATGATCAGTCGACTAAGCTACATTTTTTATTTTAATGGAAAATTATTTATTAATTGGTTATAGTAGTAGCTCTAGTATAGTGGCTGGCAACCTATCTAGAAGAAGGAAAACTTCAATCTTAAAACCCTCCATTACCTTGTGGACTAGATTCTAGTTAGAATCAAAGGTTATGGGAGTATACCCAGAGTAAAAATCCAGAGGGAGGGACCCTAAGGTGGTAGATGGCACTAAAAAATTAAAGTTAGCACACTGAAAGAAGGACAAATTAGAACAGCCCTCATAGACAAAGAACTAGATAGGCTATAACTACTTTAAACAGAGATATTTGTAAATCATCTCTGAATGACTTCCCTATCTGTGAAAATGTCTGGGAACATCTCACACATTATAGAGAGACTGTATAAAAAAATGGCATAACATCATTTGAGGCTGTACTATGGCAAAACATGGAAGAGAAAAGACTCATGAAAAAAAGATGGAAAACCGTGGATCAGTGGTCTGGATTTTTTCTTTCTGTAGCTGAATGTGTTTGTCAAACATTGATAGAATTAGCCCCGAGAGAAGCTGTTTGTCAAAAACAAAACCTCAAAAAAAAAAAAATAAAAAAAAAAAAATATACACAATAGCATCAACTAAATTGTCTGACAAGACAAAAAATAGCCATATATAGCAGTAAAGATTGTAGAAACATTCCCAAGATATACTAACATATTTTAAATAATATAACTGTAAATTCAAGCTTGGTTCAGTCAAGGGTCAAGGCCAATACTGATCATCTTGTTTCCATACTGAATGTTTTCTAATTTGGAGTGCCATATCACCCTATCTCTTACCTTGACTGTGCACACCATCACAGGTTCTCATGTCCTTCTCTTGATGTTATCCATCCACTTCTGTCTTTGTTTACCTCTGCCTCATTTACCTTGCTATTTTCCCCGTCAAGATAACTTTCTGTAGGTTATTATGTCTCTACACTTGTACCAAAAATTTCATTTTTTTCCCATTTCAGATTGTGTTAAATATTCATTCTTCATTGTCAGCTATTTTAAAATGTTATCTCTTTTCTTCTCTGTTCACTCAATTATTCCCATTTTTTACTATAGCTACATTTCAAGGGTATTAATTTTCTTATTGGTTATTGGTTATTGGTTATGGAAGGCCTCGGCATCACAGCAAACGAATTAAAATCCATAATTGCTCAACCGCCCGTGCCAGTGGAATCATCCGAATTTCCAACTCATCTCCCAAACAAAGAAAGGTAACTGTAGTCCCCATCGTAGCAGTCTCAGCACACGCCAAAAGACATAAGGCGAAACCGCGCAGAAAGTGAACACAGCCAACTGTTCCCTGTCATACGATATCATCATTCATCGTAAACAAGCGGGATATCGAAGCAGGATCAAAACGGATGAGACACACAGCTCACGGTGTGCACAGAGCACTTAACTCAGTAGCTCCTGCAACAAGCCGGACTTGGAATATGAGGAAACTGCAAGAAGGAACACTTTTCAGACATAGCCTTCAATGGTTCCTGCCGCCTATCCACCATATACCATGGGAGTTCACGTCCTCCCGAAAATGATGATCGTCATAGCACTTGATGATGTTAGGCCGTCATTGATGACTCCAATTCCAAACATATAGACACACAGTGGTGGTAATTTGTCATTTTCAATCCAACAGAAGCCACATGACCTGTAGTTAGTAAAACCACAGAGAGAATATGATTTTGTGACCTTCACTGATTCACTCTTAGATGTGAATGTGTAGTTTACACAAGAGGAAAAGTTTTCAACTACAGTGATTCCATTTAAGGCAATTCTGGGATAGCAAGGCAAGTCTCCTTTATAGCAGCAGAACTTGATGTCTCCGCTCCCTTCTTGTAGCTGCTGCCACACGATTCTGATGTCTCATTAACTTGGACATCATTCAAGAACAATGTCAGATTAACATTCCATAGATATGGCTCTGCTGATGAAGTGCTTGGTGCAACAGTTGTATCAATCATACTGGAGGCTCCTGGTCTGCGGTCATTAATATCACAGACGGCACATGGTGTTGTTATATTCAGTATTTCTTTCTGGGTGTAAATATGTGGCACACACATGGAGAGTGGTTTGTGGTCACCGTAATCCCATTAAAGGCAATTCTAGGGTAGCACGGCAATGCTGTTTCAGAACAGCACAATCCTGTGATGTTTTCTGTGTTCGCTATAAAGCTGCTGCTGCTACACAATCCTGACCAATTATAGGTGTGGACATTATTCACTTGCAATGACAAAACTGCTTTGTTTACATCATAAACCTCTGGAAGCGAATCATTTATGGGACTAATAGTACAATTTATTCTTCCATCGGGGATATCTGCATTGAGTCCCCAAAAAAAAGGTCTTTGGTTAAAAAGCACATATGCGTTTGAGTTAAACACACAATGAGCCCACTTCATAGATTCAAAATGATCCTTGCCAATGTCATCCGTTTGCACAAGTTAGGTCCTTAGCTACCAACGTCAAAAATGTCTGAAACGAAGCCATCCAATTAACGACTTTATCTTTAGCGAAGGTTAACAAACTGTGAACAAACATTTATGTTCAAACCCTTTAAAACATTTTCAAAAATCTGCCAACTCGCAGCAATAACATTTATCGTGTTGTTCAATGTAAACATTGCTTGGTCCATAGCTCAAATATAAATAAGCTGCCATTTTGGTGCGTCCCATGACGTCATCTATCAATCTATGTTATAAGAAATGTAGGTCAACATACAAATGAGAATATTTTTTTTTATTTTAAAGTTAGTTATGTATATAAATATTTTTTGTAATATCATCATCATCATCCAGAATCGTGCCTGCTGGCATAGGTGATCATGTCTCTCCACAACTTTTTTATCTCGACAGCTATTTATCATTTTATACAGCCATTCTCTTAAGCTGTCTGGTATCTTTTCTCTTTGCTTCCCTCTATCTCTTCGTCCCTCAATTTTTCCAGTTGTTACAATACATTCCAGTTGTTCTCTTCTCATTCTTCTTCTTCTTCTACCTCTTAGCTCCCTGTGGAGCATAGGTCTTCAACAAACACTTTCCAAGTAGATCTGTATTTTGCCATTCTTTTTAAGATCATTCCATGTTTTCCCCATCATCTTCATCTCTGCTTCTATCTGTCTTCTCCAAGAATTCATTGGTCTTCCTCTTTGTCTTTTCCCCTGGGATTTCAAAAAAGGGCCTGTTATGTAATACTCTCAGTTGGCTTCCGCAGTGTGTGTCCTATCCAGCGCCATCGTCTTTACTGTATCTCTTTAGTCACTGGTATTTGACTGGTACATTCCATAATTCTATGTTAGTGAGTTTGTCCTGCCATTTCCATCCTTTTATTCTGCGTAAGCATCCATTAATTAAAGTCTGTATCTTCATGATTGTTAATTTTGTTGTTCTCCATGTTTCACAGTCATATTATTGGACCGCCTTAACATTTGAGTTGAAAATTTTAATTATTGTATTTAACCTAATTTCTTTGGATTTCCATATGTTTCCCAGTGCAACGAAAGCTCCTCTTGCTTTTGATATCCTTATTTTGGTATCATTTTCTGTTCCTCCCTCTTTATCTATGTTACTGCCCAGATATATGTAAGATTGTACATCTAGTAGAGGTATTTCTCCTAATTTTATTTGGTTATTGCCAACTGCATTAATTTTCATAATGATGGTCTTATCTCTATTAATCTTTAGTCCCAGCTGTTGTGATCTCTCATCAAGTATGCTCATTTTATCCTGCATCTGTTGATGGCTGTGTGATAGGAGAGCTATGTCATCAGCAAAGTCTAAATCATCCAGTTGCTTGGTCAGTGTCCACTGGATTCCATTTCTGTTGTTTTGAGTTATTTTCATAATCCAATCTCTGGCCAGTAGAAAGAGAAATGGAGACAAAAGGCATCCCTGCCTTACTCCTGTTCTTATTTCAAATGCATCTGTAAGCTGTCCTTCATGCACCACACTACATTTCATTCCTTCATACATTGTTTTTATCAGGTTAGTAAACTTTATGGGGATTCCGTAATGACTCAGCAACTTCCAAAGCATTCCTCTGTTTAAACTATCAAATGCCTTTTTGTAATCTATGAATCCAATATAAAATGGGGATTTTAGTTCTAAACTTTGTTCAACTATTATACGTAGAGTAGTTATTTGATCAGCACATGATCTGTTGAAGTTGGTGAAAATCCAAGATGGCGGGTGTTTTTATATTCGGAGTGTAGACTGTGTGATTAATGTGATTAAATATAGTGTTTCCAGCGGGATATAATTTCAGAAAGTTGTGTAAAGTGTTCTACCAAGGAGGAGGATAAGAACTGATAAGTACTTTTTTAAATGTAACCAACTAAAGTTTTATATTTAGACCGTAAAAGATCGCATGTGAGACCTTAGCGATCACACACGTGGGGGGAAACATCAGCCGGGCTAAACCCCCATCGTGTGTTTCTCTTAAACTAAGCCCTTAACTTACGACTGACTTAGCAGGTCGGTAAGGGATAATTGTATTTATGCTCAGAGAAGTACATAGAATATGGAGATCAAAGTAGCAACGATAAACATATGCGGGATAAAAAATAAAGAAATCGAACTTATAGAAGAAATGACAAAAAGGAAAATTAAAATACTAGGATTAGCGGACACCAGAGTAAAAGGACAACAGATAAAGAAAACACACATGAACTACACGAAAATATTCTCGGGAGTCGACAACACAGAAAGAGCAACACATGGAGTAGGTTTTATCATCGACCCAGAACACGCAAAGAACATTCTAGAAATAAAATACTATTCAGAAAGAATTATCTCAATTAAACTACTAGAAGACGACCGAAAAACAAATTACATTCAAATCTATGCACCATGCAACAACAATGTAAAAGACAGCGAAGAATTCTACGACACATTGAGTGAAATTATTAACAAGATTGACGAAAGCGACGACATGTTAGTGATGGGAGATTTAATGGAAGGCTTGGGAAACGCAACAGTGAGAACAGTGACATCTTAGGACCCTTTGGCGATAAAACAGCTGAAATAAACGAAAACGGAAGCAGACTGCTGGAACTATGCAATCAAAACAATTTATTATCACCAACACATTCTTCAAACACAGAGAGTCGCAAGTATACACCTGGTACAAATGGAATGACACAACATGCAGAAGTCAGATAGATTTTATACTAACAAGAAAAGAGAACAAGAAAAGAGTAACCGACAGTAGAGCAATCCCAAATATTACAGACGACACGGATCACAAGATGGTTATGATCACACTAAGACAGCCAAAAATAAAGAGAAAACACGAAAACAAACAAAAGAAGCGAAAAGAACAGACAATAAAAATAAAACAATTAAACGATCAAGAAACAAGGAAAACCCTAGAAGAAAAACTCAGAGAGGAATTCAAGAAACTCCCTAACGAAGTATGCACAGTAGAAGAAGAGTGGAAACAATTTAAGGAAACAGTAACTAACATCTCTAAAACAGTTTGTGGAACGAAGCTAAGAACAAGAGAAGGGAAAAAGAGCACCCGTGGTGGAACGAAACAATCAGAGAAGCAATTAAAGAAAAGAAGAAACTGTTTAAAAATTGGAGGGAGAACAAGAACCAAGAAAAATATGAAAGATATGCCTTAGTTCGAAAAAGAGTTAAAATGCTGATCAAAGAAGCTAAGCAAAGGAATTGGACAGAATTCGGACAAAACATGAGCAGGGACTTCAAGACAGCCACAAGAGATTTCTGCAAAGCAGTAAAAGCCACAAGAGCGAGAAAAGAAAACCATGATCCTACTGAGCTGATAAATGACAAAGACGGACAACCAATATCAAACAACCAATGTATGCAACAGAGATGGAAAGAATATTTTGAAGACCTGTTAAACATACCAACTACCAACAAGACAACAAAAACCACACTAGAACTCACAAATACTGAACCCAACATCATGAAAGAGGAAATAGAAGAAGTAATCAAATATGCACCAAGAAACAAAGCACCAGGGATAGATAACATTCCAATAGAAATAATAGCAGCAGCGGGAGAAACAGGAATGCAATGGCTGCACAGAATATTTAATGCAGCATGGCACCAACAACAAGCCCCAGAAGACTGGCAACAGGCAATCATCATACCAATATGGAAAAAGAAAGGTAGCAAAAGAGACTGCAATCAATATAGAGGTATATCTCTGCTCAGCCATATAGGAAAGCTATACGCCAAAATCTTGGAAAAAAAGACTGAGACCAATAATAGAACTACAGTTAAGCGATTCTCAAATGGGGTTCCGAAAAAACAGAGGATGTACCGACGCACTATTCACACTAAAACAGCTTGCAGAAAAAACGACAGAACACAACCAAAACTTATACATAGCCTTCATTGACCAGGAAAAAGCATTCGACAGAGTAAACAGAGAACAACTGTGGGAGATACTAACAACATACGGAGTAAGCCAACATCTAACCAACATTATTAAAAGTCTCTACGCCAACAGCAGCTGCAGGGTCAGAACAGCAACAGGCTACACAGACCACTTCGAAGTTAGATCAGGTGTAAGACAGGGGTGCGTACTATCCCCCCTACTGTTTATTACATACATGGACCATATATGCAAGCTAGCCAACCCATCAGAGACAGAGGAGATCAACGAGCTTCTATTTGCAGACGACCAGGCACTAATACATGAAACAATAGAAGACCTACAAGAACACTTAAACAAACTCAACATCTTAGGAACAAAATACAACATGAAAATCAACATCAACAAAACAGAAGTCATGAATGTCGCCAAAAATAAACAGAACATCAACATAACTATAGAAGGCAGACAACTAAAACAAGTAGATGAATTCAAATACCTAGGAAGTCTAATGACAAACGACAATTCCCAAACAGCAGAGATAGAATCAAGATGCAACAAAGCTTGTCAAATCATCGGACAGTTATCACCACTATTGTCCAACAAGGAAATAACTCTGGAGGCAAAACGAGCACTATACAATACAATCTTCATTCCAACGTTGTGCTACCAATGCCAGACCTGGACTCTAGATGCAAGAACAATAAGAAAAATAACCTCTACAGAGATGAAATGTGTTAGACGAATGACAGGAAACAGTCTGAGAGATAAGATCAGAAATGTAGAACTGAGAAAAAAGCTAGGAATAGCCCCAGCCATAGAATATATAAGGAAACAACAGATAAAATGGTTCGGCCACGTGACAAGGCAGAAAGAACAAAACACAACACAACGAGCCTTCAACAAACGTTGTGAGAACAACAGACCCAAGGGTCGACCACGAAAAAGATGGATCGATGGAATATTAGAAGCACTAGGAAACATAACAGCAGCAGAGGCGAACAGAAGAGCAAAAGACCGCAAATTATATCTCCCCTCGACGCTGAAAGGCAGATGAGGAAGGAAAGAAGAAGAAGAAGAAGAAGACATGATCTGTTCTTCCTAAAACCTGCTTGTTCATCTCTCAAATGTTTCTCTATGGCCTCTTTTAGTCTCTCCAGAATGATTCTGCTAATATTTTCCCTGGCACTGATAGTAGCATAATTCCCCTATAATTTGTGCACTCCTGTAAACTTCCTTTCTTTGGTAGTTTGATCATATAATTTTATTTCCAGTCTTTAGGTATTTCTTCCCTCTCCCAAATTTTATCTAATAGATTATGTAACATCTTGGTAGAGGTGTTAATATCTGCTTTGATGGCTTCCAAAGGAATTTCATCTAGTCCTGAAACCATTTTTTAATAGTTTGAAAAAAAAAAAAAAAAAATTTCTTATCTCTTTTCATATTTAGTGTCCATGTTTCTGCATTGTACAGAAATGTTGATTAGATGTAAAATTTTATGTTTTATAGCTTTAGTAATACCAAGGGGTCAAGGCAAAGAAATGCAAATGAATGCATAAAAATGCGAAGCTGCAGTAAAGCTAAATATGAGGGAGAATTGAAAAAAAATATAGCAAAAAGTTTTGAGCCGTCTCTAATCTCCGCTGCCAGGAGGACATTGTTATCAAACTGGCCGATAAGCAGGTAGTGTTGGTAGTTTGGCATAAAGACTTATACATTTCAGAGAGCACCAAACAGTTATCTAATACCACGTTTTATAAATCCCGTCCTGATGACGCCATTGCCCTCAAAATAAGTAGGTCCAATCAACAATCAAGGAA
This sequence comes from Megaustenia siamemsis, assembly GCA_032433765.1. Classification (NCBI taxonomy): domain Eukaryota; kingdom Metazoa; phylum Mollusca; class Gastropoda; order Stylommatophora; family Ariophantidae; genus Megaustenia; species Megaustenia siamemsis. The sequence goes on along the minus strand of JAVIAB010000046.1, from coordinate 54,776,947 downwards.
CTGATCCAAGACAACCTCCTTCCTCCTAGTGTGTCCTGCCTCATTATCCCCAATAGTGATCTTGGTAAACCATTATTCTACATGCTCCCTAAAATTCACAAACTCAACAATCCAGTACGTCTCATCATGTCAGAAAGAGTGTGCTTGCCCGACTGAACATATATCCGACTATCTAGACAGTGTCTTCCAGCCCATGGTGGTATGTCAAAGACACAAATCATGCCTTGAGGATCTTCTCTTCCATCTCTCTCTCTCGTGGTTGCTCATACCAACTTTTTGTCCTCGATGTTTGTTCTCTCTACATCTCTATCCCTCATTCTGATGGTTTCCTGGCTCTACGGTTCTTTTTTGACCAAAGACAACATCCTTCTGTTGATACTGCCACTCTTCTCTGCCTTACTGAGCTTGTACTCAACCTCAACACCTTAAAGTTCAATGGGGACTTCTATGACCAAGTCAGTGGAGTAGCCATGGGCACCAAGATGGGCCCCAGCTATGATTGCTATTCATTGGTTACCTTGAACACCAAATACTCAATAGGTATCAAGGTCCCCTTCCCATCAAATACCTCTGGTATATTGATGACTGCTTCAGGTTTACCGATCTACCTGAGGATGACATCTCCAAGTTTATCGACTACATCAGTAGTTAATACAAAGCTATCAAGATCTTATATATCCTCTGTTACCTTTTTGGATCTTATTGTTTCCTTTGGTACTTCTGGCCTCCACACATCAGTTTCCTATAAACCCACGGACGCCCGTTATCTTCTCTATACTTCATCACATTCTATACTTCATCACATTTACCTTCATGTCATGATTCGATTCCGTTCTCACAGTTATTGCGTCTTTGTCGCATCTGCCAGAATGGCCAAGATTTCCTCCAACAGACTCACCTCATGTTAGGTTTCTTCGGCTGCTGATTTTTATCCAGTTTTGATCCTCCAATCTGCTTTCAAGTGGGTCATCCTTATCTCTCGTCCCAAGGCACTCAATCCTTCCAACTGCCCCCCTCAGAGAGAACAATACTCACCCTCACCTATCATCCTCACAACCTAGCTGCCGTGAAGATACTCAACTGTTATCCTTCCATTCTCCACTCTGATCCCACTACTTGTCTACTTTTCAGTGATCCCCCTATGATCGCCTTCAAACACGACAGGAATTTGAGAGATATTTTGGTTAGGAGCCATCTCCCTCACTCCGACCATGAACACTTGAGTACGACACATTGTGGATGTAACTGTATCACCTGCACCTATGTGCTCCACACTGACTGTCTTATTCCTTAACAGACGGTTCAAGATTAAGCATAACTTCACATGTGTGTCATGAAACATCATTTATGCCATCATATGCCAATGATGCCACATGACTTATATTGGCGAGTCTGGGAGACATTTAGTGGAAAGATTTTGTGAACATCTTCGAGATGTTCAACAGAATATTGGCACTCCAATGGCTTCCCATTTAAATTCCTCAGACCAAAAAGGCAAAAATGACATCCGTATCACTGGTATTGTCCTTTGCCACTCTGGCGACCGCAACCGGTTTGCTTTGGAGAATCGCTTTATAGTCCAATTGGGTTCACTGACCCCACGAGGCATGAATGTATCTCATTCATACACATAGTTTCCCTTTAGTTGCTCCTTCCCTATTAACATAGTCTTTTCTGCTGTGCATGTTTGGGCACATTAGTATATCCACTATGCTATGCTATTCACAGCTCTGCTCCACTAGACCCCACTGTGATACTTCAGTGGTCTCCTATACCTCCTTTGTCTGTGTGCTGCTTACCTTTCACATGTTCTTAGTGTACCCCACTCTCAGACATCTCACTCTTTCCTTCTTTTGAGTACCTGTTATTCTTCTGCTCTATTCTTTCTCCTTTATGTATGCACACTGACCTCAGTGTGCACTCTTCTGGTTATGTGGGCACTATGCCCACATTTCTACATATATATGGTTGTCTGTGCATGGATGTGTATATGCATGTATGTGTTCATATGTATGGGTGTAGGTATATATATATATATATATATATATATATATATATATATATATAAATACACATACATGTTTGTATGTGTAGATATATATATACCCATACTCACATATTTTTAGAATTCTTTACTCGTTGTTGACCCTCCCACCTGCAAGGTAATTACAGTGCGTACCCTTGAATCTTTTTTCTCCTTCTGGCCATGGTCTACGACTCAGGGAAAAACATTTTTTGTTTCCTGAACCAGTTTTGATTATTTTGTTTTGGTTGTTTCATTACTAGTTAGCTATGTAGGATTAGTTTTATTCACTTACATATCTGTGTTTGTTTGTTCCTGCTGAAGGCCTATGGAGCTGAAACATTGTTCAAGTTTGTGTCGTCTATCAATTACGTAAAGCTTTAACCATACCATTTTTTCTAATTTTTTTTTCAATTCCTTCTTTAGTAACACCTCTTTTTAACTGAAATAGTCTGTGCTCCAACAGACATAACAGCCCAACATACCCTACAAAATAAACAGTGCAGACTGGAGAAGAAAATTATGATTCAAACTTAATACCTTGAATAAGAATTTATGATGGGACTGAAACAGACAGCACACTTTATAAGAAGAAGAATTGAGGTGTTTTGAGATCCAATTCACACTCACAAATGTAACAGGAGTAAGAGATTAAGAGTCCTGAACAAGGTGAACTTTATCCCTTCTTAGAGAATGTTCAAGAACCTAAATGACTTGTTACATTAACTAACTAGATCCTTTTGAAGATCAGACTACCTTCTCTTATAATGCTCAATCTTGAATTGATTATTACCATATACTTTTACTGTTATATTTCTCTCAGTCTTTATATGTTGTGTCTGAGAGTTGATGATCTTTATTTGTCTTTTCTTCTGTCACATTTCTCTGCAAGATGTTATGATTAACTTTGATAATGGGAGTTCCTCAGTGTTACGAAAACTAATAACTGCAGAGTGCAAGATGTTCGGACTTTTTCATTTGCTCTTTCTCCTCTTCACCCAGCTTCATATATTATAGTTACATAATTAAGATTTCCCTACATGTCATAAGGCATTTTGGGAATGTGGTGATAGTGCCCATATTTTGCAATGGCTAGTGGCACATTTTATGACAGATTTAATCAATATCATGGCTGGTTGCCATGAAAAAAATAAATGTCACTGGTACCAATTTTTAGAAGCTGTGTGAACCCTGAAGTTGTTTTGGACCAGAAAATATTTGCCACATTTTCTGACTAATACTATTAAGTTAAAACACTTTATATCACCATAGCAGGGTGTTCTGTGGAAAACAGAATTACCTTTTATTACCAGTTTTTAGAGAGGAGAAATTAAGATATATGTATCTGGTATATTTGATATGTTTAGGAGATGAGTCACAATAATAAAGTATTATTTTGATAATGATGTTGACTGTCACATACACTTGATTATGTTACTGCTCTGTCTATCAGGAACATATTGCGAGAAAGACATTGATGAGTGCATTACTGGTTTATTAATCTGTAAAGCTGGAGAAAAATGTGTCAATAAACCTGGCAGTGCTTCTTGTGAATGCTTATCTGGCTACACAAGGATTGGTACATCTTGTCAAGGTGAGGAAACTATTTAGAGTCTTCGTCACAGGTTGCGCTCAATCCAGTAGCAGATTGGAGTGTGTACATACCGTAACTCTAGATTGTGGAATCTATCTGTGAGTGACATTTTTTACAATACTGTAGACAAAATTGTGACCACTTAAATGTTACATTTTCCCTGTGTAGCAATGAGGTATCTTCTTGACTTTCCCAAGGTGGATAACAGGATCAAGATCTGGAGGGCACGAGCATCTTTTTTTTTAGTACCCCAGTCTTGCCCCTTGTCTTTTTTTTTTTTTTTTTTTTTTTTTAAATAATTCATTGTTCCCTTGAATTGTAATATAAATAGATGTAATGTAGACTAGCCCGTGTGTTACCGGGGCCCCATTATGTGGGATGTAAAGAATAGTGACACTGTGACCTTCCAGGCATGTCATATGAGGCGACTAAGGAGGTTGATCGATGGCTTGACAAGCTGTCATTGTAAAAGCATTGTTATGGAAACAGACCATAGATTTTAGAAGCAGTGATCTCTGCAATATGTGCCATTTTGGCACGCAAGGTTTCTATTTTTGAGATTGTGGTTCTGCCCTATGTGCCGTCTTCGGCTCGAAAGGACAATAGATAGATAGATAGTCTTGCCAAGTGGCGTATAGGGAAATATGGTGTTAGTGACCCTATATTTTACAGACCTTCAGCACATGATTTTTGGGGTAATGTGGTCAGTATTATGCCTGTGCTGCTTTACTTTCCCAGAAAAAAAAATCCGGTACCCATTTAAGGCTGGGTGAACCCGGAAGCTGTCGGTTGGGATCGAACCCCACCCCTTGTCCGTGGTAGTCCAGTTCACTAACCACTGAGCTATCGCGGCTCCCTAGGGCACGAGCATACCTGAAGATAATTACAGATAAAAGCATCCATTGCACCATGAACTCAACATGAGGAAAGGTGACATGCTAAAAATAGGCAAATCATGGGTGGGCCGAGCAGAAAATGTCATCAAACAGGTCTGTGGGCTGACCAATATCAATCCTAGCAAGGAGTGGATATTGGTGCCTACTTCATTCAGGGGCACATTTTAGTGTATTGTCACACTCAACAGGAAATGTAGGGAACAAAACTCAGTTGTGGTCAATGTGGAGGTCAACGGTTTCATCTGGGATAACACCCATGAAAAAGATGCAGTCATCTATACAGACCTGTAATACAGCACACAAGAAGTGCATGGGCATTTGCAGCATGCTCGGCAGGAAAAATATTAAAAAAAAGACAGTGGTGCATATGTTATGACCACTAGTAGCAGGACAATGGAGGTGATGGCAATGACCAAGGCATTCATCTGGTTAGAGTTACAAGGCTACCCCCACGCCTGTGTACTGAGTGATTTGATGAGCATGATAAAAAAAAAAAAGGGAGGCCGGCTTTCTATGCAGGCAATGGGTAGAGTAATTTCAGAAGTCAAAAATATGTAAGGTCACCTTCGTTTACATCTCTGGACATACGGAAGTACAGGGAAAGAGCGGAAAGGTTGGCTAGCTCTTCTGTCATTGAAGATGATCAACCAATGGATTGGGAGGACATCACCAATACCCTCCGCAATGTGGGAAGGGCACAGGACTTCTACAAACTTGAGTTCACATCACTCCTTTGGATGGAAGTTAAAATAGTCATATAGCCACAAACAAGGAATTCATTGGGCATATAAGACTTATCAACCAACACAGAAGTAGAGTCGTCAGTCGCTGGACACTGCAGGACTTGCTGAGGATGGGATTTGAGTACCACCTATGGTCATGTTTGGATTGCATTGAGGATGCCCCCCCCCCCCCCCCCCCCCTCCAATCCCACAGCTACTGCAGGTGTTAAGTTTGTCTATTCACATGATGGCTATCAGTTCAACCCGTATATTTGGCTGTCTTTACCATTATTTCCTGCCTATCCCACATTACAGAGGTTTCTATTTTGTCTCGCTGAGGATATTTCCCACTTCATGAGAAAAATAAAAGAAACAACAATAGTTTCTTGAAAATTGGCAAAAAGCACAACCACATTCTTATGATTCTGTCATAAATTTTACATCAAATACATTTTGTTTGAGAAAAAGTCTACATCAAAGAAAAATATCAAAATCTCAGGAGACATCAGCATCCATAATTAGGAAAGTACAAGGTAGTGGGAAATGTTTGCTTGCTGCATACTGTTGGATTAAAAAATAAAGTGTATTTTGAGTTTGTAATATGGGAGATATGCAGTTACTTTGTGAAACTAACCAAACTCTTTTCTTACACATGCTTGTGTGCATATATAAAAAAATTCCACACACACACAAGAGAGAGAGAGCGTCAGTTAATAATGATAAAGACAAGTGAAACAATATTAAAACAGGTAATTGAATTTAATTATCTGGGAACAATGTTAATTTCAGATGGTAGATGTACAGCAGAGGTGAGATGCAGAATGGCTCAGGCAAAAGCAGCTTTCCACAAAATGAGGGAGATACCGTGCAATCCATTTTGGCAATGGAAACAAGAAAAAGAGTTCTTAAATGTTATGTAGAGGCAGTCTTAATGTGGATGTGAATCAAGGACAATAGGACAACAGACAAGAAAATCACTGGAGGCTGTAGAAATTTAGTTTTACAGAAGAATGTTGAGAATACCATGGACACTTAAGATGAGTAATGAAAACGTTCTGAAAGAGGCCAAAGCAAATTGAGATCTAATTTCCAATATTAGAAAGAAACAATCTTAATTTTTTGGCCATGTAATGAGAAGAGAACAGCTGGAAAATATTGTGACAAGTGGGAAGGTTGAGTGACGAAGAGATAGATGGAAGCAAAGAGAAACAATACCAGACAGCTTAAGAGAATGGCTTGGCAGAAGGTCAAGAACAGAAAGGATTAATAACTGATGAGATCGAAAGTTGTGGAGAGACATGATCACCAACGCCAGCAGGCATGGTACTTAATGTTGATGATGATGATTACCATGGAAGCTCAACTAGGTGAAGGGAGGACTTGATCAGCCTTTGGTCACTGAACCTGTCATGGTGACAAGCAGATCATCTAGCTTATGTAACCAAACACACACTGAAAGAAAAATAACTCCTGACCCTATAGAGAATTGGACCCACTTTTATCGTATCGATAGACAAAAACTTGTATTTAACAGGCTGAGCCCACTCACCCCAACTGTATAGTAAACACAATTTCAGCTATAAAGACAGAAGACAACACTTATATAAAAGAATAAGGAACAATTAAAAATGGATTATGCACTTGAGCTATAGGTGTAATTTGCACTGAATAAAATAAAAAAAATAACAACATAATTAGTGTTCAGTTTAAATAAAACAGCCTGTCTCAAATGCCAGTCAGGTAGATGTGAGTTTGATTTCTATTACAGAACTTCTATTTTTTTCTACCAGTGATGAAATAAGAATCCTAACCTGTGCATCACATGGCTACTGCACTGGATATGTGACCTTTATTATTTCCAGCCTCATAAAAATCTCTAGGCAAACCCATAAATGTGGTAAACATCTGAATGATAGGTATAAAAAAGTAAACAGTTTAGTGGTTGGAAATACATGATATAAAGTAATACTCATTTCAAAAGATTAAAATATTTTAAGAATCTTATAGAAACATTGACTGACAATTCTTGAGGAAAAGTATTTTCTTTAAGGTACTACTCAGGTAGTTGTAAAAATATATTATATTTTATGGTGTCTTTATAAATTAGATATTTGATTTTCTTTGTTTTAGTTGTTTTACTATGTAAGAGAAATGTATTGTTATTTTGTGTGAAATGCTGTCTTGGTCACAAAGGAGTCCCCAGCAATGACAGAATTATCATATTTGATGCAAGTAGAATTATAAGTTCAACAAGAACAAATATGGAGTTCTACTCACTGGCCTTGCTTTTGTGTTCTTTGTTTTAGCACAATGATCAAAGATCATTATACCTTGGCAAAATATAGTATTATAGTTCGTAAATGTTTTTTAAATACATCTTCTGCAAGCACTTAAAACAGAGTTTAATTATATTAATTTGACAATTTTATGTTAATCTCTTATATTTTCTTTTTTATAGCATATAAAAATAAATTAGTAATAATCAAAAAGACTAAAACTATGATCATAAACAAAGAAAATACTAAAACCCATAAGTGGATATAAAAATTGAAGGAATAGACCTGGAGACAGTTCAGAACTACAACTACCTTGGACATACTATAACGAGTGATGGAAAATGTACAACTGAAATAAACAAAAGAATAGGAATGACAAAAAGTAATTTTAATGTCATGAAGAACATACTAACATCAAAACAAATAACACCAGGGCGAAAACTAAGAATCATCATGTGCCGTACTGGTTGGCGTAGGTGATCATGTCCCTCCACAATCTTCTATCTACAGCGCATCGTATCAGTTCTGTTGTTGACTGTTTTCCATGCCACGACACCAAGCTATCCAGTATTTTCTCTCTTTGTCGTCCGCAATCTCTCTTTCCTTCTATTTTGCCAGTTGTAACTGGTATGATGTGCCCGAAAAATGTTGATTGCTTCTTTCTGATGTTTTTTAAGAGCTCCCTTTTTGTGTTGGCCTCTTTGAGAGCTTCCTCATTGGTCTTTTTAGCTGTTCAGGGAATTTTCAACATTATTCTGAGAAATCCCATCTCTGTGGCCTCTAATCATCTTTTCATTTGTTTGTCTACTGTCCATGATTCGCTTCCATAGGTCAGAATTGGTTCTATACAGCACCGATTAACTCTCTTTCTCATTTTTATTGACATATATTTGTTGCATAAGATATTTTTCATTTTCTGAAATGCTATTTTGGCCTGAGCTATTCTGCTTTTTATTTCTGTGGTGCATCTTCCATCTGATGTTATTATTGTGCCCAAGTATTTGAAACGTTGCACTTGTTTCAGATTTGTCTCGTTTATTTTTATGCTGCGTGATGGTGGTGATTGTTTCTTCGATATAACCATTACTTCTGTTTTCTTACTATTCAGACTGAAACCTTTCTTGTTGCTTTCTTTTACTATTATGTCTATCATTTCTTGTAGTTCGTTCTCTGTCTCTGCTATTAAGACCGTGTCATCCGCATAACTCAAATTATTTATGTTGTGACCATTGACTTCAATTCCTTTTTGTCTACTATTGATCTCATAATATATTCGCTGTAAAGTGAAAACAAATCCGGTGACAGAACACAGCCTTGTCTGACTCCTTGTTTATATATTGGAATTGTCCTGTTTGGTTGTTAATTCGTATAGCTGCTGTTTGTTGCCAGTACATGTTTTTTATGATTCGCAGATCCTTGCCATCAATGTTTAATTTCTCCAGCATATTGATTATTTCCACATGCTTTACTTTGTCAAATGCTTTCGTGTAGTCTATAAAACACATATATAGATCTTTCTTTACCTCTATAGATCTTTCTATCAATGTTCTTAAGATGTATATGCATTATTGGTGCCCTTTCCTTCCACAAATCCACATTGTTCCTCACTTATTTCTGGTTTTATTTCGTTCCTTACACGTCTCATGATTATTCTTAGTAATATTTTAGTCATATGGCTCATGAGACTAATAGTGCGATGGTCTTCACAATCAGTGGCTCCTGACTTCTTCGGTATGGCTACAAAGATAGATTTTAGTAGATCTTCGGGTATGTGTCCAGTGTTATATATGTCATTGAGTAATTTTGTTATGACTTGTACTCCCAGCTCTCCTAATGCATTTATCTCTTTGATTGTTATATTGTCAGGACCTGGAGCTTTGCCTCTTTTCATGTGTTGAATTGCATCCTCCACTTCACTCTGCATTATTGGTGGTCCTGTGTCTTCATTTGAATTGTTTAATTCTGGTCTTTCATCATCATAGAGTTGACTGATATATTCTGTCCATCTTTCCATTGTCTTCTCCTGTCCCATTATTATATTTCCTTCCTTTGATCTCACACATCCTGAAACTTTGACTTCTTTTCTTCCTGTTAATTCATTTAACTGATTGTGCATACATTTTGAGTCTTTCTTTTGTTGTTTTTCCATTTCTTCACATTTCTGTTTTAACCATCCTTCCTTTGCTTCACTGCACTTGTTTTGGATCTCTTTGTGCAATATTTTGTATGCTCGTTCTTCTTTCTTATGTTTTCTTCTTCCGTCCATTAGTTGTAATATTTCTTCTGTCATCCATTTCTTTTTGTTTATTCTTTTAGTCACTGGTATTACTTCTTTTGATGTTTGTTGAATCGATTGTTTGAGCATTTCCCACTGCTCCTGGATGTCTTGTATTTTCTCAATAGCATTATATCTATTTTGTACTATCGTACTGTACTTATCACTCATTTGTTTATCTACTCTTAGCATATCTAGTTCTAATTTTATATTTCTTGGTGATTTTGTGTGCCTTTGGCAGTTTTATTCTTATCTTTCCAACTACTGGTACATGGTCACTATTGCAATCTGCTCCTGGCCTTGTTTTAACCAATGTTAGCCCATTCCTGAATCTTCTCTGTACCAGTATAAAATAAATTTGATTGTGTATTTTTTGTCTGGGCTTTGCTAGGTCCATAGTCGCCTAGGGTGTCGTTTGAACCAGGTGTTACCTATAATCATTTCATGTGTCTTTGCCCAATCTATCAATCTATCCCCTCTGTCATTCGTCTCTCCAAGGCCATGCCCCCCAGTCACATTTTGCACTTTAGCTGTTCCTACCTTTGCATTAAAATCCCCTAATATAATAGTTATTTCTTGGGATTTACACTGTTCCATCGTCGCCTCTAGCTCCTCGTAAAAAGTGTCAATGTCTTCTTCTTCACTATTACTTGTAGGTGCATAAACTTGAATTATGTTGATATCCATTGGTCTGCCTCTCAATTTTACTAGCAGAATTCTGTCTGATACTGGCCAAAATCCTTTCACTGTCTTGCTTCTTTCTCTATCTAACATGATGCCTACTCCTCTTTCGTGTGTGGTTCCCCCAGAGTAAATTACATTTCCACTGTCGCATTGTAATAATCCTGCTCCTGTCCATCTCATTTCACATAGTCCCAAGATGTTCAATTTCATTCTCTTCATTTCTTAACTGATGTTTTCTAGTTTTCCAACCTGGAATGCTGATCTAATGTTCCAAGTTCCTATTGCTAGTGTCTCTTTATTTTTGATCTTGCATACAGTTACTTGATGACGATCGGGTGTCACCTATAGCACATGACGCTCCCTACCGGACGAGGTAGCTGTGAAGTCCCCATTAATGCCGTTAGCTGTAAATATAAGGTTGTAATTTGTCATGATTAGTGCAGGCAATTTAAGAAGGTAGTTTGCCATTCCTTTCCTTCTTGGCAGTGACTGTACTAGTCTGGGATGGCAGCCATTGTCTCTATACATGAGATCCTCTGCCTGCCATCGTGGTGTGGGGACCATAACCAGCACTACTTGTCGGCTGCTCCCACAACACCATCCACCACCTGCTCCAATGGCTTCACATAACCCTGATAGGGGGCTAAACGGGAGCTCCACCTTGCCCAGGGGTGTCCCGAAACTAAGAATAGCAAAATGTTATGTCTTCTCAACATTTCTATATGTTGCAGAAACATGGACATTGGACAAGAAAACAGAACAGAGAATTGAAGCCTTTGAATTGTGGATATATAGAAAATAGGTAGAATTGGATGGAAGGAAAAGAAAACAAGTGATGAAGTCTTAAAACAACTAAAAATGAAAAGAGAACAACTAAACACAATTCAAACAAGACAAATGTGATTTTTGGGCCATGTTAAAAGATACAACAGCCTACTAAAAGTAATCCTGGAGGGGAAAATACAAGGTAAAAGAGGCAGAGGCAGACCAAGACATGGACGAGTAACATCAAAAGATGGACAAACCTACTATGACAACCTGCACCATCAAAGCAAGAAACAGAGCAGAATGGCCCTCCATGGTAGCCAACCTTCACTGCGGAGATGGCACTCGATGATGATAAATAATTTATAATGCCACTTTTACAGGGCAGCTGAATTGTAATTTTGGTCTGTGTGCACATTTAACCCCTCTTAGATGTCTAGTATTCCTTTAATGCGTTATTAAAAAAAAGAATTAATTCTTTAAAAAAGATTGACATGTTGCAGAGACATAATTTAAATGTAAATGAATCATGACTTGCATAATTATTATGGATGTTATTTTTAAATCTCTCTGCAACTTGTAGTTTTCTCATAATCTTGTTTAAATATATAGGTCACTCTGACTTTATCGACAGTGGTCGTGATTGATGGTGACTTGTTTAAAACTTTTTTTGCACTTAACCTAAATGAACATGGTCAGCAGTGAAACTTCGAAGAATGATCAATAGTATATTAAATTATTAATATTGGTTAGTATTTTTCTTATTAGAAAAACAAAATTGCAATAGTAGCAGGGAATTTGAATGTCATTTTACGACATTTTTGGGAAACCCTCCATCGCCAACTGTGACATAATAATCTGCATCACAAAGTGCTAATGGAGTTATCATCAAAGGCAGAACTAAAGTAATCATTGTTATATAGAAAACAAGGCCCCATGTGCTGTTAACTGTTCATTAGAAATAAAATGTTGATTTGTAAAGGAGAAACTTGAGAACATGAAATTACACTCAGTATAAAAAGAAAAGGTCAGGTGTGTGTGTAACCAGTGAGTGGGAACTATTAACATGTACATTCTTTGTCACCAATGTTTTCAGTTCAAGATTTGGTATCTATAGATCTGCCTGATGTGCAGTGAAGTTGACTGTGGGTATCAGTAACTGTTATGTGTGATTTGTCCCCAGACATAAATGAATGTGCCTCTGTTAGCACTAATATCTGTGACCAAGTATGTAGCAACTATGATGGTGGCTACTCATGTTCTTGCTACCGTGGCTACCGTTTCAATTCTTCTAAAAATATCTGCCAAGGTTAGTATTTCTATTAATGAGTCAAATTTATTGTTAATGTAGCATGAAGAATGAGATCAAACATTATGTATTTTAATAGTAACTACCAATTGTATGTGATTACAGTAACTTTAGAATGATTCATTTGTACCTCTCTTGCATGTATGGAAGTGACTGCAAAGTCTAATTCTGATGTAAAATCTGTTTCTACAAGTGGCATAGATAAAATCCAGTGGTATTTTATAGGTGTTGATTTTTTAAAGTTCATGAATTGTTAACACATATTCTTTAAGCCTCATTAGTTCATAATTTCTTGGCTATGTGAATATATATAGGGATGCTGCTGTGCCATTACACGATGGTTATTTGCAGATGATAGCATCTGTGTTGAAGTTACTTAAAGACAACTTTGAGAAAGGCTTACAAATTTATCATCCGCCCACCAGCAAATTGCTTGGCCTTGCTAAATTCACCATACAACAGATATTTCATGTTGCATTTATCATGTCATCCACTTATTCAGCTCATCTCCCCTGGGTCTTATGAAGCAGGCTATCATCATCATAATCATCATGTGCCATGCTGGTTGGCATAGGCGACCATGTCCTTCCACAATTTTCTATCTACAGTGCATCATATCAGTTCTGTTGCTGACTGTGTTCCATGCCATGACACCAAGCTATCCAGTGTTTTCTCTCTTTGTTGTACATGATCTCTCTTTCCTTTTATTTTGCCAGTTGTAACCAAATATTCTAACTTTCCTCTTCTCATTATGTGCTTGAAAAATATTGATTGTTTCATTCTGATGTTTTTTAGGAGCTCCCTATTTGTGTTGGCCTCTTTGAGAATTTCCTCATTGGTCTTTTTAGCTGTCCAGGGAACTTTCAACATTCTTCTAAGAAATCCCATCTCTGTGGCCTCTAATCATCTTTTCATTTGTTTGTCAACTGTCCGTGATTCACTTCCATAGATCAGAATTGGTTCTATATAGCACTGATGAACTCTCTTTCTCACTTCTATTGACATAGATTTGTTGCATAAGATATTTTTCATTTTTTGAAATGCTATTTTTGTGGGAGCTATTCTGCTTTTTATTTCTGTGGTGCATCTTCCATCTGATGTTATTATTGTGCCCAAGTATTTGAAGCATAGCACTTGTTTCAGATTTGTCCTGTTTATTTTTATGCTACATGATGATGATGATTGTTTCTTTGATATGACCATTACTTCTGTTTTCTTACTATTCAGACTGAGCCCTTTTTTGTTGCTTACTTTTACTATTATGCCTATCATCTCTTGTAGTTCATTCTCTGTCCCTACTATTAAGACTGTGTCATCTGCATATCACAAATTATTTATGCTGTGATCGTTGACTTCAATTCCTTTTTTGTCTACTATTGGTCTCATAATATGTTCATCATAAAGTGAAAACAAATCTGGTGACAGAACACAGCCTTGTCTGACTCCTCATTTTATATATTGCAATTGTCCTGTTTGATTGTTAATTCGTATAGCTGCTGTTTGTTTCCAGTACATGTTTTTTATCATTTTCAGATCTTTACCATCAATATTTAATCTCTCCAGCATATTGATTATTTCCACATACTTTACTTTGTCAAATGCTTTTGTGTTGTCTATAAAGCACATATATAGATCTATCTTTACCTCTATAGATTTTTCTATCAATGTTCTTAAGATGTATATTGCATTATTGTTGCCCTTTCCTTCCACAAATCCACATTGTTCCTCACTTATTTCTGGTTTTATTTTGTTCCTTACACATCTCATAATGATTCTTAGTAATATTTTCGTCATATGGCTCATGAGACATAAAATGGTCTTCACAATTGGTTTCACCTGACTTCTTCGGTGTGGCTACAAAGATAGATTTTAGTAAATCATTGGGTATATAAAAAAAAAAAGTAAAGTATCCCCGTCACGCCAAGTGGCGTATAGGGAATATGGTGTTAATGACCATAGAGTTTATAGACCTTCGGCACATGATTTTTGGGATAATGTGGTCTGTATTATGCCTATTCCTCTTTACTTTCCCAGAGAAAAATCCGGTACCCATTAAAGGCTGGGTGAACCTGGAAGCCGTCGGTTGGGATCAAACCCTACCTCTTGTCCTTTGTAGTCCAGTTCACTAACCACTGATCTATCGCGGCTCCATTGGGTATATGGTCAGTGTTATATATGTCATTGAGTAGTTTTGTTATGACTTGTACTCCCAGCTCTCCTAATGTATTTATCTCTTCGATTGTTATATTGTCGGGACCTGGAGCTTTGCCTCTTTTCATGTGTTGAATTGCATCCTCCAGCTCACTCTGCATTATTGGTGGTCCTGTGTGTTTGTTTGATTTTTTAGCTCTGGTCTTTCATCATCATAGAGTTGACTGATATATTCTATCCATCTTTCCATTGTCTTCTCCTGTCCCATTATTATATTTCCTTCCTTTGATTTCACACATCCTGAAACTTTGGCTTCTTTTCTTCCTGTTAATTCATTTAACTGATTGTGCATACATTTTGAGTCTTTCTTTTGTTGCTTTTCCATTTCTTCACATTTCTGCTCTAACCATCCTCCCTTTGCTTCTCTGCATTTGTTTTGGATATCTTTGTGCAATTGTTTTTATCTCCGTTCTTCTTTCTTCTGTTTTCATCTTTCATCCATTAGTTGTAATATTTCTTCTGTCATCCATTTCTTTTTGTTTATTCTTTTGATCACTGCTATTACTTCTTTTGCTGTTTGTTGAATCGATTGTTTGAGCATTTCCCAGTGCTCCTCAATGCACCTCTATTTTCTCATGGACATCTCCCAAAATAAAATTTGATAATGAGTGATATTTAACTAAACTTGTACAGACACTCTCTCCCCTCCTCCACTTGTTCAGTTCACCTCCCCCATCCCCAATATGAATCCTTAAATTGTTTAACAGATAAAGAATACTATATTTAAAAAAAAAAAATGGAGATGTTATGTTTTCAGACATTGATGAATGTACCCTGAAACTTGCTGGTTGTGAGCAGGTTTGTGAGAATTCTAATGGAGGATATCGGTGCAGTTGTTCTGATGGGATGAAGCTGCATTTGGATGGGGTTAGGTGTGTAGGTAAGAGCAGCTGTTTTGAATTTGCACATGGATTTAATCAACCTGCATTTGTTATTTCCTACACAAATTTGTTTCTATGTCTGTCTCTGCAGATGGTAAATGGATTTAAATAATGCTGCTGCTTTTTGATTGACTTGACTTAATCTCTTTTTTTGCTGTGATTTGATTGTGCTTTACAATCAATGCTTTTGGGCACAAAGGTGCATGCCTTTCTCAATTGCTTTGCTTCTGAGAAGCTATTGTGCTATAGTGTGTGATAGTGTGCTATCAGTGATTGGATTGAATCAGGTTCGTTAGGTTTGGGGTCAATGTAACAGGTGATTCACTGTTTTCACTTAATGGAATTGTAGAATTTTTACAATATTGTTCATGTAAGGGATTTAATCTGTTAGGTGTTGATTGGCAAATACATGTCCTGTTTTCAGCTAAAAGATTACACTCTCAGTCAATCTATTAAAGCTCTTAGGCCCCATTTTGGAAGCAGGCCACTGAAAAGATCTCTAAATGTATCCTTATTCTTGGACATATTTTCTATTTCTATCAATTGGAGGCCAATGTCCTTGAGGGTTAAGATCAGACTTGCAATATTTTTAAGTTTTTTTTTTTTTTGAGTTAAGTGGGTCTGGCTTTAATTTATATATGTACAGTGTTTTATGATGAAGAATTGATGCACTTGCACTCCTTGCTAACCCATAAGCTCTCAGTTCATCTTAAACGTACAAATGAGATTATTCATACTGAATCTTCATCTTCCAAGAATCAAGGAAAACCCTAGAAGAAAAACGAACAGATGAAATAAAAAAAAACTCCCTAACAAAGTAAGCACAGTAGAAGAAGAGTGGAAACAGTTTAAGAAAACAGTAATCAACATCTAAAATAAAACAGTGTGTGGAATGAAACTAAGGACACAAGAAGGAAAAAAGGGCACCCTGTGGTGGAATGAAGCAATCAGAGAAGCAATTGAAGAAAAGAAGAAACTGTTTATAGATTGGAGGTAGAATAAGAACCAAGAAGAATATGAAAAATATGCCTTAACATAAAAAAAAAAAAGTTAAAATTTATTCAAAGAAGCTAAGCAAAACACATGGACAGAGTTTTGACAAAATATTAGCAGAGACTTCAAGACAGCCACTAGAGATTTCTACAAACAAGTAACAGCAACAAGAGCGAGAAAAGAAAACCATGTTCCTACTGAGCTCATAAGTGACAAAGACGGTCAGCCAGTATCAAATAACTAACATATGCAATAGAAATGGAAATAATATTTTGAAGACCTATTTAAAATGGCACCAACTATCAATGAAACAACAAAAACCATGCAAGAATGCACAAACAATGAGCTCAACATCATGAAAGAGGAAATTGAAGAAGTAATAAAATATGCACCAAGAAATAAAGCAACGGGGATAGATATCATACTGGTAGAAGCAGCAGCAGGAGAAACATAAATTACATGATTGCAAAGAATATTCAATGCAGCGTGACACCAACAAAGAGCCTCAGAAGACTGGCAACAGGCAATCATCATACCAATATGAAAAAATATAGGTAGCAAGAGAGGCTTACATCACTATAAAAGTATATCGCTTCTCAGCCATGTAGGAAAGTTAAATGCAAAAATTGTGGAAAAAAGGCTGAAACCAATAATAGAACTACAGTTAAGCAATTCTCAAATGGGATTCCGAAAAAAAAGAGGATGTACTGACACTCTATTCACCTTAAAACGGCTACCATAAAAAATTACAGAATGTAATCAAAATTTGTACATAGCTTTCATTGATCAGGAAAAAGCATTTTACCAAGTGAACAGAGAACAGCTGTGGGAGATAGTGACAACATGCAGAGTAAGCCAACAATGTAGAAGACCTACAAGAACACTTAAATAGACTCAATAGCATAGGCACAAAATGCAACATGAAAATCAACATCAACAAAACAGAAATCATAAATATTGCAAAAGAGAAACAGAACATCAACAAAACTATATATGGCAGACAACTAAAACAAGTAGAGAAATTGAAACACCTAGTAAGTCTAGTGACAAACAACTATTCACAAACAGCAGAAATAGACTCAAGATGCAATAAAGCTTGTCAAATTATTTAACAGCTATCACCACTATTGTCCAACAAGGAGATAACTCTAGAGGCAAAACAGGCCCTCTACAATACAATCTTCATCCCAACATTATGCTACCAATGCCAGTCCTGGACCCTAGATGCATGAACAATAAGAAAAATAGTTTCTACTGGGATGAAATCTGTTAGACGAATGACAGGAAACAGTCTGAGAGATAAGATCAGAAATGAAGAACTGAGAAAAAAGCTAGGAATAATTCCAACCATTGAGTATATAAAGCAACAACAGATAAAATGGTTTGACATGTGACAAGGCAGAAAGATCAAAACACAATACAAAGAGCCTTCAATAAACATTGTGAGAACACCAGACCTAATGGTTGACCATGAAAAAGATGAATTCACAGAATATTTGAAACACTAGGAAACATAACAGCAGCAGAGGCGAGGCGAGCAGAAGAGCAAAAGACAGGATATTATATCTCCCCTTTACTCTGAGTGGTAAATGAGGAAGGAATGGAAAAGTCATCTTCTAATTGACTTATCACAGACAGTGATGATAATGTGGTCTGCACTGACTCATTTGAATAGCCAAAAAAAGAAACATTTACACACAAATATATTGACTTGTTATCTTGCCTTTCAGTACTGTGTTAGTTTCTCATTAAATCTTTTGGTATCCTATGTACTAATCTTGAAATCATCATACAACCACTACATACTTCCATACTGTATTACACTCTAACATCCTCTAATGACTCTTGGCTTTTAAGCTCTCCTATCATCACTACGTTACTTCCACGCCATGTCACATTCTTTAATTAAAACAAATTTGTCACAAATTGATACTGTATGTATTTTTGTTCCCAGTGGTTAATCAATGTGTTAACAAGTCATGTGATGAGAAATGTGCAGTAGTTCATGGTAAGGAAACCTGCTTCTGTCCAAAAGGAAAGATGCTAGATCTGGCTAATGATTCCAAATGTTCAGGTGAGTCACATGAAACAATAATTGTGAAGAATTGGGGTTTTAATTGTGGCTATAGATGCTATAGTAAGATTCTAAGTCTGAAATTTTTTTTTTTTCACTGTGTAACTTTACCTCCTGGTTTCTGCATTTTCCACTCTCATGCATAGTTTAACATCTGAGACACTTATTTTTTCTGTCTAACTTTACAGTTCTGATTATGTTTTATTTCTACCGCCTAATGTTTACATCCCTGACTCCTGTTTTTGTGTTGCTTAATTTTACATCATTGACTGTTGTTTTTCTATGCCTGATTGATCTTACATGCCTAATTACTGTTGTTTTTAATGTCTGTCTTTACGTCTTTGACTACAAGTCTTTCTACTATGATGTTAACATCTTCATCTCATTTAAGAGTTTTTACAGGCTCCACAACATCAAATCTCTACTTGAAATCACAAAAATCAATGTATTTTTAGCCTCTTAGGAATACAGCAGTGATTACTATGACATTAACACCCCATATGCCTTTCAGTGTGGAGGGAACCTTTACATTACAACTCTCTAACACATTACTTTTTATTCACTGTTAAATATGGGTGTTGTTAAGTGTAGGAGCTGTTCTGAAAATATTATACCTGTTATTTTATGAAATCCCAGATCAGGTACACCAACAATTGGACTTCATTTATCGTGCAAAGACCTGAACTGATAGTTCAGACTGTCCCTTGAAAGTTTATGACGGAAATCTTAAAATACGCTTTAAAAATAAAAAATTATTCCCTTTTTGCCATTGCTATCTGCAGGTGCTTTAATTTAACAATACTAATATTATAGTAACGATGTTGATAATAATAATAACTATGACATGTGTCAGGAGTAAAATCAATACCAGGTATTATGATTATATGCGTCATATATCATCATCATGGGCCATACCGGTTGGCGTAGGTAATCATGTTATCCAATCTTCTATCCACTATGCATCATATCAATTTTGTAGTTTACTGTTTTCCATGCCATGACACCAAACTATCCAGTATTTTCTCTCTTTGTCATCCATGATCTCTCTTTCCCTGTATTTTGCCAGTTGTAACCAAGTATTCCAACTTTCCTCTTCTCATGATGTGCTTGAAAAATGTTGATTGTTTGTTTCTGATGTTTGTTGAGCTCCCTTTTTGTGTTGGCCTCTTTGAGAATTTCCTCATTGGTCTTTTTAGCTGTCCAGGGAACTTTCAACATTCTTCTGAGAAATCCCATCTCTGTGGCCTCTAATTGTCTTTTCATTTGTTTGTCTACTGTCCATGATTCACTTCCATAGATCAGAATTGGCTCTATAGGGCACTGATGAACTCTCTTTCTCATCTCTATTGATATAGATTTGTTGCATAAAATGTTTTTCATTTTCTGAAATGCTATTTTGGCATGAGCTATTCTGCTTTTTATTTCTGTGGTGCATCTTCCATCTGATGTTATTATTGTGCCCAAGTATTTGAAACGTTGCACTTGTTTCAGATTCTCTGATTGTCTTTTCATTTGTTTGTCTACTGTCCATGATTCACTTCCATAGATCAGAATTGGCTCTATAGGGCACTGATGAACTCTCTTTCTCATCTCTATTGATATAGATTTGTTGCACAAAATGTTTTTTATTTTCTGAAATGCTATTTTGGCATGAGCTATTCTGCTTTTTATTTCTGTGGTGCATCTTCCATCTGATGTTATTATTGTGCCCAAGTATTTGAAACGTTGCACTTGTTTCAGATTTGTCTCGTTTATTTTTATGCTGCATGATGGTGATGATTGTTTCTTTGATATGACCATTACTTCTGTTTTCTTACTATTCAGACTGAGACCTTTTTTGTTGCTATTTTTACTATTGTGTCTATCATTTCTTGTACTTTCTCTGTCTCTGCTATTAATTCTGTGTCATCCACATATCGCAAATTGTTTTTGTTGTGACCGTTGTCTTCAATTCATCTTTGTCTACTATTAATCTCATAATATTTTCGCTGTAAAGTGAAAACAAATCTGGTGACAGAATACAGCCTTGTCTGACTCCTTGTTTTATATATTGGAACTATGTTCCTATTAACTATTGGAACTATTACAAATATGTGTCATATAACAAACATCAAAGCAGCTAAAAGGAAAAAAAAGTGTTGGTTTGTCATCATATATTTTCAGGAGCAGTCACCAGAACTTAGCCTCATAATTTATTCTATGTCTGGTCAGTTTATTCATGCACCTTTTGTTCCTATCTGATGTCATAAATGTCTGTAACTTTGGCTACTGTAGATGCCATTTTCCAGAATCTCGATTATGTTTCTTTGAGGGAATTAAAATTGATGTATGACTGCACTTTATGATTTCTGTTCTCAGTAAAGTTATGTTCCTTGACATACTCATGTCATAAAGGATTGAAATATAACATTTCGCAATACTGAGATCCAGGACTGCACTTTACAATTGTTGCACTCAGTAAAGTAATTTTCTGTGACATTTATGCCATAGGTAAAGGTTATGTCCACATCATGCTAGGTATATATGTTGAATATAGTATTGATGTAACCGGTATTATGCCAGGCTGCCTTTACTTCCAAAAAAACATCTGGTACCAAATATTAGAAGCTGGGTGAACCCCAGAACTTAGTCAGTCCAACCAAAAAACCCTAATATCTGAGAATTAAACCTAGACTCTTCTGATTCAGAAGCAAGATCCCTAACCACTTAGCCATTGAGGCTCCCAATTTATGTTATAGGGGAGTGCAAATTTAAATCTCACCATACTAGACCATGGCATTTAGGGATTTGTAAGGGGGTGGGGGGGGGGAAGCAGTGCTCTTCCTTGCTGTCATTACTTTTTGTCCAATTCAATGAGCCAGGTACCAATTTCTTCATAAACTGGGTTGACTGGAGAGTGCCAATCTGCATTTGAACCCTTGCTCGCAAAATGACCAAGCCAGTGCTTTAGTACATTATACCAATATGGAAAAATAAAGGTGGCAAGACAGACTGCATTTAATATAGAGGTATATTACTTCTCAGCCATGTAGGAATGTTATACGCCAAAATTGTGGAAAAAAAGCTGAGACCCATAATAAAACTACAGTTAAGCTATTTTAAATGGGATTAAAAAAAAACGGAGGATGTATTTGCGTTCTATTCACCTTGAAACAGCTAGGAGAAAAGATGATAGAACACAATTAAAATTTTGTAGATAGCTTTCATTGATCGGGAAAAAGCATTTGACCAAGTAAAAAGAGAACAACTGTGGGAGATAGTAACAACATATGGATTAAGCCAACATCTAAACAACCTAATTAAAAGTCTCTGCATCAACAACAGCTGCACAGTCAGAACAGCAGCAGGTTATACAGATCACTTTGAAGTTAGATCAGATATAAGACAGGGATGCATACTATCTCCATGATTGTTTATTACATGCATGGACTATTATTGCAAGCTAGCCAACCCAAAAGAGACATAGGAGATCAACGAGCTTCTATTTGCATGGAAAAATAGAATACCCACAAGAACACTTAGACTCAACAGCACAGGCACAAAATGCAATATGAAAATCAACATCAACAAAACAGAAGTCATAAATATTGCAAAAGGGAAACAGAACATCAACATAACTATATATGGCAGACAACTAAAACAAGTAGAGAAATTGAAATACCTAGTAAGTCTAGTGCAAACAACAATTCACAAACAGCAGAAATAGACTCAAGATGCAATAAAGCTTGTCAAATTATTTGACAGCTATCACCACTATTGTTTGTCCAACAAAGAGATAACTCTAGAGGCAAAACAGGCCCTCTACAACACAATCTTCATCCCAACATGCTACCAATGCCAGTCCTGAACCTTAGATGCAAGAACAATAAGAAAAATAGCTTCTACTGTGATGAAATCTGTTAGATGAATGACAGGAAACAGCCTGAGAGATAAGATCAGAAATGTAGAACTGAGAAAAAAGCTAGGAATAATTCCAACCATTGAGTATATAAAGAAACAATAGATAAAATGGTTTGGCCATGTGACAAGGCAGAAAGATCAAAACACAACACAATGAGCCCTCAACAAACATGAGAACACCAGAACCAAGGGTCGACCATGAAAAAGATGGATTGATGGAACATTAGACACCCTAGAGAACAAAACTGCAGCAGAGACGAACAGAAGAGTAAAAGTCTGCAAATTATATCTGCACTTGAAACTGAAAGGCAAATTAGAAATTAAAGAAAAAGAAATGCATTAGCAGCATGCTTCTGACACTGTCACTGCAATCACTAGAAATTTCATGTTCTCTTTGTATCCATAAAAATGATATATTTGTCAGATTTGCTCTTTATTTGATTTTTGTATCTTTTGTTTAGTGATGTAATGGTAAAGGATGTTTTATAATATCTAATATTGCAAGGTTTGGTAAATTTTGAAAGAGAGGGAGGGAGGGAGATTTGGCCATTCAAGTCTGCCCTATAAACAATATTTTGACATTAATTTTTGCTTTTTATTATATCTTGCTAGATGTGGACATGTGTGAGAACAATCCATGCTCCAATTTTAGTGCCTGTAAAGAAACACCTGATGGAACTAGCTTTGTTTGTTCTTGCTCCGATGGACAGAAGCTTGCAGTAGATGGCTTTACTTGTGTGGGTGAGTCCTGTACCCACTTCCATTGAATTCCCATTTTCTTTCCCAATCACAACTTTGACAAAAGTCGATTTGTAACATTTTAAAACAATTTTTCCTGGGTTGTTGTGGCCATTGTGACCTACTCTTTTTGACTTTAAACTGCCAAGGGTTTTTAACCTGTACAGAGTGCACACAGGGCCTCCTATTTTTCACTGATACCTCAGAGGTCTAGACATTAGATATCTCACTATCCAGATGTTGCAGGATAAGTCCCCATAAAGAAATAGGAGATAGCAGTAAGGTATATGGGTGATTAATTAAAAGTGATGAAGGATAAGGTTTGATTGTATTGAAGAGGTAAGTAGATGAGATGAACCAGGTCATATGTAAGGATGGTGCTCATCCAAGAGAAAGGAAAGGACATGTAAACATATTTCAGAGAAATTTTCACAAAGGTTAGGTCACCTTAAACTTGACAAACAATCAACAAGAGTTGAACTTTTAGTTAGTGTATATCAATTTAGAACAGTGTCCATGCAGCCCTGACGGGCCTGTGCATGATAGGTTGACCAAGAATTTAGGACAACAACAGAGTAACTAACAGACTACTGATGAGAATTTGAACTGGAGGTCAGACACTGTTTAACTGACCAGATACTCGATTGGTTGAAACTAATTGCTTCCCACAGCATGCTGGAAGTTTATGTAAATGAGGTATGAGTTCAAAAACCGAAGCAGCCACTAGACCAATATTAGAAAATTTTAGCTTTTCTGAGAACTCAGATTTAATCAGAGAAGGATCATACCTGATCCATATTAATTATTCTAATCAGTTAGTAGTTGAAGAAGACAGTACAGCGTTTAGGAAGACTTAAAAGAGCATAAATACATTAGTAATAGTGTTCACGAGGACTTATTCTTAGAAAAGTGATTCCAAGTGATTATCTACAGAAATTAGGAGACTAGACAGGAATACTATATTTGCTCACTGTAAGACAGTAGGAATAACTCATGTCAGAGTTACAAATTTCAGCTGAGGCTAAGGCCACCGGCTGAAGATATTGAGAATGGTATAGACTAGTCAGTTCCAGTTATAATAAGCAACCTGCCGCAATTGAACAAACACTTGATCATGTGTGTTTTAATAAGTAACTGTGATAACCTAAGGAAACTTGATTAACCATGAACTGTAGTGATAAGGAGGAGTGTGTTCATCTAAAGAACTGAATGTAGACTTGTTAGTATGATTTAAGAAGGTTCCTGTGAATGTGACTTTTCAGGTGAACAATAAAGTATGATCCAGACTGGAGACAATTAATAAATGAATATCAATTCAACAATGTATTGCCATGTCATTTCAGATTGAGTTATTGAGTTATTAGTGGGTCACCATCATTGCACTCTGAACATGTCCATAAGTGCTCAGATCCCCTCCTCAGCAAGTCTTGCAGTGTCCAGCGACTGACTACTCCAGTTCTGTGTTGGTTGATTAAGTCTTCTTACAGTCATCTCAGATGTGTTGCAATATTACCACTGCTGTTCATTTTCACTCCTCATCAATTATTCCTATAACCTATGTAGGTTGATACCATTCTGCAACACAGAGACCCAGGAAGGATAAAACGATAAAGAAACCATGAATTTGAAGGAAAAGATTTCCTCTGCCCATGGTGGGATTTGAACTTGAGACCCTCATATTCCCCTACCCAGTTATTTACTAATTATTTTTTAACAATATTAGCTCTTAGTGTTTTTTATACAGCCAGCCTTGCTAAGCCTACAAAAATTGAAAATATGATGCCTTAATATTTTTTTTTAACTTCCAACAAGTGTTATATATCACAATTTGTAGAGTAGAATTAACTTTTGAGAAAAAGTATTTGCAAACATATTTGCGTAAGAATTATATGATGGATTTAATAAATAAAACAAAAATTAAAAACACACTGTTTGAATTTTAATAACTCAAACAAAAATATCAAAGTCACAAAGATGTTCAAAACATTAGTGATGATGTTCTAATGTTGAAGATGTTCAAAATGTCCTCCATTGGCAGAAATACATAGTATGGAACGCTGTGGAACAGATCTACAAACATGTGATTTCTTCCTGCCACACCATCCCTTCTACAAATCACACACAGTTCCCTCCCTCAAAAACTTGTCGCATAATTGTTACACTTAAGGGTGGCTCTGTATCAATTTCTACCCTCCATTGTTTTTGGACTTCTTTCATGTTCTCACATTTCCAAAAATACTTTAAAATCCACTTCCATTGTTCAAAAGAAAGGTTCCCAGGCATCTTGTCAATTATTTGTCACTACTGGCAACTGAATTGAAAATGAAAGAAAAACAAATGAACGGCAACAAGCACTAATCATGACAGATCCAGTTACAAAAAGTTCCTTCAGGTTATCTGCAATACTTTCTCTGTTATTAACATTCAAACGGTGTAAACCACTCTGTGGGACACTCTGTATATTCACTTTTCTTTCTATTAAAAAAAAATTTTCCTTGGAAGACTTTCTACACGATTTTTTCTTCCACTTTTACATTTCTTTATTCTACTTCTTTAAAACTTGTTTTGTTCCATTTTTTTATTGACAAGATGTTTTATTTAATTGTACATTTTGTACTGGCCATCCATTACAAATCAATTCTCTGTCCATTTGGGCCTTGAAGTTTTGAGGGGAAATAAGAGTGTTCTTAATGCTGCTCAGTTATTTGCTTCATAAGTCATTTGTTTGGCTTTTGAATAAATTATAACTCATCTTTGCAATTATTCTCTTTATTTAATGATCATAGATTGTACTGAAGGAACATTTGGAAAAGATTGTAGTCAGAAATGTGCCTGTAATTCAGCAACAACACAGCTCTGTAATAAGGTTTGTTATAAAAAGAAATAGTCTTAGGTTATTATGCAGTTTAACAAAAATATACACATTCAGTTTTTGTTCATTTCATTGTCATATTCTTTTAGTCAAATCCAGGGTTGCAGATAAAGGTAAAGGTAAAGTACTAGACTTGAAAGACATCTTAGCACTCAAGTTTTCACCCATATGTACTCGGCCTCCTATCCAGAAGTGTTTGGAGACTTCTGGATAGTGCTTCAAGCATCAAAACTCACGATGCGAGGCGACATCCCTCACCTTCTCAGAGTACTCAGGGATTACCTTGGTACCCATTTCTGCCAGTGGCTGGGTCGACCGCAGGGGTATTTTTTTTTCCAACCATGAGAACAATTCACACTGCTTCCAGTGGGAATCGAACATGGGTTGTCCGAATGTTGGTAGCCGAGTCGGGTGGTTCTCTCAACTAGGCTAACAAGGCCCCCAAAATTGCTAAGTGTGCTCACTATTGACCAGAAGATTTAATTTTTAGATGTGATGAGTTTTTTTTAACTGACAAGGCTTCATGGTTCACCCAGTTTCTGAAAATGGGTATCAGAAATTTAGTCAGAGACACTAGGATAGTCTAACATGATACCAACCAAGTCAGACCTATAAATATGCTACTGATGATTGAAGAATATAGGCAATAACACCATATGTGGAGAGAACCCTCACTTCCTTGTTTTGTTAGTCATTTTAGAAATGTATAACTGTACATGATTTATTTATTACACATTCAAGTTTAGTGTAAATAGATTAGTGGCCAATGCCTAATATATGAGGACGAAAACCTGCTACAACAACATATAACATCTGTCGATAAAAGTTGCACAAACTACAGTATGAAAATTAACACACAAAAAATTCAGCTATGAGAATAAGTAAATTAAGACACCCATTAAACATTAAGATCAAAGATAAAGAAGTAAAACACGTAGAAGAATTCAAGTATTTGGGCACAATGTTCACAGAAGAATGAAAACTAGACAGAGAAATTGACATGAGAATACAAAAAGCAAATGCTGTCACATACCAGCTTTCACCATTGCTAAGACATCCAAACATTTCTATGCCAGCTAAACAACAAATGATAAATAGCATTTTCATACCAACTTTGTGCTATGAAAGTCAAACATGGACCCTTTCTAAATCACAATTAAGAAAGATAAATACATGTGAGATGTGATGCTTGAGAAAAGTAACAAACAACACAAGAAGAGATAGAATACCAAATGAAACCATAAGAAATGGTAGGAACAAAACCCTGCCAAGAATATATAGAACAACAACTTAAATGGTTTGGCCACCTGGTCAGAATGAATCCTCACCAATCACCATCAGGGGCGTTCTTCTTGAGGATGCATGGAAAAAGGCCAAGAGGAAGACCCAGAAGAAGATGGATAGATGCAGTGACAGAGACATGTAACAAGAAAGGAAAATCACTAATTCGGACAGTTCGAGCAGCTCAAGAACGACAAATGATATAAACCACAAACTTTATAGGTATGAGTGAAAGAGAAAAGAAGAAGAAGAAGTGGCTAAATGATACAGATACATCATTTATGCAAATATATACAGGGGGAAAATAAACTATTTCTTTCAAGAAAGTGACAAATGTGAAGTTAAAGGAGCCTTTCAACTTATTGGAGTATGGAGAATATGGTGATAATGCCCATATTTTTCTGTTACCATCAACACAACATCTATGAGTAATGTGATCAACACCATACCAAACTACATCATTTTTCCAGAAAAGTTCTCTGATCTCAGTATTTAGAAGAAAAAAATACCTGCCACAGAGGCAAAACTTCCAACCTTGTCAGCAGATGAACACTCTAATTATTTCACCACTATGGCTTCAAGTTAGACAAAGCTTAGATCATTCCATCCCGTAAAAAAACACAATGGTCCACTCAAATAAGAGAAAAAAAAAAGTATCATAGCTTTTTTTTTTATACCATTGCTGATGCATCCTGGGGGTTCAAAGTTCACTTTAATGTTAGAACAGGAGTAAGACGGGCGTGCAATACTAGCACCTCTATTGTTAATTAATTATGTTGGCTACATATTATAGGTTAGTGATCCCATCAGAAACAAAGGAGCTATATAGGGCTTCTATTCACAGATGATCAGGCATTAATACATAAAAAAAAGAAGACCTACAAAAACACATAAATAAACTTAATAGCACAGGCAGTCCAATACAACATGAAAATCAAACATCGTGACTTGCTTTATGAACATTGCAAAAGAAAAACAGAATATCAACATAATGTGATACATGGCAGACAATTTTTAAAAAGTAGAACAATTTAAATACCTAAATACCTGGAAGTCTAAAACCAGAAATAAGTGAGGAACAATGTGGATTTGTGGAAGGAAAGGGCACCAATAATGCAATATACATCTTAAGAACATTGATAGAAAGATCAATAGTAGACAAAAAAGGAATTGAAGTCAACGGTCACAACATAAATAATTTGCGATATGCAAATGACACAGTCTTAATAGCAGAGACAGAGAATGAATTACAAGAAATGATAGACATAATAGTAAAAGAAAGCAACAAGAAAGGTCTCAGTCTGAATAGTAAGAAAACAGAAGTAATGATCATATCGAAGAAACAATCATCACCAGCGTGCAGCATAAAAATAAGCAGGACAAATTTGAAACAAGTGCAACGAGTCAAATACTTGTGCACAATTATAACATTGGATGGAAGATGCACTACTGAAATAAAAAGCAGAATAGCTCATGCCAAAATAGCATTTCAAAAAATGAAAAATATCTTATGCATCAAATCTATGTCAATAGAAATGAGAAAGAGAGTTCATCGGTGCTATATAGAACCAATTCTGACCTATGGAAGTGAATCATGGACAGTAGACAAACAAATCAAAAGATGATTAGAGGCCACAGAGATGGGATTTCTCAGAAGAATGTTGAAAGTTCCCTGGTCAGATAAAAAGACCAATGAGGAAGTTCTCAAAGAGGCCAACACAAAAAGACAGCTCCTAAAAAACATCAGAAAGAAACAATCAACATTTTTCAGGCACATCATGAGAAGAGGAAAGTTGGAATACTTGGTTACAACTGGCAAAATAAAAGGAAAGAGAGATCGTGGACGACAAAGAGATAAAATAATAGATGGCTTGGTGTCATGGCATGGAAAGCAGCCAACAACAGAACTGTTACGATGCACCATAGATAGAAGATTGTGGAAGGACATGATCGCCTACGCCAACCGGTATGGCACATGATGATGATGATGATGAAGCCTAGTGACACAGTAATTCACAAGCAGCATAGATAGACTTAAGATGCAAAAAAACTAGTTAAATCATTGGATAGATGTTCCACTACTGTCCAACAAGGTGTTAGCACTAGATGCAAAATGGACACTCTGCAATACAACCTTTGTTCTGACGTTGTTGTAAGTCTTGGATGCTAGATTGAAAAACAATAACAAAAATAACCTTAAAAAACAGCTCAGGATTTTCAAATAAAATGCATTAACCACCTTTACTTATGCATGCTATAGCTGAAAAACAACTAAAGAAATAGAAAATAAACTGGATGCATTTGAAAAGAAATGCCTGAGGAAAATACTTTGTATACAATTGGATGAGTTAAAGATTAGTGCAGAAATAAATGAAATGACAATACACCAAAAATATAAACTATAATCAAGAGAAGAAGATGGTCATATGTACCTCCAGGATTCAGTTCTACTTTTTCTGTCATGGCACACAAGGCAGAGAATGAAGAAAACACAACTCGATTGTGGTTAATGCATAAGTTAATTCCCTCATCTAAGAAAATTCTAATAACACTGATGCTCAGATCTATACAGGTGGTTCTGTAGAGTGCCATCTATGGAGTGCTTGGGCATTTACTGCATATTCCAGGTGGCATCACTATGATGACAGTGGCACCTACAAAATAACAGCTGGTAGTAGTATATCAATGGAGATCATGCCAGGACTGGGGTTTTTAATCTGGTTAAAGTTACAGGGTGTACTCATGTCCATATAATGAGTGACACCATCAGCTTTGACTCCTTAAGTTAAGCCAGGAACCATCCATAGGCAATGGCTAGAGTCAATACACAAGTCGAAGATCTTCAGCGTTACCTTCTTGTTTGCTTTGGGTCACACTGTTATTGTTGTTCTTCTCCTTTCCTTCCTCATTTGCCTTCCAGTGTCAAGGGAAGATATAATTTGTGGTCTTCTGCTCTTCTGTTTGCTTCTGCTGCTATGTTTCCTAGTGCTTCTAATATTTCATCGATTCTTCTTTTCGTGGTCAACCCTTGGGTCTGGTGTTCTTGCAATGTTTATTGAGGGCTCATCGTTTTGTGTTTTCATCTTTCTGCCTTGTCATGTGGCCAAACCATTTTATCTGTTGCTTCTTTATATATTCTTTGGCGGGGGCTATTCCTAGCTTTTTTCTCAGTTCTTCGTTTCTGATCTTATCTCTCAGGCTGTTTCCTGTCATTCGTCTAACACATTTCATCTCAGTAGAGGTTATTTTTCTTATTGTTTTTGCATCTAGAGTCCAGGACTGGCATTGGTAGTACAACGTTGGGATAAAGATTGTATTGTAGAGTGCCTGTTTTGCCTCTCGAGTTATTTCCTTGTTGAACAATAGTAGTGATAGCTGTCCAGATTTGATAAGCTTTGATGCATCATGAGTCTGTCTCTGCTGTTTGTGAATTGTCGTTTGTCACTAGACTTCCTAGTCCTAGGTATTTGAATTCCTCTGTTTTTGAAGACAACAAAAGAGAAGATAGCTTAGCTGGTTTGGTGATCGTAACAGATGGACAACTATTAACAAAGAAATGGATAACACACTAGAAAAGAATGCTGCATTTAAGTGAGATTATTAAAAGCTACACATGTAACAAATGTTTTAACTATTATTTAATAACAATTTTTCTTCTCAGACTGATGGTTCCTGCACATGCAACCAGGATGGAACTCGGCCAATTGTTCTGTAGACATAAATGAGTGTCAATCAAATACTTTATCATGTCAAAACTTTTCCCAGTGTGTGAACACACCAGGAAGTTATGTGTGCAAGTGCCAGGGAGGATATCATTCAGTTAATAACAAATGTCAAGGTTAGATTATTTCACTGTTGATTGAATGGTTGGTTTATGGGTGTAAAATTGGTTGTATGATTGATTAGTTGGTTGGGTGGGTAAATGGTTGGTGGGTGAGTGTATAGCTGATTGTATAATTAGTTTGTTGGGTGGATAAGTGGTCGGTTGGTTGGAGTGATTGATTGATTGGTTGATGAGTGTATGGTTGGTATGATTAGTTTGTTGGGCAGATGAGTGTTTGGTTGGGCGATCGATGTGTTGGTTGCTGAGTAATTTATTGATTGATAGATAAATTAAATGTATGGTTGGTTGTATGATTGGTTTGTTGTATGGATAAGTGGTTTGTTGGGTGAGGTGATTGGTTTATTAATTGTTGGTGAGTATGTGATTGAATGGTTGTGTAGTTGGTTGGTTGCACAGTTCACTGGTGGAGTGGCTGGTTTGTTAATGGATGAGTAATTGATTGGTTGGTTGAGTGGATGAATGGTTAGTTGTTTGATTGGCTGATGAGTGGGTCAGTAATTGGTTGGGTGATTGTAGATTAGTCTGAGTGTAGTTGTGTTGATGGTTAAATGTTTAATTGGTTCGATTGCTATAAATTCTGCAATATTATGGTGTCATGTTCTCTATCTTTGCATTGATATCTATAGATAATTTTGAGCTATTGTTCTACAATCTGTATTTTATTACATTTCTTCAACCTCAAAAGAGCAATTATTTTAACACTATGAAATGTTAATCACTTATATGAAGTGGCTGTAAGCAACTGATATTTATCTCTAACTTTCACGTGCTGATATTATAGAAGTGAATTTTAAATTAATTTTTAAAACTGAACATTTGTTTAAATGAAACAAGAGTGTAAAGTTTATTACCAATGTCTGTCTGCCTATTGTTTTTTCAAGCTGAAGACAGTATGTTAGGGTAGAAATTCTAAACTCTTATATCTGACAACCTTTCAACTGTCAGACCTTGCAAAGAACCTGCATTGTGTCTCACCACATAGCTCTATTCTGAGCGAGCTGTTCAATGTCGGCGACTGAGCTGATATTTGCTGTTGTTGCTTCTTGTTTTAATGATCTTATTAAGTGTTTCTCTAGGTCAGCCTCTTTTTCATTTACCCTCTCGTTTATTACCAATGTTCTAATAAAATAGACACTAAAACTTAATTAATTAAAATTATAAATAGATTAATGGTTTCCTAGTTTGAAATTCTTAAATTAAAACAAATTAATTGAAAATAATTCAGCAAGAGATTAACAATTTATTTTGATGACATTTTTATCTTAAACTAATATATTAAATGTTAATAATGTAGTAATGATTTCATAGTATGATATTCTGATACAAAATAAGTAATGGATATAGTATCTTTCTATAAATTGTTCAGTGTCATAATCTTACTTATATATGTAGAATGTTGAGTATAATTTTGTTGTACTTACAAATATCTGTAGTATGTCCAAACAACACATATGGAGAAGAGTGTAGGAACCAGTGTACATGTGACATATCACATGGTACTTGTAACAAGGTTTCGGGACAATGTGTTTGTCAAGCAGGCTGGACTGGAGACAATTGTGACACTGATGTGAATGAATGTGCTCAGGGAGATCCCTGTAATGCTTCAACTATTGAACATTGGGTAAATATTGATGATTTCCTTTCCTTGTCCTTGATTATTCCATACAACTCATTAATAAATTAAATAACTCTTTCTGTACGCTTCGCTGCACTGTGCGCCATGCCGATTTAAGCCATGTACGTTTCGCCACATAGTGCGCCACTCTCAATTTGATTAGTGTAAACCGTCATCAAACCATATTCTTTTTACATGTCTTATATCATTTTGGTATTGGTGAAATCTAATATCTTGTTCAATTATCTAAAAATTCATATATAATATGTTGTATGTTAGATAAATGATTCTTAAAACCATGACAAATTTTGTCTCAAAATCTTTTTTGTTGCATCAATCAAAAGCTTCCGAATGGAAAAAGTTAAGTAATAAGACATATTTTATTGTAATCTAGCAGTCATCAGAGGTTTATTTCAGTAGATGGCCAATTTAGAAACTGCCTTCTTGTAAACCTTTTGTTAACCAATCCACTCAGTCATCCCTAATCCCGCATTGGATCCCTGCAGTCTTAGGATTGTTATCTCATTATTTCTTGTGTTTCATCTTATGGTTGATAGTTTATAACTTTAATATATATATATATATATATATATATATATATATATATATATAATGGAAATTTATAACACTCATTGTTTTATATTTCACATCTTTTCAATTTCATCTGGCCAGAAATCACAACTAGATTTGAATACTTAAGAATGTGACTTTTTCCAGACCCAGACAAACAGTAGAGATTTTCTGTCATCTGTTGATCCCAACTTTTGTTATTCTGGACATTCACCTTCTCCTTTTCAGATTTTGGTTTTAGGGGGATGTGTGATTAACACAGCTTTTCTACTAGAGCAGATTTAAAAGAGATAAACTTACAATAATTACATTATCTCATACAACATAGCTTTTGTTCTTTAATGTTGTTTTTTTTATCATTTTTAAACGAATGTTTGATGATAAAAAATTAAATAAAGTAATGTGTATTTTTATGTATTTTGACAGGAATGTCTCAACAAACAAGGTAGCTACACTTGTGGCTGCAAAACTGGTTATGTTCTGGATACAAATAATAATAAATGTACTGGTAAGTTACATGCTTTTTCTACTCTGCTCTGCCCTGCCCTGCCCTGCTCTGCTCTATTCATGGAATCAATTTAATTGCCTAACTAAGTCTCTTCACGGTCCTGTGTGATCTAATCATTATTTCACTAGTGATTAAATTGCTTCTACAATCTAATTTTTCAATTCTATCTAACTCATCTAGCTAACTTCCATCATCTCGAGATGGTGCCATCTTACTCATTGGACAACTCAGTTCTCTTGTCGCTCTGGATGGCAACTCAGATCTTCTACTCAGCCTAAATCTGTCTCAGGTTTTCTTGATAATTATTTTCTAGTCAAGTGATCTTATTTGTTTCACTTCTGGCCTTGTAAATTCTTTTGCAGTTCACTTAATTTAAACCCGACCTTTGGACTATCTCCTCTCTTATTTCCCTTTAGTAATATGGGTTTTCAATTTTCACTTTCAGTATTATCGTGATTACATTATTAAACCATGACATCTAACTACAATAGCTGAGTTGATTGTAATAGATTATATATAAGCACAATATTTGAGTTGATTGTAATAGATTATATATCTCTCTCTCTCTCTCTGCGATCAAGACTCAATCAGAGTAGGATTCTAGATTCTCACATGAAGACAGCTGTCTGTTTAAGTGAATTGATCGACCCCACAGACAGAACATCATAATTAGAGTCTGTTAGATCCACTCTGATTGAGTATCTGTTAAAACGTTGCACTGTGTGCTACGCCAGTGGCCCAGTGCAACCGATTTCAGCCAGCATTTTATTCAGGTTTGCTTTCCTTAGCCTTTGATTGTCCCCAATCTTCCTGCAAGGCAGCAGATTGTCTTTTCTGTAGGGGGATTCTGCCCTTAGATGGTTGGCCCTCCCAGTTTTAGGAGCACCATCTGCCCGAGTCAATGGAGGTGAGTAACACAGACATGCACATACAAAGATATGAGATGTGACTAACACTGACACACACCAAGATATCTCTCTCTCTCTCTCTCTGCGATAGGACTCAATCAGAGTAGGACGTCCAGACTCTCATACGAAGACAGCTGTCTGTTTAAGCCTGTTAGATCCAGTCCGATTGAGTACCCATTAAAACGTTGCACTGTGTTCTTCGCCAGTGGCTCAGTGCATCCGATTTCAGCCAGCATTTTTTCAGGTTTGCTTTCCTTAGCCTTTGATTGTTCCCAATCTTCCTGCAAGGCAGCAGTTGATCTTTTCTGTAGGGGAATTCTGCCCTTAGATGGTCGGCCTTCCCAGGTTTACGTTCACCATCTGCCCGAGTCACTAGAGGTGACTAACACAGACATGCGACTTGTAATATGAGGAAACTGCAACAAGGAACACTTTTCATGCATAGCCTTCATTTGTTCCCGCTGCCTATCCCCATATACTGGTAAGTCACGTCCTCTTGAAAATGATGATCATCGTAGCACTTGATGATGTTAGGCCATCGTTGATGACTCCAATTCCGAACATACAGACACACACACACACTAAGATATGAGATGTGACTAACACAGACACACTCTAAAATATGAGATATGACTAACACAGATACACACACAAAGGTATGACTAAACACAGTCATGCACACACAAAGATATGAGACATGACTAACATAAACATGCACTCACAAAGATAGGAGATATGACTAACATAGACATGCACACACAAAGATATGAGATATGACTAAACACAAACACACAAAGATATGAGACATGATTAACATAGACAGACACACATTAAGGTAGGAGATGTGACTAGCATGGCCATACACACAAATATATGACTAACATAGACATGCACACACAAAGGTATGAGATGTGACTAACATAGACATGCACACAAGGATATGAGATGTGACTAACATAGACATGCACACAAAGATATGAGATGTGACTAATACAGACATGCACGCACAAAGATATGACACATGACTAACACAGATACACACTAAGATATGAGATATGTCTAAACACAGACACACACAAAGATATGAGACATGAATAACACGGACACACACCAAGATATGGGATATGACTAACATGACACACACCAAGAGCCATGGCTAGCACACACGCACAAGCTAAGATATGAGCCATGGCTAGCACAGAAACACACTAAGATATGAGCTATGGTTAGCACAGAAACACATTAAGATATGAGCCATGGCTTCACGGAAACACACCAAGATATGAACCATGACTTGCACTGAAATACATTAAGATATGAACCATGGCTAGCACAGAAATACACCAAGATATAAACCATGGCCAGCACAGACACACACTAAGACATGAGCCATGGCTAGCACAGACACCCGCCAAGATAGGAACCATGGCTATCACATACACACACAAAGATAGGAGCCATGGTTAGCACAGACAACCACCAAGATATAAGCCACGACTAACATATACACTTGGTAACGTCCACCAAAGTTTGTCCGAGGTTCCCGGTAAAGTTTCTACTGACGACCACGAAGATCCAAAACGTGCAGGCATGGTGGGCGTGGCTGATGTGCTGGAAGATCAGCCGGATAAGACCTTCAGAGAATGTCAATTTCATGTTCCCTGAGTTTTGAGTCCCCATCAGATAGTACAGTCTGGCCACGTGACTGGGTGCGTTCAGATGATGTAAGACAGAGACAAGGCAAAGAGCATCCTAGCCACACAAACCTGGGTGCTAGCTCGCACTGAGCTCCACCTAGGATCGTTGATTGGTTTCAGCTCGGAAACTTCCAGCATCGGCAGGCCACTGAGCTTCTTCCACCGGGACTTGTGTATGATGG
Source organism: Megaustenia siamemsis (assembly GCA_032433765.1). NCBI lineage: Eukaryota > Metazoa > Mollusca > Gastropoda > Stylommatophora > Ariophantidae > Megaustenia > Megaustenia siamemsis. Next base: position 54,740,129 of record JAVIAB010000046.1, on the reverse strand, counting down.
ACAGAATGATCGTGAAGAGCATGACAGTAATGGCGATCAGCGGTAGTAGCAACGTTACTTCCGAGTCAATGTAGGTTGTTATGTGCAAGAATATCAGCCTTGGACTTGGCAAGCATTTCTCAAGACCTATCTCATTTGGCGTTATCTCAGCAGCAACAGTAGTGGCCATACACAGCAACAACGATAAGACTAGAATGCATATGACCACGATACTGGCGCGTCGCTTTGTGCACATAACCACAAAGCTTGTTGGATGACATATGGTGATGTAATTCTCCACTGTTATACACACAACGTACTCCAGGCATTGTGCTAGGAAAAGCTAAACTATAACGGCCACCATTGAGAATGAACGAAATTCTGCAAATTCAGATCTTGGCCGTTGGGCTTTGTTCAAACGCAAACAAGCGTCCATCTTGGTGCATCAGATTATATATAAGCACAATAGCTGAGTTTATTGTAATAGATTATATATAAGGGAACAGGCAAATAATTGCAATGCTGCGGTAAAGCTGGTAGCAAGGAGCCAATGGTGGGTGTGCTAAACACTCCAAGGTATGGTGACAGCTTTACAAATAAAGAACACAACACAATACTGACGTTTCGGCCTGTGGCCTTCTTCAGAATACAGGGACAACGACAACAAGCGGTGAAGCACAATTACTACATGTTAGATGATCAAGTGGAGGGCGAGGAAAGTTATATATAAGCACAATAGTTGAGTTTATTGTAATAGATTATATATAAGCACAATAGCTGAGTTGAGTGTAATACTTTGTATATGAACAGAGTCTGTGGGTGGTTGCAAATAATCATGAACAGTGCCTGCTAGTATAGGTAATTGTGTCCCATCACAACTTTCTATCTTTACAACTCCATATCAGTCTTTCTTGTTAACTTTAAAAACAATAATAATAAATAATTAAATATCTAATATACAAGGAAACTTCATAGGCAAGAATCAAAATATAAATATACAAGGACATGAGTATTCTTACAGCACTTGAAGAAAAATAGACAAACAACAACCAACAGAAAACACAGAACAATAGACAGCCATTCTCATGACCCGGATAGAAATGATAATTTTATCTAAATGATGTTGCTAATAAGTTTTCTTGTTGCCTTGGCACTTTGATGGTACAATTATTACATGGTTTATCTTATATCTCTCAGATCTTGATGAATGTGCAGCAGATTTTAGCAATAAGTGTAGTCAGAACTGCACAAACACTGATGGCAGTTACCTCTGCTCCTGTAACAGAGGTTATCAACTTATCTCTGATGGACACAAATGTGAAGGTCAGTATTTTTTATGACTGTTCTCTTTGATGGCCGGCAGTATTAGCAACACAAAACTGATGATTTCACTTGACCTCATATATTTTGAACTCCCTTTAAATAATCTGTGTCACAGCAGACTGGCTAATGAGGTAGGGATTGCAGTGATCCTGGCACTGGTGATGTGACAGTGAGAGCCCTTATTATTTGTAGAATGTCTTGTTCCCTACCACCACCTTTAGAGATACATCATGAGGCATTTACCTGTCATATGTTGTTGCATCATACCAGAAGTGATAAAAAAGCCTGGTACACACCAGAGAAATAGTTACCTTTCATCACAGCCTATGAAATGCATACTTTTTTAGACACCAGCTAACTAAATTGAAACAACCAAGATAAGCTGGCTGGAAATGTATCTAATTAAGCTATGGTATAGATTAAAATAGAATACATTTTGATAAATGGATATTTAGATACATGATTTTTGCCTGAGAAAATTAGCCAGCTGGAGGCTTTTAATGATGGATAGACACAGAGAAGGGAATTGTCACCTGATCAGTAGGAGGCATCACCCAAAAAGAAAGGATCGTCAAAGTAGTTTAGAGTGTGATATTTAACCCTAGATTACAACACTTAACTGTAACTCTCCCTTTTACGATACCATAGTAAAAATTACTACCCCTTATTTGTACTATTTTGAATTCTAAAAATATTTGATTTTGGGCTTGAATGCTGTGTGTTTACCCAAAGAAGAAACATGGGACATGGATGATGTAATCATTTCCCAGCTTAGATTCATTTTATGGCTAAAAATCCAAACACATTGTACTGTGTCTAATAACATGCTGACAGTCAAAGAATCTAGTGCGATGTTTGGGACCCTCAGTATATCACTCATTTGACTATCTCATATTTCCAAGGTTTCTTTGATGTCAAGCCAATAGACAGAAATTTTCCCAGCCATGATGGAAAGAAAAGAGAAGAAATGAAATTTTTGAGACTTTGACAAATTTTATTGTAAAAAGTGGTCACATTTTACAATAGCATAGTAAATTTTACCTTGTATGGTGAAAAAAAAAATCTTGCATTAATAGAAATAAAACCCACATTCAGGGGTCACCAGAAATATAATTAGGAAAGTATACGAAGAGGGAGAGTGTTTGAACACATCAAACTGTCAAATTTGGAAGAACTTGTGTTTTGATGTGGTAACTCATCATGTGCCATACTGGTTGGCGTTGGCGATCATGTCCTTCCACAATTTTCTATCTACAGTGCATCATATCAGTTCTGTTGGCTGTTTTCCATGCCATGACACTAAACTATCCAGTATTTTCTCTCTTTGTCATACGTGATCTCTCTTTCCTTTTATTTTGCCAGTTGTAACCAAGTATTCCCTCTATTAGATGTACAATCTTACATATATCTGGGCAGTAATATAGATAAAGAGGGAGGAACAGAAAATGATACCAAAATAAGGATATCAAAAGCAAGAGGAGCTTTCATTGCACTGGGAAACACATGGAAATCCAAAGAAATTAGGTTAAACACAAAAATAAAAATTTTCAACTCAAATGTTAAGTCGGTCCTATTATATGTCTGTGAAACATGGAGAACAACAAAATTGACAATCACGAAGATACAGACTTTCATTAATGGATGCTTACGCAGAATAAAAGGATGGAAATGGCAGGACAAAATCACTAACATAGAATTATGGAAATGCACCAGTCAAACACCAGTGGATAAAGAGATACAGCGAAGACGATGGCGCTGGATAGGACACACACTGCTGAAGCCAACTGAGAGTATTACACAACTGGCCCTTTTTTTGAATCCCCAGGGGAAAAGACAAAGAGGAAGACCAAGGAATCTTGGAGAAGACAGATAGAAGCAGAGATGAAGATGATGGGGAAGACATGGAATGATCTTAAAAGAATGGCAAAAAACAGAACGACTTGGAAAGTGTTTGTTGAAGACCTATGCTCCATTGGGAGCTAAAAAGGTAGAAGAAGATAGAAGAACCGAGTATTCCAACTTTCCTCTTCTCATGATGTGCCTGAAAAATGTTGATTGTTTCTTTCTGATGTTTTTTAGGAGCTGCCTTTTTGTGTTGGCCTCTTTGAGAACTTCCTCATTGGTCTTTTTAGCTGTCCAGGGAACTTTCAACATTCTTCTGAGAAATGCCATCTCTGTGGCCTCTAATCGTCTTTTCATTTGTTTGTCTACTGTCCATGATTTGCTTCCATAGGTCAGAATTGGTTCTATATAGCACCGATGAACTCTCTTTCTCATTTCTATTGATGTGGTAACTACTATATCATAATCTAGGGTTAAAAATCCTACAAGTTGAATTTAAAAGTAATTTGACATGAAGCCTGCATAAAATAATAAGAAAACCTGGAGTTGATAATTACATCAGGCAGTAGCCAGTCATCAAGTTATGATTCACTATTTGAGATCACAACAGCCAAAATTAGTTTTTTTTAAAAGAATTTCCAGTGAGTTGGAGATATGAAAGTATTTGATATGTGCGACTATTAATGTGAATAATAAAGATTTAGTCAAATTGGACTTAAAGTGCTATGTGATTTATTTGCCATATGCAAGACACGATGTATTGTGTCACAGTCACAGTGGGATCTGCTGTTATAGAAGAGGTAGTATTTAATCCTCTCTAGGGTGGACAAGCTTCAACATCTGCACCAGGAGCTGAGAAATTCACTTCAACTGCCACTTCAGTGGAGATTAAGAAATTGTGGCTTAATGGGAGTCACAGAACATCTGTGACATGACATTAATAGCAGTAACTGGTTGTCATTTCTTTCTTATTTCAGAAACATAATTGCTTCCTTGAAAAACCAGGAATTGTGGTTTCCTTTCAGTCAGATGTAATACAAAGCCAATCTATCTATCTATTGTCCTTTCGAGCCGAAGATGGCACATAGGGCAGAACCACAATCTCAAAAACAGAAACCTTGTGTGCCAAAATGGCACATATTGCAGAGAGTAATACAGATTTCATGTAGATACAAGCTTCAACATCTACACCATCTGCACATCTCTCTACATGTACAGCTTGTACAGATACAATACAGATGAAAAATAAAAAGAACTGTTAATGAGGGTAAATAGTTGTTGCTGAACAACTTTAGTCAAATATCTATTAGTAAAGTTAGAACTCGTGGCCTTAGAATGATAATAGTGTTAAGGGAAGATGATGGAAACAAACAGAATAAAACACACAAAACTGGATGTTTAAATTTTGTTAATAACATAGGACTAAAAACAGCAAACCAATTTTTCAACTTGGAAAATTTTCAGCTGGGACAAGCACACAAAAAAGCAGAAGACAAAATGTTTGTTGTTATATTTAAACATTATTTTGTGTTGATAAGGAGTGTACTCATATACACTTTTTAATATCGCATAATTTGATGAATGTGCTCAGACATGATTTGTCTGTGCTCATTCACATATACATCTTCACATGGTGTATTTGAAGTGATAAAAAAATTAAAAATTTTAACGATCACATTAGTGCTGTAAAATGCAATTATAACATTTCTCAAGACACGTATTTATAACAGTGCTCTCAATTTAAAATTATAATATTGTTCACGACACTTAATTATAATAATACTCTAAACATTAAATTACAAGATTGCTCAAGACACTTATAACAGTACTCTAAACAGAGGAGACTGAAAGAAGAGCAGAGGAAAACCAAGAGAAAAAATATTGAGTAGCTTATCCACATGGTGTAATAAAAGATCACAACTCAAGTTATGACACGCATGAAGGACCGAGAGATGTGGAGAGAGATGATTGCCTACGCCAACCAGCAAAGCACCTGATGATGATGAAACAGAGTAGAGTTTGTGAACTGTGAAAAATCTTCCTTTAGTTCACACACCAATCTTTGGACTGACTAATCAAATATTGCTGCAGATGAGGCAATACATAAAGAATATTATTTATGTTTGTGTTTGTTCACAAACAAGGAGAATGTATTGAAACTAATAATATACTATATAATGAAATATAATGTTTTTAGATATAGATGAGTGCAGCAGAGATCTAGATGTCTGCCAGCAAGTGTGCAACAATGAAGTTGGAAGCTACCGATGTTCTTGTCTTGATGGTTATCAAATCAGAGAAGATGATGTCTCACTGTGTTATGGTAAAGAACAGGTCTTTCTTTATTCACTGAATGAATATGTCCTGGGTCCCTCCACTAATCAGGCCACTTATGACCTTTTACATGGTTTTATTGCCCTTGATTATCTGGCCAATTGTATATCCAATTATTTTACTTGTAATAGTCTTTTGATCAAGTTGTTGTGATAAGGTTTTTGCTAAACCCATCATCATCAGGTCACATGGCCTTTGCAGAACATTGGATTTACACAGCCCATATGAAATAATCTATCTCTAGCCAGGTTACCAATTTCTTCTCTTGTCATGTTCAAGGTCTCTTTGATGTCTTGAAACCACCTTCTTCATGGTCTGCCCATCTCATCTTCCTGAAAATATGCCTTCAACTATTTTTTTTATCCATTTTTGTTTTTTGTTCTTTTCTTTTTTGGGTAAGGTGTCACAAGTTTCTTGTATGCTTTTCTTTATACACTGCCATCTATTTGTGACTTTTTCATCAGGATTTTGTCTTCTGTATTGCTCAATTCCTTCTTCAAGCAGCTTCTGATATGTGTTCTTTACTTGTATTGTATAGATATCTTTAACATCTTTATGATTTAAAGCTGATTTATCTAGTGGTATTGTTGATGAATTAGACTTTTGTTTGTTTCTCTTTAGTTTGATTTTGATTTTAACCATTACAGGATTGTGATCTGAGTTACTATCTGCTCCTGGGTAGGTTTTGGCTTTCTTTACACTGTTATGGAATCTATATTTTATCATTATGTAATCTATTTGATTCCTCTTCTTATCTCCAGGGTTTTTCCATGTGTATAGTTTTCTTTTCTCTTGCTCAAAGAAGGTCTTACATATTATCAGCCTGTTTTCTTCACAAAATTGTATTAGTCATTCTCCTGTGTCATTTTTTTTCCTAAACCATGATTTTCTATAATGGTCTTATATCTACCTTTTCCTACTTTAGCATTCATATCGCTGATTACAATCAAGATGTCCAAAGAATTATCCAAACCTACCAGGGCCCTCTTCCCCTTATGTATCGTAGGTACATTGATGACTGCTTTGGTCTGTCTGACCTTCCAGAAGATGAGATCTCCCGTTTCATCGAGTATGTCGGACATTTCCACCCCTCTATCCACATCACCTTCCACATCTCCACCTCCTCCGTATCTTTCCTGGACATCCTAGTCTCCTTGGGCACCTCTCATCTTCTCACCTCGGTCTTCTACAAGGCCACCGACTCCCATAGTTTCCTCCGCTACGACTCCTCTCATCCTACATCCTGCAAGAACTCTCTTCCTTATTCTCAGTTTCTCAGACTTCGTCGCCTTTGCCGAGACGATGAAGATTTCCTTCACAATGCCCACCTCATGCTTGATTTCTTCCGCCGACGCCGTTATCCAGAAGCAGCTCTCCTCCCTGCCCTGCGTCGAGTTCTCCACACTTCACGTCAGTCTGCTCTTACCCCTCTACTCATCCCCCCTCTGATATAGTAGTGCTCGCTCTCACCCATCACCCTCACCACTACGCCGCTATTAGGACCATCCACCGCTACCTCCCTATTCTCCGATCTGACTCTACTACTCGTCTGCTCTTCCCTGACCCGCCACTAGTGGCCTTTAGACGTGACCGGAACCTCCAAGACTTTCTTGTCAGGGGTCGTCTTCCTGCTGACCACTTCAGCCATCGAGGCACTATCCGCTGCAACCGCAGAGTATGTAAAACTTGTGACCACGTTCTCCAGACCGACACTGTCCTCTTCCCTAATGGTCCTTTCGAGATCAGAGAGGGATTCACTTGCACATCGCGGAACATCATTTATGCCATCATTTGTAAGCGATGCAAGTTGACCTACATCGGTCAGTCTGGTCGAAGAATCGGTGATAGGTGCCGTGAACACTTGAATGACATCACCCGAGAAGCGGACACTCCTGTAGCAGCCCACTTTAACTCGAGGGGCCATCGAGGTAAGACTGATGTCTTGGTAACTGGCCTTATATCATGCTCCTCTGATCACCACAGTCGGCTCACTCTTGAGCACCGTCTGATCGCTCGTTGGGGCTGCCTCACCCTCGTGGCATCAATGTATCCCTGTCCCTCTGAGGACCCTCCTGCCTCCGTCTCCACCCTCCCACCTATGGACCTCTCTTCCTATTTCTCTTCTTGGGTCCTCTACTCCTCGTCCATCCCTGCTTTTCATATCCTCTTTGAGTAACCCCCATCTTGCCTTCTTCATCCTATACCCCCCCCCCCCCCCCCCCACACACCTTTTTCTCTTCTGACTACCTTCATGTCCTTTACCTCTTTATCACTATATCACCTCTCCACCTGGACTGTACGTACGATCTCTCTGCCCACCTCTATTGTCCCTCGTCCTTCCTACCACCCCTCTGCTGATCTACTCCTAGCTCACCCCTCTCCTCTCTATTCACTTGTAGTCACTACTCATCTATACCTACTATTCCAATATCCCCCTTATCCTGATGCCCACTTTCATCCCCCCCTTTGTTCTATCATTTCCCTACTTCTTTACCTCCTATGGTTCATACCTCTTGCACACCATCCCCTATTGCTCCACTTCTTCCAGACTTTCTCTTTTTCCATTCACTTCTGACCTACCGCCTCTCCCCCTATCCAGTTTTCACATACCTGCTTCTTATCCCTCCTCTCCATACCTCCTCCTCTAATACTTCCCTACCTCCCGATAGACTAACTTCCTCCGGACCACCCCTCTATCGCCCTTCTCATTATACCGGCTTTATTATTCTTCCTCTCCTTATCTCTTCCTCCAGTACCCAATCCTTCCTTTCGTTGACCTACCTCTCAACTCTTTCAGTTCGAGGCCATCCATTCTGTAGAGTCCATCTCTCTCACCCATTACCTAGTTCACTACTTTGTCGTGTCATTCAATTTCTTTCTCTTAACCTCTCGCGTGATCTCTCACTTCCATTGTTGAGTGATTTATATGTATTGCTTGTTGTGTCCCAGGAGTGTCTTCGTCTATCCCCTTTTCTCTCTCTCCCCCCCCCCCCCCCCCCCCCTGGTTTTCCCGATATTAGATCCGTTTGCCCTCTATACTGACCTGTCTTGGTCACGGGTTGCTTTCTATACAAATTCTTTGCGCTTCTAGTCATTCTGTCTTGTTTCAGAACGGATTACAGATTTCCTGCTCTGAGCTCAGCTAAGTACAATTTATTATACATTTTTCTCTTTTTCTATTTTATATATTTTGACGCCCATCATACCTCTCATCATGTAATATTCATTTCTCACTTTTCTTATTTCTGCATCCTACTTTCCTCTCCCTCCACTTGATCATCTAACATGTAGTAATTGTTCTTCACCGCTTGTTGTCGTTGTCCCTGTATTCTGAAGAAGGCCACAGGCCGAAACGTCAGTATTGTGTTGTGTTCTTTATTTGTAAAGCTGTCACCATACCTTGGAGTGTTTAGTACACCCCACCATTGGCTCCTGTCCAAAGATTTCACTTGCTTCATAACTTTATTTAGGTCTTCATAGTATGCCTCTGTAAACAATTGATATACCGTCTATTTAATTTATTATGTGTTAATATAACTTATGACTATAGGACTACTGTAACAATAGTACATAAATAAAATATGTTTTCGTGTTATGTAACACTTCAAGCATTTGTTGACTGTCAAGAACAGATGTTACTTGAATGCGTTAAAGAAAGACGAACAACCTATATGAAGTACTAAGAAACACTGCACGAGATTCAAATTTAGAAGTTAAAATATCAAGATCATCAAGTCTTCATTACACTGGCATAAACCAGTCACTTAACAAAGTGCTTAAAATCCAAACTACCAGTGTGCTATTAATGTTGAATTTACAATTTACTATCAGGTATAGCATCAGGTATCAAATTAAATTAAAATTTATAAAAAGGTATCTGTGATATTTTGCATCTTTTGATATTATCACTTAATATCACCTATATCATCTGTAGGAGCACTATATCATCTGCAAAATCTAGATCTTCCACATAATTCTTTTCACATTATTTGATGCCATTATTGCCTTTGTGATATTATTCACTCATTATGTAATCAATGGTAATTCTGATTAAGAATGGTGGTAGTATACATCCCTGTTTTACTCCTGTTTCAATTCGAAACCACCAAGATGGAAGCTTGTTTGCGTTCGAGCCATGGTGTAAACAGTGTTGCCTTTGAACATTACGCTATCTGTTATCACAGCGAGTTGGCGGATTTTTAGAAATGAAATCACGGTTTGATAATAAATGTTTGTACACAGTTCGTTAACCATCGCTGTAGATCAAGTCTTTATTCTGCTGGCTTCGTTCGCGACCTTTGAAGCTAATGACCTATCTTGTGCAGACGGTTGGTTTGGGGCAAATTGTACGTTACAATGTCACTGCTATAATGACTCAGTTTGTGACAAAACTACAGGGACATGCCCAAACAATGACAGTTGTCAGCACAAATATTTCGGACCCCAGTGTCAGTACTTGGATCTCATTTACAAATACGCCCAAAAATCTGAACCTATTTTCCTGTTTGATAACAACGACACCACATGTAATCCGGACACAGATTCTACATCAGTTGAGGCAACTCTCAACCCATCTTTGCCATTCTCCTGGTTTAGGATTTATGTGAATGACTTAACAGATCCGGACAGTTTCATGGTAACGCTAAATGGTTCTGCCTTATGTAACAATGAATCAAGGTTTGTAGTTAGTCCGCACGAGATTGATGTCTTTTGCTCTGGGGCTGGTCTGATCAACAAGTTACAGATTAAAGGGGTGATAGTTGCAAATATCTGCTCCATCTACATTGGCGGGGTTCGGAATGTGGCTCTCAAACAGAACACAAACCAGACCGACACATTTAATGCTTGTTATACAGGAGACGGATGTGGACCAGAGGCCGCATTTAATGGCAAAACAAAGACCAATCTCTATGACAATGACTGCACACACACACAATTGAGAAGTTGAATCAATTCTGATTACTGGTATCTGAAATTTGCCACGCCCCAGAAGACTCACACCATTCAAATCTATCATCGAGCTAGCACTATAATTCGGGTAAAGAATGCCACTCTAAAGGCTTTCTCTGACAGTGCCGGCGTAGTGTTCCAGTATAATGATATATCATACCCTAATATTTATGTGAACACTATTGTAGTCACCACACAAACGCCAATGGCACACATTAAGATTGAGTTCTCACTGACCATTTCGCAGGCTGACAGTGCACTGACGGTGTGTGAGGTGCAAACATTTACAGACATCTATTGTCTGGACGGGCGTTCTTGGTCATTTTGTGCAGTGTGTAGTGGGTGTAGCAACGGCTGCAACGTCATCATCGGTACGTGTCACGGCAACTGTTCACATGGGATCTATGGACACGACTGCTCCAGGACTTGTTTCAGTGTCTGTCCTTTATGTGAGGAAAAATCCAGAAAATGCCTACAATGTAAATATCCTGGCTATACCTGTAATGACACTTGTCCCGATGGTAATTTTGGGCTACAGTGCGAACAGACGTGTTCTGATGGCTGTGACATCATATGTAACCCAGAAAGTGCAGACTGTACGTGCAAGGAAACGTTTTATGGATCAGACTGCACTCTTAAATGTCTGGACAACTGTTTCAATGACAACCGGGAACTGTACATGAAAGGGAACGTTCTACGGGTCAGACTGCACTCTCAAATCTCTGGACAATCGTTTGAAGGAAACCTGGGTAATTTCCTAGTTTGATCAGATATATTATTTCAGTTGGAAGAGTGATGTCCCCTAAAATATGTCTGCCAAAATACAGTGGTTCTACGCATTCTTGGCGTTGGGGTCATTACGCTGGCATGTAATCATTTCGGAGTATCTGTTGATTGGGCGTTGGGTCCAGGGGTTAGGTTTAGCTTTAGTGTTAAATATTTATAAATATATTATAACACGTGACAAAAACTACGCCACTCGGCCTAATTATGATCTTCTGATCGAAGGGAATTGTGCGGTTGATTACCAATCGCCGTAATTTACTGCCAAATGTTGGAAGATTGTCAAACTTTGGCTATTAATTAAAATGCACATACACACACATAAATACAAAAAATATCTAGAAATAGCTTTACGAAACACAATGCAACGTCTGTATTACCTCAAATTACCTGTCAGCATTAGCAATCTGGTGCGGAGCTTGAGAATAACAACGAGTGTGATGAAAGTCCTCAAAAGGACCATAGTGAAAACTCTAGGCAATCTAAAATAGTTAATTGTGAATGTTTGGTTGTCCTGAAAAGGACAGTAGTTTGCAGGGATGTGATGATTTTACACAGGATAACTCTCTGCAATTCCTGTAATTAGCGTCCCTAGGACGTTTCCTTGTCTGATTTCATTTCTGAAGGCGAACTCGTGTAGAAACGATGGGAACAATGTACGCCTAGTGCCGAACTGTCTCTTCAATTTCCTTTTGGCCCGCATCCACATATTTTAAATATTCTGTGTGTGAATTTCGGGATCATCTGGGTCGACAAAATTCTCTTGATGGATGACTGAACAATGGGTATAAATACCATTTGCAATTCGACTGATATTGGCATATGCAGACCAGCCGTCAGAAATAATGTGGCTTCCAGGTAAAATATGGGCAACTATCTCTTTTGTTAAAGTAGCCTCGGAGCGATCTGGTACTTCTACTAGAAAGCATTTTCCTGAAATCCTTTCTATTCCACCGAACACCCAGTGACCCTCATTCCATTGTCCCCTGTGATATTTTCGGTGAAAATATTTGGACTCGTCAATTTCCACAACGATTGCTTGGCCTAGAATGTCCATACCACCAATTTGACTGAAGTGTCTGACCATGTATTTCTCACATTCCTCGCGTAAAAAATTACACCAATCCACTACAGTATTTTTATTGACGCCTGCCTCATGCTGGATCAAGCTCTGTGGAAAATCGCTGCTCCAACAGTAGATCATAATTAAAATTTGTTTTAGTGATAGATGGCTCTTTGTGAAAAATGATCCATCACGAACAGACTTTCCAAAACTGCACCCTGACATGACCACTGATAGCCATCTACTCCTCTGCTGTAGGCTACTAAACGCGCAGGCATATGACAAATGTTGCATAGACACGTATTTATTATTAGTCTACGCTTAGCTAACCACTGAATACACAATTTATTAGTGGCAATCTTGGGAATAATAAATTGTGTATTCACAATTGTGTATTAGTGGCAATATACATACATACACAATTGTGTATTGTGTATTAGTGGCAATCTTGGGAATGCCGTTTCCGGTTGTTTCCAAAATGGAGGAATTATTTTTCTCCGGCTTGGTATTGAACCGTTGATCAGAGGTTTAACAAGCCGCTATCGTAAAAACGATGTTGTTAATGAAACGTAGACCTGATACAGAATGTGTAAATTAGCAGGAAATATCTTTAAAAGAAAAATCTATCTATCTATGACCTTTCGAGCCGTAACCGGCCCATAGGGCGTAGACCAAGAACACCTTCTCCTATATGAATTTTGTTCTAGCAGTTTTCTTTTAAAGAATTTTATCAAATCTCGCCATCTGTCTCTGTTCTGTGCAAGCAGTTCTATCTCATTGAGGAGCCGATCCTGCTGCTCTTGTCTCTCATCAATGTTCTTCTCAGTGTCTCCCTGGGTCTTCCTCTTTTTCTTTTACCTGTTGTTTCCGATATGAGGCTTGCTTTGCTATTCGATATTATATCTTCTCATCACATGTCCAACGATGACCATCGTCTTTTCTTTATTACTGAAGATATTAGTGGTTGATGGCGATTTCTCTAATCGTTTGTTTTGAATTCGTTCCATTCTATACAAGTATTTCCTTAGACATTTATTTTCGAATGCGTTCAACTTTGTTTCTATATCTCTTGTTGTTTCCAGCTTTCACACGCATATGTAAGGGTTGATAGTACATTTGATTTGAATAGCCTAAGTTGTGTTTGTGCTAATGAGTTTTGATTTCCACAATTTTCAAGGCTTCTGAAGACATTGCTGCTTTAGCCAGTCTGATTCTAATTTCTTTGCTCGTATCATTCTCGATCAATGTGACTTCCAAGATAGATGAAGTGATCGATCTCTTCTACTGGTTTGTTTCCATGTATATTTTGTCACTTGTTGGAATTAAACTTTTCATGACTTTAGTCTTTTCATGATGACCTCAAGCCAATTTTGCTGGCTATTGATAGTTCATGTTTTCCTGCATCGTTTTTATCTGATTGCTGATGAGAACTATGTCATCAGCAAAGTCCAGGTCTCCAAATGGTCTCTTGTATCCATTCGATGCCTTTATTACCAGTGCAGCATTCTCTATGAAGTCCATAACAATTCCAAATAACAAGGGCGATAAAATACTTGTTTAACCCAGTTTCTATTGGGAACATTCGCTCAGTTAGTAAAGAAAACTGCTAGAACAAAAATTCATATAGGAGAAGGTGTATCTTGGTCTACGCCCTATGGGCCGGTTACGGCTCGAAAGGTCAATAGATAGATAGAATCTTGGGAATCAGAGTTAGTAAATCCATCTATCTCTGCAATGATGTCATGAAAAGTCATGATCTGCCCAACATTCACAACTTCAGTTGGGGCTCTAGGTCGCCCGGTCATTTTGCAAATACAGTAGTACCAATTCAAGTAAGTGAACTCAGAACTGCTTAGCTGGTTTAAATATTAGACAAACTAGCCTATATATATAGGCGGATAATTAGTAAGAAGAAGCATAAGAAAGGATAGGGGTTCAGCCAATTATTAATTAACATCTCGATTTGGACGCAGACGCTGACCCGAACGCCACGCTGACCCAAACGCCAGTGTGAGTGTGTGAGTGACACATGCTAGCGTAATGACCCCAACGCTAAGAATGCGTAGAACCACTGTATTTTGGCAGACATATTTTAGGGGACATCACTCTTCCAAACTGAAATAATATATCTGATCAAACTAGGAAATTACCGGAAACCTGTGAACAGTTAATCGAGGCATGCATCTCGTATGTTGATGATTCCCACGTTAAGAAGAGTCTGCCAACTACAACAAACCCAAGCATATGGATACCTTAATGTGTTTCTGTGCTAGACATGGTTCATTTCTTGGTGTTTTTCCATGAAGCCATGGCTCATATCTTGATGTGTTTCTGTGCTAGCCATGGCTCATATCTTAGCTCGTGTGTGTGTGTGTGTGTGTGTGTGCTGGCCATGGCTCTTATCTTGGTGTGTGTCATGTTAGTCATATCTCATATCTTGGTGTGTTTGTGTTTAGTCATGTTTCATATCTTTGTGTGTGCATGTCTGTGTTTGTCACATCTCATATCCTTGTGTGTGCATGGCTATGTTAGTCATATCTCATATCTTTGCATGCATGTCTATGTTAGGCATGTGTCATATCTTTGTGTGTGCATGTCTATGTCAGTCATATCTCATATCTTTATGTGCATATTTATGTTAGTCATGTGTCATATATCTTGATGTGTGTCAGTGTTAGTCATGCCTTGTATCGCTGTGTGCCTGTCTGTGTTAGTCACATCTCATATCTTTGTGTGTGCATGTCTGTGTTAGTCACCTCTTGTGACTTGGGCACATGGTGCTCATAAACCTGGTAGGGCTGACCATCTAAGGGCAGAATTCCCCTACAGAAAAGACAATCTGCTGCCTTGCAGGAAGACTGGGGACAATCAAAGGCTAAGGAAAGCAAACCTGAATAAAATGCTGGCTGAAATCGGATGCACTGGGCCACTGGCGCAGAACACAGTGCAGCGTTTTAACGGGTGTTCAATCAGAGTGGATCTGGCAGACTCTAACTGTGATGTTCTGTCTGTGGGGGTGATCAACACACTTAACCTGACAGCTAACTTCATGTGAGAGTCTGGAATCCTACTCTGATTGAGTCCTGATCGCAGAGAGAGAGAGAGAATTCGAAACCAATCACTCATTCCTTCCTCTGTGCAAACTGCATAAGTATGGCTGTCATATGTCTTTTATAATGTTGGTAATTTTTTATAATATTCTGTAATGTTTCAAGATATTCCACAAGAACAATCTATGTATGTTGTCAACACTTTTTCAAAATCAATGAAATTGCAGATTAATGGTTGTTGTTTTTCTGTATGTTCTCCTAGTATTATCCCTAGAGTGAATATTTGGTCAAGACAGCTTGTTTTATTTGTTGTTTCATTATATATTCTACATATTCTTTAATAACTTTTAATTTTCTCATGCCCTGCTACAGATGTACTTGAGGCAAGCCTTTCTGTTCTTCTGTTGCCATGAGCCCTGTTTTATCTGGACAGTATATCCATACAAGATCTTAAGTTTTGAGGCTCCTGTAAATGTCATGGATGCTGAAACTTTGATTGGTCCTCTATCTTGTATTGTCTCCACATATTTTTCTTTGATTAAAGCTGATATAATCTATAAATAAATATTTTCATCCTAATTTGATAGTTTTGCAATTTACTACATTTTTGTTGCAGAGGCTTTGGAAGTGAAAACAGAAATAACAATCCCAATGGATGTTTCATTACTCAATCTGAGAGAGCACCTGGGTAGAGACTACCTGACACTCAAGGTTGTTGTTGAACTTTCAGTAAGTTTTCACACAATATATAATAACTTGATTGTGCGATATACGTATGAGAAATATTAGGCAGAATTCAAAGCTAGGGCCATATATATTTTATATTACATATATATTTATATATAATCATCATCATCAAGTCTCCTGTCTTTTACAGAACTTTGCACTTATCACAGCCTTTTGAAAAAAAATGTCTGAAAAATGCTGGAGTACTGGTAAGGGTCAAAACATAAACAACACATGAGCTGAAAACCTTTCATAAACTGATAGTCAACACTTGATGTCTATCAGTGAACCTGAAATAATTAAGAGCCTATTTCACCTTGCCATGGTAGCATTGGAAACAGATTAGTCAGACCATGTGAGTAGAGAATGAAGAGGGAAGGAAAATCTAGCAGCTAAAATAACAGCAGTGCTGAGGTCACTTGTGTTAGGCCAAAATTTTTGCTTGATACCATGACAGAACAGAAATTACACCCACATAAAGCCATTAATTGGACAAAGAAGAGGAGTGATTTTTAGAAAAATGTAGAAATCTGTCAAGGATATAGAATAATTGAAATATATTTTATTTGAGTCAAGTAATACTGAGGTCTCAGCATATTGTGTAATAGTATAGCATACAAGGAAAAAATACAATTTATTATTTATGCTAACACTTTTAGCATATAACTCACCACCTGGTAGAGACACCTTGAGTGCTATAATATGATTTTGTAATTTAAATTTTCTCAAAGTAATTTTGCAACAAAGACATTTGAAATGTGTTTTGTATGTTGTTTCAGCTGCGGAATATGATCAAGGGATTAGTGAAAAGCATGACAAGCGTGTTTGTGACTCTGATGAGGTCTGGAGCAATTTTTTTTATCACCTAGAAATGAGATTTCCAAATTATGTCTGAAATTGATACCACTCTCCCTTGGCCCAAGCAGTTGTCTTATGACCCTCAAAAGAAGCAGAACAATTTTGTGGCAGTGTTTTTATTTTTATTTGTAAAATTGTGTATATTAGGCATGTTCTAATTACTGTATTGACACAGGAAGCTGCTTGTAAAAAAGCAAAAAGCCCCTGTCACGCCATGTGGCGTATAGGGAATATGGAGTTAGTAACCATAAATTTTACAGACCTTCATCACATGATTTTCGGGGTAATGTGGTCAGTATTACGCCCGTGCTGCTTTACTTTCCCAGAAAAAATCTGGTACCCATTTAAGGCTGGGTGAATATTTAAGGCTGGAATGTGTATATTTGTAAGTTCAGAAGTCCATGTACTGCACTTGAAAATGACTTTCCATTGGATAAGGACTGCTGCCATCCTTTTAAGGAGGACTGGGCTGATGCTGAGTGCATGCAGCTGAGCCATCAAGAAATCAAAGGGATATGGTTATGGTTGATCGAAGGTCCCAGTATCACTGCGAATGAATTAAAATCAAAGGGTACCCTTTAATATGCATCTGCAAGATTGATTTTAAGCAACAGCAAATATCTCAAAGCCAGAGTAAAAGTCTTCATATACATTGTAGGCAAAAACAGCGGTATTACCTCAGGTTTCTCTACCAAGATGTTAGTAGAAGGGCTTTTACTTTTCACATACAATTTATGAGTTTCAAAACCATCAGATGATTTTACTCCTGTACACTATAATTTTGTTGCTTAACAATTTCCACTTTATATCATAGGTTATCACCAAGAGTTTTCCAATCCTTTCTGTCCCTCTGTCTCTTTAATTTTTTCACAGATGGAATTCACATTAGTAGTCTCTCACAGTTTTGTCTCTATGTTTTAGGTAAATTTTGTCTTCTTTTCAATCAAGTTATCTTTGCTTTGGTTATAAAATATTATATATAATATATATATTAAATTTTAAGACATATTTTGTTCATTCTGATGTTCGGACCACCAATCAAGTATTGACATAATCAGCCAAGAAAAGTCTGTTGCCACAACAACATCTGTAGTTATTACCAAAAATATAGAACCTGCTTCCAATTATCTGGAAGGACCAAAAAGCAAACCCTGTGAACCTTAAGTGGTGTTTTGGGGATATGATGTTAGTGCACATAAGGTTTTTGGGGGGAGATGGTTATCACTATGTCAGTGTCATCTTTTTTTCACAGGAAACAAAAATGATTGGTATCCATTTAAGTCTAGGTGAACTTAGATGTTGATCAAGACTGTACTTGTTCACAGTAGACCAGTTCTCAAATATATAATAATTCTTTCTAAAGGAGTGGCAGTCTTATAGTTGATTTCACAACCTTTATTGACAAGTCAGCCAAACCAGATGCAGCATCAGACATGACAGAAGCTATTGTCCTGTTGTTTCAAAATGGAATTACAATCAATGGGACCCACTACAGTGTAGCAGTAAAAATTGGAAGCATCACTGGTAACTTAAGGACTTTCGTTTTGCTTTTAATCTTATCTGTTACACCTAAAAGTAAAAAAATGAAGGGTTTCCTCAATGCTTTAAGGTATGAAAGTAGTGCCCACATTATTTAATGACCAGTAAAACAAAAGCAAAGAACTCCGTCACGCCAGGTGGCATATAGGGAATATGGTGTTAGTGACCATAATTTTTTTACAGACCTTTGGCACATGATTTTTTGGGATGATGTGGTCGGTATTATGCCAGTGCCACTTTACTTTCCCAGAAAAAAATCCAGTAACCATTTCAAGCTGGGTGAACCCAGAAGCCATCAATCACGATCGAACCCAAACTCTTGTCCTTTGTAGTCCAGTTCACTAACCACTGAGCTATCGTGGCTCATTTAATGACCAGTGTCACATTATTATTGTAGCAGATCAAATCTTCTATTCTTACTAATGTTATTATAAGTTATATTTTACCTCATTAATTTTGTATTTAACTTCTGCCCTTCTTAAATGCTGCTTTTGCACTGCCTTTCTTTACTTGATTGATCAAACATTAGTAGCTAGTGTTAATGGCCAGTGGCATTTTAAATCGTGGATTATCTTCCTTACTAATAACTCCTTAAATCTTCCTATTCCTTATTATGATCATGTTTTATGAGTATCAATATTTATCCTACACTTTTACCTTCCTTCCAAACCTTCACTACCTTCAGCCATCTTAACTAACAAAATGAAGCAACACTGTTGCAGTGTGTGTACATTTATAGTCACCAAACTGTAATAACCATACCAACAGTATTCATAATTCAAATTACTAATGAGTTACTTAGAATACTTTTCTTAAACATATCCTGTCACTTTGTCTCTCACATCCTATAAATAATGAAATCTGTCTTACTTTTGATCCAGGAATAATATTCTATAATCTAGTTAGCAATTTCAGTTATCACAATTAGTCCTGGTGGAGATATTTACTACACTTTAATTTTTCCGGTTTTGTTCGTCATCGAATAATATTCTCTTAACCTAACACCTATTCTAGTACTTATCTGTTGGACCAGTTGTTAACAGCCATCCTCATTGTGACTTGTTGCCTCGACTTTCTAGTGTGGTCTGCTCCTATTCAGATTAAAATGGTCTTATGATTTGAGTGATCCATGTTCCCCGTTCAAAGTATCTTTCCCCATACTTATCCACATTTTCTAACATGCACAATTACAGCTCACACATCTAGTGTCCTTGACCAAAACCACTCAAGTTGAGACTATTCTCTCAATATTATTATCACTTATAAATTTTTTATCTTAAAAATAATTGATATCTAAGTCTGTGTGAACCAATCAAAACTGTTGTCTGTAAATAATTATGAATTAATGTTTTGCTATTTATATTTTATTACATTTCTTCAATTTCAGGTATGTTAGCACACACATTATTTTGATCATTGACACATTTGGATTAGGTGGTCAGCACTGTGCCAGTGTTGTCTTTCTTTACCAGAATAAAATCATTGTGGTCTCAATTTAATTCTGGGTGAATGTCAGGCCGCTGTAATTTCATTTTTTTTAAAAATCTCTGATACACATTTTTAGAAATGAGGTGAACCATGAAACTTTGTTGGTCAGAAACAAAATTCACATCTTAGAATTGAACCTGGATCCCTTCTGACCAGTAGTAAATATACTGACCACCCAGCCACTATTGCCTTCATGAAAGGAACTAAAAAATATTGTATTTTAACATTGTGGACTATAAAATATTTGATAAAAAAAATCTTCAATGAGAAAACATTATAAAAACATATATAAATATATAAATCATACAGGATAGTGTACCATATTAAAGCTAGGAAAATTAATTACGCTTAAATTGTATGATACAGTTTTACATTTATAAAACGGGACTCAATAAAAAAGAATTTGACTAATAAAGTCTTCAGCAGTAGACAGACAGACAGAAAAAGATAGAAACAGGATGGATTATATAAGTAAGAAGGGGTCAAACAAGGATTAGAGGCAATATTATATTTGATGTCCATGTGTGGACACTTTTTCCATTATAGTGTGTGTTGTTTAGAAATACTCTAATTAAATGCGGTGTGTACTGCTTAGATTTAGCGCTCTTTTTATGCCTGTTGTGGTTGTTTAATTTCTGACAGATTGGTGGATGGTTAAATTCTTATTAAGTGGATATTTGTTTTCTTTTCAATCGAAATAGATCTATCAG
The DNA here is from genome assembly GCA_032433765.1 of Megaustenia siamemsis. NCBI lineage: Eukaryota > Metazoa > Mollusca > Gastropoda > Stylommatophora > Ariophantidae > Megaustenia > Megaustenia siamemsis. The sequence continues at coordinate 54,719,484 of JAVIAB010000046.1, read as the reverse complement.
TGATAGGTCATTGTTTTCACTGCTGCACAGCGAACACCTATTTCTGACAGCAGCTTTCTTGTCCAGTTTGCTCATTGCCTTGTGAGAAGGCTCAGGAGAGTTCAAAGACTACAGGAGTAAATTCAAACAGAAAATCTGGATGGAGAGACCTAAGGCAGTCACTTGTGTATTATCCATCTTCTAGCATATGGACTGCTCTGCCAAGTCAACCAAAGTTTTCACTTTAGAGATTTTGCATCATCTGTTCGTGCATTGTTGGCTGCATTTATTAGAGAGTAATTAGAGGATTTTATGGGCACAGCCATTGTTGTGTGTGCTACGTCACCACAATGGCTGATTGTATATCCCTAAAATGGCTGTATGCTAATGGTGAAAGGCAAAATGGAGTTTCGTTCATGACTTTGCAGTACTGGGGTGTCTCCCGGAGGTTCATGTTAGTCAGGAGGAATTTATAACTTCACAAATTTACATTGCAGGGAGATCTTACAGTCTGTTGTTTCATGTGCGATGGGGATAATCCGATGACTAACTGTGTTTCATATGTCTGGATTTGAAGTCAAAATGATGTCCTAACATCAAGCCCTATACATTTAAAAAAAAAATATGACGATCATCATTTTTAGAGAGACATGAATTTCTGGACAATATGGTGCATAGGCAGCAGGAACCATTAAAGGCTATGTCTGAAAAGTGTTCCTTGTTGCATTTTCCTCACATTCCAAGTCTGGCTTGTTGCAGGAGCTACTGAGTTAAGTGCTCTGTGCACACTGTGAGCTGTGCGTTTCATCTGTTTTGATTATGTTTCGATATTCTGTTTGTTTACGATGAATGATGATATCATATGATGGAGAACAGATGGCTGTGTTCACTTTCTGTGCTTTTTCACCTTATGTCTTTTGGCATGTGTTGAGACTGCTATGATGGGAACTACAGCTAGCTTTCTTTGTTTGGGAGCTGAGACAGTAATTCGGCTGATTCCACTGGCACGGGTGGTTGAGCAATTGTGGATTTTAATTCGTTTGTAGCGATACCGGGGCCTTCCATAGCCATAATCATAACTCTACCAAGAATTGGGTTCAAGAACAACTCGATGAAACTCATGCCACTTGTAGAAAAGAAGAACAGGGCTTTCTTAACCTTAAAGAATTACCCATGCCAGAACACAAAATACCAATTCAAACAAGCAAGAGCAGAGGTACTACGGGAATCAAGGAGATGTGCAAACAAGTACTGGTCAAATCTGTGCTCTATGATCCAGAAAGCTGCTAAGATTTCTCTAGGCCCAAACATCTCAAAAACTGTTCCCTTAAAAGAAACGGTGAGCCTGTAAGTGACAAAACTAAACAACTGGAATGTTGGATTGAACATTACTCAAGTCTCTATTCTGAAAACAGACCAGCTGGGTCCAAAATACTTGGTGGTGACTGAACTGGACAATGAGCCTACTGAGAAGGAACATGATGTCATCCATGACCTCTCAAGTGGTAAAGCTTCTGGCAATGGTAACATTCTAGCTGAAGTACTGAAGGAAAATCTTGAAAGACTTCTGCCCAACATCTACAAACTCTTTGTCTAATGCTGGAGAAGTGGAAATATACCCCAGGACATGAAAGATGCCAAGTGTATCCTGTCTGAGACCCAGTGCAAGCTTAGAGCTGGACAATGAACTACCGATATGATTTTTACTCTGTGCCAGCTGCAGGAGAAGTACAAGGAACAGAGCAGACTTCTATTTATAGCCTTCATTGATCTCACAAAGGCTTTTGACACTGTGAGCAAAGCAGGTCTATACAGGATGCTAGAAAATATTGGCTTCCCTCCAACATTACTCAAGATAATCTAGTCATGGCAGAACAATATGTCTGGCACCTTTTGTTTTGACAGTAGATCTTCCAAGCCCTTTGAGATGAACTGTGGAATCAAACAAGGATATGTCCTACCCTATACTGAATATTTTTCACTGCCCTTCTACACAATACGTTTGAAACTGTCTCTGGAGACATCAACATCTGTACAAGATATGATGGCTCCTATTTAATCTATCTATCTATCTATCTATATATCTATCTATCTATCTATTGAGGTCGTCGCCTGGAAGTCATGACCCAGGCGGGCCCACCTCCCCTAGGTTGTCAAGAAGCTAAAGGGCCGAAACACTTGCTCGACGGGTCTTCTTCTGATAATCAGATTGCCTCCTGCTGCGAAGCTCTGTACAAAGAGTTTCCTGCTACTGATATATGGTTAGTCCATTGACAGTCGGGACAAAGACCGGCGGACATCTGGAAAGACAGATGACACTGGGAAAGACCAGGACCAATGGCTGACCGGGCCGGCACCCCGCCAGTTGATAAACTACTAGCTATAGAAACGAAACCTAATAAATGCCCCCAAGATTCACCGAAAGGGGGGGAGAATGATGAGTCACACAGCGATTCTATGGAGACGACAAGCACCGACCAATGGATTTTGATCCCAGAACAGCGTCTGGAACACCAATGTAGCTGTAGTAGGAAATTCGCAACACATAAGGGCATGAAATACACAGAACGAAGAAGAGGTGTGGGAATACAGCATCAGTAGCTCAACAGCGCACTGTCTCGTCAGATAATACGTCTGAAGATCTCAGTCAGGAGTCAATCCACAGAACTGAGAATATTCAAGTTGAGCTGTCTGATGATGAATTCGCTCACCTCTTGGACGGGAAGAGAGAGAAGATCAAGTTTCCTCCCGCCTGCAACACAGTAGTCTGGGAGAAGTTAGACAAGTCACTAGCAGAAGCCATAGACCACCAGCTTAAACGGCTGAACTTGTCCCAGAAGCTTGAAAGCATAGGCGAAGTGGTCTATTATTATTGCGTCAAGGAGTTAGGCTTAGGCACGAAGGAAGTAAAGACGAGCACGAAACCACAGAAAAGCAGACGACAAAAACAAATAGAAGAGATTAGGAGGCAGAAAAACCATGCTAGGAAACAATTCAAGAAAGCTACAGAAGCAGAGAAGGAAGCACTGCATCAGGTATGGCAGCATCTAAAATCCAAACATAAGGCACTGGGTAGCAGCAGAAAGATTGTATCGGAAAAGGAAAGCAACCAAGAGGGCCAGGGAAACGTTCTTCAAAGACCCGTTCAAGTTTGCAAAGGAGCTATTTGAACCACTAAGATCTGGAACATTAAAATCAGCAAGGAGGAGCTAGAGAAACACCTAAGAGAGACCTATTCGGACAGCCAGAGAGACGAACCGCTGAAATCCATGACAGGAATCATGTGGCCGAGTGAACCGGGCACCCCATTCAATGATAGGTCTCCGACGTTACAAGAAGTTATAGATGTAGTTCACAGAGCCCGCAACAACTCGGCCCCAGGTCCAAATGGCGTTCCATACCTGGTTTACAAAGATGCCCAGAGGTACTGAAACGACTGCATCGGCTGCTCAGGAGTGCATGGAAGAGGCAGAATGTAAGCCAAGACCACATGGGAGATGGCTTTGCAGAGGACACTAACATGGAATGACATGTGGCATATGGCACCGCTGCGGCTCAGCTACATAATCAGATCTATGTATGACCTTCTACCATCAGCCTGCAACCTTGTGAAGTGGGGGAAGACAGATGACAATCGATGTCCTCTTTGCGGAGGAAGACAGACGATGGAACATGTTCTTTCCTCATGCAAGACAGCACTAGGCAAGGGCGGTACACATGGCGACACAACAGAGTGCTGCATGAACTGGCTGCCACCATGGATGGGGCACGGATGAAGGCCAACAATAAAGTTCGACCAGCTACGACTAACACCTACTTTTTGAGAGCGGGACAGGCTGCACGCCCCAAGCAGAACCACTGGAGCGACTTCACTATCCTGGGCATAGCAAACGATGGGAGATGGTGGTTGACCTCCCAGGGTGAGGGAAGTACCCAGAGTGCATTAAGAGTATAAAATGCGTCCAGACATTGCACTCTACACGTCAAATATGACCCATGTCATTTTAATAGAGCTCACAGTGCCATTTGAATCCAGGATAGAGGAACAACATATATTCAAACTATCCAAATACAAGGATCTCGCCACCGAGCTGAGAAAGCAGGGAATACAGAGTAGAGTGTTTTCGGTGGTGGTTAGTGCCAGAGGACTCACAACACCATCCCTCTACGACCTCTTAAAAATGCTAGGAATTAAGGGGGGGATGCGGTCAAGAACAATGAAGACTATTGCTGAGTCAGCAGAAAGAGCGTCTGTGCTGGCTGTGGCAGAATCGAGACAGGCCAACAGTCAAATAATATTATGTCCAGACCAGACGGATCGGGCGACTATTTTACACCTTGACCACTTATTGCTCCCACATAAGTCAACAGAGTAGGGAGAATTGAAGTAGGGCCCGAGATGAAGAGATAAGAAGTTACATAATCGACCGGAGGTGAGCATCAGACCAGGTGCTTCGGGCGACTACAAAACAAAACAACAAGTCCTAACAATAGGTAGACCAGACAACTAGGCGTCAATCTTAACCAGCGGATGCCGAATTCCCACGAAAGTCAGACACTGACAGGTCTAGGAAATATCGTTGTAATTAGTAGCCAAGTTATTCCAACTGGAAAGCGCAGTAACGCGCTAGGTTAAACCAAGACAGGTAAGGTAACTATTTTCGAGTGTGAAATGTTAACTATTTTGTGCCGAACATGAAATGTAAGCCTTAGGTTAGGTAATCTATTTTCGAGTGTTTTATGTATTAAGTGGTAGTTATTTTGTACCGAACATAAGCTTAGTTTAGGTAAGCGATTTTAGAAAGTTTTGTGTATTACGTTTAGTTAGTTTGTGCCGAACATACGGCGTAAGCCTTAGAGGCAATGCAGCAGGAGGTCGACGCCTGGAAGTCATGACCCAGGCGGGCCACCTCCCCTAGAGTGTCAAGAAGCTAAAGGGCTGAAACACTTGCTCGACGGGGTCTTCTTCTGATGATCAGATTACCTCCTGCTGCGAAGCTCTGTACAAAGAGTTTCCTACTACTATTGACCTTTTGAGCTTTAGCGGCCCATAGGGTTGGTCCTTTCCTCTTACCTGTTGTTTCTCACATGAGGGCTATTATCTCTCCTCATCACATGTCCAACATATGATCATCGTCTTTTCCTGATGACTGAAGATATTACTGGTTGATTGGCAATTTTTCTAATTTCCTTGTTTGTTTTGAATTAAAAAATATTTAATCTAGCACATCTGAAATCAAAATTTAAAACATCTGAGATCCTAATCAAGGAGCTTCTTTTTGCTGATGATGCAGTACTGGTTGCTCACGATGGGTCCATCCTGCAGTCACTAATTAACAATCTAGCCAGATCATGTGAATTATTCTCCCTGTCAATAAGTATCCAGAAAACTGGTGCATCAACAAGGTGTAGCCAGTTCCGCAGTTATATCATTAAATAACATCCCTTAAATATTTGAGATTTTTATCTATCTCGGTTCTTTGGTCACAACCAGTCTTCTTTGAAGAAGAAATACATTCCTGAATTGGAAAGGCAGCTTCCACATTTGGTAAACTTTATGAGCATGGGCCAACACCAATTAACACCCAGGACTAAGATTCAAATTTACCTAAATGTGCTTATTACACTTCTATATGGATCATAAACTTGGACTAACTATGCCAGGCTGAAAAAAAGGTTAAACAGCTTTCATGTACATTGCCTTCAAAAGATTATGAACATCAAATGACAGGACAAAATAACCAACTCTAATGACTTACAAAGAGCCAAACTCCTATCCAACATGGCAACACTTAGGAGTCATAAACTAAAGTGACTGTCATGTAAGAAAAATGGCAAACATTCATATCCCCAAAAATATATTATATGGCGAACTTAATGACAGAAAGAAATGAAAGGCAGACCAGTGCCAATCTATAAGGATGTTTGTAGAGCATTCTTGAGTGAATTCTCTATCAGTGAAAGAAACTGGGAAAATCTGGCTGCAGATCACAGCACATGGAGAACAAAAATAAAAAATGGCACAGCATCTTTTGAGACAATGCTGATATTTAATTCAGATGATAAAAGGTGTGGAAGGAAGGAGATGATACCTGGCACCACAAATACATCTTGTTCATTCTGCAGATAGATCTGTCTATCTAATATTGGTAGATTCAGTCATGAGAGAAGCTGCAGCAAAGGCCATATAAGAGGCAATATAATACTTATTTCAACCATACATCTATCTCTATCTATCTATTGACCTTTCGAGCCGTTGCTGGCCCATAGGGCGTAGACCAAGATACACCTTCTCATATCTGAATTTTTGTTCTAGCAGTTTTCTTTTAAAGATATTTTATCAAATCTCGCCATTTGTCTCTGTTCTGTGCAAGCAGCTCTATCTCACTGAGGGAGCCGAATCCTGCTGCTGTTGCCTCTCTCATCAATGTTCTTCTCAGTGTCTCCCTGAGTCTTCCTCTTTTTCTCTTACCTGTGGTTTCCCATATGAGGGCCTGCTTTGCTATTCGGTTATTATCTCTTCTCATCACTTGTCCAACATATGACCATCGTCTTCTTTTCTTATTACTGAAGATAGTGGTTGATTGGCGATTTCTCTAATTTCCTCGTTTGTTTTGAATTCGTTCCACGCTATACCAAGTTTTTCCTTAAACATTTATTTTCGAATGCGTTCAACTTTGTTTCTTTATCTCTTGTTGTTTTCCAGCTTTCACACGTATACGTAAGGGTTGATAGTACATTTGATTTGAATAGCCTAAGTTTTGTGTTTGTGCTGATTAGTTTTGATTTCCACAACTTTTCAAGGCTTCTGAAAGACATTGCTGCTTTAGCTATTCTGATTCTAATTTCTTTACTGCTATCCCCTTCTCGATCAATGTGACTTCCAAGATAGATAAAGTGATCGATCTCTTCTACTGGTTTGTTTTCCATGTATATTTTGTCATCTGTTGGAATTAAACTTTTCATGACTTTAGTCTTTTCTTGATTGATCTCAAGCCCAATTTTGCTGGTTATTGATGATAGTTCATTTGTGTTTTCCTGCATCATTTTTATCTGACTGCTGATGAGGACTATGTCATCAGCAAAGTCGAGGTCCTCCAAATGGTCTCCTTGTATCCATTCAATGCCTTTATTACCAGTGCAGCATTTCTTCATTATGAAGTCCACAACAATTCCAAATAGTAAGGGCGATAAAATACATCCTTGTTTAAACCCAGTTTCTATTGGGAAACATTCGCTCAGTCCTTCCTCTGTTCGAACTGCACATGTGTGACCATCATACATGTCTTGATAATATTTATGATTTTGATGGTAAGCCATATTGCTTCAGAATTTTCCACAAAGAATCTCTGTGAATACTATCAAATGCTTTTTTGAAATCGATAAAGTTAAGTACAAAAGGTTTTTACTTTTCAATGTGTTCCTCCAATATAAGTTATAGAGTGAAAATGTGGTCAAGGCAGCTTCTCCCTTTTCTAAACCCAGCCTGTTCTTCACGCATTACTGTATCTATTGAATCCTGTATTCTGTTTAGGAGATTTTGCAGAATAACTTTGAGGCAACTGACAAAAGTGTCACGCTCCTCCAGTTGTTACAATCTCTAAGATTGCCTTTTTTGGAATCTTAACAATGATTCCTTTTTTCCATTTATGAGGCGTCTTCTCTGTTTTCCAAATGATGTTGAACATTTTTTGGAGATGTATTAAATTATGGCTATCAATTGCCTTGAGGATCTCAGCTGTTAACTTATCCTCTCCAGCAGCCTTGTTATTGGTCATAAGCTTTAAGGTGGTTTCTATTTCGCTCAAGGTGAAGTCATCTAAATTTACATCTAATTCTGCTGCTGGTGTTTCAGCTTCAAAATCTATTAAACTTTGGGTAGTGGACGGTTAAGAATTTCTTTGAAGTGTTCCACCCAACGGGCTTTTATGTCTGCGCTTGTTGTTAGCATTAATCCAGATTTGTCTAGAATTGGTGTTCCACTGGATGTATAGGTGTTTGTCAGCATCTTTTGTACAGTATAAAGAGTTCTGCTGTATCCTGTAATTGCAGCTGTCTCTGCTTTCTCTGCCAAATTGTCTATACAAGCTCTTGTATCTCTTCTTGCTGAACTTTTCACTTTGTTGTCTAATTCTTTGTAGTTGCTTTTGCCAGAACCTTTCTATGATCTGTCTTTACATTAGTCATGGCTCTGTTCGCTCCTCTTCTTTCTTTGATGTATTTCCATGTGGTGTCTGAGATCCAAGCTCGTTTTTCCATTTTCTTCAGTCCGGCACTTGCTTCTGCTGCTGTCATTAGTATTTTGCTCTGTGAGTCCCACATTTAATTGATATCTAAGTCTATTTCACCGAGTGCTGTATAACAATTACTTAGCTCTATGTTAAACTTTTCCTTTATGGCTTCATCTTTCAATTTATGACTATCAATTTTATGTGTCATTGACCTCTTCTGTTGGCTTCTAAATTGTAATCTTATTTCTCAATCACAGGTTGTGGTCACTATTAACATCAGCATCTCTGTATGCTCTTACATCTATTAATGATGATCTGAATTGTTGTTTAATACATAGGTGGTCAATTTGATTTGATGTTCTATCATCAGGAGATATCCATGTTGTTTTGTGAATATTTTTGTGTGGAAATAATGTCCCACCTATAACTAGATTTTCTATTAAACATAATTCTATTAATCTTTCTCCATTCTGACTTGTAGTATCACAGCCTTTTCTCCCCATCACATGTTCCACTCCTGCGTTGTCTTTCCCACTTTGGCATTGAAATCTCCCATTACAATTAAAAGATCGTGTTTGGGTATTTGTTTATAAGTTGTTGTAGTTGGTTATAAAAATTGTCCTTAACATCATCATCAGCTTCGTTGTAGGCGCATAACATTGAACAATCAAAAGTCTTCCCTGTTTTGTTTTGTAACGTGTTCGTATCAGACGGCTATTTACCGGTTCCCATTCTAATAAACTTCTTGCAGCTATGTCTGTCATCATTATGCCTACTCCTTTGCGGTGATTTCCATCTTCCCTTCCAGAAAAAACTTCTATTTTATTATCAATAGATCTCCTACCTGTTCTAAGCCAACGCATTTCACTTAATCCTAAAATATCTAGATCCTATCTGTCCATCTCGCTCGCAACCTGTGCATGTTTCGTCGGTGCGGCCATTGTGCGTACATTCCAGAATCCTATTTTTGTTGTTGTTTTAGGGCCGAAAAAACTATCACTACTATCTACTGCTAATTTACACATTCTGTATCAGGTCTACGTTTCATTAACAACATCATTTTTACGATAGCGGCTTGTTAAACCTCTGATCAACGGCTATATACCAAGCCGGAGAAAAATAATTCCTCCATTTTGGAAACAACCGGAAACAATACATAAACAGGGGTTAAACAAGGATTAGAGGCTATATCGTACTTATCTCAACCAATCCTGCTGAAATCATTATGTGACTCATCTAACCAGAGGCAGAAGTTGTGATAAATGATGTCATTTGTTTTCATGTCTATTCTAAATATTACCTACCACAACTATCATTTTCACTTTTTCCTCCTAGTTTTCACCAATTTATCTGGTTCATAGTTTTACCTCTTATTATCTTGTCTTCTAGACCCTCATTTGTTGTAATACATGTTTTACAATGAACTTGCATAGCTTTATTTTTCTATTGCTGTTATCATGCTGTCTCAACTTGCTGCTTTTTTCTCACTGTT